>CM062291.1:269505713-270154333 GCA_031216915.1 Pictodentalium vernedei | reverse complement strand
CACAATCCCAATGGCAACACTTTTGGTTTTTAGATTAACCTTTACCCATCCAATTTCTTCAGATGCCTCAGCTGAGGTACTGACATCTGCCAGATCTGTGATCAACGACGGTTTTAAATCCTCTTTTATGTACATGCCTACCCCTCCACCATTGTTTCTGACCTATAGTTCGTCCTATACCCATCCACACGCACCCCATTACTTGGTGTACCCGTTCCTCATTTCTTAACCGCGTCTCACTTGAGCCCATGACATCAAACTCCTCTCCCTTGATCAGTGTACATAGCTGTTTCACTTACTTTCCTGTGGAGACCCCGGATGTTGTTGTACCCCGCTTTCAGATTACCGGAATACCCCTTCACCCCTTTGATTCTGTTGTTTCCTGGCGGTAACCTCGATAATCTCGTTCTCACCCCTCGCTCTTGTTCATCCCATCTGTTTCCACTCTTGTTATTGCCTCTGCCCTCCCCCCCCCCCCCCCCCACCCGCTCGTCTCCAAAAAGGCTTTGCATTTTTTTACACAACCCTTGTGTCCCCGTCCTGCTAAGCTGCTGCCCGTCTCTCCCGTACATGCTCCCCTTACCCCAAAACGCGTCCCAGTGGCCAATAAAGCGTGTACCCCAATCAGCACAATACTCGTCCAACTCCTCATTCAATGCCATAAACCTTGAGGTCACTGGTGTTCTCAGTTGTGGATTGAAATGACTGGATCGTTTGTTTGCTTCTTTTCACTTAGTTCATGGACACTGTCACAGTAATATAACACAAAGACAACCTGCATTTCACATTTTCATCCGCGACTTTGTCGCTCGTGAAAATACGGTATTTCTCTCCAGTCACGAGACATATGTTCCCGATATTCAAACAGGGAATGCAGGTGTTCTCTATTTATTGATAGATATTAACATGAGATCAATCGGGGGGGGGGGGGGGGTGAAGAGAAACCCGGTAGTTAAGATCAACTGCCGAGGATTTAATAAACGTCGGCTTGTTTGTTTGTTTGTTTGTTATTTTATTGGTTTTTAAGGTCACTTTCAGCACCAATGGCTATATCACGACCACAATACAAGTATAAAATCAAGTTCAGCCAATCATGTATACTTATATTGTTCACTTTAGAGGACTTCTATCCTAGGCGTTGGTGACTGGTCCTATTTTACCGGTAGAGCAGATCTAGTTCAGCGCAGTTAATAAGCACTGCTGTACTTTCTGGGGTTCCCATTTGGGAAATTTACTTCGGTAACTATGGACAAGATGTTAATTCAAAAATTATTTAGAAGGGTATTCACTACGGAATGACCATCTTCTTGGGAACATATTGACTTTTAAATTGACCACTGCATTTAATATGAAAGGTGTTGGAAATTGAACAAAAAATATTAACATCACGGAGGCCATTTAATAAATTGCCAAGTAAAACCATTCATTACAGTTTTTCACATAATAAGCTGATTTTACTTGAAGCGTTTAAAAGGATGCAGCTGCCCAAAGAGATGATAAGAGGAAAAACAACACAGATCGAAGACTCCATTCATTGCAAATTGGTCACTAATTTTAAGAACAAGGTAATGTTTGCAAGCTCAAGTTCTGGTTAGCGACGCGCTGCCATTAACAAGGGTACGAGTGACTCATAGATAGAAAAGTCACCGGAGTTTCTTCAAAACTTTCAAAACTTCCAACACAAGAACAGAAATTTATCAGAATATCCACTCCGGCTAAGTCGCACCGTTAAAATATTTTATATTCGATCAACCGTACAGAACTAATTTTCTAAACGCGTGCATCATGCTCGCCTACTTGTCACAGAAAAGTAATGAAACGAGAGGGGGGTGTCGATGCAGTTGTTCTACAAATGCACGTGGAGCAGTTATTTGAAAGTTTGTTAACACATGTGTCGAAAATGATCAATAAAATAAACATCCACCTGCGCCCGATCTTGTCAGTTTCTCTCAACCGGAAGAGTCAAAACAAAAACACCCGTAGTGATCACCCTCTGTGAATAGTATTGCACAATCACAGTGACGACAACCTCGACAATTTCACATTTCGATAATCCAGTCCTACATGTTCGAGTGAAAACATTGAAGTTATATAAATATTACCGTGTGCGGGTTCGCATCAGAGTTATTCTCTATGGTGTGTATTTCAGTAAACACAGTTTAATCCTTTACCAAACATGAAAAGCAGACGACACTTGCAAAAAATATCCTCAAACAATTAATTTCTTTCATTTTTTGTTTCAGAAACATAGGTTATGACTCGACGAGCTCGTTCCAATGAGGGGTCGTAACCTATGTTTTTGAGACAAAAAATTAAAAGATAATGAAAATTAACTGACGATTTTTGAGAACAGCGCTGACCGGTTTTGACCTTTACGGCGGGTAAATGGTTAATTCACTGCATTGTGTGGCTTGACAGCAAATGTAATTGGCAATTCAAACATACATGAGCGCTTTATCAAAGAATTTTATGTATTAACCTTTAATTTCCAGTTGAATCATAAAAAACTCGTTTTGAAATGTTGTGTGTGTGGGGGGGGGGGGCGGGGGGGGGGGTATGTTTGGATTGTGGATATAATTATAAAACTAGACAATTTCATAAAGAATTTAGACGTCCTGCAAATATTTCTATTTGAAGTGAAATATTATTATTTAGTAAAAATGTTATTTAACGAAAGTTCGTGTAGGTTTAAATATTGGTTAACAGAATGGAGGATGGATATACCAGAAAATAATAATGATCCCAAAGCTTTTTTAGAGAGTGTACGTTATATGATTCATAAACAATTAACAAAAGAAATTATTAACCTAAAAGGAATAAAGTTTCAATTTGTTTAAAGAGTACATTTATTAAAAAAACGGCCTAAATAATGAGAAGGTACTCACAGATCCAGTATTTTGAAGTGAATAAGAGGTTTTTATGAAAGATCATGAGAAAGATGAAGCCCTAAATAAAGCATTTCCTCGAATTCAAGAAAGAATAGAAACATGGACAGATCGGGGTTCAGGCTTCACTGTTGACACAGTTGAAACTCTTTGGCTAGATGTTGCCAAGTATAAGCCGTTACAATGCGGTTCATATATTCCTACCTCCACCGAATTAGGAAAGAAAAAAGCAATTATAAATGTTAGGAATAAATATGATGACTGTTTGGAATGGGCTTTACGCTCATGTTTGTGTCCAGTTGCAAAAGAATCCACAAAGGCCCTCCAAATATCATGCAGAAGATGGGCTTAATTATTATGGTATAAATTTTCCAACTCCGATATCACAGAACAAAATAATTTAGCGGTTGTGTTTGGTTCTAACTCATCCGGAAAAGTAACAATTCATAGAATTAGTAATATAGGTGGGAAAAGAATAAATCTACTACTGATTCAAGGGGGTGATAAATATCATTATGTTTGGATTAAGGATCCCAATCGTATGTTGTATGATCAAACCAAACACAAAGAGAGAACATTCTTCTGTGTGAGAGATACATGCATGGCTATTTACGTGAAAACTCGCTTGAAAAACACAAGCCAGGGTGTAAATGCATTGGTAGAACTGCACAAGGGATTGAAATGCCTTCCAATAACAAGTTAAAATTTGTGAACTATTATAAGCAACTCAAAGTTCCATCATACAGTGCTCAAAATAACTTTTTTTCTTTGCGTGGCAAAATGCTACAAATTTCCAAAAAATGAATAGCATTTTGTAAAAATTACATAGCTATTTTTGTATACCAGAGTTATGTTATGCTGTTTTGTATTGAATTCTTCTAAGTGGATAGAATAGTTTCCATCCATTTTTGGGCATTTCCAAATGATCTGCAACACATGAAACATTTTCTATGTTTTTTTAACTGAATTGCCTTTAAGGGTTGCATGAACTTGGATATTTTCAATTGGCGTCTTGATTGTTCTCAAAATGGAAGATGGCATTTTTAATTTGATGGGCTTGAAGTTATTTTTAATGGACATTTTATGCAAAATGTTGTAAAAACAGGAAGAATTTAAACCAATAGAATTCATCTTACATATGAAGTTGCTAATGATGCTTGATGGAGAGTTAATTTGAGTTATGCCTGGAATGTTCCACAATCAGAAGTAAAGCATCAGAGAACTAGTTTTCAAATTTGTTTGCAAATTTTCATTTACATTTTGCGATACAAGATAATCAACTGCAGCCTAATAGGCTGCAGTTGATTATCTTGTATTGCAAAATGCTATACATAATTGAACATTGTGTAGCTTTTTGCAAGTTTTGCATAGCACAAAGCGACGCGACACCGCTTATTTTGAGCCCTGCCATCATATGTTGTTCGTGTAGACTTTGAGGCTCTCGTTGTTAAGATTGAGGGACCTGAACCAGATCCAACAAAAAGTAATACGCCACATAGTTGTCAGAAGTGATGGAAAATCAAACCCCCTGTAATTTATAGAGTTAAGGATGCAGCTGGGTTTTTTTCTGCAGAAACTTCAAAAGGAAGACGAGGAAATAAAAGATAGACTTAAAAGATCTAAGCCAATGAGAGTGACCAAGGATGATTGGGCTGCCTTTCTAAAAGTAAACTAATGTCATATATGTCATAAACCATTAGCAGATAATAGAGTCCGTGATTATTGCCATATTACAGGAAAATATAGAGGAGCAGCTCATAAATCATGCAATTTCAGATTAAGATTTATGTCTACCATACCTGTAGTATTGCATAATCTATGTGGTTATGACAGTCATTTGATAATGCAGGCTATTAGCAAAGTGGATGGTAAAATATCATGCATACCAAATAATAAGGAAAAATATATATCATTTTAATTAGGACAGTTATGATTTATTGACAGTTACCAGCACTTGCGGTTTCCACAAAGCAATCTTGTTAAAGGCAAATAACCCCGAATTTTTTAAACTAACCACTGATGTGTTTGAACATTTCAGGCAAACTTACTTATTACACTATGAGTTAGATCGAACACATTATTACACAAGTTCAGGATTAAGCTGGGATGCAATACTCAAAAAGAAGGAATCGAACTCGAAATGTTAACGGATTATGATATGCCTTTGTTTATTGAAAAATGACTTCGCAGAGGAATATCAATGTCCTCATGTCGCGATGCAAAGGTAAATAATAAAAATGTTTCTGATTATGACCCTCCAAAGCCAATAACATATATTCCGTATATAGATAGATAGGCAATGAGTCAACCTCTGCCTGCAGGCAACTTTAGATGGGTCGAACCCAATGGTCTGGAAATTCCAAACTCCTCAATTCCAGAGGTAGACTTAGAATTATCCTGCGACCCCTCTTTGGAACGAGTTCGTTCCAATGAGGGGTCGCAAGATATGGTTTTGTTAAGATTTCTTGAAAAATTTAAAAAAATGATATTTAAAATAATAAATTTTGCTATAGCCTGCGATGAGTAAAGGGTTAATGTAGATGATAGTGTAAAATTTGCCTTCTAAATATATACCCAAACAAGTAATCAGATCACGCCCATATGGGCCAAAATGGATGCATAATGAAATGCGTATTTTCCAAAGACAGTGAAGGACGCTCCTATGAAAAACCGAAACGTTAAAATACATCAGTTCTTGGGATGCTTACTGGAAAAAGCATATTGAAACAATTTCAGCTATTCGGAGGCCGAAGGAAAATTGTTTTACGAAATACGCCCAACAATCCCTTAATGAACCCTGAGTGCACTTATTAATTCTGATGCAAAACATACCAGTCCAGTCATCCAACTACAGACACGTAATAGGCTGAAGCCGTTAATAAATTTTTATATCAACAGCGAAAATTGACACCACAACCACAAACCACCTCCTTGTTCTTTCGGCCTCTTAAAGAATGATCTTGAGTATAGGACTTCACGGTATTTCGATATTTCATCCAAACTTGGTATTTTTGCAATATCGATACCGTACCGAACCAATTTCAACTCACTCTATATACCGATCTTCAGGATATCGACGTTTAGCAATGCCGATATTCTCTAACTAATGACAAACTTAACTTTTTGGACTTCAACTTCACCTAAATTCATCACACGCAGACTATAAACTACCATACTTTTATTTAATTTAGATATGGTTCCAAGCCAGAAAATAAGCAGACTGTCATCTGCAAAATGAGGTCCCCAGAGGTGAATTTAGTGATGTTACCCTGCACAGCAGGGTAGCATCACTAAATTTACCCTCTGTGAACCTCAATCTGAATCAGGGTCTAAAAACTAAAAAGAAAGAGGTACCCAGAGGATAAATTGGCCCACTGTATGGGATAGCATCATCAAATTCACTCTCTGGGGACCTTATTCTGCAAATGTCAGAATGCTTATTTTCAGGCCTGTATGGTTCCTCTGCAAAATCAAATTCACGTGGTTCTATTCGTTCCAAGCAAGAACTATCGGAAATTACGGACAGTATGCGTGCGTTTGGAATTCTGCATGGTCATATCAAACAAGGATTGTCAGTTCTCAAATACTTGATATTTACTCATATCGCGTTATTTAAAAAATACCATACTCGGTATTACAAATTGGAATGTCGTGAAGCCCTAGTACACTAAAGCTCACTGGGAGGGGAGGGGGGTGGTCACAACAGCATTGATTTCTCTTAAATGGAACAAAGCAAGTGGTTATGATGGAATCGGTAAAAATATTTTGAAAAACTATAAGGGGTGTCTTATATATTTCCATTAACTTTAATATTCATTAAATACACCCACAATTCCTTCTTCTCAATCGAATGGAAATTGCCAAGTGATTTTTCCAGTATTCAAGAGCAGAGACGAATCTGATATAACTAACTACAGCCCAGTTCCCGTTCACAGCTCCTTTAGGGAAGTTTTTGAAAAACGTGTCTTTTTAAGATATTTGCATTTCTAGAGTCAAACAATTTTTTGTTCAATTTTCAATCTGGTTTTACTCCTGGTGACTCTACTGTTTACCAACTGACTGCCATCTATGAATCAACAGTTACACTTACAATTTTTGTTTTGCGATATCAGGAAAGAACTTTTGATAGGGCGTGTGGTGCAGGTTTAATCTACACTTTCATATCAGTTGGTTTGATATCAATCAAGTCAACTGAGTTGAGTGAATATTCAATCAATCCAGTCGATTTGGGGTTGATTTTCAACCAAGCAAACCAAATCAACTGGGTTGAGTGAATATGAACCCAGGTGGGCTCATATTCACTCACTCCAATTGATTTTGGGTTGATTTTCAACCCAACTGATTTTGTAAAGTATATAAATTAGATAAAACGGGATCTTTCCTGGAACGGCTCAAATCAAATCTCAGTGAAAAACTGCAAAGAGTACTTGTTGTTTCGCTTTCCTCCAATTGGCAAGAAACACAAACCGGCTTTCCTCGGGGTTTCATTCTCGGACCACTTTTGTATTTTCTTAATGTGTCCATGATACTGCCAAGGATAAAGAATTAGATACAAAGCTACTTGCTAATGATACAGAACTCTCTATTACAGTAAGTACCCAATTCATTTGGAAAACATATTGTGTAACGAGATAGCAAACATATAAAGTTTGTCAGATCAATCGATTTTAGAAAATGGAATGATCATATTAATAATGTAACAGACAAAGCATGGAAGAGTATAAGAGAGATGTTCCATTCCAGCACTCTATAACAATGTTTGCTTAACAATTACATTTTATTTAATACGTTTGGTACCTACGGAAAAAATAGAATTACCGGGTCACTACCCTATATACTGTGCGTGATACCCAAACAACCATCGTGGAATGATTGGTGGTTTGTGTACAGTTAAAACTAGAAGTCCTGTCACGAACTGTGTGCTTATCTAGGCTTAATTGCGCGTAGTAATTGCGCGCGATTTCCATATCGAATGGTATCCAAAAGACGGCAGGTTCTCCTGGTTACTCATAGCAAACACAAGAAATGTTTCTGCCAATGGACCTCCAGGTTACCCGGAGGTCCATTGGCTGAAACATTGCTTGTGCACAAGCCATATGTACAGAATTTGATAGTCTTACTATGGTCATAACGCATAGATTAACGCGCAGATCGACGTGCTATTTGTGCGCATTTTATGACAGGAATTCTAGTTTTAACTGTATGCACATAACATATGGTACGCTGCTATTTGGTTCTGAACCTTAGCCCAGTACCACAATAAGAAATTTCTTTGAGTCGGGTTAGGCATTTGAGATGCATTTGTGTCACATCTTTTACACGTCGTTCATTCATTCTGATTGTGTCATTGATTCCCATTTGGAACAGTTTTGTTGACACGCGGACATGCCAGTCTTACAAAGAGGTTTTGTCATCGTATACACGCGTGTGCAAATATGCCACTACACAAACATTGTACTAGTCAGTTCGTTGTTCATTGTACTGTTTGTCACATATTTGTTCAATGTGGTCCAATTATGACAATAACTGCACTCGAGCGCATACTCTTACATAAACCGCACATCTTCTGCTTTAGTTTTACCCAGTCATCTATTCCCCCTGAAGGCAGACCAGATAGCTAAGGCTCAGCGCCCACTCTCCCTTCCTGGATGATGGATGCCTCCCAGCTTTCAAAAACACATTGGCGGATTATTTTCCTTTTTGTACCCGTTATGGATAATATGCTGGGGCTGCTCCCACATCACCGACTGTTTGGGTTTCTTTTTCTTTTTTCTAAAACAACCATCAAACCGCGGTTTCAGTATTACAGTAAATATGCCCAGGTCTCCAAGCAAACACAGAGCAGAATTTTCCTAGTTATGCATAATTCCTAGTCATCGTTCAGTTCGAGGGGTTCCGCCCTACTGCCTACAGCACACTCAAACAAAATAAGATTATTGGCTCTCGTTTCCGACTCTCGAGGATACATAAGCAAATAAAGTTATAAAGCAAATAAAGTTATTCGGGTCGCAAGTGATTTCTATCCCACGTCGTCCCTGGGCGCCTTGGGCGCGCTCAAACTTTTCATTTCATTCGTCTGTGCAAACCCTACCCCAGCACGCTGGGGAGAGGCATCACCTTGTCAAGAGGACCCCCTCTCACACTGGTACTCGCCCGAGGGGAGATAACCTCAACTAGAACATCAAGACGAACGCCAAAGTCTTCTCCCTCAGCCTTTCCTCCTCTGTTGTCTCCTGCCATGGTCGTGATCTGCGGTAAACTTCAATCCAAAATGTCAAAGAAGGGTCGAAATGGGCTTGCACCAACCCGTCCTTGTGCGCCTTCGCCGCGCGAAACCATTCATTCATATCAGTTTGGCAAGAGTGGCAGATCATTGATGATACTGTATCCTCTTAGAAAAAAAGGATAAATATTTTTGAGTTAAGAAACATATGCCTCTTGGCAAGCAGAAAAACGGCCGATTGGCTGTTAGATATAAGAGTGCATGTTGAAGAGACAAACATATAATTTTACATTGCAGTCCAAGGAATACCAACAACGTTACGTTGCTTACTCCAGAAACATTCGTTGCCTTTCAACGTAAAGATTGCAGACAAGGGTGTTGATATTCACATCGGTCCTCGAAAGTCAACAGCGGTGGAGTATGGACCAATATCGCTTGAACGCATTTATGAAGAACGTTTCTTGTTTGGTAACACGGTAGACGAGGGTATGTATTTTTAATGCATTTTTGTAAAACTGTCTAATGGCTTCTTCAAGCCTCTTTTTGTACAATACTCATATTTCTTTTCATCCCCGCCCATAACAAAATGCCAAAGACTTATAGGGGGCACGGTGGCTCAGAAGGTAGAGGTGCAGTCTGCAAGGTCTTCCGTTCGAATCCCACCCGCGGCAACCGCTTTGTGTCCTTGGGCAGGACACTTCAACTCCATTACCCACGTGGGGGCACAGTGGCGTTGTGTACTAAGGCGCACTGCACGCCGATGATGCACCTGTCTTCAACCAATGCTAATCAAGCTTGTGTAAAGTTAGTATGTTGGGGAGCTGACAGTTCGGTGTTTCTCTCCTGGTACTCCGGCTTCCTCCACCCATAAAACTGTCGTGGTCATGATTAGCCATTGTGCAGAAATATGTGGCCTTAAACACCAAATAATAAATAAACAAACAGAAACTTATCACTACACGTGCTGGAGGCTCGTTAAAGTCCATCATCAGAAATTTGTATGATCACCTCTGCGCATGTCCGAGTTTCGGAGAAAAATCTATCCATTTTTTTAACTCTGAAGCCTATGGAGATTTTGTAAAAAACAATTATTTCTAAACAATCTCGTTCGAAACTATTTTGCTTCCGCATCTGGTCTAAAACATCAACATTTCCTCTCTCATTTGCTGTAATTAATTGAATTGTAGGATAATTATTTTTTGCTTCCATTTTTATTTGAAATTTGATTGTAAACTTTGTGTAGAACCCCTATAAAATTAGGCAAAATTCACTACCCCTGTGGTATTCAACACCATTTTGTGACCTGATAAAATAAACTTTTCATTTCGTTCCGCATCAGACAACAAACTAGAGGGATCAAATGTAACATATATCCAAATTTCACTTGAATGTTATAACATCTTTTTGCTTCCAATCCACTTTGAAAAACAGACATTTTTAAGTTTTCCCCCAAAAAATCGACTTTCACTGACCGCGACAAATCAGCGGCTGGCCAAAGAGTTATTATTACTTCTGCTGTTATAAAGATAATTGGTTTAGTCATTTGTACTGGAGAAGAAGACAAGTTTTGTCTTTCTGTATTCTTTGCATTTGGCAGTTTTCAGCAATTAAACCGAATATTACGATGTGTTAGTACAATAATTTAGGTGAATAGATCGGGTGTTTAATAGCTTGGGATGGCTTACTTTTTACAGCTTGAGGGTGGTGTCAATAAAGACCTACTATTGGGTTATGAGCTGGTGGTTTTCTAGAGGAGAGAGATATGGCTTCATTTTTTCTTCTTATATAGATGGTGGTACTTGGTTCAATTAATCATGACTTTTTCTATGCGGCTACGTGTTCGCTCGCCAGTGAACTGAATTAGATTCAGGAAAATCATTTTTTCTTAACACTGAGAAGGCGCCACAGAAAACCGTCTTGCCAGAATTATTTTACGTGGAAAGAATAATTGCCAGAAGAGAAACAAAAGAGGTAAATATAATTTTCGCACATCTCCTCCTTTTGAGTCTCTTCCAACCTATAGGCAAATGCCAGTCAAACTGGACCACCCTTCCCCCTGCTAATTAATTTTTATACCCTGGATACTCCCACCGTCCCACACGCCGGTAATCTATATGATATCTCGTGCTAATTATTTTACCTATGACGCCTGCCCCAACCTGCTGATTTTATACTAGCTGCAACTGCTCGAGTATTAGGCTCTCCATTAAAACTAAGACTAAGAGGGGGGGGGGGCTAGCTAGTTTGTGATGGGTGGGGGGCTCCCATGATATTTGGGAGGTCCTAAGTAAGACCTTCCAGTCTTTACCTCCTCTTTCTACCTCCTCTCAGACTTATGTTAATATGTGATACATTATCATAAGAATCTGTGTCTTTGTTGCTTTCCAAAAGCCAACTGCCTTTCAAATTTTATTGTATTTTTATTATTTGGTCTCAAACACATGCTTATGACCCCTCATCCGAACGAGTTCGTTCCAATGAGGGGTCATAAGTTATGTTTTTGAGACCAAAAATGAATTCGTTCAGTTATTCAGAAATTGTATTTCTTAGTGTCATCTGCTTTCCGCATTTGGTAAAGGGTTATTACGTTAATACTAAACACTGCATTGTATTATGTTATTGAGAAAGCTTTATTGGCTTGCCAATTTTCTTCTTACTCCCATGAGGTGTTAAATCCCATTGACTTTTGTCCATTGTTTTCTGCAGCCACTCACATAGTAGTTGGTCATAAAACTAAAAATACCGACTAGCGGTTTCACACCCTTTGGAATTTTTATTACTGTAACCGAACTCATAGGTAACAGGCTTGACATACGAAATTATTAAATTCAGACAAAAATTCATTTATATATTTTTTTTCAATTACAGGATTATCAGTATTTGATCAAGTGGGTCGGATACAGAGAGTGGGAATCATCGTGGGAGCCGGAATCGCATATCAACAAAAGTTTAGCTTCAACTTTTCTCTCGCCATGTGTAGAATCCACCCGACTACAATGTGCAGCCAGATCATTTGAAGATGCAGTCCAACGACGATTAAAAAGTGGAAAAAATTGCAACACAATACTATTTGACTTAGACACCTTCAGATATTGTTTTGAAAATGATAAGCAGGTCGTTTTCCTCTTCACATGGGAGGAAAAGATGTTCATATGTGAAACAGACTGATCAATACTGGGAAAAAGGTATTTTCAACCAAAGGGCTGAGAAGAGGAGTGAAATTTTAAAAGAAATAGCAAACAAAGAGTGTAATATTGTACAAATGAACACCGAAACAGACCTCGAATCACTTTCTGTCGATGAAACAAAAAAACGACTTTCAGATTCGGGGATAAAGACAAGGTTTCGAAAAAAAGAGAAATTGTTATTACTTTTACAAAGTCACATGGGTTAATGAATGATACCTTTCCTTTCCCCTGAGAATTTTCCCTCACAATCTCATTATCTTTTATCAGCTGTTGAGTGAGCACGTAGTTTTTTCCCAAACATATTAGGTTTCGTGATTGTCGGTGAAAAAGATATATCACGTAGCAGGGCCGCCGAGAGAATATGCGGGCCCCGAGAGAATATCAGGCCCCTGGGTAGACCAAACTTGGACCCAAAGTCCGTAGTATAATTTTTTGGTGTGGTACGTCCCAAAGGACGTACCACACCAACAAATTATATTATGGACTTTGGGTCCAAGTTTGGACAAGGCCCCCAGGTAACTGTCTGGCCGTAAGGCGATACACATCACACCGAGCCGCACAGCGGTGAGCGGGGGTGGCAGGGTGTGGAGGCATAAAATCTACAACTCTGAGCTTTGAAATGGCGCCTTTCATAGAAACATTTTGAAAATGTGTCGCACCGGCCCAATTTGGCCCGGTGCGAGAAATTTTCAAAATAAGCCTATGGAAGGTGCCATTCCCTCGCTCCGAGAAATTTAATTCACTGCCCCGCGAAATGTGCATTTCTTGTGTAGCCCCCTGCCGGGGATTTTCTGTTGACACCCCTGATTTCAACAGGAAAATGAGTATTTCGAACAGTATGAAAAATTCCCTGCCAAAGTGTCAAATGTGGGGCCCCCTCTAATGTTGGGGCTCTGGCCGTCCACCCTGTCTGTCCCTTCCTAAATCCGGTCCCCATTCGATAGGACCATACGCTGTGACAGCATCAACCCTCAGTCGGATACTTCGAGAGCTTTGGCCGACCGGGGCATCGATCCCAGGATCTCGCATGAGAGACCAGCACACTTATCCACTCGAGCACCACTCTATTTTTGATCTGATAACGGCGGGCCCCGGTTTACTACACCCCCCCCCCCCCCCTCTCGAAGGCCCTGGCACGTAGTACGTTATGTTACAGTCAGACTTTGAAATCAGTAATTTCGTGAAATGACTAAACTATTCAATCATTTGATGAAACTCCTGTGGGTGTTAGTGAATCAGTCGTTTCATGAAATAACTGAATAATTTCAGTCATTTCATAACATAACTGATTTCACAATCTGACTGTAACCATTCTCGGGTATTAGCAATAGTACGACATTAAGTTAACATGATCGAAATAATATTTTCACACAATATTTCTGATATGTATATATGGACACTGTTTCGTTAACATGATCGAAAAAAATAATATTTTCACACTATTTCTGATATGCATATATGGACACTGTTTCACTGTTCAAAACTCCCATCAAAATATTTTATCTCTTCATTGTCTTTTTTGTATAAACTGTATTGTTGAGTGCTATTTAGTCATGTGCTATATTTGTTTCAATAAACATCAGGCGGCAACTGTGAGCGTTATTGTTATATTGTCCATTCTGTCGCTAATTGCTAGCCTGACTGCCCATCGTATAATAATCTAATTACTGATCAGGTTTGAATTATCACCTCGGATAATGAGTTATCGAACTTAGCCCACCAAACAGATTTCTGGCAATGTTGCAAAGAAAATACAAAAGAAACTTTCAAATTGAAAAGCAACCTTCAAACACAAATTTTGAAATTGCTGCTGTCACCACTATATAATTTGATGAACTTTATTTGAAGGTGATTGGTAATAAATATTGTTTAATCGTTTTATCCAACACACAGGATATCAAAATCCATATTTTAATGATTGTTTTTTAATTTTTTTTCAAAAACTGTCATCAAAACAATATCACGTGACCCCTCATTGGAACGCGCTCGTCGAGCGCGTTCCAATGAGAGTTCACGTGATATGGTTTTGTTGACATGTTATAATAAAAAAAAATTCAACAGCTTATTTATTATAATTACACAGGCGCATGCGTCCGTTTCGTTAGGGTTAAATTAAATTTTTAATTTCAAACTCGAAATTTCTCCTTTCACAATCCACCTTTCGAATATTGAACTCGAAAGTGGTATCCACTCTCAGAACTGCAATGTCTCAAAAGTTCGAAATTGAAGGTAGATTGTTCATTTTCCTTTAAATAAATATCTGGTAGACAGTATAGATGCATGACAGCCCCCCCCCCCCTTTTTTTTTCTTATTAGTGTACGCCCCTGATAGGTTTTCATAGTGGGCTGTTTCCGCCAGTATCTTGAACTCCGAAGGGCATGCTTAGTGCATATTTATTGTCGGAAACCGGGCTTTGTCGCCACTGGAAGAAATAGATTCACGCCACGTATTCAGCCACAACTCAAGGAGTGTCACTTGAATCCTTGCGTGAACGTATGTCTCACCGTAACGAACCCGCCCGCTTCACTTTTGTTGGGGTGGTTCTTATTCTGAAGGGGTTAATAACTTTTCCTCGAAAAGCATAAATCAACAGGGGTTCACTGAAAACAACAATTTTAATACATATACATAAAAATAAATGTGATAATTTGTGACTAACATTGAATCCAATAGAATAAGAAAACGAAACGTCAATCACCCCCTACCCACACAGTTTTTGAGTCACTTGCGGTCCCGCGTTCTCTGTTGTCGCTGGTTTTTCCTCCTTTTAGCTGGTATTTGTTCCTTGGTCGCCTCTACACTTCACCTTTTCAGTGCCGTCGCACGGCCACTAACGTATTGTCACTTCATCGGACACCTCTGCGCTAACATGTGACGGAATGTCACTCTACCACTGCCGGCAAGCGGCCGCTAGCGTATTGTTCACTTTTCACACAACCAATGGGGTTAAACTCTCCCTTGCGTTTGACTCAGAATAATGTTCATACATGCAAATGTATGGCTTGCCTTCTAAAATAAGTAACATCGTTACCTAAGTGCGAATAGCTCCCTGAACTCGTCCTTCGTGTTTTTGATCTTATTCTCATATATGGCTACCGACTTGGCCCGCGACTGCTCCTATTCTAATTATGAGCTCTGTGGCTCCTCTACATAACAACGTGCCTATACTTTCGAACCGATGTGGCACCTCCTCTAACCTATAGCATGGGACATCCCCATCTACACGCAACGGCCCACAGCCTTACACACCTTCAGACTGGAATTGGCAGGAATGCATTTTTCGAGAACCCCTCCACCCCCCCCCCCCTGATTTTTATTGTCATAGCCAGAACATTAATTCTCAGTTTATTCGCTTCTCTTGAACTTGTCCGCTTAGATCTATCTTAATCTATTATTCTGTTTATTAAAGTTCCTTTGAAAGACTCACATTTTGGTATATTTTGACATTTCGGATACAGGATAGATGTGTAATATGGGTGTGTGTCCAGAACATAAGCGATGTACCGTTTACACCATAATTACCCCTTAACTGACTATAATTACGTGGTTAATGTCTATAGGAGAATACTGGCTTTTACTACCTTTAATGTTTTATCCAGACCGCCCATGTGGCGTTCAACAAATGCTCAATAATGGACAAATTTCACGCTTTATTACCACCGCTCGAATTATTGCTGGTCTGTTTAAATGACAATTCGGTTTTCGGGGTGCGTAATATACCTATCTTTACGTTTTATGTTTAACCCATTCAGAAAGATTATCGAAAATATTTACACTTTTAAACAAGAAAATCGCAACTTTTAGCTATCACCTTGACATTTATTACTTCTTAACTCTTTACCTAACGTAATATTTATAATAATTACCCAACTAGTGTTACATAAAATGGCTATGTTCATTTTGTTTTTGTTTCCTTTTTTGCCGCCAAAAGAAAGCTTATTACATCTCATTGTAACGAGCTGAGCAAGTCCATTCCAATGGGGTCTAAAAGCAATGTAATGAGTTCTAAAATGAATTTTGTTACTTATTCAAATTTTTTTATTTGCAACTGTCGTCTACTAGTCGACAGTAATTAAAATCGGAAGAGTTTCCTGGCATGCGTGGATTACGCTGGATTGCGTAACCCATTCTCGTTAATTTTGTTCACGTACATTATCACCAGACAAAAGTTGCAGAATAACAACAAAAAACAACAACAAATTTCTGTAATTGAGCTTTCTTTCTTGCAGGTAAGATTCATCTGAATCTATCCTGACCAGTGGTAACTGCATTCTGTTCTTCGGCAAGGCACTTAATTCCCACCAATCGCTGTTAAGTCAGCTTGTGCAGATTCAGTACGTACGATGGTGTTTGATTGTTGCTCGCTGCTGCTTTGTGATTCTCTCCGGGTACCACGACTTCCCCTGCCCGTAAAACTATCTGACACGATATGACCCTGGCTGTTGAAAGTATGTTAAACCCTAATAAAACAAACCTAAAGCAAATGGTAGAATCCGCCCAATGCTATTCATAAAATCTCCCATTTCATTGTTTTTTCATTTTCCTTTCTGTTTTCACTCCAGGGTATAGCTCGGATCCATTACTACAATGATATTCTCGAGCCCGTCCCAGCGAGTGTCTATAAGCTGTGTTTTGGGGACAAAACATGATATTTTCAATTATTGCAGTGGTATTTGCACGTGTCGCATGTTAGTCGTGTTTGGTAACGAGTTACGGTAAGGTCTCAACCCAACAGTCTCATTTTTCAAGGAATTCGATGCTATTATGTGCTGGAACCAGTCTAGTCCTTAAATAGTTCTTTACCCATGTTTAGAGTAAATCGTCTGGAATATTTGAGTTGGTCGGAAAGGCGAACCTATGATTCGCCTTTCCTACAAAGTACAAACTGAAATATTTCAGACGATTGAATTTAAAAAATATCCTAAACATTGATTTTCTTTGAATCAACGAGAGAAATGTTACTCAATCGACACGTGATTTGACCGAATCTTTGATGACATTATCATTATGAATAAAGACTAGCCACAACTGAAGTTTTATGATCACCCCGCATAGTTCCACTAAGTGTGTTAATATCTTGAAGCTTTCAAGGTGAAGTAAATATGTATTGATTGCAATATCTGTAACTGGAGCACAAAAGAATATATGCATACCTTTGTTAGTGAAGGGACATTACATTCTATCAACGGTTGTCTGCGCGCAAACTCCGAGAAAATAAACAGCACATAACAGCGTTGAATTCCGAACAGAATTAGACCGTTGGCCCTTTGGCTCGAGGTGAAACCTTGCAGTATAGATTCAAGGGAACGATAAAGTATTTTAAATCACATATCTGTACTTTATTGAAACAACAACTAGGGTTAAATGTTCGAATACGTTCGCGAAATGCGCTGCTTGTTTGAGAAGACTCTTATCAATCTTTTCAACTGACAGGACTCAGTCAGTCAGTCAGTCAAGTCAGTCAAGTCAGTCAAGTCAGTCAGTTAGTGCTTAATGTCACATATTTCTGCACAATGGCTATTCGTGACAGGAATTATTTTTTATCCACTCCAATATCTGAACCAAACGTGCCCGCAAAACCCTGCGAGAGCTATTTACAGAAACCGCAATTCATGTTAGTTCTTTCTCAAGTTTTACTTCCGAAACATAGCTACAAAACTTTATTGATACGATTGTCTGACATCCGTCCTAATAAGTGTTCATAATTATAGATAACAGTGCAGTCACCGTGGACTGGTCATAATCCGCGCGTGGGCAGTGATGTCCACGCATGCGTTTACAAGGTAATAAAAATCATTATCAGCAGAATTTTAATTAATGAAGCATCGGATTGTGCCCGTTGCTTCATTAATTAATTTTTTTACGATTATTCCTATAATTAATGTTTGCAATCTAATATCATTCCACCCGTGGAAATATTGCTAACCCGTGGAAAGTGACTAGTCCACGGCGGTCGTTCTGTATGTTCGAGAGGAAAAATATGAAACTTCAAAGTTAGTTGGGGAAAATAATATTCATTATTCCTGTAAGGTAAAAAATTAATAAAGCAGAGTGAAAGTAGTTTTCATTTAAGTTTCAGGTAAACTTAACCCTAATACAGTTATAATACCGATGTTTGTCAAGGCACAAATTTCTGTGGTGACGGGTTTCAAATGTTCTCCATTGTTTGAAGAGCGCTCAAGAATATATTGGAAACATTTTGTGCATGACATGGACGAAGAAGCAAAGCAGATTACGTACAACAGTACAAAACTCGAGACAGGTACGACTAATTCATATTTTAAAAAAATTAACCTTGGTTCTTTTTCTGCTCTATGTTTTTGTCGCCGTGTTTTAACTGGACTACTTCACATGGAACTTAAAACTCTCAGGTCACCAGTTTAACCCTTTTCCCAACGCAGACGATATCAAAATTTATTATTTTAAATATCATTTTTTCAAATTTTTCAAAAAATTTCAACAAAACCATATCATGTGACCCCTCGTTGGAACGAGCTCGACGAGCTCGTTCCAACAAGGGGTCACATAATATGGTTTTGTTGAAATTTATTGAAAAATATTTTTTCAACTGCTGAATTTGCATATTACGCGGGCGGTTGCAGCCGATTCGTTGGATAAATGGTTAATGCTGTTCGGAATTTGACGTTGTTATGGACTGTTTACATACTTTTCGCGCAGACTACCATTCATTTAATGTTAAGTCCCTTTACTCACAAAGATGCACAGATATTCTTTTTGGCTCCAGTTTTAAATTATTCCAATCAATAAGCATTTAATTCTCCATCAGGCGAACCCCTAGAGCATGACGAAAAATATCACGCTCGAGAACTGGAATGGACGGGCAAGTGATGGAAAATTGTATAGTACGGCCGCCGTGGACTGGTCACTTTCTACGGACGCAATAGTAATGGATTCCAAACACTAATTATAGAAATAATCATCAAAAATTTAATTCATGAAGCACCGTGCACAATTTTGTTGACTATTTTCATTACCTGGTAAACGCATGCGTGGGACTCACTGCCCATGCGTGGATTATAACTAGTCCACGGCGACTGCACTGTACCAGTGTCTCAGAAGAATGTGGCAGTAACACGAGGGCCTCGGAGTTTGAGGAGGTTTTGTCTGAATCATGAAAGCATTGTGTAAAGATGTGCAGAGTGTACTCAATCTGGGAAACATCACAACAAAAAAGGATTCAAACTGAGATAGGCCCTAAGCAGGGGCGCGTTCTGTCACCGATTCTGTTTACTTTGAACATAAAAAAAAAATAGGAGAAGAGTTGATTGCATGCGAAGTTGGAGCGACAAAAATCTCAGGACTTTTCTTTGCCGATGATATGGTTTTATTGACACTCCCGGTGAAGAGGGAATACAAAAATTGCTAACCATCTTTGGCAAGTACTGGGATGCCTGAATTACCCTGTAAGCAGATGGTATAAAACGTTTAGGCATATTATGGGACTCCAAAATGAGGGAGGATGGGCAAAGTAGGCTAGAGAGTTAATTGGGGATTGACTCTATTGAGACTGAAGATTTAGAAGGGAAACCGGAGCGGGGAAGCAGTTTTAGCAGGGGAAGGGTGCGCGAGGATAGCATTAGGAAACGACGAGCCGTAGTAAGGCCCAACGCCTATTTATATTAACTGGTTGAGGACTATATTATTTCTCAATTTGTTAATCAAAATTTGTTTTATTACAAATTATTGGAGAGTGCCTGTGGGCACTCTCCAATAATTTGTAAGAGAACAACTTTATATAAACAAAATATTATTTGTATTTGACTGAATATGAAACATGAACAAGGAAAATATTAGCTTTTGCTCTGGTACCTAATTTTTCTGAAAGCCCTGATAGTGGCTTCTAGCACTCAACCAGTTAAAACGATGCGCCAGCTTTAGAGGAAAACTTAGATTGAGTGTTTTGTGGGAGTTGGAAGGGGAGCATTGACATTCAGATTGATACCCGAATCACTAGAGTTGAGGTTGAAAGTCGGGAAAGTGAAGAAAGAGCGTGCCAAATGTGCAGCTTAGGAGTAATTGGACCCTGGAATATTTAATTTTCGAGTGCCCTAAATACTTCTTGAGAAACTAATGAATGAATGGGATGAAAACATACGAGATAAGTGGAAAAGTAATGATATGTGGGAGAGAGTCGGTATAACAGTTGGAGGGATAAAGAAAGCTTCAATCGGATAATTTTCTTGTCTGAATTCTGGGAGATTAAGAGGGGAAATGGGGAGGAAAATCCCCTGGATGGGGTTGATGTAGGCCTCCTCCTAAGAGAATGGCGACAAATGAGCGGAAGGCCAAAGAATTATTATTAAATTTCTATCCAATATCAAATAAATGCTTGCATTAGAACATTTGTTGAACACACAATGACGTCGCTGATAGGGTTTTTATTATTAGGGTTTAACGATACTTTCGGGAGAGAACCACCGATCAGCGGCGAGCAAATGTCAGACTCTCCAACGTACTAACCCCGCACATGGAGTGTTAGCATGGGTTGATGACAAGTGCACCACCGACTTGCAGTACGCCTTAGAACACAGCACCACCGTGCCAGGTTAAGGGCCTTACCCAAGGATACAACGCCCTGGCGGGGATCGAAGTGCAGATCCTTCGGCTTGAAGTCCAATTCTATAACCACTGAGGCAACGAGCTTCCTAGCTGAGAGCTGAGAGCTGAGGCATCGATGAAACACGATCACGAATTAACCTAACGTAATATGCAAATTGAGCAGTTGAAGAAATAAAAATTTTCAAAATATTTCAACAAAACCATATCATGTGACCCCTCATTGGAACGAGCTCATTGAGCTCGTTCCAATGAGGGGTCACATGATATAGTTTTGTTCAAATGTTTTGAATTTTTTTTTTTAAAATGGATATTTGAATTAATAAATTTTGATATCGTCTGCGTTGGGTAAAGTGTTAATGAGCGTGTTGACTCCACTATGCGATAATGCTATCTATGTCTACAACGTCTGTCGGAAAATGAGTTGTCGTTTTGGACTTACTACTGCCGGAAACATCTTCGATGCTTGCTTCTGTTAACTGCTGGGACGTTTTAAGTCTTTCCCTGCGGCAACGCTTATCCGACTAGCGCAATTCACAAAATTCGCCATTGCAATTTTATTAAACCCTATTTCTCAACTTTCGCCACCAAAATATAGCTAAAAGACCATCATTGAAACGAGCTCGTTCAACTCGTTCCAAGTCCAATGATCTTAGCGACGCTAACTTCCCTTCCGGAAAAAATGACGGTCTCTTCTTTACAGACAAATGATCAGTTCTCAAATGAAGACCATTTTCTCCTAAAGTTTATCTACTTGGAGTCGGGTTGGGCATCTGGTCTCTGTAGTAGCTATGCCACGTCAATTACGCATTATTCATTCATTATGATTGTCTCATTGGCTACCACTTAGAACAGCTGCAATGCACACACTAGTTTTTCATAGAAGCGTAGTCAAAATGTGCACGCGTGAGAAAATATGTCTGTACACATTAGGACTTGGGAATCACTATTTTCGCTCGAATCGAATCTCGAATCGAACCAGGCAGAAAGTTCAACCCGAATCGAATTTCGAATCGGATCGACTTTAAAGTTGTTACAATACTACGCCCACCATTATGGTACTGATTATCTCCCACGTGAACTCATTCAACCCAGTATTGATCTTTATTATGCCAGCTAATGAAATTCGCCAATCACAGCCCCCGAATAGTGGGACGGTACTGAGCCGTATTGGGTCACCTGCAGCCCGAGGTGACCTAATACGAAACTCGTATTAGGTCAGTACCGCCATTTTGTTTCGACGTGGAAATTCCTCACCTCGCGGTGCTTTTATATCCATACTGAAGAAATTGCAGTACAATCAAACGTCCCTCCGTGTCTATATGTCTCATTTTCTCTCGTTTTATAATAAATTTATTGTGAAATTTATTTTCTAAATGTAAATTTAATTATTTGAAGTGAGAAATACTACTGTATTCGATCTACCGATAACGGATAAGTCGGCATGGCCCTAACTTGACATATGGTCTAAGCTTATTGAGGCTGACACACAACATTTTGGGTACGGTGTTCGCCTCGATATTTTAAAAGCTTTAGAAAAAATATATAACCCATAAATGCGTTGTTAGAAAGTTGAAAAATATATATAGTGTGAATAAATAAACTGAGAAAAAAATTGTCTTATCCCGGGAATAGATTAATTTCATTTTTTCTCGTTGAGCTCATTCTGTAGTCTCTGTTGTGGTAAATGGATATCGTCGCTTCGAAAATGGATTTAATTTCATTGAATAATTATAAGATTGCACAATGATGAAATTGCAGGAAAATGAATGAAAGTCAATGAAAAAAATGCGAGATACATTTATTTTGTTCTAATTCTATAAAATCGGACGTTTCGGACATTTTCTGCACACTCAAGACAAAGTGACAGTACGAAGAAAAGCGTCTATCGCTGTTGTCTGTGTTGTCAAGGAAAATATACACAAACAGGGAGACAACTGTGCACGTTTGTTACAACTTACATGGCGTTTTGCACCAGTTTTGAAAATGTGCCGGCGTTCAAATTTGATTGTTATTTTGTTTTCGCTGGCATAATAAATACGTTACAGGACGTTCAGGTGGCGGAAACGGTGTCATATGAGGCTCGGCAAAAACAATATTGGACTCGGCGTACCGCCTCGTCCAATATTGTTTTCACCTCGCCTCATATGAATCATGATACCGTATCCGCCACCTGAACGCCCTGTAACTTATAGTGTACTGGTTAGACAATTTCGTATCATCGAATCACAAGACAATGAAGATGTACCTATAACGTATAGGTACATCAAAACATAACTAAAAGACAATCATTGAAACGAGCTCTTTCAACTCGTTCTAAGTCCAGTGATCTTAGCGACGCTAACGTCCCTTCTGGAAAAGGGCTTCTTCTTTACTGACAAATGACCAGTTCTCACATGAAGACCATTTCCACCCAAAGTTTATCTATTTGGAGTCGGGTTGGGCATATGGTCTCTATAGTAGCTATGTCACGCCCATTACACATTGTTCCTTCATTTTGATTGTCTCATTCACATTGACTACCACTTGGAACAGTTGTAATGAACACATTAGTCATTGGTAGAAGTGTAGTCAAAATCTGCGGGCGTGAGAAAATACGCCAGAACACAATAGGCCTCGGGAATCACGATCACGGATCTCGAATCGAACCTCGAATCGAACCAGGCAGAAGGTTCAAACCCGAGTCGAATCCCGAATCGGATCGACTTTCAAATTGTTACAATACTACACCCGCCGAGATGGTACTGATTATCTCCCACGTGAACTCATTCAACCCAGTATTGATCTGTGTACTGGTTAGACAGTTTTGTATCATCGAACCACAAGACAATGAAGATGTACCTATAATGTATTTATGAAAGGTTGAGCCATTATTTTATTAATATGTCAACCAAAGGTATTCCGTGTAGATATTTCTGCACTCACAACTCCATGAACCCGATATGCAACGTACAGTTAAAACTAGAAGTCCTGTCACGAACTGTGCGCTTATCTCGGCTTAATTGCGCGTAGGAATTGCGCGCAATTGCCATATCGAATGGCATCCAAAGCACGGCGGGTTCTCCTGGTTACTCAAACCCTCCTAGTTAGTAAACACAGGCAATGTTTCTGACAATGGATCTCCGGGTTACCCGGAGATCGATTTCCGGGTTACCCGGAGATCCATTGGCTGAAACATTGCTTGTGCACAGGCCATATGAACAGAGTTTGATAGTCTTACTATGGTCAAGACGCGTAGATCGACGCGCCATTTGTGCGCATTTCATGACAAGACTTCTAGTTTTAACTGTACCTTCATTAATATTAGAACTGAAAAGGACTGAAATTACCGAAACGAGTCTATATATTTCATATGATTAAGCCTAAAAAATTAAAAACCTCTTTCTCAGGTCCACCCGCATGGTCCTTTTGGCTGCCACATGCTCTCTTTTTATAACCAATGTAAACTTTAAAAAAAAATATTAAATGGTTTATGTCTGATATTTTACCCAAGTTAAAAAAATTGATCAATTTGTCCCTTTAGTGCAAGAAGGCTTTACAATGCATTAGCATTGCAAAGCCTTCTTGCTCTCAAGGGACGAAATACATCACCACCCATGCTATTCTGTAGATTATGAGGCCTAAAACATGAACCAAGAACATGAACTTTTGATAGCAAAGAAATAATTACAGAAATAAAAAATAAAATATAAAACCGCTCGCTCGCATTCAATTTTACAAATAATGGTCTGAGAAAAAGAAGATCTACTTTGTGTGGCCTTACCAGTCTTTATCATATTTACTTTAAGGAATAGCTTTCTACGATCCTGATCAAATGCCTGACAACGAGAATGAACCAGTATATGATGTCATAACACCAAACATATATGGTAAACTGGTGAATCGTGATGAGAGTTCACATATTTATTCACTCTTAGAATGTGATTCCAAAAGTTCGGCATCTGTAAGTGGGAAATATTCTACGCACGAGCAGAAATGCAAAACAAATGATGTAGTTCAGGCATCTGGGATGTACATAAATCCATCACGACATATGGAAGCTTGCCACACAGACGGGCCCCCAAGACACCCAGGAGAACAGCACACAGCTATCAATATGTCTCTTCCTTCAGAAGCTATATCGGTTGGTCAGAAAACAAATATCCGACAGCCTGATAAGCCAAGCTATTCTCAGAAGCCACCGTTGCCAGCAAGAAAACCGGTGCGACCGCTGAATTGCTTTTGGGACAGCGAAATAACAGTCGCTGATCAATGCGTCAACAGAGAAACGCCGAACTCTATGGGAAAGGATAAGTCACTGTTGTTGGCTAAGGCAAGAAGATCACAAGAAGATCACAATGATAACGCTGCTTTAGAGTATCAGGAATGGTCAAACAGTGTTCAGGGATCAACTACTATTCCAAAGAAAACTCATTCGGAACAAACAGACAATGGAAAACAATTTGTAGGTACACATAAGTTCTCCCAGGAAAGGTTTCATCAAGACTTCAATGTGCCGAGAGAACATTATTTTGAACATGACGATACGACAGATTGTTACAAACAACTCAAGCAAGAGATGCGATTTCTTAGAGTGCAGGACGTTTCGGAAGTTCTTTTAAAGCTTAATTTGGACGAATACGTTGAAAGCTTTCGACAGAACCTAGTAGATGGTGAATTTCTTGGTGAGTTAGATGAAAATATCCTGATGTCAGAATTCGGGTTTAGAAAGATACAGGCTATGAGGCTGCATAAATTTATTAGGACCGGTCACATTCCACAATAGGTTCCATCCTTGTTAAAAAGACCGGCCGTATTTTAGAGTGGATTCTATCCTTTTGTATAAAGGACCGGTCATATTCCACAACAGCTCTATCCCGGTATAGTAAGATCGGTCATATTCCACAGTGGGCTCTGTCCTGGTATAAAAAGACTGTCATATTCCACGGTAGGCTGTATACTGTATAAAAAAGATCGATCATATTCCACCGTAGACTCTGTCCTGATATAAATAGTTTGGTCATATTCCACAGCAGGCTCTATCCAGTTTTGTTGCCATATATAATCACAACGTGTTTTCAGTTTTGTTGCCGCATGTGTTCACAACGTTTCCACAACTGATACACATGCACAGAATATGAACCATTTGAGGGTGAAGTATTAAATCTCAACACTTAATCCTATGATGCACCTTTAGTCATGTCGTGAAAACCTTGTGCATACACGGCCATTTGGCAACTTATAACATTGTACACAGGCAGTTGACACGTTGACGGCAACACATCCATATTACAACATTTAACAACCTATTACTTGACATTGTAGGTACTTAGTGGAGACTCTGTGGTTGTTTTCAGGCAAGACTTGGCTGCCTATATAGGCAGCCAAGACGTGTCAAGAAACAACTGCCAAGGCATTTCGAAATATAACTTGCAAGTTTCTCCGCACTCTGTTGGGGCAACTGCTTTATTATAGGAAAATGGTCAACTTGAGTCGGAATTAGACCCTTAAGGCTAACAGGTTTTTACTTGACGCTGTGGACATGTTGTGAACATATGTGGCAACAAAATTATCTTGCACCATTCAAAAACCTCTTATGTAACGTTGTAGATCTGGTGTAGAAACGCTGTGGTTCAACACAACCTTCCCATAACTAACTAACAACGCTGAGGTTACTTTGTAGCCCAAGAACATTAGGTTTCACTAGGGAAAAAAATCGGAGAAAGCTGATTTTTTCAGGGAATGTCGAGTACATGTCACTGAACGATTAGACAAAAGTCCCCTAAAATCCCAGTTGAGCTTTTTTTTCTATAGCCTTTTTTCGAAAACGCGTTTGAAAAAAATTTAAAAAAATCGCACGAACTTTGTAACCTCGAATTGATCCAACTGTATTTTTTGTTTACGCGTATTTCGAGCTACATAATGTCTAATATACATTTACCTAGAGGAAAATGTGCATTCTGTGACAATTTCTGCGAAAAATTATTGAAAATTCACAAAAAGTATCGGATTTACGCAAAAAATGACGATTTTCCTAACGGATTTGCCCAAAGGGTCGTATTACAGAATGGGATGTTAGTTGGACAGACGATAAAAAATCCACCACCATTTGAAGACTTTTATCATTGCTTACAAAATAGACATTATGGAAGACCCCCTCTGCTTCTGGCCGAGTTCCCCTTTTGGCATAAAATTCGTCAGCATGAGAACTCAACTATTTTCGGGCTTGGGACCGAACAGACACGTCTGTGTCTGGCAGCATTAGATCAATAAATAATATTTACAGAATGTACAAATCAATCAACATGGATTAAGTTACATTGACTATTATCAACGCTATATACAGAAATGACATGACCTATATACATAGTATTCATCGAACTCAGAAATTTCCGACAGGACAGTGTTTCTGTGGTTGTTACAAGAATCCGAACTGCAATTACACAAACCTGAGCAAGAGAGTCCTGCCTTCTTACACCCACACCTTTTTGTACAAGCACTCTTGCAACCACAACTGATCAGATTCAGTAGGTTATCGGGGGCACATGGCTTTGTGGCTGCAGTCGGTACAAGAAGTCCATTGTCTAGCGACCACCCCCAATCCGTCGGAGGAAGCGAAGTGCCCAGCCATTGTTGGACCTGGAGATAACATCGGTAGACATGTTGTTGTGCAGCATCGCTGCTTGGCGGGAGTGAGGCTAGGTCGATGGGTTTATTCAGTTTAGATTTTGCTACATAACGCTTGTAAGTGACATATCTATATTGGTCGAGAGAGGAAACAGTTTTACTCCCGTATAAGATCAGGAGAAGTTGTTCCCCGGCAGCGGCTACTGCACTTGGTGTACTGTCATCCGCCAAAATTGTGTTGACATACTGTTGTGAGTCGCTAGTAACATCGGA
Source organism: Pictodentalium vernedei (assembly GCA_031216915.1). Taxonomy (NCBI): domain Eukaryota; kingdom Metazoa; phylum Mollusca; class Scaphopoda; order Dentaliida; family Dentaliidae; genus Pictodentalium; species Pictodentalium vernedei. The sequence continues at coordinate 270,126,580 of CM062291.1, read as the reverse complement.
GACAATTGTACTGAATACTTTCTTCTTACCAACTCGAAAGAGTGCAGAAGTAGTGTCACAACCACTTATAGAATGTGCTACAAGGAGGTTGCTTCTATGGTCACCCATTTTGGTTGCTATTTGACTAAGTGAAACTAGTAAGTTTGGGGTAATGGAATACATCATGTGAATATTACATCCCGGTTGAACTCGAGAGGTAAGAATGACTAACAAGTCTGTGTCTGTTCCCACAACGACAACATTGTTGTCATCTTGAGCGATGTCAAGTGCAGTTTCGGCTATCAGTACATCAGCATCAGCCTCGGCCTGCTTGGACTGAATATTGATAGCAGATAGCTCCTGCATTAGAAGATCGATCAGTTGGGTTTTGTTCTTGGCATTTGCAAGGAAATCGGATTGGGGTGTGGTGGCTGGTAACTCGGGTGAGATATTGATATCAATGGAATACCTGTCTTTAGATCTACGGGCTTGTTCCATGCCCTTTGTCGACATTGTACAAGCATAACCATCAAAAACAACCACGACGTTCGCCCCAAAATGTCTCACTAGATAATTGGAATATGATGTACATATGTCCTTATATGATGACTGTTTAGGCCATACAACTGCCCTCAATAAAAATCCACCATCTACAACAAACAGAGAATGTTCTGGGATTTTAGTTTGCTCGGAACCGTATGTTTTGAGGATCTTACCGAGCGTGCTTTTCTGTGTCTTCCTCATTCCAGCAGAATCAAACAATGCTGGTGGTTTCGGGGCGAGTTCATATTTGAGATACTCTTCCATCTCTGCTTGTGACTGAATAACACATGTGATGCGGTTGAACAGAATTGTGGGGTCAATCACTACCTTACTTCCACGGACTTTGATGCTATTTGCCATCGATGCGAAAGACTTCACAGTGTCAACACGTCGTAGTTTGATGCTGTTGAACGTTTTGCTTACAACATTCGATACGCAACATTCACCAATTTTGCGAACTTGGTCACAGTTCACAGTTTCGTCGGCCACAAGCCCGGTCGCTATAGAGACTAATTGTAGTGGATCTCTATTCTGAAAGGGGGAATGCACTCTGAGCCAGTTCAATAATTTGGTGATATCATTGGCATCAGTCAATTGTGAACTTTGACGGAGATCCCGATGTTGTTCGCCATGACCAGTGTGAACATGAACAAAATTTTCGAGAGCATTACATATCGGAAGGCAAAGAGGTAGTCCATGTACCCATTTCGCAACAGTGCTATCGGTTATTCCCCTGCCATGTGTGAGACCACCAGGGAGCTTGAACATTCTCATTAAACACTGCTCTATGGTCTGATCAGAATATATCCCGTCCCAGAATTTATCTGAGCGCCTTATGGTAAAGTAACCTTTCTCAGTGAACAACTTCAAATCATCCTGTTGCATTATTTCTGTTAGCTCATTCATCTGCTGCAAATAGAGATGAGAACTTTTTGCGTTTGCAAAATGACCACCTGCGTGAAATACTGGAATCATATTGCGAACACAATATGTGTGGAGTTCCCAGTCGCCTGTGCGCTCTGCTCTCAAGAACAACTGGAGAAGACCTATTTGCTCGTAGTATTGTACCCAAAGCTTTCCTGTGCGTCCTACGGACGCATTCTGGAGCAGTTCGTGTAATTTTGACAGTAGATGGTTGACACTTTCTTGATTGACAGCGTCAGCTGTTGTACAGTCACCTCTGGAAAGTCCACAGAATATTTCATTGACTTCTGTGCAGTCTATGTTATCTAGTGTTCGGCTTTCTTCAAACACAAGTTTTGTAATGGCAATTTGTGTTAGCAAATGGGCACGAACTGCTCTTGAATATGCATGACCACTGATCAAATGATGGATTGACCCACCAGCATAAACAGTCCCCCAAAGTTCATCCAAGCCGCTACCAGCCATGATCGAACCAATTGCCCCTAAATATGACATAATCATATGGAAGCCGCCGAGTCTAACGAAAACTTTTGTCAACTTATCTGACGAACACACAATCTCCACTTGAGTGTAGGCGGACACCACATTATGTGATTTAATCGAACATGGAAATTGAAACAATGATGCTATAATACGGTATTTGAATGAGAAAAGTCGATGCCGTTTGAATTTGAGTTTAGGGGGTATGGTTAATATTTCACACGTTTCACCAGTTCATTATGGAATAAATGACTATTGTTATATATCATTATAAAGCCACTGCTTTTCTGCAATTTTTGATATATAATTTAACTCCCAAAGTAGTCGTAGATTTGATTTAATGGACGTTGTGTACCGTTGTGTGTATGAAAACAATAAAAAAAATTTCGTAATTTTGTACATTTTCGTGAATATTTCACCATTGAGTGTGAGGATTGGTACAAAGTTGGCATTTTCTGTTGGGGATATGTATTCTCAATATAATTCAGCACGATATTTATGATTCTCACCCTACTAAGGCGAATAAGAATGAGAAATATGGAGCTGGGTCGAATTTTTTTTTTATTTTTTTTTTTTCATCAAAAAAACGCTATAACTAAAAAAGCTCAACTCGGATTCGCGGGAACTTTTCACACTTTATCCGCAATGTGTGTCCCGGAAACATATAAAAAAATCAGCTTTCTCCGATTTTTTTCCTTACTTTCTCTTTTTATGTCTAATGTGCCTGGACTATTGTATGCCAACTGGGTATCTCCTTCGATCTCGCCGTCCTTTGATTTCACTCATTAGTGATTTCAGAACACTTACCAAGAAGTTACAACAAATGTATTGTTTAAGAATAGTAACTCAAATCAACGACCTAAAAATATTATCTGTTGTAAGTCTTTGAAATGTGGATCAAATGTCATTATTGTTGTTAATCCCAATGTGCCACGTGATGGCAGAGAATGGCTTTTAGATCCGCCGACATTTTGAAAATGTCTTGGTTGCCATTGTTTGGAAAAGTAGGACCGTTACAGAGATCTGCTGCGGGAAAAGAAAAGAACAGTAGAGAAAAGTATTTTGAAGGAAAGGGTTTCAACTCTCAAAGTGATATTCTTTACATATTTCTGCAGGGGTTGAAATTGTCTTTACATATCTCTTCACGAAAATGAAATGTATAGGGTTAAGTATATATCTAGTTTTCCTTCACTCCATTCCCGCACCCCCCCCCCCCCCCTCCCCAGACGGGAATAATTTATTGAACTCAGTTGCAACCTTACCCACTTTGCACGATTCCCCGTTGACATTTCCGTTGAAAGTGTTTGATTTATAATGATGTTTTTGGCTATTAACCCTTTGAACCCTCGTGGTATCTTCCATGTCAGTTCATATGCAGCAATTAGAAGAGTCCATATTCATTATTTGGGGGCAGACCAATCAATATTTTCAACGTGCTGCCTTAGGGCCCACCCTTAACTTAGCAGGCATCCAACTTAATGGAAGTATGACGTACCATGTCCCTCGGCCGGTAAAGTGGTCTCTGGTGTTCAAAGGGTTAACATCCACTCGCTCAGGCCACCAGTCCAATTCTGTAACTATTCGACGCTGTTATGGGCTGTTATGGGCTGTTTGTTTACCAGCTTTTCGTGGAAATTTGAGCACATACTGCAGCTGATGTATTGTGACGTCCTTTTAATCACAAAGAAAAACACATATTCATATTTATATTCGCAGATAAAATGTATTCGTTGGTGCGGTTGATGCAAATGTGGCCCTCTGCGATTGGGAATAGCAAGGGAAACAAATATTGACTGAAGATTTTGTCACTTGAGTGCAAATAATATGGAGTTCTCTCCCTCGAACTGTACCGACTGAAACTCGTGTCACATTCTTCATAACTTTCAATGTATCACAAGAGACTGTTACCAGTGGTTTACAAAAAGGTCATTAAATATTTTTTCAATCGCCGATCATTATAAATGCTCTATGTGTCTAAAAGGAATTTTGCGCTCTGTGATGTCGAAAATTGGTTTGACGGGGAGGTGGAGCTACATGCACAAAATAAAAAGAAACTAGAGAAACAGAATTTACTGCACCCAGTAAATTCAAGTCTGTGTGAAAAGGGTTAAAGTATCAGGAATAAACTCTACAGAAAGAGAATTTATGGAGGCTTATCTTCTGGTGTAAAATATTTTTTAACAAATCAGAAATGGGTTTTTCGTTAACAGTATTTACAGATATTCATACAGGAATCAGAACAATTTTTATAAGAAACCAGAAAAGGCATGTATGTGACCAGCATTTAAAGGGTTCGATACACGAATCAGAAATGGACAATTTTGGCTCTGCCCACTAATTTGAGTGATGAAATACATTCATAAACTTTAGAAATACATTAAGGTGTAAATGCATTTCCCAGTCTTTCTGAATAATATGCACTTGATGACCTGATTCAGGTGGACCATATATATTGAATCTCCAGCAATGTTTAACTCAGTCGGTGTAGTCCCATGTCCACATCTACATTGAAGAATAAGCGCAACCCACTTTGAAATAATGGCTCCACCAACTTCAGATCTGTCATCTGACATTCAGATCGAACTGGTGAAAAAAACATAGATAAGTGCAAACTGGTTATTGTTAACCAGCATGCCAAAATGCATAGAGATAGGACGGTCCGTATTTGAGTTGTCGCGCTGACAAAGGGTGCATAAACTCTATGTCGGAGATATTGTCATAAAAACCTTTAAAAAACCCAAGAGCTCATCTGAAAGCCTGCTCTTAAAAGCATCTAGTGACCTAAACAAGGCATACATAAAACTAGAACTTCTCTAATAAATTAATTTTAAACAGTCATAGCACTAACACAGTTAACAGAACATTCAACTATGTCAGTATTGCATCTTTTACCGGCATCCTGACAGTATTGTGATAGGTTTCAATAACAAATCTAGAGTGTAGTTTTACAATTACATGTACACTGGAATTCTTCATTATCAAGTTGTTTGTTTTTATATTAACTTGGTTTGGGAATTAATTCTGTACAATGAGATTAAATAAATAGATCATGTTATTGTATTTGACAGTCACAGCTTTCTCCCCACTGCTTTTTGTCAAATTCTTTCAAGGAGAAAATATTCATACAGGAATCAGAACACTTTATAAATATTGGCTCCACCAACTCCGGATCTGCCATATTTGTAGATGATGGCAAATGTTCATATTAGCAAGGCAATGATGAAGTGCATGCATGGTACCTCTGGAAAATATATTGCAAGTAAAAAGGTTCAGTAATGTTGGAATGTAGATGTTGAAAGGCCTTGAAGACCCCCAAGAGCCTGTCTGAAGACTTATTGGCATAGTCAAAATACCGAGGTCCCATCTATATCCATGTGTGTTTAGAACAACACTGTGAGAATGGAAATGGTTTTCATTATTCTCAATGATTTTTTCGAAGAGAGGTGCACCATCGAAGTGCAGTACGCTTTAGTACACAGCGCCACCGTGCCCCCATATTAAGATTTTCAGAGGGTTAAAATATTCGCTTTAAATATTCCATTTTAATCCTTTAACCCTTTACCCAGATGGTAGAGGTGCAGGCTGCAAGCCGAGAGGTCCTCGGTTCGAATTCCACCTGCGGCAGCCGCGTTGTGTCCTTGGGCAAGACACTTCACCCCCATTGCCCACGTAGGGGCACGGTGACGCTGTGTACTAAGGCGTACTGTACGTCGATGGTGCACCTGTCTTCAACCAATGCTAACCCTACTTGTGTGGAGTTGGTATGTTGGGGAGCTGACAGTTGCTTGCCGTTGCTCGGTGGTTCTCTCCGGGTACTCCGGCTTCCTCCACCCGTAAAACTGTCACGGTCATGGTTAGCCATTGTGCAGAAATATGTGACCTTAAAACACCAATAAAAATTAAAAAAAAAACTTTACCCAACGAATCGGCCGCATCCGCCCGCGTAATATGCAAATTGAGAAGCTGAAAAAATATTAGTTCCAACGAGGGGTCCCATGATATGGTTTTGTTGAAATTGTTTGGAAAATTTGAAAAAAATGATATTTGAAATAATAAATTTTGCTATCGTCTCCGTTGGGTGAAGGGTTAAATGGGGGCGCAATGGCTGAGTTGGCAGAGGTGCAGGCTGCAAGTCGAGCGGTCCTCACTCTGTCCTTGGGCAAGACACTTCACCCCATTGCCTACGTGGGTGCATGGTGGCGATGTGTACTAAAGTGTACTGCACATCGATGGTGCACCTGTATTCAACCAATGCTAACCCTGCTTGTGTGGAGTCAGTATGTGGGGAATCTGATAGTTGCTCGCTGTTGCCCGGAGGTCCTCCTCCCCAGGTACTCTGGCTTCCTCCGCCCGTAAAACTATCCTGGTCATGGCAAACCACTGTGCAGAAATATGTGAAATTAAACACCAATAAATAAATAATCCTTTAAAAAATGAGCTCATTCCAATGAAGGGTCATAAGCTATGTTTTTCAAGCAAAAATTAAAAAGTAATTAAAACTGAATAGACATTTCTGTGTATAAAGCTGACCGGTTTTTGCCGTTATGTTGGTTAAAGGGTTAAGAATCCCTTAGTTTGGAAAGCACCCTGAAAAGGTGTCCCATTCCACATAGAATTAAATGTTTCAGAAAAGAGAGCGAAAAACATTCTGTAGCCATGAATTTTATTAAAGATATTTTTTTTACTCACATCGAAGGATTAAGAGGGTTAAAATCTGACCATTCAAATATTCCATTTTATTACTTTGTAACTGTGATAGGTGTTTCGAGAAAGCCACACACCACTCCATCCCAAAACCTCTCAATCCTGAGTTATGATTGAGAATAAATAGATTTTTTTTTAAAAATGCTTTGAAAAGTGAAGGTTTCTCTCTCTCTTCAATGACTGAGACTGAAGTTTTCTAACATGATACAACATAAATATACAGTGCTGTTCAATGTAACAAAGAATTCTATCTCAGCTTTCTCTCTGGAGATTTCTGTTTTAGATAATGGTTACTGCTTCAGCTAACTCATTTCCCAGTAAATGTTGTAAACATATTTTTAACATCTAGAGCCCGAAGGCCCCACATGCCTCCAAATCATAGATGACCAAATACCAATGGCAGGCAGTCTATCAGTATACCAAAAACATTGAGATAGGATTGATTGTATTTGGGTTATCATGTTGACAAACAGTGCGTAGAAGACATTCTATGAATGTTATTAATTTATTGGGGTTTAATGACACTTCAACAGCTAGGCCCGCCTCGTGTCGTACAGTTTTTGTGGATGGAGGAAACCAGAGAACACAGAGAACCACCAAACAACAACAACAAGCAACTGTCTGGATCCCCAACATGCTAACTCCACACAAGCAGGGTTAGTGCAAGTGTATCATTGGCATGCAGTATGTTTTAGTACACAACATCACTATGCCATTATGTGGGCAATGGGGGTGAAGTGTTTTTGCCCAAAGACACAAGGCAGTTGCCACAGATAGGATTCGAACTGAGAACCTCTTGGCTTGCAGCCTGCACCTCTAACTGCTTAGCCACCGTGCCCCTCTATGAATGTAATGGGAATACTTTAGAGGCTTATTTTGGGGATAAAATAGTTTTAAAGAAATAAGAAATAGGTTTTCAATGACAGTATTTATAGATATTCATTCAAAAATCAGTTAATTTTTTCCAAGAAACCAGATAAGGTATATATCTTCACAGTATTCAAAGGGACCAATCAAGAGAATGCACAAGGAGGTTCAAAAATATGATTTCCAGCAATTCTGGTAATAGCCCTCGTGACTCCTGTTCGACCTTGGCCCAAATTTTGAATCTCCATCGAGTGTCGACTCGTTGGTATTGGTCCCAGGTCCATACATCATACCATGCTTGAAATATGAGCATGACCCACTTTCACGAATTTTGGCCACACCAACTTTTTATGTAAAAATGGATGTATGGACTTCAGGAATGCTTCAGAGAGTCAAAAAATGTGATTTCCAGCAATTCTGAAAAAATGCACTCAATGACCACATTTTTGAACCTCCATCAAGTGTCAACTTATTTAGTGTTGGCTCCAGGTCCATGCATCACACCATCCTTGAGATATGAGCGTGACCCACTTTCAAAAATTTTGGCCACGCCCACTTTTTTCATGAAAAAATGCACATCTGAATTTTGGGGAAGCATTTGGAGGTCAAAAAATATGATTTCCAGCAGTTATGAAAAATTCACTCATTGACCCCCTGAGTGACCTCGGTGACCTTGACCCATACTTTTGAATCTCCATCAAGTGTCGACTCATTTGGTGTTGGTCCCAGGTCCATACGTCATACCATGCTTGAGATATGAGCGTGACCCACTTTCAAAAATGTTGGCCACGCCTACTTTTTTACGTCAAAATGCATGTGTGTATGTCAGGAATGCTTTAGGGTGTCAAAAAATGTGATTTCTAGCAATTATAAAGAATGCACTTAATGAACCCTGAGTGACCTCGGTGACCTTGACCCATATTTTGAATCTCCATCGAGTGTCGACTCATTTGGTGTTGGGCCCAGGTCCATACGTCATACCATGCTTGAGATATGAGCGTGACCCACTTTCAAAAATTTTGGCCACGCCCACTTTTTTTACGTCAAAATGCATGTGTGTATGTCAGGAATGCTTTAGGGTGTCAAAAAATGTGATTTCTAGCAATTATAAAAAAATGCACTTAATGACCCCTAGGTGACCTCCATGACCTTGACCCATATTTTGAATCTCCATCGAGTGTCGACTCATTTGGTGTTGATCCCAGGTCCATACGACATACCATGCTTGAGATATGAGCATGACCCACTTTCAAAAATTTTGGCCACGCCCACTTTTGTTTACATCAAAATACATGTGTGTACGTCAGGAATGCTTTAGGGGGGTCAAAAAATGTGATTTCTAGCAATTATGAAAAATGCACTTAATGACCCCAAGTGACCTCCGCGACCTTGACCCATATTTTGAATCTACATCGAGTGTCGACTCATTTGGTGTTGGTCCCAGGTCCATACGTCATACCATGCTTGAGATATGAGCGTGACCCACATTCAAAAATTTTGGCCACGCCCACTTTTTTACGTCAAAATGCATGTGTGTATGTCAGGAATGTTTTAGGGGGTCAAAAAATGTGATTTCTAGCAATTATGAAAAACGCACTTAATGACCCCTAGGTGACCTCCGTGACCTTGACCCATATTTTGAATCTCCATCGAGTGTCGACTCATTTGGTGTTAGTCCCAGGTCCATACGTCATACCATGCTTGAGATATGAGCGTGACCCACTTTCAAAAATTTTGGCCACGCCCACTTTTTTCACATCAAAATGCATGTGCGTATGTCAGGAATGCTTTAGGGGGTCAAAAAATGTGATTTCTAGCAATTATGAAAAATGCACTTAATGACCCCTAGGTGACTTCCGTGACCTTGACCCATATTTTGAATCTACATCGAGTGTCGACTCATTTGGTGTTGGTCCCAGGTCCATACGTCATACCATGCTTGAGATATGAGCGTGACCCACTTTCAAAAATTTTGGCCACGCCCACTTTTTTACGTCAAAATGCATGTGTGTACGTCAGGAATACTTTAGGGGGTCAAAAAATGTGAATTCCAGCAATTCTGAAAAATGCACTCAATGACCCCTAGATGACCTCCGTGACCTTGACCCATATTTTGAACCCCCATCGAATGTCGACTCATTTGGTGTTGGTCCCAGGTCTGTAGGTCATACCACGCCTGAGATATGGGCGTGACCCACTTTCAAAACACCCCTACAGACACCCCTGATACCCCAGGAATCTGAAAAATATTCAGTGCCGAGAACTATGGCTGTCTATCAGCATGCCAAAAATCGACGAGATAGGGCAATTCGTTTTCGAGTTATCTTGCGGACAAAAAAGTGATGAGAAGACAGAAGACAGCAGGAGAAGAAGAAGAAGAAGAAGAAGAAGAAGAAGAAGAAGAAGAAGAAGAAGAAGAAGAAGAAGAAGAAGAAGAAGAAGAAAAAAAAAAAGAAAAAAAAAGAAGAAAAAAAAAAAAGAAAAAGAAACCGTGCAAAAACAATAGTCTGTGTGTTTCACACAGACTAATTAATGAGCAAGAAGGGAAAGACCAGTTACATTCAATAATATTTATGCAACCAAGACTGACACATACAAATAGTTAATTTCATTTTAGACCTTAAAATCATCAGATCAGCTCGGTCTTCTTTGCGGAATATTAAACAGCGATTCGACAATTTACATTCGTTAACCGTCTACCCAACGCAGACGATATTAAAATTTATTATTTTATATATATTTTTTCATTTTTCAAAAACATTTCAACAAAACCATATCATGTGACCCCTCTTTGGAACGAGCTCCTGGACATATCTCTTCACGATATGGTTTTCTTGACATTTTTTGAAAAATAGAATTTTTTCAGCTGCTGAATTTGCATATTACGCGGGCGTATGTGGCCGATTCGTTGAGTAAAGGGTTAATGAAAGTTTACGCGCCCCAAATGCAGTTCTGGTCAAAATTTGAATGCGGCTCCATATTTTAACAGATTTCCTCGTCTTTCCGAAACAAGGTTTCGTCCCGAATTTGTTAAATTTAGAGATAAAAAATGTGATTTTTTTCTCAACAGTAAAGGCCGAAGTAGAGACAGATTAAAGAAGGGAATCTTAGGTCATATCTTAAGACTAAACAGTCAGTGCCCCTCCCCCCCCCCCCCCTTCCTGCTAATTCTAAGTAAGATTGCGGGGGCGCGGTGGCGTTGCGGTAACCGGTTCTCGTCCGATCACCGAAGTTAAGCAACGTCGAGCCCGGTTAGTCCTCGGATGGCTGACCGTCTGAGCGATCGATTCGGACTCCCGCGTTGTGTCCTTGGGCAAGGCACTTAACCCCTCCTGCTCATTGTCAATAAGATTGGAATGACGGTTTGGTAAAGATACTGTGCTTAACTCTTGTGCCCCTGCCTCCCCCTCCCTCCACCCCGGTTCCTGCGTCCCTGCTGTACACTCAGCAATCGACCAAGTCTACATTGTTGAAAATGTTAGCTTCTCTGTACTTACTACTATCCCACCCATATAAAAATCCTCAATATATTCTTACATCGAAAAGTGATGTACCGGAAAACTACCAAACAGAAACATTTAATTCCTCTGTCGGATATATTTTCACATTTTACCCAACGAAACTGCCAATCCGACCGTTATGTTTCATTTAACAAACTTGACCATTCGAATTGTATTATTCTTTTCAATGTAGCCTTTTACTCATAGCTTATGGCCTATTACTGGAACGAGCTCGCCTTTAAAGCAAAAATGACAAATATTCCCCTATTTACTTTTTTTATAGACGTGTAAGGTACTGCACTGCCACCCATGCGATGAGATAAATTGTTAAATAAGTTTGTTTTTTTTAAGTTGAAAAACTGACATTGTGTGATATGTTTTTTTCTAGTCTTCTTGTTTACCAGATGATATTTATTTATTTATTTATTTATTTATCATACCCGCAACATTGGTACTGACTGACGTTTAGCCAATCATTTATGCCTATGCTGTCTTCTGAGAGGACTTACTTCCACCCCAGATCTTGATCACCGAATCCTGTTTATCGGTTGAACAGAACTTGTTTACCACAGTAAACAAGTACTGATCAACTTCCCGGGGATCCAGCATGGGTACCAGATAATAACTAATTAACATGAGGTCAAAATCCAATTTGAAATATGTAATCACCGAATATAATGCAGATGTGGCGATTAGGTGTGTCACAGTTAAAACAAGAGATCTTTGTTTTCAGTTTGGGCAGTTAATATGTGATCGTTACACAGCAAAGCTCTAATTACAGACAGCACATTGTGTTTTTTATTTATTTATTGCGGTCTATTTATTTATTTATTGGTGTTTAAGGTCTCATACTTATGCACAATGGCTTACCATGACCGTGACAGTTTTACGGGTGGAGGAAGCCGGAGTACCCGGATAAAACTGACGAGGAACTGTCAGCTCCTCAACATTCTAACTCTGTTCAACCTCTTTTCAAGCAGGGTTACAGAGGTTGAAAACATGTGCACCATGGACGTACAGTACGCCTAAGTACACGGCGTCATGCCCCCGTGTAGGCAACCGGGATAAAGTGCCTTGTCCAATGACAGAATGCCGGTCGTCCCGGGCGGGGATCGAACTCGGGACCTCTAGCATAGAAGTCCAACAGTCTACGACTGAGCCACCGCGCTCACTTATTGGGATTTAACGACACTTCAGGATCACGTAGTGTTGGAAAGTTTTACCGGTGGAGAAAGCCTGGAGTACCGGAAGAGAACCACCGAGCAGCGATGAAAAACGGTCAGACAGACTCCCAGCGTACTAACTCCGCACATGCAGGATGAGCATTGGTTGAAGGCAAGTGCACCATCGACGTGCAGTTCGTCTTAGTGCATAGCGGCACCGTGTCCTGAGTGGGTATTTGGGATAAAGTACCTTGCTCAAGAACACAACACAAGTTCCCCGCGTGAGGATCGAAACGTGAACCTCTCGGTTTGAAGTTCAATACCTTTACCACTGAGCCACCGCGCCCCCAACACATTGCGTTAAATGTACACACCCTTGGATCGCAGAAGAAAACTAATGAATTGTACGTTTACTGTACAGTGATTAGAAAAGCGGGCAGAGAATTTCAACCAGATCGCGACAGTCGCGATTCCCAAGTGTTGTGGTGAGGGAATCGGACAGAGAATTCCAACCAGCTCGCGACCCAGTCGCGATCTGGTGGAAATTCTCTCTCCGTTTCCCTCACCACAACACTGAAGAATCGCGACTTTTAAAAGCAACTGCGAGAACATTGAATCTCAGATGATATTATCATTTGCCTCTCTTCATTTGATCTTGACTTCACACTTTTTCATATTGGAAACCTCTGTCCATTGTTGTAAGTGTGTCGCGACCAGATCGCGACCATATTGCGATCATATCGAGAAAGAGACCTCTTTATGGTCACGGTACTGTTTGGCGTCGCTTTTAACTGGTTGAGTGCTATGTTTGGGCTTTACGGAGAATTAATGCTTCGCCCTCGAATGATTCATATTCTGTGGATGTGCATCAGTTTGTGTTGCAAGTGGAATTATGTTCTCTAGTAGGGATCTTGATTTTTCAGTTTCGGCTTCGGTTCTGTGTCAGGAAAAATCCTCACTTTCGGTTCGGTTTTTCTGTGTGTTAGGAACATATAGTAAACAACACAACAGGCCCGACTGTGCACATGGGGGCACTAAGGCGTACTGCAGGTCGATGGTGCGCTTGTCTTCAACCAGTCTGCCTATGCTGCAGTGCGGAGTTACGATGTTGGGGAGATGGCAGCTGCTCGTCGTTGCTCGGTGGTTCTCTCCGGGTACTCCGGCTTCCTCCACCCGTAAAACTGCCACGGTCATGATTAGCCATTGTGCATAAGTATGTGACCTTAAACACCAATAAATAAATAAATATAAATAATGAGAACACGACGTATTCGCTCTTTTGATGGATAGACTAAGTGGCAAGAGTACACAAGGATCACTGGTTCAGTTCCATCCAATTGAAGTAGTTTGATAAGCTTATGCACAAACCAGGTAAAACTGTTCGACCGGTTTTTGCTGAGTCTTGCAGTTCGGTTTTCCGATTTGCCATAAAACCGGTATCGAACCGAAAAAAATCCACCCAGCTCTATTATCAAAATAGCTCCGCGAAGCTTGGAAATTCTATTCTATTCAAAATGGTCTTCATGATTAAATTCGATTCGATTCGAAATAGTCGTCATGATTAAATTCGATTCAATTTCAGATGGTCGCCATGATTAAATTCGATTTGATTCCAAATGGTCGTCATGATTAAATTCGATTCGATTCGAGTCATTCTTATTTGGAAACTTTCGGGTTGGCGCGATGTTCTCAAAATCTTCTTAAACTATTCATCTTCTTAAACTATTCGTCTATCCTCGGGTCTCCTGCAGAGGACAGTACCCACCCCACCCCTCCTGTACAAGAGACCTGGTGATAGAAGAAGAGTTCAAGAAGGTTTCGCTTCTGTTCTGGAGTATTCCACTTTCTTTTCTTTCTTTTCTTGATTGACTTGCTCAAACGGCTCCCGCGGGCACTCTGGGAAGTGAAGTAGTGCCTAAAATGGTAAACAATTAAGCTCTGTTTTAGTGGTAACATAGGACCCAGTCGCCGATGCTTGGGCTAAAATGGGCAACAGCGGTATAAACATTTGGCTATACTTGACTTTATCTCCATGTTGCGGTCACGATTAGCCATTGTGAAGAAATATGTAACCTTGAACACAAATGAATAAATACTTTGCCCAAACAGACGGGTTGAACCTGTATACAATACTCAAGTGGGGAATAAAATTATTTGATTCGAAATCGTCTATCTGATTTGAATATTATATCCGCAAGGCCCTAGTCTAGATGATTTTGTTTTGCTACAGCCCATTGGAAATTGCCTGTTAGCACTCACGTCATCAGGCCGCCAGTATAATTCTGTTATTCATACGACGCTGTTGTGGTCTGCAACCAGGTTAGCCCTCAAATAGGCCATCGCCTATGTTTAGATTTACTCTTCTGAAATATTTCAGTTGATTGGAAAAATCGAATCTATAAAATACGTATTGATTGGAATATCTATAACTGGTGCAGGAAAGAATACCTGTATATCTCTGTACGCAAAAGTACACTACATTACATTAGCGTTGTCTGCTCGCACATTTTCACAAAAGTGAGTAAACAAACAGCCGATATGAGCTTCGAATTCCGAACAGAATTAGACTGGTGACCTGAAAGCAGCTTGGTTCACACTCTGCAATAAACTGTATCAAAACAGGTCCTTATGCACAAACACTAGTGATCAAAATTAATCTGTTATTTTTCTATTGTTAAACGTCAACATGCAATCGTAAACAGTGTCCGTAGCTCTTTTGAACCCGAAAGCCCGCGATTCCGTACCAGAATCGTGATACGACCTGAATTCATAAAATATATAGTTGTTCAATGAATTTGTGTGGTAGACCAATTAAGATTTTCCACGTGTAGCCCCAAAGATATTGATTGTTCTTCCCCAAGTAACTAATATATACTCAACCAGTTGATAACTTTAGGTTCCAAAGGGGTTAATATTATTATTGCGAAAACGATCGTTGTATAAAACTGAATGGGAATGAGTTCGACAGATATCAACGCAAGACCTTTATCGCTGTACTTCCGTTTTCGTTACGTTCAATGATTTTTCTTTTTTGTCTCTTAGAAAATTTGATTTATTTTAATTCCGGAGGAACTGCTGTTGCCATGGGTATTGATTAACGATTCAATTACCAGCAATAAAATTCTGTAAACAGACTTATGTCCCAAACAAAAGCAAACCAGGTTGAATACATAGATTTTCTGCAACAAAGTAATTTCCAAAATGGCAAGGGTTGCTGAAATATTGCCATTATTCCTATTGCTGATTCTAAAACGGGAGGCCATTAACAAAATTGGAAATTTGTCAAGGTTATAGCTTGAATTTTCGATTTTGTTGTTTAAAAGTGTATATATGTTTTGAAAAATTTTCTCGTTCGGACCAAAGGTATAAGAATGAGCGTTTGTATGATGAACCCTGAAAACCGATTTGTGACTTAAACAGACCAGCAATAATCCAAGCGCTGCTAATTAAGCATGAAATTTAATCTCCATTATTGCGCATTTGTTGTGTTGAACGTCACACGGACTGTCTGATAAAACATTAAAGGTAGTAAAGGCCAGTGTTCTCCTGCAGTCATTATCTAGGTAATTATATCCAGTTAATAGATAACTGTTGTAAAAACAGAACATTCCACAGATTATGAACACACACACATATTCTCGTATCTAGTCTCCGAATGCCAGTATATACCGGAATTGCGAGATTACCAAAGGAACTTAAAAGCGAATATTAAATTAAGATAGATCTAAGCAGCCAAGTTCAAGAGAAGCAATTAAGATGAGAATTGATGTTCTGTCGATCTAAATAAAAATCGGAGGGTTTCTCGAAAAATGCATTCCAGTATGAAGGCGTGCAAGACTGTGGGTCGTAGGAGCTGGGGAGATCCCATGCTATAGGTTGGAGGAGGTGCAGCATCGGTGCGACAGTAAAGGCACGTTGTGATGTAAGGGAACCACAGAGTTCATATTTAGAATAGGAACAGTCGGCGGCCAAGTCAGAGGCCATATATGTGAATAGGATCAGAAACACGAAGTACGAGTTTAGAGAGCTATTTGCATTTAGGTAAACGGCATTACCTGGTGTAGAAGTCAAGCCATATGTAGGCGGAGTAGGCTTTGCCAGTATGAACATTATTTTGAAATAAATGGAGGGGAGCGTTTAACCCCATTGGTGGCGACTGCTTGAGTGAAAAGCGTCCAGTAAAATGGCAATAAGCTAGTGGCCACGCGACGGCATTCGTAGAGTGACATTCCGCCACTTGTTAGAGGGAAGGCGATATAGTAAAGTGACAATACGTTAGTGGCCTTGTGACGGCAGTGGTAGAGTGACATTCCGTCACATGTTAGACCAAAGGCGTCCAGTAAAGTGACAATACGTTAGTGGCCGTGCGATGGCAGTGAAAGTATGAAGTGAAAAGGCGACCAAAGTCCAAACACCAGCGACAAGGAAGGGAAAGCAGCGACAACAGAGAACGCGGGCCCGTGTGGGTGGGGTGTGGTTGACGTTCTTTTTTTCTTATTCATTTGGATTTCATTTAAGTCACAAATTACCATATTTATTTTTTTATATGTATTAAAATTGTTGTTTTCAGTGAACCCCTGTTGATTTATGCTTTTCAAGGAAAACTCATTGACCCCTTCAGGATAAGAGCCACCCCAACAAAAACGAAACGGGCGGGTTCGTCACGGTGACTCATACGTTCACCCATGGATTCAGGCGACACTCCTTGAGTTTTGGCTGACTACGCGGCATGAATCTATTGTCCCCAGCAACGACAAAGCCGGTTTCCGACAAAATTTATTTTACATTGTCAATAGAAATTAGGTGAAATTCAAAAGAGAGGAAGAGATTAAAGTTCTCCAGCGACCATTCTTTAACCTTGATTTTTACTGTGTGGAGAGAAATTTGAGTATTTTAATATAATCACAGAAAATGTTTGCTGTAGCACGTTTTGCAGCCGGAAGTCAAACTGATGTCAAGTGCATTCATTTATCTCGCAGACGTCCCATCGTAAACTGAATCGAAATATATAAAAAAAAATATAGGTTATTACCACCATAATGGGTTTCCAAGATCGTGTATTGAAGTCGAAACCTCGTGGCATATACCAACGAGTCCATTAGGACGAGTCGATTTATGATCCCAAAACGGGATAGAGACATCAATACACCGTCTCAGAAGCTCACATGGTGGTAATAATCAATTTATCTCCCTTTCTTGACTTGTTCTCATAATGAAGGAATTGGGTACAGTTTGTAACGGGGTTTGTTTGGAAAATCTTTCACCATCTATTAATTCAACTTTTTTATGAATAGGGATCATGACGTCAGTGTAACGGGGTTTGTTTGGAAAATCTTTCACCATCTATTAATTCAACTTTTTTATGAATAGGGATCATGACGTCAGTGTATTGTATTCATGTGCTGTGCATGACCGAATCCCCATACTTTGTTATATTTGTACTTTTACCGCCGAGGTATATAGTAGTGTTTAAGTTGTGTGTTTGTTTGTTTTATTTTTCATGTATTTTAACGCATGATAGGCCTATATAAAAAAAATTATCATGGCAACAAATGATCCAGTCTAATTTATTTCGTTGAGCTGTTGTTTTATTTATCATTTAATGTGTAATAACTCCATGCCAATTAAGTACAGGTAAAAAACTCTCTCTTTCTGAATTGATTCACCGCACGTGCCGTTGCTATCCTTCGTCTGTACGTTTTTTATTGGTATTTAGGGAAATATGTTCTTTTTGAAATATAAATATAGCATTAGCTTATTACCACTATGTGGGTATTGATGCCGAGACCTCGTCTCTGGGTATATAGAGTCGATATATGACCCAGAGGCGAGGAGGAGACTTCAATACACTATCTCGGTAATAAGCAATTTATCTTGAAATATTCTCCCTTCAGTGACTTGTTCGCACAATGAAGGGATTGAGTATAGATGTTAACGTCGGGGTGGACGTAGCCGGAGTACCAGGAGAGAACCACCGAGCAATTGTCAGCCCCCACCCCCCCCCCCCCAACGTACTAACTCAGCACAAGTAGAGTTAGCATTGGCTGAAGACAGGTGCACCGTCGACATGCAGTACGCCTTAGTACACAGCGCCACCCTGCCCCCCACGTGGACAATCAGAATTAAGTGCTTGCCCAAGAACACAACGCTGTTACTCCTGACCGGGATCGAACCGGGATCGAACCATGGACCTCTAGGTTGGAAAGTCCTCTATGCAACTGGATTGCTATAACGCTCATTGGTCGCATATAGAAACGTGTGTCGCTTGCCGCCATCTTAGGGGATCGGTGGGGGGAGGGATTGTTGCTATAAATAAACAATGCTCAACAACAAACAACGATGTCCTTGAAATATGAATATGCTGATGATTTTCGCATTATTTGCAGCATTACCAATTGAAAATTTATAACATAGTTTAGTTATTATTAAAAAATGAGTGCGGAGATTGGAAATGTGTTGCAAGTGTTTTGGTAGGTTTTTGTTTGATGTACGATGGCAGTAACAGCGTAACAGCTGTCACGTTATCAAACGTCATCGATAGGAGTGGTTTAGCGCGTTGATTGACATGATGCCACCTTGATTGAGTTGCGACGTCTTTCGCTGACGTTTCAGCAATCCAGTAAACCAGCAATCGAGTTGTATAACAATTGTATTTTCTAGAATTATATTTTCTACTTTTTAATATAACTGACTAAAGTGAATCATTAGCATTTTGAAAGATGTGGCAATTTGCCAACTGACAAATTGCCACATCTTTGAAAATGCTAATGGTTCGATTCAACCTGTTTAAAGTCATAACTAGAAAATACAATTCTAGAAAATACAGTTGTAAAAGTTTTTATAGTATTAGTCCCAGGCTGGTTATTATTATACTGTTGCTCTTTTGAGATCATGGACCAAGAGAATCCAGCATGCTACCTTCCAGTGTCTCTCTAGTTGACATAACCGGGATAAACAAGGCATCACCGCTAACTGGACGGACCAGTTTTTAAGGATTTTTATTAAAATTACAATTTAGTTACAGTTGTAATTGTGTGAACAAATGCTGTCATACAAAGGTGCCAATGGATACTTTGCGTGGACATGTTTTGATAATTTATATTATGTGCTCGCGTTTATTTTCGCGGTGTTTAGCATACGGGACCACATACCTGTTTGAATGTTGTCAATAATACGTCAGACCTGCCTTGTGTCCATTTAGTTTTCTGCTATTCTGGATCAATCTATGCCGACATTTGTGGAAGGTGACTTTTTTGTTTTTGAGGGTACATGTGTCGACATTGTTACATACAAAATTATATTTTTTTCTTACCTTGGATTTTAAAACTGATTTCGGCCCAGCTACAGGAAATCGCATGCCAGATATCTAAACATTTTATTGTTAGGAGCCCCTATAAAATCTAGTCCCTCATCTTGGGGACTCCGTGATCGTCCCATCTGACACTCAGGCGCACACAAATTTCTGGCATGCCTGCTGACACTTAAATCGGGGTTTCCAACTGTAATGCCGCAAAGTCATGAGTGGCTATATCCGTTTAGAATGGAAAATCTAAAAATATGAACACCCCTCGGGGTTGGATAGGACATCACATATGGATCATATATGATCTGTTTATCATTATCAAAGGACAGCTCGTTAACTATACACAAAAAGATCGCCTCACTAGCGTTAAGGAAACGTAATTGCCCACAAAACGACACTGGAAATTCCAACATGTCGCTTGACAATCTGTAGCTTGGCATACGATATCATGACATCATCGCCATGGGAAAAATCTGAAAAGAATGACTTAGTCGAAAGAACTGGAATATGTCACAATCTCCAAAAGCTAACGTTGCTGAATTGGAAGAGTCGGACAGCGAACACAAAGACAAAAACGTGTAGAAATAATCTTCTGAGTAGATGATTCTGAATTTGGTTTTTGCTATAGTAGTAATATTTTATTCAACTGTCATACTTCATTGTCGGATTTTCACTCGTTAGTAGAAGTCGCAATAGTTATTCGAGGCACTTAGCAAAGCCGCGGGTCGCGAATGACTGCTGAACTGCTAATCATTGACATCACTGAGGTATTGAAGTGCAACATCCTAGAAAGTCATGTTGGCTCCAGTATCTCTGATGGACATCAGCGTGTGTCTCATTTTTCCCGACATAACTGGTTTAATTTCTGCTCAGACATTTTCTAATCAATGTTAATTGTATTCAGTCGGCTGGTGGTGTTTTTTCTTCCGCCGAGAACCATTGTTTCGCTCAATGGGAATCTAGCATTTTGTTGATTAACGAGTTATACTCGTAATGAATTTAATTTACCTCGCAGAAAGAAACAGTACGAGTTCTGTTCTCCATCTGCCAAGTTTATTTTTGTAAAGGTCTCCCCGCGACTCGTGTCTAAACAGTCGAGAGAATTAAGCTGGTTCTTGTGTGCTCTTTATCGCTTCCAAAAACAAAGTTTTCTGGCCGATGTTTGAATACCTGTGATAGAACACGCTTAGTTTAACCTCGTACAAAAATCAAGTGTGCGGGGCCAGATGTTTGAAAAATAGTTTAAGGCCCTGGTGTATGTAGCTTTACCCGCTGCTGGACATGACTATAACGTTTTGAAAAGACGATGGCGACGGAAAACATCGCATTGCGTCACGAGTGGCTCGCGCCGCTTCTTGGGGTATTTTTGCGAAAGATAAATGCCTGAAACCCGTCCAACAGTTGTGTTTTCTTCTACTCAGATTGACAATAATTCGCAAATATATTTTGCATAATAAGTTATTGTGATGGATTCGAAGGTAACATGGTCGGAGGTTTGGGGCTCGGCGCTTATGTTCAACCGAGACGCGAAGTTCATCGCCCATGTCTCCTCATTGAAACGAGCACGTTCCGGTGGGAACTGATAAGCCATGCAGGGGCGGCGGAACGATTTTCAAAGTGGGGGCTGGATCGGGCGATGGATGGACGTCGTACGAAAATTTTAAATTCCAGCGTCCCAAAAACCCCATTTCCATGCATCTGAGTGGATATTTTGAGATTTTTCAGATGTATTTGAAAGATTTCGTATTTGAGAGCCGTTAAAAAACGTCAGTAAAGCATGCAGGTGAGGTCTATTTATCAGCTTTGGTCGTTACGACCAAAGCTGATAAACAGACCTCACCTGCATTTTTTACCAGGCGTCAACAGCAATTATACTGTCTGTGGATTATCTTGTGGGGGTGGGGTGGATTTGGCACTTGTATGTCTGTAAGATTACGATCTATTTCAGTTAACCGATTTTTTAACAGACTGTATACATTTTAGCGTTTTCTGCCACTTACTGCAAAAAATGATCCGAAATCCATCGAAACTGAAACAGTTCGAGAGAAACATAGATGGCGAAAATATGGGGGAGGCTCTGGATCCTTCCCTTGCTTTACCAGTCATTGGTTGTGTTAAAATATATGCATACAACAAAACATGGTCCGGCGAAAAAGTGTGTGGGGGGGGGGGGGGGGGGTGCTGCCATGTCTAGGAGGTAGGTAAGGAATAGCGTTCAGTTACTTATGAGAAATATGATAAGTGTCGTCATCAATTCGTGTTAACCAAAATCTGAATTACTATTCATACATTCTATGTTTATTTGTATCTAGCGGTCCCACCCGTCCAAGGATGGAAAGTCACGCCCGCGCGACAAAAAATTGTACTGCACCGCAAGGGAGATCTTCAAAGTTTGAATTTGTAATTGGGCGGAATGATGGAACCACGGAATCTCGGAATCACAGACTTCCCATTTATATAATAGATGATAAATGAAAGTTTCTTCAAACTCGCTGTTCTGGTCTCTCTTTTTCACATTGCGATAGTGTGTGTTGCAGAATTGCTATATAATCCCACTCGCGTGACGTCATCGGAGACAGTCTGCGAAGCAGGAAAGACTCCCAGAACTCTCCGGAACCTGTTCCAGCTGTGAAGATGAATACCACCACTCTGAGGCCTCATGTGACCGGGATTAACCAATTGGAATCAAAGAACCAAGAAGAAGACCCGCCTCTGTCTCTTTTTCAACAGGACCGCGAAAGCGTCAGTTGGCAATTTTCAAACCGCTTTGAATTTAAGTGTTTTCATCAGGAGTAATTGGTAAGAACCCTAGTATTTTACCCGCAACTTATTCCTAAAGTAGAGATTTACCCAAACCCAGATTCTACTTTATTGACGTCGCCCACATTAGAACCAGTTTGCGGGGATGACTTTGTAAATTTTTGCAAAGTTTCCACAGGTCACGAGGTCGGGGTTTATCAATTCCGTTGTTGACGATGACAGCGGGAATTAATCCACTGACATCGTCAAATTTATCTTATTGATGCATTTGTAATAACCTTGAAAATCAATTGTTGGGTAATTTACCTAACATTGATTTCCAAATTTGTGATTTTTGTTCGCAGATTATAAATTCAAAAATGTTTGTTTTTTCGATCGGGCTGTGGTGACATACTGCAGTGATCGAAATTATCTGCGATTTCAGATATTTGGTATTTCAAAATTATTTGTGTAAAAAATGAATTTTTATGTTGGAAAATTACCGTCGCCGCAATTTTCAGTTTTTGCGGAGGCGGGTTTGGTGATATGTGAAAATTAAAATTAATTGTGTATATATGTTCTGTGGCCGTGGATTAATTTCTTCGGATACAGATTTGATTGACATTAAATTTTCTGTGGCTGCAGTCTAATTTCTGCAGATACAGATTGATTTTTGAAATTTCTGTGGCTGTGAATTGAATTTCATGGATACAGGAAAATTTTACTGTTGCTGTGGCATAGACTACAGAGACAGTTATGGTATTGTAGATTGCTGCAGAAATTGTGCAAAATTTAATTTGCTGTTGTGGTGGCAACAAATGCTACCAAGACAGTTTGTTTGTGAAAATTTTGCTGTGGCAGTAGCACAAGCTACTGAGACAGATAATTGATTGAATTTGAATATTTCATTGTTGCTGTTGATCTTTTAGAGATGCTACAGGAACAACCTTGATTTGCATTATTTTGTAAAAATTGCCGTGACCATAGCATTCCGCTAAGGATACGGTTTGTCTGTGGAAGTGAATTGATAGTATTGTTGTAATATTGTGAATTGTATTTTGGCTGTATGCCACATAGTGCTCCCTTACCACAGGCCTAGGAAAGCTGGGGTTGGGAGGTTGACTTGAGTATTAGTCGGGATTAGTGAATTTGTGGATTTTGTTGTGGATATACTGGCTGCGTGCAGTATATAGGTAGGCCCTAGAAGAACCAAAGGCCTAGGAAAGCTGAGGTACTGAGCAGACTAGTTCTGGGTAACTGTCAATTTGTCAATTATATAAATTGAATTTCATTGAGTGAGAAATAGAAATATGGCAGAGGAGAAGGTTAAAGTAAATTATGCCACATTTGGGGAATTGCAAAGAATACCCAACATAGGGCCGAAGATTGCCCTGGCAATAATAGAAAAAAGGGCTCAGTATGGGACCCTTTCGAGGGAGGATCTCTCCTCGATACCCCATTTCAGAGGGTCAAAGGACCAGTGGGGGATGATAGACTTCTCTAGGCCCCCACCAGGAATTATTGTAAGCAATGAGGTGGATGAGGGCTTAGTTAAGCAATTGAAGAGTCAGGTGTTGATGGATTTTTCGTCGCCAGGGCTGGGGACAGCCTGGGGCATTTCCGGGCTGATTACCCCACCACCAACGGAAACGGTAGTCGAAACGCCAGTGTTACAGGATAGGTGTAATCCATACAATCCGGAAAAATCCTTGTTGACAACAAACTCGTCGCCATCTGAGGGTGCCCATACACCCTTGCCGAATCGGGTCTTAATGCCCTTTTTTGGGTCGGATGGTGGCGACGGGAAGATGAGTGTAGACAAAGTAAATGTTGATCAGACTGGTTGGGATTATCCCAGTCGGCTGGTCCAGGATGGCCCAGGTTGGGATGAAAAGTAGCGACTAGTCAATTTGGTCAAGTCCGATTTCCGAGGGGCATCCCAGGATTTGAGGGAACCCCGGATACATGATAGAAAGTTAGCCAATACAGGTGGGAGTGAGTACCAGAGTGGTTGGAGAGGTGGTCCCCATTCCAATTACCATGACAGTGGGATCAGGCCAGAAATCACGACGACATGTAATGGTAGAGGAGACTGTCGGGGTGTTGGAGGTGATGGGGTACCCTTTAGGGTCCCAGGGCAGACCACTGAGGGCGTGCAAGCTAGGTATGGGAATCCAGGCATGATAGGCCCCAACAGAGGCAGGGTAGGGGCAACCCCTGAAGTGTGGGAGAGGTCTCTACAGTCTAAGGTGGCCGGTTGGGACATTCCTTGTTTGGGGGAGGTTTACCAGCAGGGTGCCCCCAATCCCTATGTAGTGTCAGACCTTAAGTCCAGGGGGAATGCAGTCCACAGTGAGGAACAAACCTACTGCCCGAGGACAGGGTCACCCAGGTACACCGACAACCTAGGGCCCCAAGCTTCGCCAAAGTTGAACTGCCTGGTACAGTCAGTAGGTGAAAGTGATGGTGCTTTTCGTGAGAGGGTACGGAGGTGGTCGGAAACAGGTACCCCAGTCGTGAACACAAGACCAGTATGACTAAATGTGAATGAAGCCCGGAATGCAGACCAGGGGCCATGGGAGGCGTCGATTGCGCCAGGACTCACTGGGGTATCGAACATTCAAAATCAGGAGTGGGGTCCGGTGGGGGATCAGCCGACTATGGGGGGACAGGGCATGTGGCATATGTCCGCTCAGGTCGGTCGGGACCCACAATGGCAAGCAGTCCCCCCCCCCCCCCCCCCCCCCAACCGAGTCTGCCGGTAGGTTACCAGCAAAGCCGGGCGGGGTACCATTCTTCCCCAGTGCAGTTTTCCGTGGATAACAGACAAGGGCCATATAGGAGGAAAACGCGGGTACCCAAGTCTATGCAGTATGATGGGTCGGAACTGTGGCATTTATTTAAAAGGAGGTTTCAGGATTGGCTCCAGTATGAGGAGGTACTAGAGGAAAATGACCGGAAATGTCTGTTTGGGTTGTGTTTGAAGGGCAGGGCAGCGGAGCACGCTAACCTGTTGGCAGAACGTACCCAAAACGTGACATGGGCCGAGTTGCTGCAGGGTATGGAGAGTCGATTCGGTTTCCATGACTTGCCAATAACTGCCCAGCTTCAGTTTCAACAGGCTAAGCAGGGGCAAACGGAGGGCCTAGAGGAATGGGCCGACACAATTTTGGCATTGGCTAATCGAGCTTTCCGTGATTGCCCTGCACATTTCATATTGGAGCAGGCCATTATCAGATTTTGCCATGCCTGTAATGACATACGAGCAGGGGAGGCAGCAGTAAATCAAAACCCCACCACCATTGAGGATGCCATAAATAAGACCAGATGGTATCAACACAATCAGACAGCTATCCATGGGCAAAAGAGCGATCGAATCAGACGCGAGGTCCGGGAAGTTGGTCCCTTTTTTGACGACTCGGATGAGGAGGAAGACCCTCCCCAACTTCGAGCGTTTAAACAGTCTGGGCGTGGTAGGCCAGCCAGGAGAGAGAAATACCCAGGAAATAGGTCAGAGTTCAATAAAGGGGAAGACTTTTCCAAATGATCCCCCTCACCAAATTATATGAACTATGCCACTGAAATAAAAGGTTTGAAAGCGGAGTCGTTCGCTATGAAGACACAGATCGAGAAGGTCGAAAAGAAAGTGACTGGGAACGAGGAGGGACTAACTAAGGTCACATCGATGGTAGAAAGGGTTTTAACCAAGTTGGATGGTCAGAAGGAGTCTTCCCCGGGAGAGAAGGTGCAGACCTAGGAACGCCCTAGGTCAAGGTCACCCTCACCTGGTAGGACTCAGTGCTACTCCTGTTCAGGGTATGGGCATTTCCAGCGGAAATGTCCATCAAAAAATTCCCGAAACCAGTCGAATAGGGTTCGGAAAGTGAGATTTTCCGATCAAGAGTCAAACTAGTAGGGCGGGGATCGCGAGGTCTGACCCCAGCCCATCATTATCGAAATGACCTCCCACATAATAGCGTCAGTGATCCGAACGGGCTGATTACTATTCGGCACTGTAAACCGTCATTCTCTGTCCGGGTTGCTCTCCAGATAAGGGACAGTGGAGACAACTGCGACCGTGGACTCTGGTGCCATGGTTACAGTCATGTCCGACAAACTATTTGAGAAATTGAGACCGACTCCACCCATAATTAGGGAAGTGGCTTTCCAGACTGCAGAGAGGGGCAGTAAAATGGAAGGTTACTGTGTGGGACCACTCGAGATTAAAATTGGGGATAGAGCGTTCAGTGAATGCCTCTATGTGGCACCAATCGGCGACGCGGTCCTGCTAGGGTGTGATTTTCTGATTAAGCACGACGGACGAGCTTACTTCAGGGAGGAAGTTCTCTCCCTGGGGGATTGGATCGTCCCCAAGGCTTCTTCAGAATTTCAGAAATCAATAGAGGAACCCGGAAAAGACTCTCAGGCAGCATCGAACTTGGAGCATCCAAAGAGTCTGGAAACTGATTTCAAGATGATCCAGACTGAGGCCCGGGGAAGATCCCCGCCACCTCCTAGGGTTGCCCGGGTGATGCTGTGTGAAGACACCGTAATTCCGGCAAACTCCGGCATTGCTACAATGCAAGATGGAGCCGTCTGTGACAGACTTCATAATCGAGCCGATAGAAACTGAATCAGTGTTAAGGCTCCGGTCAGTGCATGCGAGAAACACAGCCTGTCGTGTGTGTGTTCAATGTAAACAACCATAGTCTGTCACTGCATAGGTCTCAAATCATGGCAGAAGCCCATGGGGTTGATGCCGTGCTAGACTCGGAATTAAATTCACCAATGAGTAGTGAAGACCGCGAGGAAACTTTCGCGCAGGCGGCATCAGAACTCGCTAACATTTTAACAGATGACACAATGCCCCAGGGTATTCATCAAGTGACCGCATGTCTGACAGGAGATCAGAGTCATAGCGAAACAAAACCAGAGTTGAGGAAACTGGCTCGGATTCCCCAGCACCTGAAAGACTTGTACGAACGCTCTTCTAGGTTACTTAATGATTCCGAAGCTGAAGAGCTGGCGGATCTCCTGGTAGAATACCAGGGTGTATTCGCAAAAAATGAATATGACTTAGGCAATTTTAAAGAGATTCAACATGGCATAGACACAGGCTCATCACCGCCCCTACGCCAACAAATGAGACGCACCCCAATGTGCTTTGTGGACGAGGAGGAGGCCCACCTTAAAAAAATGTTAGAAGCCGGAATAATTCAGCCTAGCATGTCAGAATGGGCCTCACCCCCAGTTCTCGTGAGGAAAAGGGACTCCACAGTTCGATGGTGTGTTGACTATCGACGATTGAACACCGTTACTCGAAAAGAGGTTTATCCCCTACCCCGTACAGACGAGTGTATGGACGCATTATCTGTAAACTTGTGGTTCGGGAAGGCCGATTGTATGAGTGCATACCATCAAGTCTGGGTAAAGGAGGCAGATAGAGCGAAGACTGCCTTCAGTACAAAGTACGGGAGTTGGGAGTTTAAGAAAATGCCTTTCGGGCTCTCGGGGTCACCATATACCTAGTCACGGGTAATAAATCTCGTCCTTCAAGGTTTAAATTGGCCAGTGGCATTATCTTATTTGGATGATGTAGTCATTGGAGGTTTATCTATGCAAGATCATCTTGGGAATCTCAGGAAGGTACTCCAAAGGTTTTCACAATATGGTCTTAAACTTAACCCTAAGTAATGTGAGTTTTTTCAACAGAGCATTGAATTTCTTAGCCGGATAATCAGCAGAGAGGGTATTCAAATGAGTAACGAATCAAAGACTGTTGTTGAGAACTGGCCCGTACCAACACGCACGCGTGAAGTAGAAAGTTTTTGTGGCCTTGTGAATTATCACAGGGCTTTCATAAAAAATTATGCGGAACTGGCCAGGCCTCTGTATGCCATCACTGGTAAAGCTAAATTTGAATGGACCGATGCACAACAGGGGGCTTTTGAAGCCCTTAAAGAGGCCCTAATGAGTCCACCGCTACTCGCTATGCCGAATCAGAAAGACCCGTTCATATTGGACACGGACGCGTCAGATTTTGCAATCGGGGCGGAGCTATTGCAGATTCAGGAAGGTACGGAACATGTCGTGGCGTACGGGAGCTTCGTGCTAACACCGCAGCAAGCTCGTTACTGCACTACGTGGGAGGAATTGTTAGCAGTCGTAAGGTTTATGAGACAGTTTAGACACTATCTCATGGGAAAACCCTTTAAGGTCAGAACCGACCATAGCAGCCCGCGGTGGCTGATGGGCTTCCGAGCGCCACAGGGTCAATTGGCCAGGTGGCTGGAAGAACTCAGCCAGTACGATACAATTATACAGCACCGCCCCGGTGCCAAACATTCAAACGCTGACGCCCTCTCAAGAATCCCTTTTGGGGGAAATTGCCAGAGATATGCTGCAGGTTGTAACCCTCCGGATTTACCCTGTGGTGGTTATAGTTATTGTCAACGACTCCATAAATCATGGGCTAAATTCGAGGAAGAGGTTGATGATATCGGGCCCCTAACCCAGGGGTCAATTCAGTTTGATAAAAATGAAGACACTGAAGTCTGTGAAGTTCAGGAGGCTAAGGTAGAAACCATTTTAAAACAAAAAACAAAAAATCCGCAGAGTAAAGTGGTTAATGGTGCAAAACCTTGCGAAGCCTTGGACATCCCAAGGTGCATGTTGCAGAACCAGGTAGCCTGGGAATTCCCTGGGATCCAGGTGCTGCGGCACATCTCCAGTCATTGGGTGTCAAGAGCAATACTGCGAAACACATAGAGAAAAATTCGCATCGTGGACAGGGTCCCTTGGGGAACCTTGGGACCCCGGTGGGTCCAAAATTGAGACAGATAAAATAAGATCGGACCGCAAGATCGGTCCAAAATTGAGACAGATAAAATAAGATCGGACCGCAAGATGGGTCAGCTCAAACCTGGTGTCTCGGTAATACCCTGGGACCCGGGGGAAGGTTTGACTGATGACATGCCATGCCGGGGTTGCATTTGCCCGGATACAGGATGGGCCCATTCGCAGCTTGCCATATTTCTCAGATAACGGCTGATCAAAATGCATCTTCACCATCAGACGATAATGACTCGATAAAATTAGCGGATGTGTGCACACTGGCTGCGTTGGGAGATGTCCAGAGGGGCGACCCAGACTTGGCTCCGGTTATCTCGTGGTTGGAGAAGGGGACCGATCCGGACCAAGGGGAGTTATTCTAGCCAGTGCAGCCACTAAGTACATTTGGATGAATAAAAACCAATTTGTCTTGGAAAATACTCTTTTATACAAAATCAGGAAAACGGGGGTTAAAGTTCCGGTTATCCCGGGGAAGTTCTCCTCGGAGATATTAATACTGGCCCACGAAATTCCCGCTTCAGGTCACCAGGGTAAGGACAAAACCGGTGAAAGAGTCAAACGAGACTTCTATTGGTATGGCATGACCCAGGACATTAGCTCTTTTGTAACGGCTTGTCCACAATGTAATCAGGGAAAGAAGGCCAACCGCAAGGCTAAGTACGAGTTAACCTCTTTCCATGCGGGAATTCCCATGGAGAGGGTTCATCTGGACTTCTTGGGACCCTTGCCCCAGAGTGACCGCGGGAATAAATACATACTGATGATGATTGACCAGTTTACGAAGTGGGTGGAATGCATTCCACTCCCTGACCAAATTGCGGAAACGACTGCGCGGGCAGCTGTAGATGAGTTTTTTGCGAGGTTTGGCTGCCCGTTACAGGTATTCTCAGATCAAGGTTCGTGTTTTGAAAGTAAGCTTTTCCGTGAAATGTGTGAACTCCTACGCATTCATAAAGCGCGAACCACTCCTTACAGGCCTTCTTCAAACGGTCAGGTGGAGAGGCAAAACCGAACTTTGATGAGCACAGTGCGTTGTTTCGTGGACAAGAATCAGAAAGACTGGCATAAGTTCCTACCGCAGCTCGCCGGAGCAATGCGATCATCAGTACACAGACAAACAGGCTTTACCCCAAATAAGCTCATGCTAGGTCGGGAGGTGAATCACCCCTCAGACCTAGTTTTGGGGTTTAAGGGTGAAGCCAAATTGAGCGAGGACCTTTCCAAATACGTCTTGGACCTGGAGCGCGAGACGAAAAAATCGCACGAAATAGCCCGAAAAAGTTTGAAGGCCGCATGTGAGGTGATGAAGCGTGATTATGACTTGACGGCAGCAAAACATGCATATAAATTGGGCGATCCAGTTTATTTGCTAGATACAGCGGTCAAGAAAGGGAAGAACAGGAAATTATCACCTTTCTGGAAAGGGCCAGGTATCATTGCATAAGTTATCACTCCCTATCTTTACTCAGTGCAGTTTCGAAATGAGGCAAGGGTAGTACATCATGACCGATTAAAGGCCTGCAGGGATCGCACGTTCCCTCCGTGGCTGACCAAATGCTTGGAAAAGTTTAAAGAGACGGGAGAGGTATCCGTCTTAAAGCCCTCAGAGGTTTTCTGTCTGTGTAGAAAGACCTACCGGGGCCAGTTCATGATGCAGTGTGATTTCTGCAATGAATGGTACCACGGGCAGTGTATCGAATTAACCGCGAGGGATGCAGAACAGATGGAGATTTATCGCTGTCCTAAGTGCTAGTTCTGTGTTTCAGAAAATGGACAGACGTAGCGATACTGGTGAATGCTGCGATGAAACTGGGGAGTGGACGGGTGCTGGTGAATCACCGGTACCCGTAAAGGAAGAGGATATACTAGAGCTAACCATTCCGGAGCCAGATTTAAGACAGCTGCTGGATCCAGACAACGCCACCGAGGTGTGGTGGCAGACAGGTAAGATCGAGGCCTCCTCAGGAGAAGACTCTCCTGTGGAAAGAAGTGTGGGCCTCGACGATAGGGTAGAGGAGGTGTGGGAGGTGGAAGCGGCCGGGATTCCCCAGCTGCCAACACAACCCTCACCCTCCCAATTAAAGACGGAGTAACAGTTGGAGGGGCTGAATGCAGCAGGTAAGCTTTGGCCATCTGCTCCAGATTTTATGGCCAAGTTGTTGTCAACGAGTTGGCCACAAGAGAGGCAGATGTCCTTTCTCTTGGACCAGTACGGACTGGCCAAGGGAAGGGGCAACAGGAAGTGGATGACTGCCATCACTTCCCTGGCATTGGAAAACTGGCAGTGCGAGGATTGGGCCTTGAAGAACGTCGGCCCAATGCCGCAGCGTCAAGCTAGGGTAAGGAAGGCGGCATCGACCAAGAGTTTCTCTAGGGAGTCCCTGGAGGAATCTTGTAATCGCGATGTGCGATTGAAGGATCCCGAGTTCGTGCATAGGGGTAACGTTGGACCCGCCGCGAAATTCCCAGCAGGTGCGCCTACTCCTGTGTATGGGCAAACGGAGAAACCAGAGGAGGTAGCCGCTGAGGCTGGACCGACTCCGGTCCCAGCGGAGAAATCAAAAGGGTCCGAGTCAGATAGTAAGCGGTGCCCCTTTGAGGATTGCCAGGTAACGATCCTGTCAAGGTTAAGGACCCATTTGGACCATCACTTGCCGACCCATTTTTGGAACCCTGACGCAGGAAGGGGACCAATCTCGGCAGAGTGGCGGAGAAGGGCCCACAATGACCTATTGGTTTTTTGCGGGGGAATTATCCCCTGCAGAAGACCGGGGGAGGTGTCCGAGCTGGACCGCCTGGAGAATCT
Source organism: Pictodentalium vernedei (assembly GCA_031216915.1). Classification (NCBI taxonomy): domain Eukaryota; kingdom Metazoa; phylum Mollusca; class Scaphopoda; order Dentaliida; family Dentaliidae; genus Pictodentalium; species Pictodentalium vernedei. The sequence goes on along the minus strand of CM062291.1, from coordinate 270,094,720 downwards.
CCGGGCATTCTTGAACAGACACCCAAATCCACATACCATACCCCTGAAGGCAACAGTTTCGGCGGAGGCAGCAGTTACGGTATCTGCTTATGCTGAGGATCTGGGGATATCCCAGCCCTCAGGGGGGTTTAGTATTGCCCCAAGGATCACTTCTGTGGCCTGTCTAATCCACAAGCGAGTGGTGATCCACATACTAAACTCCCTACCAAAAGAGAGTCGAAAGGACGCACTTGATTGCAAGGTGGACCGCTGGCAGATCCAGATCATGAGATCCAGGATCCGGAAAGGTCAGATTCCGGAGGAGCAACTGCAGGAGGCAAGCTCGGAGATTTTTTCAGGCATGCGTCCTGAGGAGGCTGACCATGCAATCACGGCAGCCTTGATTGTGGAGAAGGCGTTTGCGGCTGGGGATATCTCGGGCCTGGGTGATGCGGAACGGGTGGCGAGACAGTTGGAGAAGAAGAGGAAAAAAGAAAAACCTGTTCCAGCTGTCAAGGCATCAGTCCGGACTAAGTCGTGGGGAGAACTGACAAAAGGGTCTGTTGTTGCCCCCATGCCAGTGAAATCCACTGGTAGCGGGGGACAACAGGGGAATAGCGAGGCTGGCAGGTCAGATGCAAAGCGGAAGTTGTCAGGAATATCGGTGGAGCCACCCCAAAGGCAAGAGCCACGTGGGAGCATTTTGCTCCTATAGGCTCTCAAGTACGACCCATGGGTGGGGCCGGTCGGGGTCTGGTGGCAACCAAACCTATTTTGCCCCCTCCTGGGCTTGGCCACATTCGGCCGTCACTGGCGCAGTTAGACCTGGCAGATGACCTCCTGCGCCCAGTGCGAGTCAGGGCCAGGGAAGGAGAGTGTTAGAGGGAATTGATTCCCACTTTCACTCAAACAGAATATGGCATGTGGGTAGGGGGACTTGTACCGACAGGGACCAACCCCAGGGAGCAAGGGGACCAGGGACTTTTGGTCGACCTCAGGAACCATATGTGATCCGTACGGTGTGTGGGGTGGATGTGGCATGTGACCCAGAGGAGTATCCTTCTGAGGTCAACTATGACCCTTGCTGGAAAGTGGCCGTGGGGGTGCACCCAAGCAAGTACCACTTGCTGAGTCAACCCGGGGTTCTTCCCAGGTTCGAACAGCTGGTGAGAAGCCCAAGTGTGGTGGCGGTTGGGGAGATGGGTATTGACCGGACACTCACCCAAAATGCTGAGAAGGAGGCCAGACAGGATGACATTTTCTGTGACCTCCTGTCTCGAGTTAGGCACCTAAAAAAGCCAATTATCCTACATGTGCGTGGTCCACGGGGAGATCCTATGGACCTTGACGCAGGATATGCGGCATTGGCACATATAATAGGAGGTACACAGGTAGACCAACCCCTGCAGCTCCACTGTTTCAAGGGTCCACCGCGCATGGTGAAAGCCTGGGAAGCTCACAGGCCAAACACCTACTTCAGTGTGAATGGGGGTTGTGCGAATTTTACAGAGGTGCAGCGGGAAGGCATCAGGTGTATTCCCAAGAATAGGCTCCTGCTGGAAACAGATACCCCTTACTTTGGTATGGGGCATGGGCCGTCCACGCCGGTCCTTATTGGGGAGATAGCCAGGCTATTGGCGGCTATCCGTGTGGAACCGGTGGAGGAATTGTTGGCCTTTACAACTAGGAAAGCCCGCTGGTTGTTTGGAATGTTGCCCCCATCACCCTAGACAGGAAATGGTGACTCACTATTTCCAGGGGGGTGCAAGGGGTGGAGGATAATCAAAAATTGTTAGGCTGGCGACCTGAGGATTAACCCTCGAGTCAATAATTATGAATTCCTTATCCATCCACTGTCAAAAGGCATTGACAAAAATTGGTTAGGACAGTATTCATTGAGGGCTCCTCTCGTCCACCGGGGAATTCCCCAGTGGTAGAGCGGATGTCATGATCTCTTTTAGGCATTTATCGGGATTTTTTATTGCTACATGTTTAGGTCACCCCATTTGGTATAGGGGATCAAAAGATCAAACTCTTAAAGTTTGAGCGCACTCTTCTTTCCTGACTTCCCGGAAGTACTCCAGGTCAGTTGGGTTCCCGACAGTTTTTTCTTTGGCATGATAATCTTTGGCTTTTTAAATTAAACGGGGAAGAGTGTTGTAGAATTGCTATATAATCCCACTCACGTGACGTCATCAGAGACAGTCTGCGAACCAGGAAAGACTTCCGGAACTCTCCGGAACCTGTTCCAGCTGTGAAGATGAATACCACCACTCCGAGGCCTCATGTGACCGGGATTAACCAATTGGAATCAAGGAACCAAGAAGAAGACCAGCCTCTGTCTCTTTTTCAACAGGACCGCGAAAGCGTCAGTTGGCAATTTTTAAACCGCTTCGAATTTAAGTGTTTTCCACAGGAATATTTGGTAAGAACCCTAGTATTTTACCCGCAACTTATTCCTAAAGTAGAGATTAACCCAAACCCGAGATTCTACTTTATGTGTAATATTCAGGCACATGCGAACCACCATCTTGCACGCGTCTTGGTTTGCACAGCTCTGGATAACGAGATTTATCGGAGCCACCCTATTTTTTAATTTTCCATTTCTCTATAGCGAATGGGCATAATTTGCTTTTATTGCGAATTTGGTGAATACTCACGGAATAATTTTTATGATGTCTAGCTTAACATTGTTTCCCGTCCTTGCCGCGCTAGAACTTCAATCAATATGCTCATAATGCGCGTACAGTGTTATAGAAAAAAAATGTTCCGAAAAGGGCAGCTGGTTACTATCAAGCTTGTTATTTCTCATTGCACCAGGTCTGAAAATAAGCAGTTTGACATTTGCAGAATGAGGTCCCCAGAGGGTGCATTTGATGAAGCTGTCCCAAACAATGGGCCAGTTTATCCTCTGGGTACATCTTTCTGTTTAGTTTTGAGACCCTGATCTAGACTAAGGTACACAGAGGGTAAATTTAGTGATGCTACCCTGCTGTGCAGGGTTGCAAAACTAAATTCACCCTCTGGGGAATTCATTTTGCAGATGACAGTATGCTAATTTTCTGGCTTGGATTGCACACTGAAAAAACATGACAGTTGTTCCTTATACTGTATAGAAATTCAATTTATCACGTGATCTTGCCCTTTTCCGGATCATTCGCGGACACTCTAAAACGTGGTAAAGCACTATCATCCAATGATATTCCAGAAGATTACCGAGGGCTACGCAGTTATATTCTTGATGTAGCCGAAGTCTTCGCCCTTTATATCCTACTGATCTGTGATTAGATGAAAGGTTTATTATTTTATATATAGACGTAAACACGAAGTCTCGAATACCCAAGAGGAATGTCCGGGTGAACAACCCACGTGAATACTAATTTATAAATTAATAATTTATCAGCATGATAATAAACATAAACTGACTAAGTTACAGTACCTTAAAACTCCCATCTCGCATTCCTGCCCCGAAAAAAGCGGCAGACACTCACCTCGACCAATAATACACACACACACACACACACACACACACACACACACACATACACGCACACACACACACTCTCTCTCTCTCTCTCTCTCTCTCTCTCTCTCTCTCTCTCTCTCTCCCTCTGTCTCTCTATCTCTCTCTATGTCTCGGTCTCTGTCTCTCTGTCTCTCTCTCTCTCTTTCTCTCTCTCTCTCTCTCTCTCTCTCTCAAAGACCATGAGTTGAAGTTGGGGCTTTGAGGATTATCGAGGTAAGCCCAACGTTGTATATTTGGTCTTGTTTTGGATTTTGGGGGGGATGTGGGTGGGGTTGTTGTAGGGCCGGGACTCGAGTGATGTATTGTGGAAAATTATTCGACTCGCCAGGTACAGTCATTTGGACTTGGCCGAATAGGGTTACGGATACTTCCAGGGGTTTATTTTATATAAAATAGATAACTCTGACACTAGTTTAAGTTTTGATGATGCGACCAAATTATTCCAGAATTAAAGTGTATTTTATTAACATTGAGGTTTTGTCATAAAGTCTAATAGGAGCGGAAGCTCTTAATGAAAAAACTATCGGTTTTAAACCAAGCGTCTTATCTAATCGAGTCTCCTAACCACTGGAACCCAAACTCTTACATTTGACATACCTGATAACCCTTTACCCAACGTAGAGGACCAAAACCGGCCAGCACTATTCACAAAAATCGCCAATTAAGTTTCATTAATTTTTTTTCATTTTTTGTCTCAAAAACATAGGTTATGACCCCTCTTTGGAACGAGCCCGTCGAGCTTGTTCCAAAAAAGGGTCATAACCTACGTTTTTGAGACAAAAAATGAAAAAAATTAGTTATTCAAGAATTTTTTTGGCAAGTGTCGCCTGCTTTTCATGTTAGGTAAGGGGTTAACGGGAGCTGAACTACTTATGTGAGCCAAAGCTCCTGAAATGGGGAATCTCTTATTACTGGCTGCGGTGCGTAATCAAGTATTGCATCGATTTACAAAAGTAAATTAATAATTAAAATCGGGTATTCAAAAATAATGCCAATGATAACTATTCTGCAATCATCTAACCGCATGCACTGTTAAAAAGGAGAATTAGTCGTCCTAACATACCAATCAAAAATGATAGACAGGATAGACAATTTAATCTACTTTCTGTATAGAATTGAATATGTGCATTCAGTACTCGCAGTATTGATATTATAGATGACTGTCTCTGCTGGAATGTTTCATGTCAACAGCATTCAAACTGCAATCTTTATTTACTAATTTAAATTTACCTGCCAATAATAATAATAAGAATAATAATAATAATAATAATAATAATAATAATAATAATACAGTTTAAAGCCTTGAATCCACATGATGCTCTCAGGCTTTACAAAAATGCCCATTTTGTGTTTCTATCCATATGTTCTATTCATATATGTTCGTGGACGGCGCACTACAAAAAAGCAAAAAGGTAGAAAAGCTTAGCAGGCTGTGAAGTTACAAGTACCATAAACTCACCTGAATAGACGACTTTGAAGCGAGATCGTAAAAGAGTTTGTGGCACCTTGAGATGATCAGGGAGTTGGTTCCACAGAAATGGTGTAGCTGCGGAAAATGCTCTGTCGCCTGCTGTTACCAGGAGTTCAGATATGTGAACGAGATCTGGTCTCAGACATCTTGCTGGAGCAACCAAGCTGAATACGTATGAGGGAGTCATTTTTATCGATAGGAGCTAATCTGACCACTGTAGAACTCGGAAGGCTTACTTCGTCCCCCTGTTCGAGTTCAAATGGTTCGAATGTATCTATTCGTAAGAATAACCATTAACAAAGACTCGATCTCGTTCCACGTTAAAGTTAATATTTTATAACGTTTTTAATCTAACAAAAGACATTACTTAAACCATACACACTCATGTGAAAAAACCAACATTCAGCTGTATTTTCTTCCCACAATGCAACCTGGAATTTAACCAATTCAGTCTTGTCTGACAGAGCTCATTGAGCTCTGTGAGACAAGACTGAATTGGTTAAATTCCTCAGTTGCATTATGGGAAAAATGCTTCTTCGAGTTTTGTAATTTTGTCACCGGTGTGCAGAGGGTCCTCTGAAAACATATGTTTCGTTCTTTTCTCAATAATCGCTTATTCGTAATGACATAGACGTCTTGGGTGATGATGCTTTCCAGTTTCTAGTAGCCTGAAGGAGCTTTCAAGAAAATAATGAAGTTTTTAATTACAATCTTCGTGTGAATAATCCACAAGGTTTAATAATTTTCTATCCATAATTCCATTATGTATAGCAAAATGACTGTAAGATGTGTTGAAACAGCATTGGGCTAAAACGTAAATAACTTTAATGCTGCAGGAGATTTCTGTTTCCATATTTTGCATTCAAGTCATTTCTTCAGATTATTCTGTCCTTCTGCTGTCCTTTGTTAGAAACGAAGATCGATTTATTATCCAATAACTTGAAAGTCAAACGACCTCAAGCATAACTCCCTAACTTGATTTCATGTTTCTAATACAGCTCTGACATTTTATACAAAACATTTCTGTGCAAACCTAATTATTTTCATTTCAACGCATATTTACGGTTCAGGAACTCAAAGATATGAGATGAAAGCTAACAGCAAAAGAAAGTATGTCTTAGTGTCTTGTTTAATTTGTTTTATTATTATTATTATTATTATTATTATTATTATTATTATTATCTTTGTTAAAATCAACACTCTGAAAACTATTTTTGAACTTGTAACATTCTTGCTCTATCGTAAGCATAGAAATCGTTACCTTTTTACGATTGGCCAACTATTAACTTTGACATTCTCTGTACTCTGTACGACTTGTGAAATATTTTTGGTGTCGTTCGTGCCCAAACCTATCAAGCCACCAGTTAAATTCCGAAACAAGTCTGACGCCTTCGTGGCTCGAACCAGTCTAGCTCTAGATTCAATCGTTCGGAATATTTCAGGTGGTCGGAACAGCTAACCAGCGGTTTGCTTTTTCAACCAACGAGAATATTCTATCTGACTAAATTTAAAATATTCTAAAACACTCATCCTACCGGTAGTTGAGTCAACGCATGAAATGACTGGAAATCGAGACATGATTTGAGAGAAACTTTAATGACATTACTAATACAATTACGCGTGATTGTTTACATTGTACTGAATAATTGTGAATGAAGACTCATCACAGCTGTAGTTTTATGATTATGGATTATGCCGCGCAGTTCCACCAATTGATGTTTCAAGGCGAAATTAGATACTTATTCATTGGAATATCTTTTTACAGTAATTCGAAAGAATAACTGTATATCTTTGTGAGTAAAATGACATCTCATTACATTAACTTACTTTGCTCGTACATTTCCTCCAAAAGTTGGTAAATAACGGCCCACAACAAACCGCGACAAATCGGCGGTCGGCCAAAGTGTTATTAACAGCGTCGAATTACGAACAGAATTAGATTAGACTGGTGGCCTGCGGGTTGGATAGAAGATCTCAGATGAGACTGTTTTACAAATAATTTAAAAACCGCCTTCACTAAATGCGATTTGAGCCCGTTCGTAATTGGCAGACAATTAACGTTTATAAATTCCGTTTGTATCTTTGTGAGTAAACGAACACCACATTAAATCAATGATAGTCTGCGCACAAACGCCACGGCAAGTGGGTAAACAAACAACCAATAACAGCATCGGATTCCTAATAGAATTTGACTGGTGATCTGAGAGCTTGGTAGAGGAATAATAGGTATTAGTCTTGGACTTTGCAAATAACCTGTCACCTTACAGGCGACAGATATAAAAAAAATGCTTTTGAATGATTACTCTCTTGAATGAAACTAAACGGTAGCACTAAAACTGCTCAGCCTGTTGCGTAAAAGCAAGACATAATTTATTCAGAATAGAACTGCACAGTTTTGGTGCGACGTGAATGGGGTAACTTAAACGTGGGTGATTTATAGTTTCGTTTTCAAAGGCATTTACAAGTAATGTTTGATTACTTCCGATTGATTTTGGTTCATTAGAAGTCCAGAACGATATAATATCAATTCTCCTTATGTGCATCTTCCCATCTCTAGTTTTCCAAGCTTGCCCGTTATTGTCCACTGTTATACAAAGACTTGAGAATCAGACAAGATTTATGAGTGCACGGCAGTTATCTTGTTTTGAGGAGGCCCCACTACGCCGCTATTTAAGCAAGTCTGTTACATCTCTTGGAATGAAAAAAAACCCACAACTAAATAATAAAATCTGCTCAGAAACAGACCTATAAGACTGTTATACCGCACTTCCACGCATTGTCACAAACCATTATTTTGCCACGATTCAGCCGATAGCTTGGTATGCATGGGAGGAAATTTTAGTTAAAATCTAAGTTCGCTATTTCTATAACGGTACGGAGAGGTGATTACCCCTAAAACACCCGTGGAATTTTGCTTCCTTCCAGGCAATAACTCTTTGTGAGAAATCATAAAAGCTCTTAACTAAGTTTCAGCCAATTTACCTCCGGGTTAGCAGAAACTCTGCTCGGCATTCATGGACAACAGTAATAATGGAAATTTTACTATACGGGTGTTTTATTAATTATCCACTCTCCACGTGCTGTACAAGACAACAAGTAACTAGAAGCAGTTGTTATGTCACAAGGGCCTCTTTCTCAACCAGGTCTTAACATTTTTCCGCCAGTGGATCAAGACTTAGTCTATGAAATATTACGAAATCATTGCAAGACGTAATCAAGAGAAACCAGCAAAAGTAATATTCAAGATTTGCGGTCCTCGCATTTCCTTTTCGACCGAAATTCTCTTTCCCGCCTTTGTAATCACAGTGGTCTCGGTTTTGATATTGATATTGATATTTTTTATTCACAGTATGCAAGAGACATTTACAGTACAGTGCGGTAAACTACACATACGGTACATAATGAATATTTCAGAAATAAAGGCAAACATACTGCAGGGGATGACATAGTCAGATTGGCTGTCTACCTGTCATTACCTCTTGGAACAAGGACTCAGGTGCATACAGTCTGTGAGAACGTGAAAAAGCTACAATTTGTACATATTTCCAATCATCTGAAAATCGAATCCAAAAGAGAAGAAAAGAACCAATTAGCACGCTTTCTAAATTCTCAGTTTGGGTTGTAAATTAGTTTGGATCTGTCCGACACTACTGTCCCACACGTAGGGCTTGATGGTTCACAGTCAGAATTGTTACACCTGCGTGCCCACTCCACCCCATCATTAATGAACGTCAATTTCAACATAATAACTCTTTGGTTAGCCGCTAATTTGTCGCAGTAATAGCAATAAGACAACTATCAACGGATGTTGGCTATAAAATATCGTTGTTAAGTGAGTGTTGGTAGGTGTTCGAAGGAGCGGACTTGAGCAGCAGGATTGAACTAGACGGGGTTCGATTACTAACATCACGAATGGAACTGTCTGATGAGTTCCAAACCCTCGGATATGTATATAAAGGTAGGTTATTTATTAATTTGGTTCGGGGTTTGCCTACATATAGGAAACCGGATTGTCTGGTCGTCATGCCTAAGGGATTATCTACAATGCTAAATGTATTATTAAAGGTTGCCGGTAGTCTATCATTGCGCCAATCAAAGATAAACAAGGAGTCTTGAAGTTTAGACATGTCCTCGGCCTTGAGTATCTTGTCCTTTTTAAACAGGGGATCGGTATGAGCATTATCTCGTTTATTGTTGATTATTCGCTGGGAACGTCTTTGCATGAACATTAATTTTCTTATTGATCTTGAATTTCCCCAAACTTGAATTCCGTATGTCAAATGGCTATGGATCAAAGCAAAATAGAGAGTTTTTAGTGCTTCCTGTGGAAGAGTCTTTTAACCTTATTAAGACTATAATTTGCGCGTGCTATTTTTAGAACAGATTTGAGATTTGTGGGCATTATAGGACAGGTGTTCATCGATACTTATACCGAGATATTTTAGTGATTTTTCAGGTTCGGTGTCTCCATCGTTAGTTATTTTTTGGTTATTGATAAAAATATCCAATCCAGAAACACCATTGTTGTTTCCTGCTTTGTTTATATGTAGTGCCATACATTTGGTTTTATTGGTATTTAACAGTAGTTGAGCACCATTCGAATATGTTTTGAAGTTCATTATTATTGAAATTCGTCCTTAAAAGGACTTCGTTTGGACCAGCATCATGTGCCGTCGTATCGTCGGCAAAACATAGAAGATTTAACGAAGTTGCATTAGGAATGTCGTTGATATATAGAAGGAATAGGATCGGACCTAAGATTGAGCTTTGCGGAACACCACAGTTCACTTCGGCTAAGTCGGATTTGTGTTCATTGTACACCACATATTGAGATCTATCGGACAGGTAGCTCTTGAACCACTTATTAGTAAGTCCTCTGATGCCATATATTTCCAGTTTTCCCAATAAAATATCACGATTAATGGTATCAAAAGCTTTTGACAAGTCCAGAAACAAGGCTAGCGTATTATTTTTGTCTTGAGTATTGTTTTCTTTCGCGACGCTATTTAGCAGCTGAAGAACCGGGTGAATAGTACTGTGATGTTTTCGAAATCCGTATTGATGAGTTTGCAGGATATTGAACCTGTCCAAAAAACTTGCATGTCTAACGGACATCAATTTCCATTACCTTAGAGAATACATGTAGCAAGCTGATTGGTCTATAATTTGTAAAACAATGGGCATCACCGGATTTAAATATGGGTACAACCTTCGCTATTTTTATTTTATCTGGAACTGATCCTTCAATAAAGGAAGTGTTGATAATGTGTGCAAGCGAATCAGAAATTTCGTTCAAAGTCTGTTTAGGAGTCGTGTTGAAATTTAATCGCAGTCCATTGTCGAATTGGATTTTAATTTGTTAACAACAAAACTAACTTCTAGAGGACTTGTAGGTCTAAGATAAAAGTTATTTGGAAAATTATTGCTCACGTAATCTGTATATGCCTTGCTTGGCCTCTGAATTTTTTTCGGATGTTGATTTGCGAAGAATTTATTGAATTCATTGGCTATTTTATGCGGGATATCTATTTCAGCATTGTCATGCGAGAAAAATGAATGATGGTAGCGTGTTAGTGCGTTTCTCTTTATTTATTGCTTCATTTAAAATTTGCCATGTTTTTCGCATGTTACTTTTATGTTCCTGTAATGTGTCTCTGTAATAAACAACTTTACATTGTTTTTTGACTTTATTGAAAATTCGACATTTTTATAGTTTAAAATATTTTGATCGTTTGGGGATTTGAGTTTTTTATGGTAAAATTCCAGTTTGTTGTTAGAGGATATGGCAAGTCCCTTGGTCATCCAGGGTTGCTTTTTAATAAACTTCTTCTTTGGGCGAAAGTTCTTCAAAGGAAAAGCAGAGTGGTAAACATTCATATAAATATTCCGGAATGTATCAGATGCCATATTTGGAGAGGTAGACTGCATGACAGGAGAGAAATCACTTTGTGAGAGGAGTCTTTTGAATTCAGCAATACTTTCAGTGTTTATGAGTAGTATAGCATGTATGAAACGTTCCCTATCAGCAGGACGCCGGAAGTGACGTCATGTCACGTGACCTGGTGGAGCCATGTTGTGTTGTCATGATAAATCGCGTGAGCGGATATCTTGCGACGTCATCTCCTTAGTGATGCGTGGTGTTAGTGCGCATGCGCTGCGCGTGTTATTACGGGGATACGTGTTTCGGTCGTCCATTTTGTACACTGGAGGCCACCATCTTGATTTCTATGGTAGCACGTGGTTGCTATGTTACCCAAAGGCTTCTTATGGAACAGGGGTGTGTTCGGAGGGTGTGTTCGATTGAATCGGAGTATCACGAATTACCCAAATAAACCCGACAATCCCTCCAAATTGCCAAAAACGACTTTATTTATTACGGATTCCCCATTTATCGGCTTAGCGCGTAATGCTATAGTACCCTTGGACACAGGGGCGGGGGGTGAGTTCGATTGAATAGGATTATACTCTCTCTCGCTATGCAGAGTTATCTCCCCTTATTACAACGAAGTCCTATCCGAGTCTCATCACCTCTATATCCAATGGCCATATCCCATGGAATTCCATTTTTGGAAAACACCTGTGGCTATGGAATCCCTTTTTTGCCGTATGAGGCCATGAGAAAGCCCTCAATGAGGCTTCATTTACTATCCTTCTTAGCCTCTTTTCTTGTGCGGTCATGAGGGCCATGAAAAAATCCCTTAGTGAGGTATAATTTACTATCCTTCTTAGCCTCATCTCGGAATTCAACGGCCATATCCCATGGAATCCCATTTCTGGGAAACGGCTGGTGGCTATGGAATCCTTTTTTTATCGTATGAGGGCCATGAGAAAGCCCTCAATGAGGCCTCATTTACTATCCCTTATAGCCTAATTTTCTTTTGAGGGCATTAGGGCCATGAACAAATCCCTCAATGAGGCCTCATTTACTATCCCTCATAGCCTCATTTTTTGAGGGCATGAGGGCCATGAAAAAATCCCTCAACGAGGCCTCATTTACTATCCCTCTTAACCTCATCTCGGTATGTAACAGCCAAATCCCCAGGCACCCCAATTTCGGCACGCCTTTTTTGGAAAACATATGGCCTTCGGCACCCGTTTTTGTCATATGAGTTCATATTTTCGAAGTTCAGTAAGCTTCTGGGCACCTAAGAACCGATGATGTAAATTATCACTCATGGGGTGGAGTTATCACCCGAACAATCATAGAATAATAGAAATCAAAGATCACATTAAAATTTGGAGAACCGGGTCGGGGGTGAATGAGAGTTGGGTGACATACTGTTGGAAAGTGCTCTGAAAGCACCCTCCAACAGTGGTTCACACAACAAATCGGCATCAAATAACATTTTGGTGAGAGCGAACATAGGCATCCGGTACGTTGGCAGTATTCTTGAAGTTCAATAAGTTTCTGGGCACCTAACAACCGAGGATATAGTTCTTACTCATGGAGTGGAATTACCACCAGCATAATCAAATAATAGTAAAATTGACATTGGGATTTGGAGTACCGGGTGGGGGAAAGTTGAGAGTTGTGTGACACACTGTTGGAAAGTGCTCTGAAAGCTCCCTCCAACAGTGGTTCCCACAACAATTCAACATCAAATAACATTCTGCTGGGAGCGATTATGGGCATCCAGTACACTGGGAATATTCTCGGAGTTCAATAAAGTCCTGGGCACCTAAGAACCGATGATACAAGTTTTAAGCATTTTTCAGTGACAGTTCAGCATCAAAATACATTTTGCTGGGATCGATCATGGGCATCCAATATATTGGCGATATTCTCGAAGTTCAGTAAAAAGTTGTCATTCATGGAGTGGAGTTACCACCCGAACAATCATTCAGTTCAGTAAAGTTCTGGGCACCTAAGAACCGATGATACAAGTTATCACTCATGGAGTGGAGTAACCATCCGAACAATCAAAGAATAGAAGAATGCAAAAATCACATATGGGTTTGGAGTACCGGGTGGGGGAGATTGAGAGTTGTGTGACACACTGTTGGAAAGTGCTCTGTAAGCTCCCCCAACACTGGGCACCTGTTGGAAAGTGCTCTGGAAGTTTCCCCCACCCCATCAGTGGTTCCCACAACAATTCAAAATCAAATAACATTCTGCTGAGAGCGATCATAGGCATCCAGTGCATTAGTAGTATTCTCCAAGTTGAGAGTTGTATGACACACTGTTGGAAAGTGCTCTGTAAGCTCCCACAACATTCGTTCCCACAACAATTCAACATCAAATAACATTCTGCTGAGAGCGATCATTGGCATCCAGTGCATTGGTAGTATTCTCCAAGTTCAGTAAATTTCTGGACACCTAAGGACCGATCATATAAGTTGTCACTCATGGAGTGGAGTTACCACCCGAACAATCCACGAGTAGTAGAATTCAAGAATCGCATTATAAATTGGAGTACAGGGTGGGGCAGAATGTGAGTTGTGTGACACACTACTGGAAAGTGTTCTGGAAGCTCTCCCCAGCAGTGGTCCACACGACAGTTCAACATCAAATAATATTTTGCTGAAGGCGACCATTGGCATCTAGTACATTGACAATATTCTCAAAGTTCGGTGAATTTCTGGGCACCTGAGAACCGATAATATAAGTTATCACCCATGGATTAGAGTTACCACCCGAACAATCAAAGAATAATAGAATTCAAAAATCACACTAGGATTTGAAGTACCGGGTAGGGGCTAAATGTGGATTGTGTGACTCGCTGTTGGAAAGTTTCCATCAAATAGCATTCTGCTGAGGGTGATCATTGGCATTCAGTGCATTGGTAGTAATCTCGAAGTTCAGTAACTTTCTGGGCACCAAGGAGCCAATTATATAACTTATTACTCATGGAGTGGAGTTTCCACCCAAGAAATCAATGAATAGTAGAGTTCAAAAATCACATTTGGATTTGTAGTACTGGCTTGGGGCAGAATGTAAGGTGCGCGACACGCTGTTGGGAAGTGCTCTGAAAGCTCCCTCCAACAGTGGTTCACACAACAGTTCAATAGCAAATTACATTCTGCCGAGAGGGGTCAATCTCGAAGTTCAGTAAATTTCTGGGCACCTATGGGCCAATGATATAGTTTATCACTCAAGGGGCGGAATTACCACCCAGACAATCATAAAATAGTAGAATTCAAAAAATCAAATGAGGATTTGGAGTACAGAGCGGAAGCAGAATATGCATTGTGTCTGCTATTTCCTGTGGGTCATCAATCACTGCTTCACCTTCAAAGATTGGTGGAAATAATACATCCGATTTGCACTGTTGCTTAGTAATTTTTTTTTATAATTTTCCACCACTGTCTGGAAGCAGAACCGTTAGTTGACACATAGCTTTCAAGTTTGATATCATACTCCTTCTTCGCAGCTCTAATGGAGTTGATCGTTTCATTTCTAATTTTCCGGAAAACTTCCCAGTCATGGGGGCGGTTGTTGGTCTTAGCTCCTCTATTAATTCTATTGCGTTTTCTCATTAGTCTGCGTATCTCACTGTTCATCCAGGGTTTGTCGTTAGGCCGTATTCTAACAAGTTTTGAAGGTGTAAACCTCTGAGTTGTTTCTGTGATATAGGTAGAGACCTTTGACACTACATTATCCACATCGCCAGATTCAAGGAAACTGTCACAGTCGGTGTTTACAAAGACGCCATTCATAGCATTAAAATTGGTTTCTTTGTAATTATAAATCTGTCGCTGATACGACTTAAGGATCGACCTCGTGGACTTTATGTGTACGTATGTAGCGTGGTGATCACTACAGATGGGTGGTATAACAACACACTGTGTCACTGACAAGGGACAAGAAACTAATACCAAATCAAGTAGTGATTTGGTCGATTCTGTGACACGAGTGGGGGATGTTATTAGTTGTGTAAAGCCACAGGTATTTTGCAGGTGTGCAAAGTTCCGCATTTATTATATTATAATTGCATTGTTAATGTAGTTATACGTTATGGGTCCAAATACTCAATTCCCATTGGTCAGCTGGATGAAAACGTCATGACCAAATGTAATTAATTTTCCAATGAATATATTTGGTCGAACTTTGACCCGCATTTACGGTAGAGCGCAGTTGACAGAATTTAATTCGGGCGGTGTTTGGGCGGGTGTTTGACAACATTTCAGAGTTGTGCGCTTTGTCTTTTGTGTGAGGGTGGTTTTTCGCCTCGTTCCTTCGTACATGTTTTATTTCGTCTTTCTGCTTTGTTGTTTGGTAACAAGTAGTTTAAACAGTTACGGAATGTAATTATAAGAATTGAATGCAATTGTTATAATCTTTATTGGAGTATGAACGTGTGGGAATGGGACAAATTGTATGAATCCCTTCGGGATTCATACATAATTTGTACCCATTCCCACAGGTTCATACTCCAATAAAGATTATAAAATTGCTTTCAATTCTTAAAACTTTTTGACGGACACCACAAACATTAATATGAACGATAGAGACGCCACCATTCTGTTCAGGGTTGAGTTAGATATCTCCACATAATATAAACAGTAAAAAGACTTCTAGCCGAAGACCCAGAAAAACAAATTTATAAAACACAGAAAACAAGTATATTAAATCTCTAGCGGAATACGACGTGATTGTTCCACCATTAAAAAGACCAATACGCATACGGTATGTTGACAAGTCAACCGCCATCGTCGTGGATTATCCGACAAAACATATTGGAATGAGGGTATTGGTCTCTTGTGATCACCAGATGCAACGCAGACAATAAAAGCAAAACATTTAGGCCCAAGTCTGGAGGATAATCCGTCGAATTGGGACATTTACATGTGTATCTCCCTTGTGATGCAAGTGCAAGAAAAACTGTAAAGAAATTATATACAAGGTTGTTTGAAAACACATATAGGTTGTGGTAGTGGTAGTGGAAGTGTTGATTTTGAATTATCGATGATATCCTGATTGGGTTCCCAATCAGCCCCTTCTCCATAATGTATATATTTTTCAGACATGGTTGTTTCAAAACAAGTACCGAGTAACACGACCGAAGTAGTTAGATTAAGGCTTACAGGCACTATAATTTAGGCTATAAAATCAGCTCATATATAGAGGATATGGAATGAGTGTTTTTCTCATATAATATTTATGAAAAGAGTTTAAGAATTTTCCGTTTGGGCGAGCCTCTGGCGAGCCCAAACGGAAAATTCGAACGAGTTTCATAAATATTTTATGAGAAAAATACTCATTTCATATTCTGTTTATCATATGACACACACAGGCACAAATTTGCCACTTAGTATGACTTTTCAACCCATCACCTAACTTGAGTTGCAGACGGCACTTGGAAAAAAACATCCTCGTATAAATAAAAATTTTCATTTTTTGCTTCCAAAACATAGGTTATGACCCCCTCATTGGAACGAGCTCGTTGAGCTCGTTTCAATGAGGGGTCATAACCTATGTTTTGGAAGCAAAAGGTGAAAATATAAAAAAAATGAATGGCGTTTTTTTTGTAGATAAAAGATTAATACAATATAACCCACCCTAAATAGCACAGATAACGTAAATTCTCCCTACTGAAATTATGCAAATGTGACCCAGTTATATTTTGTTTAGCCAATCACATTGTCCAGTTTTGAAATTGACCAATGAAATTGACGGAAGGCTTTATTTCTCACTGATTAATATGAAAATAAAATATCAAATGTTTTAAAGTGAACAAAACGGACGAGTCATATGATAAATTATCATAGGTACTATAATACTTCACTTCTCCGGGGAGTATTATCAATTTTAGTAAGTTTCTGGGCACCTAAGAACCGATGATGCAAAAAATCACTCACGGAGTGGAGTTATCATCCGAACAATCATAGAATAATAGAATTAAAAGATCACATTAAAATTTGGAGTACCGGGTCGGGGGTGAATGAGAGTTGAGCGACACACTGTTGGAAAGTGCTCTGAAAGCACCCTCCAACAGTGGTTCACACAACAAATCAATATCAGATAACATTTTGTTGACAGCGAACATAGGCATCGGGTACGTTGGCAGTATTCTTGAAGTTCAATAAGTTTCTGGGCATATATATGAACCGATGATGTAAGTTATCACCCATGGAGTAGAGTTACCACCTGAACAATCAAAGAATGATATAATTAAAAAATCGCACAAGGATTTGAAGTACCCGGTAGGGGCTAAATGTGGGAGGTGAGGCTCGCTGTTGGAAAGTGTTCTAAGAAATTCCTCCAACAGTGATTCACATAACGGTTTTGATAAATTAACACAGCCTTGGAAATTTATTTTCGAAGATTCGATCATTCTTTTGAA
This sequence comes from Pictodentalium vernedei, assembly GCA_031216915.1. NCBI lineage: Eukaryota > Metazoa > Mollusca > Scaphopoda > Dentaliida > Dentaliidae > Pictodentalium > Pictodentalium vernedei. The sequence continues at coordinate 270,077,460 of CM062291.1, read as the reverse complement.
TAAATCACATTTTCAAATATTGATTTTAATGTTTAATATTCTACTGACAATTGGTTTTTTTTAATCGAGAAAAAGAACAGCACACATGAACTCCCACCTCATAGACCGCGCCGGATAGGTGATGGTTCAGGAAATGAAAGATCATTCAACTCTAATCCAATTTCTACAAGCACTGCATATCTGCATATTCTGGAGGAGGGGAGGGAGGTGGGGGGGGGGGGGGGGGCTTTAGCCCCGGCCTTTTTTGGAAGGTGTAAATGTTTTTTCAGGTAATAGGATCAAATTGGTATTTAACTTTCACAACAAAACCTACACAAATGGAAGGAAAGCAAAATGCCCTGTTAAAACCTTCACTTTTTTTTATAAACTTTAGTGTTCTGTTTATCAACTCACTTCTTGATGTTTACTTCGCTTTACATCGCCTCACACACTGAGTGAAGCCGTCCACTTGAACTTGCGTGTGAGTCAGGCCCATAGTCAGGATTCTATAAAGGGTACCCTAGCCAGTTTTTCCGTGTGTGTGGGGGGGTGGGGGGGTGGGGGGGGGGTAAAGATGATATTCGTAAACGTCGTTGTGTGAGGGTTCGAGGGGGGCTCCCTTAGTCCTTACTAGGACTCACCGGTCGCTGCCCCTCCTCTGTGGATGGAGGGGGCAGCACCCGGGGGTCCCAGCTAGTTAGGATTAGTTAGTCAGGATTAGTCCCCACATACATACCCCCGAGAAAATTTTGCAAAATTTAGTGCCCCAAGAGCGAACGTGGGAAATTTATATCGTGTGTAGTCCCTATATTGAAAATCATTTTGGGGCTCCATGTTGTGGGGAAACTTGCATTGGACCCGTGTTTTGGGAACAGAGGAAATTTTACGGGCCAAGGCCCCCTTCCCCACTTCCACCCCGCCCCAACTACGCCACTGGTATTTGTGAAATGTTTAATACAGCTGTGTATTACCTACCGTTGCTGCTTTATCCATTTGGTTCTCTGATTCTAGTCCCGCTGAGGGTTTTCAGTGGCATTCGAATCTTCAAGAATTTAAAATGAGAATTTTTCGTTATGTCAAGAAACAACAGCGATCAATATATTTCGGACGTCAACTATATCTTAAGAGACATTCCAAGACATGAGTTACAGCATTTATTACCCAGAGGGTCTCAAATGAGGTCTATTTTATAAGCAATTTATAATCGAGTTTACTAAATCGAATCGCATTTAGAGGACGATGTTTTATAAATTCCGTATAAAATATAACAAATATAGGGTTGTTTTATTTCATGTCGTTATAAACAATGTGTGAGCTTGGTACAAGGATCAGAGTTCGGCGAAAGAATCGCTATTTTATTGCGACATTCTCGAATCATACGAGGAACGCAATGGTGCCATTACACGCGATGATAGCGCACGGTCTGGAGCATTAATAGGAAAGCATGTGATAAAATTCAGTATGCCGCTAAGAACTTTGACAGCATCTCACGCAGAGGGCTGGGTACAGCCACGTACATAAACTCCATTAATCCACTTTACATGAACGTATACATACAGCTAAAGTTGTCATCACAAAACCTATGAACTTTATTTTTTATTATATATTTATTGTTTTTTTTTGGAGGGAGGAGAGGGGGTTGTGTTTGTCTTTATGTGTTCATTGTGCTCTGTTTTCGTATTTTTGCTTTGTTTTTGTGGAGGCGGGGGGTGGGGGTTGGGTTTTTTTTTTGGGGGGGGGGGTGTTTTGTTTTGGTTTTGGGTTTTGGTTTTTCCACTGGACATGGGATTGGTCGGCACTCTGATTTCGACCATGCCCTGTTTGCCAAGTCTAAGATTTCAGTCATCAGTTATCAGGGTTTTTTTTCTGAAGCAGATTCAATAGGGGAGATGAATGCTCCATAAACACTATCTCGGCTTTTCCAATAACAATCGAGCACAGAAACACATTGTGGAAAGAACTATGCTAAGAGACATTTATAAACTCTACAAGTCCTACCCAGACCCCAACCAACAATGTTCCAATAACACTAAAATTCTCGACCTCTGATTGGGAGAGAGCTCGCGTAATTTTTTTCTGTGTTTACGGCTCCAGGAGCATATGTTACCTTTTGACGTCACGCGAAATATTTGAAATGACGTTGCCTGTTTCGTAATTATTTCATCAACTGAGTGATTTGCGAACCGCTTCATTTTTTTAGATTTTTCATACGTGCAGCAGACGATGTTCTGTATGAAGGGTTGTTTAACCCTTTACCTAACGAATCGCCCGCATCCGCCCGCGTAATATGCAAATTCAGCAGTTGAAAAAATATTATTTAACAAAACGAGGGGTCACATGATATGGTTTGTTGAAATTTTTTGAAACATTTAAAAAAATGGTATTTGAAATAATAAATTTTGATATCGTCTGCGTTGGGTAAAATGTTAAATTACCAGTCAGTTTACGATTTGAACTAAGATGGAGTAACAGCGATCTTTATCTGATTTATTGATTATTTGTCCAGTAAAGTCGTAGAATGCACGATGGGAGGTTTATTTACTAAACTTGTGATCGTTAAAAGTTGCCTTGTTCATTTCACGATTTGGATTTTGGGCTGTGGGTAGGGGTTCATTGGAACATATCCGTTGTTGTGGTGAATTGACTCTAACATGGTCTGAGGTTTGTGGGTGATTGTGGTTTGGAGTGTCTGTTCAACCTCGATGATCCGCGTCTCGGTTGATATAAACTCCGAGCCGCAAACCTCAGACCATGTTACAATCAATTCATCACAATAACTTATAATATCGTGGCATTCATTCCTATGACAATTGTACTCATGACACAAAGTCAGTGAGAATGATTTGAACTAAAACGCATGTACTTGAAGTAGGAGCGGGACCAGGACAATTTCAGCGCCATTTAACCTTTTCATGTACAATATAATATTTCGAGTCATTTCCATGACTTGACTGGAAGGGGAAGTATTCATTATTTGGAGTAGACCAGTTAATATTTACAGTAAATCACTGCTGCCCATGTATCTGTGGGGTACAGTATTTAATATTTTCAGCGTGCAGCCATAAGGCTGCACGTTGAAAAGATTAATAAGTGTAGCCCACAGACACATTGAGAATCCATTTATTGTTGACGAAATAGGATGCATAATTATCCTGGCCGGAATTTAGTGTTTAAATGGTTAAATGAAATCTGACTTATTTATGGAAATCTGTATTCTTGTACCACAAAAAGCTGGTGGGTAGAACTCGATAAGGAGGATCTGTGGTATTGGACTGTCGTGAAAATTGTTTGTCTCCCTAATTAGGATTAAAAATTCTAACCTTTTCAAACAGTTCTTTGTGCAAGGGAATATTTGGAAGACGACGAGCATCAAACCAGTAATGAGATTGCGAGATAATATATTCCTACAGACCTATATATTATGATAAACCTCCCTAAAATGTAAATGGGATTCGCCCATTTCCCGTGGATGGTATTTGAATACGAAGAGAACATTTCGGAACACAGGGTTGTAAGAGTTGAGACAGGAAGATGTTTGTGTTCGTAAAAAATAACACATACTAAATGCAAATCAATGAAAAAACTGCAGGTATTTAAGATTTGTTGTGCATACCTGGAATTCCTTCTGTATACATTTGATTTATATATAATGAACAATTGTCAGATTTCTATCCTCTAACACTGTTTCTTACAACAGTTTATTGCTGTCTATATACACTCTGATGTTACCACATATATTTAACCCCCCTCTTGACACTTAGGTAAATTCCTAGCAGCCACACTCAACAATCGCCAAACACGTCGTCCCTTGAATGGAACAGAACGTAACCTGGGTTTTTTCAGAGCATAGTTTATGACATTTCGACGGGTCCTGTCTAATAGAGCGAGTCCAAATTCAGATCAGACACTTTGTTTTGAAACAATAAAAATATTCCCCGTCTGTTACGTTTATTATTACTTTACAAATGGCGCATACTATTTTTGTTAGGTTCGGGTTAAGTCCTGAAAGAAAGCGCTGCAAATTGTACAAAAGTAAATCTATAATTAAAATTGTTTCGTTGGATTGTATGACTGCAGAAATGTTGAAAAAGGCAGGCGTGTTTGAAATTCCTAGCGGAACTCAATAACTGGTCGTTTCTGATTCACAACAAGCAGTTACTGAGTTAATCACCTCAGCTTATATTGTTTTTTTTAAAAGAGAAAATACTTCATTTTTCTAATCAGAGCCATCCGAAGGCGTTTACACACTGGGCGCGATACAAGCGTTACGTGTTGAAGCAATAAAGTCATAATTACTAATGATCTCCATACAAGTTTATCGACGTATCAGCAGTGAAAAACGTCCAACTCAAACTGCCTCGCCCTCGAAATGGTGTCAAGTAAATTTACACACTAATCCGTTCGTTCGAGGACGTTTGGTGACGTGAAAGTTTTCATATCATCAAAAATGAAACAAATGACAAGCATCACTAAACTTAACACGTTATAAACTTTTTAATACACTCCGGCCGCCGTGGACTGATCTCTTTCCACGGGCGTGCAATATTTCCACGGACTCATAATAGCGCGCGCAAAAGCAGTCCGAAGGGCTGCTTTGAAGCAAGCCTAATAGACAACGTGTACGTGAAATTGGAAAAACCAAGGAATGCTGTGCCATCCAATCTAAACCGGAAACCGGAAGTAAAAACTTGGGGAACCCCAGCTCTCGTTTTCAGAAGCGAACAAATCGAATGACGCCCCATAAAAAGCGAACGGTGTAATGCGAGATTTCTCCTTAGATCATTCCATGCAGACTGTGCATAATTTATTGAACATGCTTTTCAAAATTAAAGTTTTTTCCAAACAAACTCAACTGTCGTTTGCTTTGCTGACTAAATGACAGAAATTGTCGAAAAGCTAAATGTTCCCATGTATGCACATTGGATTTCATCGTCTGTTAGCTGGCTGTTGGGATCCCGCTGTTGTTCGATTCTGCAGAGTATTCTGTCACGTGATTTATCTGTTTTGCATTTGCAAGTGCAAAACGCTGTTCACTTCAAACCAACACTGCGTGTTATTGGAACAAAGTTACCAAATGAAAAGCATCAACAACACGTCCGTTTGTTGTAACTTAAAAGTACGCACAGGTCGGATTGTGGCAAAGGTCGTTTTCATTCAGTTATTACGAACCTAAGATGTCGAAGTGACATACTGTCTGACAAACGTCCACGAATTACCATTTCCAAAACAGAAGTTCCGTTCCACAATGTACGGTGGCTGATTTAGGCCACCCTCAATACTTTTTTTATCTCGAGATCTCGAGATAATATCTCAAGATCTCGAGATAATATCTCAAGATCTCGAGAAACTATCTCGAGATCTCGAGATAATTATCTCAAGATCTTGAGATAATATCTCGAGATCTCGAGATAATATCTCAAGATCTCGAGAAACTATCTCAAGATCTCGAGATAATATCTCAAGATCTCGAGATAATATCTCAAGATCTCGAAATAATATCTCGAGATCTCGAGAAACTATGTTGAGATCTCGAGATAATATCTCGAGATCTCGAGATAATATCTCGAGATAAGCATATATAATCGGTGTCACCCTTTGATCATTTGCATGAATTCACTCCTGTCACACAAACTGTTTATTTACTTGTCGCATCTTTTTCGACTGCAACATATTCAATTACACGAATCCACTCCTGTCACTCCGAAAAGTGAATAACTTATCAACCAACCACTTTGTTGCGTATTAGTCATGAGAGCCCACCAAATCTCAGTCCAGCACTAATATAAACCGAGTCCCGTCATCCGAGCTTGCACTTGCTGGTGTCTTGTTCCCACTCCAATCCTAAAGTGTCAACCCAGCACCCGGTACCTCCCAGTACCTACTGTAGCGCCTTTTACCCTAAAACACAGCGTTTTCTCACTACTTTACAAGATGAAAAGTTTGTGTCTGTCTAACACTAGAAATCCAAAGTGTTGATCCAGTACCCGGTACTTCCTAGTGCATACTGTAGTGTTTTTTACCCTAAAACTCAATGTTTTCTCACTTCTTTTCCTCTCAGCACCACGCTGATTGTAGTGATTTTTACCCTAAACACAAAGTTTACTCACTACTTTACAAGACACACACCCATAAATACCAAATATTTCCTTCCAGCTCCACATTAAATGGAGTGATTTTTACCTCAACTCACAAAGTGTACTCACTACTTTGCAAGATACAGACCCGTAAATACCAAATAGCTCCACCAACTCCACTGAAAGGTTTCACCCCTACAGTGAAACCAATCACCCACTCCCTTGGTGGATTTTTCACATACTTTCCACTTTGGTAACTGAGACACATCGTCTCTTGACACGCTGTTATTCCACGCACCCGTCATACAGCATAACTTTAACCCCATCCCGCGTCCATTTTGACCGAGCAAATCGACGATGCTACTGGGTGTATAATAACCTTACATCAGCGATAGCTATAAACCTACCGTCGAATTCCCTTTCCTCTCGCTGGTTTGAAAAGTCTGGATTAGGCGTAACTAGTTACCCCCTGCGAATAATGCTTCCGGACGAATGATTAAGGCCCTCACGTATTACCAACGTCAGTGTTAGAAAAGGGTATGCTCAGTACAAGGCTGCAGAAGCCAGACAAAACCGACAATTTATGGTCAATACCCAGCAATCTCCTGCCCCCAGGACCAAATTGAAAAATTGAAACCCATAACCGTGAGCCCAAGAGGCGAATGGATTCGCCCCCCCCCCCCCCCCCCCCCCGGTGAATCCCAAACGTGGCAGGAAGGGCATGACTAACATTGTTTCCACACAAAACCCAATTACATGTAGCAATGAAGCGATTGACCTTTCACCCGACAAGTCTCAACGGTCCATACACCTTTCGCACTTATCCAGGGAGATACCCGGAAGTGACAACTCCAACAGTGAAGTATCCAGTCCCGCGCAGGACAACTTGAACCCGATTCCCAGTATCTCCGAACGAGATGAAGCCCCCTCAACGTCGTTTACTGCCACCCTTAACCAGCTACAACATGACACCCCAATTAACAATACGATCATCCGTGATCCCATACTCTCAACAGGAGCGCCACCCCCCCCCCCCCCCCCCCCACCCCACCCAGTACTTGTGACCCCTATCTTCAATATCAACTCATGAACCGACAGTAATACAGGACATCCCGTATCATAAGACTGATTGGTCCTGGGGGCGCCCTGGCTCAGTAGGTATACGTGCAAGCTACAAGCCGAGAGGTCCTTGGGTCGGCAACCGCGTTGTGTCCTTGGGGAAGACCCCTCACCCCCATTGCCTACGTGAGGGCACGGTGGCGCTGTGTACTAAGGCGTACTCCATGTTGATGGTGCACCTGTCTTCAGCCAATGCCGATCCTGCTTGTGTGGAGTTAATATGCTGGGGAGCTGACAGTTGCTCGCCGTTGCTCGGTGGTTCTTTTCGGGTACTCCGGCTTCCTCCACCCGTAAAACTGTTATGGTCATGATTAGTCATTGCGCAGAAATATGCGACCTTAAACAACAACAAATAAATAAATAAATAAATTGATAGGTCCCCTATGTTCTTACCGGCTGAAACCCATTCCAGCCTGTGAAACCTTAATTTCGCCATCCATGAGAGCATAGTTCCACCAGGACCACGTGCCACAGACCACTCCCCCTTAACTCACAAGGTGATACAGACACACACCCAAACCCCAACAGCGCATCACACCATTGATTTGTCCTCCGACAATATCCAACTATGAATACGCTTCTTACTCCTCCAGTGGGACTTCCAACTATACCCCTCAAAACGACACCACTGCGAACCACCCTGCAATGATAGTTGAAACTCAAACTCGTGAACATACCGCCCGGTTTGACCTATCGCTGCTACAGCTCCCAAAAACTGTTTGACCCAGTTGGCGGTCCTCCCAAATAAGCGAAAATGCCCCTCCCGCCAAACAGTGAACCCTGCAATGTTGTGTTGAAAAGATGTCCCCGCACATTTGAAACAACAAGTAGCACCCCACTTTCTATTTTGCTACTCCCGGTCCCATAAAGGGATTTCCCCCCAAAGATACCCATAGTAGCATTCCCACCGTAGATCTGGCCATTTGGTGCCTCCCTCCACCCTATATCACCCCCCCCCCCCCCCCTTTGGGGAGCAACAACAGTTTCCCTTCCTCCTGGTACCCCCAAAAAGAAAGAGGGACCATCCTCCAGAGGATTGAATCCTGCCAATGATATAAGGGAAAGATGCTCTCATGACACGAGAGCATCGTCTATCCCTACCAGTTACAACGCATCCACCCCATCCTTTTCGCTACTCCCTTTCCCACAAAGGGCCCCTTTCCCGGCTGACCTGAGTAGCTCCCTAGATCTCCGATTTATCGGCAATCTGATGCCTCTTGGTCCCTATATGCCCTCCTCCCCGGAGAGTTCTGCCTAGCTTGGGTGCATCACCACCTCCTTTTCTTATCTGAGTCTAAACACTGAAAGTTCTGGAAAACTTTCTCATCCAAATGCTGCATGCGGGCGGTATGTTCACGGGTTTGAGTTTCGACTATCATTGCAGGGTGGTTCGCAGTGGTGTCGTTTTTGAGGGGTATTGTTTGGAGTCCCACTGGAGAAGTATGAAAGGTGTATTCATAGTTGGGTATTGTTGGAGGACAAATCAATGGTGTGATGCGCTATCGGGGTTTGGGTGGGCAAGATGCTGCTCTCATAAATTGGGTGTGTGTCTGTGTCATCTTGTGAGTTAAGAGGGAGTGGCGCGTGGTCCTGGTGGAACTATGCTCTCATGGATGGCGAAATTAAGGTTTCCCAGGTTGGAATGGGTTTCAGCCGGTGAGAACATAGGGGACCAATCAATCTTATGGGACGGGATGTCCTGTATTACTGTCGAATCATGAGTTGACGTTGGGGGTGGGGTCACAAGTACTGGGGGATCTCCTGTGAGCGGTGAGAGTTGAGAGTATATGATCACGGAAGATCGTATTGTTAATTGGGGTGTCATGTTGTAGATGGTTAAGGGTGGCAGTAAACGACGTTGAGGGGGCTTCATCTCGTTCGGAGATACTGGAATGGGTTCAAGTTGTCCTTCTTTATATGCGCGGGACTGGATACTTCACTGTTGGATTGTCACTTCCGGGTATCTCCCTGGATAAGTGTGAAAGGTGTATGGACCGTTGAAACTTGGCGGGTGAAAGGTCAATCTTTTCATTACTACATGTAATTGGGTTTTGTGTGGAAACAATGTTAGTCATGCCCATCCTGCCACGTTTGGGATTCACAGGAGGGGGGATTCTATTCGCCTCTTGGGCTCAGGATTATGGGCTCACGGTTATGGGTTTCAATTTTTCAATTTGGTCCTGGGGGTCAGGAGATTGCTGGGTATTGACCATAAATTGTCGGTTTTGTCTGGATTCTGCAGTCTTGTACTGGGCATACCCTTTTCTAACACTGACGTTGGTAATACGTGAGGCCTTAATCATTCGTCCGGAAGCATTATCCGCAGTGGGTAACTAGTTACGCCTAAACCAGACTTTTCAAACATGAGTTGATATTGAAGATAGGGGTCACAAGTACTGGGTGGGGGGGGGGGGGGCTCTCCTGTGACCGGTTGAGAGTATGGGATCACGGGGTTGCAGTAAACGACGTTGAGGGTGCTTCATCTTGTTCGGAGATACTGGGAATCGGGTTCAAGTTGTTCTTCTATATATGCCCGGGACTGTATACATCACCACTGGAGTTGTCACTTTCGGGTATGTCTCTGGGGGAGTGTGAAAGGTGTATGGACCGTTGAGACTTGTCGGGCGACAGGTCAATCTTTTCATTACTACATGTAATTCGGTTTTGTGTGGAAACAATGTTAGTCATGCCCATCCTGCCACGTTTGGGATTCACAGGAGGGGGAATTCTATTCGCCTCTTGGGCTCAGGATTATGGGTTTCAGTTTGGGTGTGTAATTGTGAGAACGGCTCCTGTGTGTCAGGAGATTGCTGGGTACTGACCATAAATTCACGGTTTCGTCTAGCATCTGTAGCCTTTTACTGGGCAAGCCCTTTTCTAACACTGACGTTGGTAATACGCGAGGTCCTTAATCACTCGTCCGGAAGCAGTATCCGCAGGAGGTAACTAGTTACGCCTAATCCAGACTTTTCAAACTAACGAGAGGAAAGGGAATCCTAGGGTAGGTTTATAGCTGTCGCTGGTGTTGGGTTATTACACATCAGGTAGCACCGTCGATTTGCTCGGTCAAAATGGACTCGGGAATGGAGTTAAACTTATGTTGTATGTCTCAGTCAGCAAAGTGGAAAGTAGGTGAAAAATCCATCAAGGGAGTGGGGATGAAATCTTTCAGTGTGGAGCTGGGAGAGCTATTTGTATTTACGGGTCTGTGTCTTGTACAGTAGTGAGTAAACTCTGTGAGTTATGGTACAAATCACTCCATTCAATGTGGAGCTGGAAGGACATATTTAGTATTTATGGGTGAGTGGTGAGTAAACTTTGTGTTTTAGGGTAAACATCACTACAATCAGCATGGGCTGGGAGGAAAAGAGGTGAGAAATCGTTGAGTTTTAGGGTAAAAAATCATTACAGTATGCACTAGGAGGTACCGGGCGCTAGGTTGACACTTTGGGCTGGGAGTGGGAACAAGACACCAGCAAGTGCAAGTTCGGATGACGGGACTCGGTTTATATTAGTGCTGGACTGAGAGTTGGTGGGCTCTCATAACTTCGCAACAAGGTGATTGGTTGATAAGTTTTCTGAGTGACAGGAGTGGATTCGTGTAATTGTCATGGGGGGGGGGGGGGGGGGGCACGAATATGTTGCTGTCGGAAAAGATGCGACAAGTGGATAAACAGTTTGAATGTATCCATGCTAATGATCAAAGGGTGACACCGATTATATATGCTTTTCTCGAGATCTTGAGATATTATCTCGAGATCTCGACATAGTTTCTCGAGATCTCGAGATATCATCTCAAGATCTTGAGATATTATCTCGAGATCTTGAGATATTATCTCGAGATCTCGACATAGTTTCTCGAGATCTCGAGATATTATATCGAGATCTTGAGATATTATCTCGAGATCTTGAGATATTATCTCGAGATCTTGAGATAGTTTCTCGAGATCCTGAGATATTATCTCGAGATCTTGAGATAATTATCTCGAGATCTTGAGATAGTTTCTCGAGATCTTGAGATATTATCTCGAGATCTCGAGATATTATCTCGAGATCTTGAGATATTATCTCGAGATCTTGAGATAATTATCTCGAGATCTTGAGATAGTTTCTCGAGATCTTGAGATATTATCTCGAGATCTCGAGATAAAAAAAGTATTGAGGGTGGCCTAAATCAGCCACCGTAACAATGTATGCACCCCAGCGAAACAAAAACAATAAATTTTCGACAATACGTTTCGAGGCCAATTTTTATATTGTAGGTCTGATATGTTTTTAGGGGGAAATAAATCTACAAGATAGCATGTGTACACATGCATTAATTCACAACGCAAAATGTTTTGTTGGACGACCCCTTAAACACTGTTTTAAATTTTGTTAACTTTATGTCATTATAATTTGAAAAACACTGTGAGTTTTGTTTTACCAATGTTCATATTAGGAACCCCAAGCGGGCCGTAGGCCCGCAAAGGGTTCCACATACCCAGTCAGATAAATGTGTTCCAGAACAGAATTCTCTATATCCGTCAATGTGATTTTTGAAGTGGACAGTAAATTTCAGTGAAAAAATCACGTAACTTCCGGTGTCGAATTGCCCATTCAATTGCAATTGGCCCATCCCCCTCTCAAAACAAAATGTCAGATTCCTTCGCTTTGCAACCTAATTCGCCCCAAAGCTTTGCGTGATTTACATGGTAAGGTAGCCGAGGTTGCGGTAGCCGAGGGCGTAACGCGTTCCACTCGGAGCCCAAGGTTTGCGAGTTCGAACCCCAGCCGGGGAACGTAACGTAACGTAATGCAATACCGGCGTGGATTCAAAACCACACTAGGGTTATTTTCAAATTGTAGGACAATTTGGGGTGTTCAAAAATGTGATTTTCAGTGTGATTATGGAAACCAGAGAAATTATTCATGTTATAAAAAAATAAGTATAAGTTTGATTTCACACATCAGCAGTCAAGTTCCAGTGACTTTCTTCATTCAAAACTAGCCAGTTTCGCGAATCAGCATTAGAATATGTCATCTCCGTTACAAGCATTTTCAAACTCAAATATCTAGATATATAAAATCTAGCATATTCAGTTATCTGGAATTCAATATTCGACAGTATATCAAATTAAATTATCGGGCATGAGGAACGTTTTCATGTTGTTTACCAGAAGTGTGCATAATTTTAGATACTATCAGATTTTGAAGATTTTTAAGGGCGTTTCAAGAGTGATGTCACTTTTTTAGAAAATGAAAAGTCACTTGGTTTGTTTATTATTTCAAAGGGCAACGTTGAATGAATGTCATGATAGACTTGTGAAATTATACTCAAGTTACAAGTTATTTTTTCAACCTTTGTTGTGTGCTGTTATGGAGCTGACATCCTGTGACGGAGGTGACGAAAATAAACGGAGTTGAAACATACATATAGAACTGAATTTTTTTTTTAATTTATTGAACATTTTGGATAGAAAAAAACAAAACAAAGTATACCACTGAATTAATATGGCACATAATATTAACATATTTATTCAAATATTCAACACAAACCCTGTTTATTTTTAACCATTGAACGGAAAAAAGTATTCACAGTTGTTTCCCATAGCGTGTGAAGGAGAGTGGCGTAGGAAGCATTTGAATGTTGGGGGGGGGGGGCACACATTTCTGAATGTTGGGGGGGGGGGCAGACATTTCTGATTGTTGAATGATATGGCTGAGCAGCAGATTTAAAAGCATCTGACACGAGTGCTGAAGGTGCGAAGTGAATGAGGAGGGGGGGGGGGTCATTTCGAGAAAAATTTTACAACAGAGGTATCAAATTGTGCATTCTGGTGGCTTTTGGGATGAAAATCTTACTGTTTTCTTCATAGAAAAAGTCGACTTTTTAACAGCATGTTGAAATTTTTAAAGATGCTGGTACTTCCTTCCCGTGAATTATGCAAATGCTGCATCCTAGTGATACAGGCAAAGGAAATGTCGTATCCGCTGGAACAGATGCCTGATGATGCCTCTATAGGTTCATGAATATGTCATGGAAACCGCAACCAATAAACTGAATTTGTCTTGGTACTGCTTACACACCAGTGTAAGTTACTCTGGTGTGCATGTAGTACCAAGACAATTTGACAGTGTTGGCTGGTTATACAGGCAGCCAACACTGGTGCAAAATCACAGACATGTATGACAGTAAGAGAGTTCACTACGAGGCCTATTATTTTCACCAAAACGCGGAAAAAAGTGTGTGGGGGCTGTGCCCCCCCCCCCCCCCCCCCGATTACTACGCCCCTGGTGAAGGAGGACTGATTACTATCATTACTAAACTTTGAAATAGGTTGGGTTGGAAATAAATCCGAATCGACCGGGCTTAGTGAAGATGAATCCAGTTGGGTACAAATTCACTCAACACTTTCGATTTTGATTAAGTTTCAGCCTAACTGATTTTAGAGTTTATCAAAACATTTTGGAATGAATTAGCTAGTCAACAATAGAACTTCATTTACTCAAAAAGCATGATAGCCATGTCATTTTGTAGACCCTATTTGCGAACCACTGGATGAATACAAAAGTCGGCTCATTCCATACATGTTTCGAAGCAACGTACTCATTCGTAACTAAACAGATTTGGCGTGCAAGCCTGAATTGCGAAATCAGATAGCTAATTGAAACAGGATGCTTTCCCGGATGGATTCAATACTTTAAATAAAAGATAAAACACTTTCAAGTTAAAATTTTGGAAAGAGTGTTTACATAATTTATTCGTGATTTGTGATGTATTTTCTGTCTTTTTCTACCATATGTTGTCTCTTTATAACATATGTATATATGTATGTGTATCTGAAATAATTGAAAAAATAAATAAGAAGAAAAACAATATTGAAATAGGGGTTCACACACAGAATTAGGGGGTAACTGTAAGCAACTTTTGGGGTCTACCGTAAAATTTGAAGCTTTGCGCGCGCGCGCGCGCGCGCGCGTGTGGGTGGGTGGGGGGTGTTTGTGTTTGGGGGGGATGATTTTGCTAAAATGAACGATCCGTTCTCAGGACTCCAGGGAGAATGACTGTCTGATTATTCTGGATGCATATGCAGGTCTCGGGTTATAGGCGTACTGGGCCAATAGACACAATTTGTTGGGGAGGGGGGAGGTGCGGGGAGCTAGGTTACAAGATCTTGCCCGATAATATGATTTTACGAGCACCATCGAGGGTATAAATGTATGCCTCCCCCATCCCCCCCCCCCCCCCACACACACACATACACACATTCGAGTGGGAGTTTAGGGTCTTTTCCTGGTAAATGTTGAATAATTCGATAGTCTGAGGTTGATTGTAATGGACATTCCGTTTCCGACCATGTACTTTTGGAGGAAATCGAAGATTTTTTTGGAATGTATCGTTCGACCAGACCACGAAATTACTCCAAATTTTTTTTTTCTCAAATACGGTGAGGGTTGGACAGCCCCTTCCCCCGTAACCCTGGTAAATCTAACTCCCATGTGCGCCAAAAAGGAAAAATCACCTCCGTAACATTTGCTGTCAACACCGTTATCAATTTGATGTTACGGAGTTGATGTTTCCATAAATATGTTCCAGCCAATGAGATATGTTTATGTTTAGGCTAATTTTCTTTTTCTGTTTTGAATCTATATTGGTCTTGCTTCAAACAAAAAACTTGTTCACGCAGTTTTATCACGACAAATTGTTTGGCGATAGGTATGGAGCTGACAGAGAATTAATATACTCACCACAATGGTCCAAATTCACCTTCTCTGTTTTTGACAAACGGCGTTCTTTGAAAAAAAGCGTCTGCTTGCACCCAGAAAGGGTAACTCTCGTGTACAATGATAAGGTTATCCCCCTTGATGTGTTAATGGAAGGCTGATAAAATACCAGGATTTTGGATTCAAACGGAGTTGACAGAGAAATCTCGGACAACACTTTACGCATCGCTGTTCTCCCATCTGTAATAATTAGTCCGTTGTCATTCCTGCTGAGGAAAGAACAGCGCGCAAGTATATTATAAGCCAGGTTGTATATTTCTGTAGCTAGTTTATTTATTTTAAAAAAGATAGTAAAATAAAAAATCTCGATCTACGGACTGTGGCGGAGATGACATAATGATGACAAGGATGGGTAGCTGACTACCCAATGATTTGCGATTAGGTTTATTGATTGTTAAAAAATGTTTGAATAAGAAGATACTTCAAAATTATTCAGGACGACTTCAAGCATTCCCAACATTTCTTTGAATTGTTGGACGTGGATTGAAATTGTCCCACAATTTGAAAATAGCCCACTACTCCTCCTTACCGCTATGTTCAGGGATGGTGGTATGTCTGTCATATCGGGTGAGGATGGCTGCCCCGTGTGCAGTGATTACTGTGCACGTTAAAGAACCCTACTGCAACAAAAGAGTTGCAGCCTGGCAAATTACCTGACACCCCCCCCCCCCCCCCCCCCCCCCCCAATGCAAGATAGTGCGATGGAAAGACAGTGACAGTTGCTGAGAGTGGGGCGCGTCACTCAGAGCATAGGGCTTGCCGGTGTAGATAGTACCCGCTGGTCGGCGAAATCATAGAAATCATCATATCGCGGGTAGCATGCAGTCAACCCCAGTGGTAACATTGGATTCCACACTGCTAATCCTACTCTAAGTGTAGGTACCTGTGCAAACACAGGGTGCTCCGAAAAATTAACGGAGGAATCTCAGAACAGAACAGAACAGAACATGTATATATATCTGCACTTCAGGGATAACCAAGGCCTTCTCATGCGAGAACCGCGACAAATCAGCGGCCGTCCAAAGTGGTATTATTCCTACTCGAATTCTGTCCTTCTGGGGGTTTGTCAGTATTCTTAGCTGATGATCTCGTGATTTCAGATCGATCTCTCCCGATTTCGTTGCAATTTGTCTGCCATGCAGTCATAACTTCAATTGAAAAAAACTCACATATATGATATAACCGATAATATAACTGATAATTGTTGTTATATTTGGGCGATTGTATACAGATATGCACTGACACGTATCTTGTAAAGTATCAAAACGAATAGAAACACAGTTTTTGAATCATTCCGAATGTTAAGGTGTTGGAAAAGTTTGTTTGAAAAAAGGTACATGGACGTTTCGTCCGCAAGCCGAGTCGTACGCTTACAATTTTACCCATTTCGTCCTCCAGCGCACCGAATCGTCCGTTAGCAATTTTGCACAATAAGCCCGCTTACAATTTGACCCACTTCGTTCGCCAAGGGTTTGAATATCATAAAAACATGGAAAATAAAATTAATGATATTTATTCAGTATCAAATGAAATAATGATATTTATTCAGTACACAAGATAATAACATTAACAGCATAGCATAGCAAATATTTTTCAATGAATAAATGCAAAAATTATAAGATTATTTTATGGAACTTAGTATAACAAGTTTTGATGCATTTCTTAATATAATTATAACAAGTTTTGATGCATTCTTAATATAATTAATTCCTGTAATACATTTGCTAATGATTTTGCAATTATTCATTGTAAAGTGCCGGTGAAGCTCTTCCACGAATAATTGTAAAATTATAAGATTATGTTGCAGAAGTTAATATAACGTGAATTTTGATGCGTTTCTTAATATAATTAATTCTTATAATACAGTTGCTAATAATTTTGCAATTATTCACTGTAAAACACTGGTGGCGCTCTTCAATAAATAATTGCAAAATTATAAGATCATGTTGCGGAACTTAATATAACATACATATACTTTAAGAACTTTTGCTGTAATAATATAATTATTATAGGTAATCCATTGAATAAACGTTAATTACAGCCGCGTTAAACAGTGTCAAAATTAATTAGATGGCTGAGTAGTTTATTTGTTCGGACATTTCTGTTTTCAGAATTTCTTATATGAAATTTTAATGCAAGGAGGTACATTAAGATATATTACAATAGATAATATACAATAAAGTATACAATAAAATAATTATATAAATAAATAAATAAAAAATGATTCAAAATACAATACTTCGATACTTTCCTCCAGTGTACGAGTTTCGGACAAGTTGGGTAAAATTACAGCAGATGACTTGGGTAAAATTGCAGCGTACGATTTGGTTAGCGGACGAAATGGGTGTAATTAAAAAAAAGTGATACTGACAGTTTGCTTTCGGTCCCGTCATAAAGCAAAACAAAGTTATAATGTGTTACTTTTTGGTGTCATCTGTATTACTGAACAGTACTTTGCAGTTTCGAACACCAAAAAAATGGAAAATAATAACCTTTTTGGATATTTTCCAACATTGAAAATGGCATGTCATCTTTATTAGGGAACTCGAAAGAGATTCGGCCTGGGAAAAACTTGGTGCAGGGAAGATTCGTCCAAAAGAAAAGCAGTACACATCTATTAGGATATTTTAGATATGCTACGATATTCGTTCTAACTCCTAAAAAATAATTCTTAGAAAAAGTATTAATATATTGCTCGAAATTTATTGAAAACAAATATTAATATACATGTATATCATCAAGCAATTATCTCTGCAGTAAATTCACATTCGCTGTGTTCTGTAATAATTAACGTCTCTCATCTGTGAGAATGGTATCCAGTCACTTCGGCCCCAAGTCCTTTCGGCCTCAAATCATTTCAGACCCTCGCTCCCGACTCTTGTGGATTCATAAGCAAATAAAATAAAATTATTCAGGTCGCAAGGGATTTCAAATCCCACATCATCCATGTGCACCTTCGGCATGCTGAAATTTTTTATTCATTTATTCATCATGAAAGAAAATCTACTAGGCATGAAAGAATACCATGTATCATATGTATACCTGAATATCTATTTGAGGTATAACTATTGAAAAACAATTAAATAGAAAAATGTTAAAATTCAAACGATATTTAAAAATATTTATAGAGGCCGAATTGACTTGGTATATTGGGGCTGAATTGACTTGAGGCCGTAATGACTTGGGGCCATTTCTCAAGTACATAGTTTCATTATTCGTTTGTGATATATGTTTTTGCTGTACAGTGGAACCCTGTTAATTGAAGAGGCACTTTGGCAATGGAAATTATTCAATTAACAGGAGTATTTAATTAACAGGGATTGTATCTCTTTCCTGTATTCCAGAGATAAACTTAGCATTTATTCTATTATATTTTGTTTGACAGGGCTTCATGATCTCTGTCAAACAAGACATAATAGATTAAATCCTGTATTGGATGTGCTGAGGCCAAATTGGTCTATAACCAAAGGAAAACTGGGAAGAGTCAGGGTAATTTCTTGACATGACATGTTACAAGATTTCTTATTTAATTAACAGGAGATTACTGTATAACCTATATTCAATTCACAGGCACAAATTTGTACTTGAGGCTTGGTAAATGGTTTTGTGTTGGGAAATTATATTCAGTTAACAGGGATATACAATTAAGGTATATCCAATTAGGTGGTCCCCACTGTATGACCAAAATCACCCCCTCTATCACCCCAATCAAAACCATCATTCAGAAGTCTTGGATTCAGCAAATTTGATTTCTTTATTTATTCGGGTTTAACAACACTTTTAACAGCCAGGGCATCTCATGTTGGATAGTTTTACTCGGGGAGGAAGCCAGATTACCTGGAGAAAACCACCAAGCAATGGCAAGCAACTGTCAGGCTCCTCAACATAGTAACTCCAAACAAGCATGGTTAGCATTGGTTGAAGACAAGTACATCATCAATGTGCAGTACACCTTTGTACAGTTGCCGCAGGTGGGATTCAAACAGAACCTCGCATCTTGTTTTGGGAAGGTTTTTTTTGTTCCAGCTTCATTAAGGTTTGTTTCATATTATACAATTTTGTCATGATTAGTAATCATAAATCCTTAAAAAAGACTATAGAAAAAATGCATAGAACATTTTAAAAAAAAATTCTGTGAAAATTTGACCTCTCAGTTGTTCAGATTTGACCACGACTGAGAGTCAGAGACCGAATATTCTCGAAAAAAGTATGAGGGCTGAATCACCCTGTGGTTGAATCTTCATGAACCTCTTTTTTCAAACTAAATTGCCCATTACTTATAAAACACCATAACTAAGTCAAGAACAGTACTATGGAATTCCTAAGTCTGAAATTCTATAAATTCCAAATAAATTTACTCAAATTATATAGCAAATTGAAGTATGTGGTGCATAGAACCCCAAAAGTATGTGTGCACCTCACGCAGTGATACACATTTGACATCGGACATCAGCGGTTCCTGAAAGTGTGCTATCGGTACCATATTTGTACCATAACTGATAATAATAAAATGATATTTCATAAGAACAACAAACACAGGAATTCAAATGCCAACACTGTCCCATTTTTACAAATAGTTTTTTGCCATGTGATACTCTGGATACTCCCCATTTTTCGCTCAACTTTGACATAGTCAAATTTGAGGTTATGCCATGGCCCGTCGTCCGTCAGCCCATCTGTCCGGCGTCACCAATTCAATATGGCTTGGGCTAGAGGTTGTATTTATGAACCGATCTTTACAAAACTTATTGGGTACATTTGTTATCACTGTGGGACGAGAACGAGTGTTTTTGGGTGCGGTCCAAAATTCAAGATGGCCACCAGCATCCCTTTTGTATTGAAATTAGTGCAATCAGTTTTTTGTACAGAACGTGTTTGAAAGTTCTGATTTGAATAAATTTTTGTATGAATGTTTAGTAACATAGAATAGTAGAATACATCACATATAATACAGGTTTTTTTCTCGTGCTGAAATTATGCAAATTAGATGAACTTTGATTTATTCAGTGCTACTTGTACACAGTAAGTGCACATCAATACAAATTGGGCTAGGGGCTGTATTTATGAACTGATCTCCACGGAACATCTTGGGTGTTTTTGGGTGCGGTCCAAAATTCAAGATAGCTGTTGGTGGCCATTTTGTATCGAAATTAGGTACAATCAGTTTTTTGTACAAAACTTCTATACAGCTTGGGCTAGAGGCCGTACATGTATTTATGAACCGATCTTTATGAAACTTCTTGGGTACCTTTGTTATCACTGTGTGGCAAGAATGAGTGTTTTTGTGTCGAGTCCGAAATTCAAGATGCAACCGGCAGCTATTTTGTACAGAAATTAGTGCAGTCAGTTTTTTGTACAGAACTTCTGTATGAAAGTTCTGATTTGAATAAATTTTTGCATGAATGTTCAGTAACATGGAATACATCACATATAATACAGGTTTCCTTCTTTTGCAGAAATTATGCAAATTAAATGAACTTTTATTCATTCAGCACTTCTTGTACACAGTAAGTGTACATGTCAATACAGCTCGGGCTAGATGCTGTTTTTATGAATCAATCTTTATGAAACTTCTTGGTTGCCTTTGTTATCACCTTGGGACGAGAACAAGACTTTTGGGGTGCGGTCTGAAATTCAAGATGGCTGCCAGTGGCCATTTTATACCAAAATTAGGTCCAATCAGTTTTTTGTACAGAACTTCTAGGACTACATTTGTTATCATCATGGGATGGTAACATTGCTTTTGGGCTTGGCTGTGTTAATATTTGGTGTTGTTTGGGGAGTGTAAACATTATTAGCACAAACCCAGTTTTCTGTTTCCAATGAGAAAAAATAAAACCTCACCCACGGGAAACCCTATGAGCTAAAGATAAAAAAAAAATTCAAATACCTGTATTTTAAGAAGTTCTTGACAAATATTTATTAATTACCGGTAGTAGGAATCAACCGTAGAAGGGTTTGAATCAGACAGACCAAAACAATTGCTGACATTTGGCTTATGATGCACCATACAAGGATCCCCATTGTAACATTAACCCCTTGGAGATTTCTTTTCTAGTTTAACATCTAACTGTCACCCACGTTCACAATACTTTACCTGTACATTTGTTACAGGCTACAGGGTATTTTGTGTTTTCAAAACATTGATTAGCAGTTTTTTGGTGATTGCCAAAAATTCCTTACCAGCCTAGAGGAATTGATTAGCAATTCGCATTGACATGAAGTTGTTCACTTTCCTTTTGCTTTAGCCAAAACAAGTGGCAGTTAGTACTTTAAAAAAGCATGTAAACTTGGTAAACACTACAGTTTCTCCAAATAAAAAGATTAAAAATAAGCACTTTGGAGTATCTTCTATCAATTCATATGCTTGATGTATATAATGTGATAGAAGATACTTCATAGGGTACTATGAAGTCTTCCCAGCCAGCCTACATTTATGGATGGTAGCATAGTGAATGTTTGTAACATTTACACTAGAGTGTACGGCCAAAAAAAATGGTTTTGGTTCTCATGCACATCCGCGTTGGAAAATACCCCCGCATTGAATTTTTTTTATGGAGGTTCGAGATTTTCCCCAAAACTTAAAGTGAACAATGCACAGCCAATCTCAGACATTCATTGCAGTATGATAAAAATACCATATATGTCTGTGTATACGTCGCTCCCGTGCATAGTCGCACCCCCAACTCACACTTGGAATTCCTCCCTTTTGCCTTAAAGCTCATGTATAGGTCGCACACCCATTTCAGGTATATGCAGTCAACAAAGAATTAGTTGCAAGTTTATATGTTTTGCCAATTTGGGATGCAACGAAAATAGGTAATTCTTCATGAGTTACCACATGTTGAATAAGATAAAAGAATAAAGGAAAATTATTATTAAAGATTTAAAAAATACTTGCATTTTATTTGTTTTTCGTTGTTTGTTTATCACCCCAATGTCCTCCATCCCTGTCGAGAAAATCCAACACTTGTTTGTGCCTGAGACTTCATAGTTTCAGAATCAGAGCACCATTTGTGCCATAACCTGCACAGTTGTTGTGTTTATGTTGGTTTTTCCAGGAAAAACCAATATAAATACAACCACTGTGCAAGTTACAGCACAAATTGTTGTCCTTCATAAGCACTGTTGGTGCTATTGAAACTGAGAAAATTATTTGGAACAATAAACTTGCAAAAAATATTTTGTTTTTTAATAGAAATATTATTAGCAACCATGCGAATACTAGCCATTTCATAAAAATAATTGACTCGCATCCTGTGAATCATTTTTACGATTTTGATTCGCAGACAGTCCATAATTGTCTCGCAAACTGCGATGCAAACCCAAACAAAAAATACCCTTGGCTATTGTCAGTATTTATGTAAGACCTTTACAATACTTTACATGTACATGTATCTTTGTTATCAGGTCATTACCTAGATGTGTGTCATTGCTATGTCACCATACTATACATGTACATTTCTTACACTTGTTGAGCTACAGTGTCATTGACACTTTTCATTTAATAGAAAATCAATTTTGTAAGGCTAGAAAAATCCAGAAAATGACTCAATACAGAGTTATGACCCTTAATTCGTTAATTTTTGCCTGTGTTCAGATTGTTTGCACAATAACTTGGAACAAATAGCAGTAGATTTGATTCAGTATTGGTATGTGAGACTTTCTTAATGTCTTGAATCAGTTAAAAAAAACTGGTAGGTTTCGGCTATACTGAGCAGAGTTATGACCCTTAATTTGTTGATTTTTAGCTCAACTTTGGCAAAGCCAAATTTGAGCTTATGCCATGGCCAGTTGTCCGTCGTCCGTCTGTCCATCAACAATTCAATACGGCTCGGGCTAGAGGCCGTATTTATGAACCGATCTTTACGAAACTTCTTGGGTACCTTTGTTATGACCGTGGGACGAGAACGAGTGTTTTAGGGTCCGATCCAAAATTCAAGTTGGCCGCTGGCAGCCATTTTGTACAAACTTAGGTGCAGTCAGATTTTTGTGCAGAACTTCCATATGAAAGCGCTGATTTGAATAATTTTTTGTATGAATGTTTAGTACCATGGGATACATCACATATAATACAGGTTTTTTTCTCGTGCGTAAATTGTGCAAATTAAACTAACTTTGATGTATTTAGTGTTACTTTCAGCACTGTACGGTTAAAAATAGAAGTCCTGTCACGAATAGTGTGCTTATCTAGGCTTAATTGCATGTAGGAATTGCGTGCAATTGCCATATCGAATGACATCCAAAGCACGGCAGGTTCTCCTGGTTACTCATAGCAAACACGGGCAATGTTTCTGCCAATGGACCTCCGGGTTACCCGGAGGTCCATTGGCTGAAACATTGCTTGTGCGCAGGCCATTTTTACAGAATTTGATAACCTTACTATGGTCATATCGCGTAGATTAACGCGCATATCGACGTGCTATTTGTGCGCATTTCATGACAGGACTTTTAGTTTTAACTGTAAGTGCAAATGCCAATACGGCTTGGGCTAGAGACCATATTTATGAACCGATCTTTACGAAACTTCTTGGGTATCTTTGGTATCACCGTGGGACGAGAATGAGTGTTTTGGGGTCCGGTCCAAAATTTAAGATGGCCGATGACAGCCATTTTGTACAAAATTAGGTACAATCAGATTTTTGCACAGAACTTCCATATGAAAGTGCTGATTTGAATAATTTTTTGTGTGAATGTTTAGTACCATGGGATACATCACATATAATACAGGGTTTTTTCTCGTGCAGAAATTATGCAAATTAGATGAACTTTGATTTTTTCAGTGCTACTTACACACAGGAAGTATACATGTCAGTACAGCTCGGGCTAGAGTCTGTATTTATGAACCGATCTTCACGACAACATCTTGGGTACCTTTGTTATCACCTTGGGATGAGAACAAGTGTTTCTGGGTGTGGTCCAAAATTCAAGATGGCTGCCAGTGGCTATTTTGTACCTAAATTAGGTCTAATCAGTTTTTTGTACACAACTTCTATACGGCTCAGGCTAGAGGCCGTATTTATGAACCGATCTTTACGAAACTTCTTGGGTACCTTTGTTATCACCGTGGGATGAGAACGAGTGTTTTTGGGTGTGGTCCGAAATTCAAGATGGCCACCAGCAGCCATTTTGTACCAAAATTAGTGCAATCAGTCTTTTGTACAGAACTTCTGTATGAAAGTTCTGATTTGAATAAATTTTTGTATTAATGTTTAGTAACATGGAATACATCACATATAGTACATTTTTTTTTCTCGTGCAGAAATTATGCAAATCAGATGAACTTTGATTTATTTAGTGCTACTTTTACATTGTAAGTGCACATGTCAATACAGCTCGAGCTAGGGTCTGTATTTATGAACTGATCTTCATGAAACTTCTTGGGTACCTTTGTTATCACCTTGGGATGAGAAGGAGTGTTTCTGGGTGCGATCCAAAATTCAAGATGGCTGCCAGTGGCTATTTTGTACCGAAGTTAGGTCCAATCAGTTTTTTGTCACAACTTCTATACAGCTCGTATTTATGAATTGATCTTCACGAAACTTCTTGGGTACCTTTGTTTTCACCTTGGGACAGGAATGAGTGTGTTTTGGGGTGCCTTTGTTATCACTGTGCTATGAGAACAAATATTTTGGGTTCAGTCAGACCCACTCTGGGACTCAAAGCTTTCTTTTCTAGTTTAGCATCTGACTGTCACCCACCTTTACAATACTTTACCTATACATTTGTTACAGGCTACGGTTAGTATTTATGTACAGACCGTTACAATACTTTATATCTACCTTTGTTATCAGGTTATTACCAAGATGTTTGTCATTGCTGTGTCACATACTATACGTGTACATGTCTTAACAAGTTGAGCTACAGTGTCATTGACACTTTCATTTCCTGTTTTCATGTCGGTAGTATGATGACGTCAAATATCAATGGATTTTGTCAACGTTTGGTATGTGAGACTTTCTTAACAGCATCTCAGAAAACTGGTACCACTTGGCCATACTGAACAAACTTATAGCCCTTAATTAGTTAATGTTTTCCTGTTTTCAGCTCATTCGCACTGTGACCTGCACACTTATCAAAGGATTTGATCAATATTTGCTATGTGAGACTTTCATAATAATGTCTTGAAGGAGTTCGAAAATTGGTACAGTTCAGCCAAACTGAGTGGTGTTATGGCCCTCAATTAGTTAATTTTTGCCTGTTGCCAGCTGTTTAGCATGACATCCTGAACAAGTATCTATATATTTGGTCAATAATTGGTATGTAAGACTGCAGCAATGTCCCGAAGGAGTTCGGAAACTGGTACGGTACTCTGACATACTTGCCCTTCGATAGCTAATTATACCCCCAGTTTTTTTAGTCCCCTACGGGAACCGTAAGGGGACTATAGGATTGCACTCCGTCCGTCTGTCTGTGTCTGTCTGTCTATCTGTCCGTCCATCCGTCCGTCCATCTGTCCGTCTGTTTTTTATGTTACTACCTCTCCCTCCAACATGCTGTAAGCTACACCTTTCATATTTGGTACATGGATAAATGGTTCTGAGGGGATGATGCACGCTCAAAATTTTTTTTTCAAAATCCAACATGGCGGAATGGCGGCCATTTTTGTTGTGTTTTTTAAGCTTTTTTTTTCTCTATTTTCATGTTACAACCCCTTCCACCAACATGGTTCAAGCTACACCTTTCATATTTGGTACATGGATAAATGGTTCTGAGGGGATGATGCACGCTCAATATTTTTTTTTCAAAATCCAAGATGGCAGAATGGCAGCCATTTTTGTTGTGTTTTTTGAGCTTTTTTTCTCTATTTTCATGTTACCACCCCTCCCACCAACATGTTTCACGCTACACTTTGCATATATGGCACATGGATAGAGGGTTGGGCGGGGATGATGCACGTTCAATATTTTTTCTTCAAAATCCAAGATGGCGGCTTGGCGGCCATTTTTGTTGTGTTTTTAAGCTTTTTTCTCTATTTTATGTTCCCACCCCTCACTCCAACATGGTTCAAGCTACACTTTTTATATTTGGCACATGGATAGAGGGTTGTAATGGGATGTTGCACGTTCAATATTTTTTTTCCAAAATTCAAGATGGCGCCATGGCAATCATTTCTGTTGTGTTTTTTAAGCTTTTTTCTCTATTTTATGTTACCACTACTCCCACCAACATGGTTCAAGCTGCACTTTTCATATATGGTACATGGATAAAGGGGTTGTGAGGGGATTATGCACGCTCAATATTTTTTTTTCAAAATCTAACATCTGTCTGTCTGTCTGTCTCTGTTTTTACCACCTCTCCCTCTAATATGCTTCAAGCTACACCTTTCATATTTGGTACATGGATAAATGGTTCTGAGGGGATGATGCACAGTCAATATTTATTTTTCAAAATCCAAGATGGCAGAATGGAGGCCATTTTTGTTGTGTTTTTTTAAGCTTTTTTCTCTATTTTATGTTACCACCCCTCCCTCCAACATGGTTCAAGCTACGCCTTAAAAATCCAAGATGCTTATATACTCTAGTGTCTTCTGTGACAAAAACACCTTATGTCACAAAAGCGCCGTAGGGGACTAATACCACCTCGGTGGTCAAACACTTGTTCAAAAAGTGGGGTATAGTGGATTGCGCCTAACCATGAGTCAGTGTGTCTGTCTGTGCATCAGTGCATACGTTTGTCCATCCTCACTCAGATGTCTGCCTGCATTATAACTTGAACGTTGCTGTTCAGATTTCATTGAAATTTCATACACATGTTCACTATCAAACATGTAAGATCATTAAGGACTAACAGCCATTTTGCTGTTGGAAAATATTTTTTCTGTGCATTATGGCCCTTTGAATATACAAAAATAGCCTATTTTTTGTCTGTTCGCCTCGTATATTCGGTTTGGATTATCGGATCTCAATCATATTTATTACTTTTCACTTTTCAGACTTGTCCCACTTTTTAACTTTGAAAATTTGCTGTTTGTCTTGTAAAATACCAATTTTTGTCTGTTTGCCTCATATTTCAGGTTTGGGTCATCAGATTTCAATAAAATTTGGAATGAAGATTGTTTATGGGAGAGGCTTTCAAATGAGTCATGTCCCTGTAGTAAAACCAAGAAAATTCATTCAAATCACCTCCTCACATGTGGCATTATGTCTTGTTCTCTTTGATGGTCCAGTCATCATTGTTTCTGGCCTTTACAGTTACTACTGGGTTGTGGGGGGGGGGGGGAATTAATGTTGCTGCAAAACAAAGACATTAATTTCACATCTCACATGCAGATGACCTGACTGACACAAACTATTGTTATCAAGTGCACGTTGATCTCGCAATTTTTGCATGATTGGATTTCTGTCCGCTGTAAAACAAAGATGATAAAGCCCTCGTGTATGTGTAGTGTTAAAAATATGTCCATCTTAGTATTTTGAGAGAGGTTGAGGGGGGGGGGGGGAGTGGGGGTGCATATGCCATGCTTAGCATGCTGTTCTTAATATTACATGACCCTGTAGAGTTACTCTGGTGTTTTGAGTTCTAAAATGGGTTTGTGAACACTTCAAAGATTATACACAAAAAAATTTTGCCCTGAGATTTGTTGCAGGGTCCATTGTCTGTCATCTGACCCAGCCTTATCCTTGACACTGGTATGTCAGCACCTCTGGTATAATCTCTTGTATTTGAAATCTATCCATATGTCCGTCTGTATATATGTCCATCTGCACTCTGATGTCTGTTTGCATTATAACTTAAACATTGCTTCTCAGATTTCAGTGAAAGCTGTTTTTTGGGAAAGGTTTTCAAATGAGTCACTCCCCTGCAGTAAAACAAAGAAAATACCTGCAAACCGCCTTCCCACTTGTGGCATTATAGGTACCTCAGCGGGCCGTAGGCCTGCAAGGGGTGGCACATACCAAATCAGATAAATGCGTTCCAGAACAGAATTCTCAAATATTGTCAAGCGATATTTTGAATTGGACAGCAAATTTGAGGGCGAAAACCATGTGACTTCCAGTTCACATGTGCCAATACAATTGCAAGCGGCTTATCCCCCCCGCAAGGAAACTTTGGGCCGATATCAACAATCAAACAAAATGTCAAATGCATTCGTTTTCTTTTGTAACCCAACTTGCATCTCAGCTTTGTGTGATATTTATATGTCTACACATCACTCGTATTCTGTCCTTTCAGAGGTTTTTCAATATGCTCAGCAAATAATCTTGTTATTTCAGATCGAACTGATTTCACGATGTCCAAAACAGGGATGAATCGCATGAACACATGGACACAGAATCCATTGATGAGCATAACGTGAACACTTTGATTCACTTGATAGAAACTGACAACACCACTGCTTCAGCAGATGTCACCCAGGACAGGTTAGTTTAGTATAATAATAACGCAATTGTTTATTTTGTTTATTACTACTAGTAAAGAGAAAGTGAGTTGAGTATAATAATCACGTTATTTATTATTTTGTTTATTACTACTAGTAAATAGAAAATGAGATAAGTATAATAATCCTATAATTATTTCGTTTATTACTACGGGTAAATATTGGAGGTGTTGATCATTTTCTTAAATCTTTTTTCACAGTGGTGATTCTTCTCATCAGATGGATACTCTTACGTAGTAAAGAAAGCATTGAGTGGCAACAGGACAAGATGGAGATGCAGTGTGAGGACTAAACATAACGTCTGCACTGTCGCAGTGGCTCAAGATGGTGACCGGTATCTGACTAATCAACAGCATCATACTCATCAACCTGATCTGACTCTCAAAGTTAAGAAAGTTGTAACTCTAAAGGTAGCAGATATCAACTTGAATACCTGTAGACACTTAGTATTCTCAACACCATTTCAGATGAACTTGTTACGACAAACGAAAAGATGGTTCCTGGACGGCACATTCAAGGTAATAAGATTGTATTATTACATTATTCCCGCTGATATACTTTCGCTAACTTAGTACTAAGGCATGTATCAGGTGACTTTGAATACCCTTTTCAGAGATTTTAATGAGCGTTTTTTTTTTTTTTGTAATTGCAGATTGTTGGTCAGCCATTCACAGGGGGCGACTTGACCCGAGGCAACTTGACCCGGTGGCGACTTGACCCATTCCCAGTTTTGTAGTAACTTGTCCTATTCGCCGATTACATGATGTACCTTCATCAAAAAAGCACAGATATAACCGGCGATCTTGTTGATTATATTGGTGTGATTTCATAAAGATATGCATGGACACATAGCTAGTGAAGTTCAAGAATCAAAACGAAATGCAGTTTTTTAATTATGCTAATTTTAAGGTGTAATAAATAATAATGAAACGTTTGTGTGAAAATATGTGATATGTAGCTCCTGGGTCATTACGTCCCAATTCCCATTCTCCCATCAAGTCGTTTCGAGCAAATCCTCACTTGCCTCAGGTCATTTTGCCCCGCAGACGGAGGGGGGTGGTTTCGCCCCTAAATTTAAATTTTATTTTGGTAATGCAATGTAATTGTTTCCTTTAGTATTTTTTTCCCCAGAAGAATTTACCGAAGTAAACGATTTCCATTGAAATTTTCACAAAATTGAAAAATTTTACCGTATCTGCATTGACCAATTTGGGCAAGAAGCCCGCCATTGCCCATGTGCGGGCATAGCACTTGGCATTGTGTGCTAAGGAGTACAGTACATTGATAGTGCACTTGTATTCAACCATTGCTAACCCTGCTTATGTGGAGTTAGTATGTTGGGAGCCTGGCATTTGCTTGGTGGTTCTCTCCTGGGACTTCAACTTCCTCCGCCCATAAAACTGTCTGACAAGAGGTGACCCTAACTGTCAAAAATGCTGCTAAACCCCAATAAATAAATCCACTTTCCATGTTTTCTACAATATACAGTACGTGGAGAGTGGATTGTAATTAAATCACCCGTGGAGTAGAATCATCACCCAAACTATAACTTTCAAATTTTGTACATATGGACAAAAAACACAAGCAATGTTTCACCCAATGGACCTCCGGGTTTAACCCGGAGGTCCATTGGTTGAAACTTTGCCTGTGTTTGTTATGCTTTGCAACAAATTTGTAATTATTGCTTGGGTGGAATCTCCACTCTGCGGGTGATTTAGTGATAATACACTCTCCACGTACTGTACTGTCATCAGTGAGAATTGCATCCAAACTGTCCTCCAGCAGTTTGACCCAAACTAGCTGCTAATTTAACCCAAATCATCCTAGGGCAATTTGATCCAAACGAAACCACCCCCCAGAAAAGGGTCCTACTAAACACCGAGGTATACCGGGAGATACTGAGGTGAAAAGAAAAAAAAAGTAAGTCAGGGTTGTTTAAAAAGGTTTAAATTTAATTGCAGACATTTAATTGATTCCTCCGAAGCAATCTACATGATATTACTTGATTTATTCGAGTAAATGCAAGATATATATATGTTGACCGAGTTGTTACTGAAAACTACCCATTGGTATATAGTAGGTAGCTTGGTTATTAATGGGCTACGTCTGTGCATGGATGAAGCACTTAAGAGGTAACTGGGTATCTTAAAACAGATCACTGCAATATTTGATAAAAATAAACCTCCCATCAGATTTTATCTGGGCCTTTGGCCAGCCAAACTTTCAGTTCCGGCAGCTCTGAAGTCTTTTTTTTTAATTTTCATTTATTTATTTTTTTTTGTTTATTGTTTTACAACTTTTGCCATTGTTGGCTTTATGTTATTAGGATTTTGTGGCGTACTGTGATGAGTATCGCTCGACTGTACAGCCAAAGCTACAGCTTGCATTTGGTATGTGTACAGTATATGAGGAGAGGATTGCAACAAAATCACTTGTGGAGTGGAATTATCACCCAAAGTATCACTTTCAAATTATGTACATATGGACAAAAAACACGAGCAATGTTTCAGCCAGTGGAGTCAATGGACCTCCAGGTTTAACCCAGAGGTCCATTGGCTGTCCAGAACTTAACTTGTGCTTGTTTTGCTTTGCAACAAATTTGGAATTATTGTTTGGGTGAAATCTCAACTCTGTGGGTGATTTAGTGATAATACACTCTGCACCTGCCGTATATATACAGTATACTTATTAGCCCTTTCGCCTGTGATAACGGCACTAATTTATGGTGATTTGTTGACACTTTTTTGTTTTCAAGGTTTTCACCTTCTTTATGTGACCAGTTTTTTTTTTACAATTGCTGGTGTTTTATATAATTGTAGAAAACTTAAGTAAGTATCCTTTTAATCGTCAGTCCCATTGGTCAGCCATGAGTGCTGACCATGTCACTAGTCTTACGGTAATTTTCATTATCGTTGTCAACTGAAAAATTACCACTTCCGAAAAGTACTGTTTCTCATGTCATGATTTTGGTCCATAACAATTTTTCTGTCATAACAAAGAAGACAATTGCCAACATCCACAAAGAAAACTAATTAAGAAGTCACCATGTGATTAACAATTCACACTGTTGCTTACTGAGGTGAAGTCGCTTCAAATACCATTACCAAGCTACCAACTAAATACCAAAGGGAAGATTTTTCAGGACACCCTTATTACTTCAGCACCCATAATTCTCAAATATGGCATTGAAACCATGCACATACTGCTTAAATCTATTTACATAATCAGAATACACCACCAGGGGTGTGGTGGCTCAGTAGGTAGAGGTACAGGCTGCAAGCCTAGAGGTCCTCGGTTCGAATCCCACCTGCGGCAACATCTTCGTGTCCTTGGGCAAGCCACTTCACCCCCATTGCCCATGTGAGGGCATGGTGGTGCTGTATACTAAGGCACACTGTCTTCGAACAAGGATAACCCTGCTGGTGTAGTATGTTGGGGAGCTGACAGTTGCTTGCCATTGCTCAGTGGTTCTCTCCAGGTACTCTGGCTTCCTTCACACATAAAACTGTCATGGTCATGATTAGCTGTTCAGCAGAAATATGTGACCAAAAACACCAATAAATAAATAATAAAAGAACACACCACCCCATACACATTTCACTCCTGCTTGAATCTGTGTCCATTTGTGTCCATAATATGTAAGTTGCGAACAAGCATAAATATCTAGATGTCTTTTGGATGTTCATTATATGGGTTAACAGGAGAGGGGGGGGGGGGGGGTATGAATGAAATTGGGGAGGGCATGTGTACCCCCCCCCCCCCCTCTCACACACACACACACACTCCAGCCCCCATGTCTACAGTGCGGCCGACATGGTCTGGTCACTTTCCACAGGTGGGCAATATTTTCACGGATGCAATGATATTAGATTTCAAACACTGTTTACAGCAATAATCGTAATCATCAAAAATTCAATTGATGAAGCACACGGCACAATCCGGTGCTTCATTAATTAAAATTTTATTGATAACCATTTTCTATTATCTGGTAAAAGCATGTATGAACATCACTGCCCATGCATGGATTATGACCAATACACGACAATTGTACTGTATGTCTGTGCCCCTGCTATGGGCAGGGACTTATCTAAATGTGTGGGTGTGTTTACAGATATTCATATTTTTTAGCACTTCATAACAAAGTAATACAAGTTTATGAACAACCACACAATTGATTTCTTATCAACCTACTCACAATTGTTTACTACAGGCTTGCACTACAGTGGAAGTCCCTAACTCGGATAAAATACTCTCTATTTTTGTCTTTCCCAAGCAAGTTGGGAAAGAAAAGTGGTGCAAAAGCACCAATAAAAATAAGCCAAAACTGGGTCGAGTGCAACCGGCGCAGACCCAGTACGGGACGCTCTCTCCCAAGTACAACTCCACGACTTCCGTTGCCAGTGCGCATATACCGTCTCTAAAGACTCATTCTTTTTAAAATCTGCTTCGTGTCGAGATGTTTTTGCACGCTTATCAGTGTTCCACCAGCTCGATGTTTGATGATTCCTGATTCATTATACCACAGTGTATCCTTTGTATTCTCAGGAACAGTGTTTTATATATTCTCTTTTCTATTATATGTCCATAATGTATATTTATTTACTCTCTCTCGAGTCGCGCGCGAATTTCGCGTGCCATGCGGTTTGGACTTAGATTTTTTCACAATTATTGTTAATGCTTTTTTTGCAAAATTTTCTAATTGTGTTAGAGTTAGGTGTCAGCGGGGTACCACTCCTGCAGTGTTTCTTCTTTCTTTTGAGAGTAGTCTTCCTGTTGGGTGGTTCCCGGTCGACCTTCTGGGGTCTTTGTTTCTGTCACCTTTCTCTCTTCTTTGGGGGTGTTCTGTTTTCTCATCTCACCTTCTCTGCTCCTCTCACCTCTATCATGCCCAGGACAATTCCCTGTGGGCAATGTCTGCTGCCAAAGCATGTGGACGATGTACATTCGTCTTGTTCCTCCTGTAATGGGTGTTCGGCCGAGCGGCCGTGTGGTGTCTGTGGAACATGGTCTTCCACCTTCTGGGCGTCAGTAAACCGTGTCGTTTGTTCTCGTGGCCGTGCCTCCCGCTCCCGCGGGAAAGAAGAACGTGGTTGTTCGGGGCCTCCCGAGTCGACTTTGTCTGGTGAGAGTTATTCCTCCTCCGTGGGGGATGTGCAGTCTTTTCCTGTGGTGGATACTGCGGGAGCCGTTGAGTGTTCTGGTGTAGAGATGCCTGGTTCCGGGACTACGGTCCCCCTCCAGTCGACATCTGAGGCTGTCACTAGGGTTGTGACTCCTCCTTCGGAGCCGAGCCGGTGTGCTCTCTCCACTATTTCACCAGCCTCAACGACTCTCGACGTATCTACTACTGCTGCTGGCCCGTCTGCTTCGTTATCTGTTTCAGCCGACCTCGGCTTTTCGCTGCAGGGGACTGCAGGACTGTCCGATACTGTAGACATGGGATATCGGCCTCAGCCTTCCCTGACTTCAACTCGGCGAAGTCGGAAGGGGCTGCCGGCCGAGCCCATCGCTGTGGTCTCTTCGCCGTCGAGCACCACAGTTGTGTCTTTGGATTCGGATGTTCGTAGTGGAAACACTATGAACTCCGTGGCGTTTCCGTCTACTCACTCTGGTCACACGACCAGTTTTGGGGGACCAACGCCTTTTGTGCAGCCTGGACCTTCTGCCCCGCAGAGGTCCGCGGTGACTCTCATGAGTTCTCGCAATATTGATCCTCGGGGTGCATCGTACCCCTATACACTTTCTGCCTTCAGATGTTTCGGCTGCCGCCCGTCGTCCCGCGTCGGGTGTTTTGGAGGATCGTGACCCTTCGCTGGTTAAGAGGGTCAGAGGTGAAGCCACTTTGCCGGTTCGCTCCCCTGTCGAACCGGTCGGTACAGGCAGTGAGCTTAGGGAGGCCCTCTCCTTACTCACTCAGGTTCTTTCTAAGAGCCTTCCTGTTGCTTCCAGCGAGGCTATGGGTGGTTTCCAGGCGCCTCCTATGGCGCCGCCTCCCGGGATTGGAAACAGGCTGGTTTCCGATTCCTCTGGTGTCCCGACACCATGGGAGGCGTCGGCTGGTTTGCCCACGATGGGCTATGTGTCTTCCGACTCTGGGGAGGAGTCCGACATGCTTGAGGTCGAGGGCCAGCAGTCTTCGGACTTGGGGGCGGCTCTTGACTTTGTGTTTGGGTTTCTGCCTGAGCTCAAACCTGCTAACCAGCCGACAGTGTCAGCCTGGCCGCGATCATCGGTCGCGCGCCAACAGCCTATGGAGCAACCTGCTTCTGGGCGCCTTCGACCGTGCCAGTCGGTACAGGTGGTTGAGGCTTTTTCAGCATTGGATGCCAAGCTGAATTCCAAGGCTTTGAAGACTTCGTTCTTCACCAGGGTTGACACCTTTTTGCCTCCTGTGCATTATCGTTCCTACGATTCCGCCAATCCGTCAGTCTGCCAGGCTTTGACGGTTCTGGATCAGGACTCCACTTCCCACGGCTTTCCAAGCCCAAGTCTGCCGTCATTCCAATGACGACTCTGGAGTCCACGTTGGGCTTATCTAGAGAGATGCTTGGCATGCTTTCTCTCTCAGATCACGTCGTCTCAGCTTTGGCTGCTTATCTGCCTCCAGATAAGTTTGACGAGGTACAGGCTCCTTTGCGTGTGCTGTCCAAGGCGCTTATGCACCTTACTCACACGCATGCCTGTAACACGGCCAATTTGGAATTAGTTCGAAGGGACGCTGTACTGGACACAGGACGATCCTTTCCCGAGGAGCAGCATGCTACTCTTCGATCTGCTTCTTTGGCAGGTCCGCAACTTTTCCATGGTTCCGTGTCGACGGTCCGGGATGACGTCCTACGTCATTCCAAAGATCAGCTGCTGTTTCGTCAGCTTGATCAGCCTTCTCGGGGAGGCAAGGGCCGTTCCAAGCCTAACAAGTACCCTTCTGCTTCCTCTGTGAAGCAAAAGGCTGGTCCTTCTGCCACCGCCTCTACTTCTTACTCACGGGGTAAAGGTAGGGGTCGGCAGAATCGAGGGAAGTCTCAGGATTCTTCATTTAGCAGAGGAGGTGGTTTCTCCTCTCGCGGGCCTCGTCGGGGCTCGAAATGAAGGTCCTCACCTCGACTCGTCCCAGGTTGGAGGAAGGATAGCAGAGTTCGCAGACCATTGGACCACCATCACATCCGATCCATGGGTGTTAGATGTTGTTCGGTCCGGGCTGCGCATATCCTTCCGACGGCACCCCACTCTGTCAAGGGTGCCTCTTCCAACCACAGTTCCTTCAGACGTTTTACGTCGGGAACTTTTGTCCACGGAGATTGCCAATCTCCTGGCAAAGGGGGCGATCGAGGTCGTCAAGAACGTTCAGTCAGTGGGTTTCTATTCCCGCCTGTTCTTGGTGTCGAAGAAGGACGGCCGACTCCGACCGGTTATCGATCTGAGTATCCTGAACCAGTCTATCATTGCTCCCAAGTTCAGCATGGAGACTTTCAGGTCGGCCCGCCAATCAATTCTCCAGGGAGATTTCACAGCCAGCATCGACCTGCGAGACGCTTACTTCCACGTTCCGATGCATCGGGCGTCACGGAAGTATCTCAGGTTCGCTTTTCTGGGGCGAGTTTACCAGTTCAAGGCCATGCCTTTCGGCCTCAACCTGGCTCCTTGGGCGTTCACCAGACTGATGTCGCATGTGATAGCGTTCCATCGCACACAGTCCAGGGTGACTACTTCAGCATATCTGGACGATATCCTCCAGAGGCATTCCAATGCTGCCTTACTGGAATCGGATGTCGCCACTCTGTTGAGCTTGCTCACGTCGCTAGGATTCAGAGTCAACGAGGAGAAGTCGGACCTGGTCCCTTCTCAGTCGTTTTGTCATCTGGGGATGTCTTTCCAAACCAAATTCAATTTGGTGGCTGTTCCCCAGGCCAAGGCTGTGATTCTCTCAGCTTTTGCTCTGACTCTGTCCCAGTCCAGGTCCGCGACCGCTCGGAGTTTTCTCCGGCTGATCGGTCTCTGCGGTTCGGTGACGGATCTCATTCCTCTAGGTCGGCTGCGTGTCAGACCTCTCCAACACTTTCTGCTCAGTCGTTGGAGACCGAATGTAGATTCTCTGGATCAGGTGCTTCCGTTTCCGGACTCTCTGTATCCTCACCTTCTTCCCTGGACAGATGTTCAGTGGATTACGCAGGGTGTTCCGCTGGACTTACCCATGTCCGATCGCATTCTGACGGCAGATGCCAGCGATCTCGGATGGGGTGCGACATTGGATCCTCTCGGTCTTTCCCTACACGGGATGTGGGACCAGGATCAAGCAGCTCTACACATCAACCAGAAGGAGCTTCTTGCTCTTCTTCTGAGTTTCAGGCAGTGGATCCCTCACCTGTCGAATCGCCAGGTCCTTCTACTATCCGACAATTCGACAGTGGTTGCTTACATTTGGAACCAGGGCGGCACGCACTCGCTTCCGATGTACGAGTTAGCTCGGGATCTTTTACTGCTCGCTCAGGATGTTCACGCCGGAGTGGTTGTTCGTCACATTCCCGGTCGTCTGAACGTCCTAGCCGACTCCCTGTCCCGACAGGGCAGGGTTATTTCCACCGAGTGGATGCTTCACAGGGCAGTGTTCCAGTCGCTTTGCGATCTCTGGGGACGTCCCCACATCGACCTCTTTGCGACTCGTTGGAACCATCAGGTGGACACTTTCGTGTCCCCGTGTCCAGATCCTCTGGCTTTTGCCGTGGACGCTCTGTCACTCGATTGGAACGGTCTAGTCGGCTACGCCTTCCCGTCGGTTCCGATTCTTCCTCAGGTTCTCGCCAAAATTCGAACCTGCAGTTGTCGAATCATTCTGATCTCTCCCCTGTCGCCTCAGCGGGTGTGGATCAATCAGCTCCGCTCGCTGATGGCGGCGGTTCCGGCACGTCTCCCGCTACGTCGCGACCTTCTTTGTCAAGGTTGCCCGAGGAGGTTTCACGTCGACCCGACTTCATTGTGCCTTCACGCATATCTTTTGTCAGGTCCTGTCTCCTCCGTAGAGGTTTTTCGAGACGAGCAGTGGAGTGCATTTCTTCTTCAAGGAGGCACTCCACTGGTTTAGCTTATGCAGCTAAATGGAAGGTCTTCTGTCGATGGTGTGCTGATCACTCTGTTGATTATGCCAATCCTTCGATTTCACAGATTGCGGAGTTTCTGGTATATCTGTTTGATTCTCGGGGTCTCCAGCCTGTTACCATCAAGGGTTACAGGTCTATGCTTTCAGAGACTTTTTCTTATGTGGGGAAGCGTCGCATCGGCACTAATCCTTACATCTCCAAGCTTGTTCGGCACTTTTCTTTGAAAAGGCCTCGGACTTTGCAGCTTACTCCACGATGGAATCTTTCGTGGGTGCTGCTTTGCTTGGGGGGGGGGGGGGGGGGGGGGGGGGGCGCCGTTCGAACCTTTATCCCAGGTGGATATGCATTTTCTCACATATAAGACGGCTTTTCTGATGGCATTTGCTTCGGCCAGACGGGTTAGTGAGCTTCACGCCCTCTCGGTTGACCCGGCCTTTTTTAGGAGCTCTCCCAACAGTGTTACTTTTACCACTGATTGCTCCTTTTTGGCTAAGAATCAGTTACCAGATACTACTCCTCCTCCTATCTGTATCAGGGCTCTTCCCTCTGTTGAGGGTACTTGCCCTTTGCTCTGTCCGGTCCGTGCTATTCGCATTTATCTTGATTGGACACGCTTCATACGGAAGGGCAGAAAACGTTTTTTTTTCTGTCTCTCATTCCGGGTCGACAGAAGATCTCTCCTCAATCCATTTCTCGATGGATTTGTCTTGCTATTCGTACGGCTTATAGTCGTTTAGCAGCTGGCGATTGTATTACCAATCGTATTTCTGCCCACGAGGTGTGGGCACTGTCTACCTCTTGGGCTTATTCTAACTCCGTCAAGTTGTCGGATGTTATGCAGGCAGCCTACTGGAGAAATGCTTCTACTTTCTCCACCTTTTATTTACGCCAGTTGCAGGAGCAGTCGGAGGACCTTTTTGCCCTGGGTCCTCTTTCTTCTGCTCAGGCTGTTGTCTGCCATAGCCATTAGGCTTCTTGAAGGTCAGTTTCAGCCTTGTGCTGTTACTGTCCTTTTTCTGTCTGTGTGTCACACAGGCTCATATGTCTCTTTTCATTGTCCTTTACCAATGATTGCGACATTATGGTTGATAAGCCTCGGGACCTCTTCCTTCTACTTCACGGTTCCAGTGCACTAGGGTTATGTGGGGGTTGGTTATGCAATTCCCTCCAGCCTTTTGTCTATTCAGCCTGTAGTAAACAATTGTGAGTAGGTTGATAAGAAATCTAAATTTTATAGTAAATTTCCTTTCTTATTATACCTACCACAATTGTTTACATGGAGGCCCTCCCGTCTTCTTTACGGGTAAAGAATCTTTCCTCCCCGCTGATCACATAACTCTAACGTTTACGGATTCAAAAAGAATGAGTCTTTAGAGACGGTATATGCGCACTGGCAACGGAAGTTGTGGAGTTGTACTTGGGAGAGAGCGTCCCGTACTGGGTCTGCGCCGGTTGCACTCGACCCAGTTTTGGCTTATTTTTATTGGTGCTTTTGCACCACTTTTCTTTCCCAACTTGCTTGGGAAAGACAAAAATAGAGAGTATTTTATCCGAGTTAGGGACTTCCACTGTAGTGCAAGCCTGTAGTAAACAATTGTGGTAGGTATAATAAGAAAGGAAATTTACTATAAAATTTAGATTTTTAATTACAATACTCCAAATTCCTATTAAACATACATGAATGTTTATTCATTTTGTGGAATTTTTACACTGTGTATGAAAATTATTTGGGCCTGTATTTTTTGTTAAAATTGCCCTTCCACTAGGGAGGACTTCTTGAAATCAGTCTACACTGGATTGTATGGTATTCTTTTGTGTAAGACAATGCATTCATTGTAATAATCTTCATGCATAGCAGAACAGGGCCCCACAAAGTAGATCTGTTTCTCAGGCCATTTTTGTAAAATTGCACACAGACGGGTGGTTTTTTATTTTATTTTTGTAATTATTTCTTTGCCTTTAAAAGTTCATGTTCTTGGTTTGTTTTAGGCCTCATAATCTACAGAATAGCATGGGTGGTGGTGTATTCCACCCCTTGGGTGCAAGAAGACTTTGCAATGCTATAGTATAAGCCTTGTCACACTCCAGAGACAAATTTATCAATTTTAACAACATGGGTAAAATATCGGACATGATCCATTTCATTTTTTTTTTTTTTAGCTCACCTCGACAAGTCAAACAGGGCTTATATGATCACTCTTTGTCCATTGTCTATCCATCTGTCGTCCATCAACACCATTTTTTGGTCTTCTAGACCAAAACCACTGGGCAAATTCAAGTGAAAGTTTGTTTGATTGATGGTCCCAAAGGGGTATTGCATTTTTGTTTTCTCAACATGCCCAGCCTCACAGGGAGGGTGTGGGGGAAAATGCTCCCAAAATATTTTTAAAATCTCATGAACCAGTCGGTACAGTGACTTGATATTTGTTATGGAGCTTCCTTTTGAGGTGTAGAATCAAGTTTGTTCAAACGTAGTTCGTGAAGCAATAGTTGGCTTTATAAGGGGAAGGGTTAGATTTTTGGTACCATCCAAAATTTATATTTTGCTGAACCGATGGTCCAATTTGAATGAAATTCAGTTTGTGGTATTATTGGGTCATAAGTACTTCACTTATGCAAAAAAAACCTGCATCCCCATGGGAACCCCAGGAGCTAAAAATAGAAATATTTTCAAACGCCTATGTTTCCCAAACCACTTGGAGCAGAGAACTGTTATACAGTATGAAGTATCCTCAGTACCAGTAGAATTGAATGGTAAAAAAAAAATTGCCATGGTTTGTTAGGGAGTTCTGCAGAGTGCATCAAAATAATGCTGACTCAGCATATTTGCAAACATTTTGGAAAATCTTTTCTCCAGAAACAATGTTCAGAATCTTTTGATATTTGGTATACAGCATCCATAGAGGGGTCAGATACAAGCATGTTAAAATGAAGCCCATTGGTTCATATTTGGACTCAATGCAGGGGCCCAAATTCTTTTAATTTAGGGCAATATGGGGAATTTTCTTTAAAAATGTTATTCAGAACCACCAATCAGAATCATTTAATTTTGGTATACATGTACATCATTGTTATGAGGTTCAGATTCAAGATTGTTCAAACCAAGTCCCTAGGTTAATATTTGGCTTCCTTTGGTAGCCCAAATTTTAATTTAGGGCCATATGAGGAAGTTTCTTTAAAAATCTGCTTCTTCAGATCCACCAGTCAGAATGCTTTCATATTTGGTATGC
Organism: Pictodentalium vernedei; assembly: GCA_031216915.1. Classification (NCBI taxonomy): domain Eukaryota; kingdom Metazoa; phylum Mollusca; class Scaphopoda; order Dentaliida; family Dentaliidae; genus Pictodentalium; species Pictodentalium vernedei. The sequence goes on along the minus strand of CM062291.1, from coordinate 270,036,815 downwards.
AACATCTCTAGGGGTGAGATTCAAGTTTGTTCAAATCGGGTCTGTAGGTTAAAATTTGGGCTCGCTATGGTAGCCCAAATTTTAACTTAATGCAATATGAGGAAATTGCTTTAAAAAATTTCTTTTTCAGATCCACCAGTCAGAATGCTTTCATATTTGGTATACAACATCTCTAAGGAGATCAGATTCAACTTTGTTCAAATCGAGTGCCTGTGTTAATATTTGGACTTCCTATGGGAGCCGGGAATTGGCCATGTAGCTGAAGAATTAGAAATTTTTTATTCAGTACCCTCTAGTGGTGTTTAACTAAGAGTAATCTATATACATGTAGGTTTTATCAAGGGGCTTCAAAGGGGAGTTCCACTTTTTACATTATGATCAACTGAAGAAAAGGTATGATGCTTGGACAGTTTTTGTCACTCCTGAGGGGCTCAAGGATTTACAGTGTATCCTATGGAGATGGATTGCTTAATGTAGATTCATTCTTGGACTCTGTTTATATCATGTTTTGTTTATGATGAGTGCTTCAGGCCCTGTGGGGCCTCTTGTTTATTTATTTATTTATTTATTTATTTATTTATTTATTTATTTATTTATTTATTTATTTATTTATTTATTGGGTTTTAACAGCACTTTAGACAGCCAGCAGCTACAAGTTTTTTTCTCTCCTTGAACCAAGTCTCTCACCCAACTGCAGCACTCATGGTCCACTGAGTTTTTAGCTCACCTGACTTTCAGTCAGGGTGAGCTATAGTGATCACTCGCTGTCCGTCATCCGTGAACATGGTGTTTGCGTCTTCTCCTTCAAAACTGGTGAACCGATTTAAGTGAAATTTGAGATGATTGTTGGTTAATGACATCGCATTTTGATTTGATCAAATCAAGTTGCTCTGCCCCTCAGTGGGGCCATGCCCAAAAATTATGCCTAAATCTTAAAAAATCTTCTTATGAACCAGGAGTAGCTTAGACTTGATATTTGGTGTGCAGCTTCCTTTTGAGGTGTAGACTCCATTTGTTCAAGAGAAGTTTGTGGGAGCTATATTTGCCTTCGTTATGAGAAGGGCAAGAATTTTTCCCCTGCCCAAAATTTCTATTTTTCAAACCAAGAGGCTGATTTGAACCAAATTTAATATGCAGGCTTATTGGGTTATAAGTACTTAATTTATGCTTAAAAAAAATTTCCCGTCGCCCCATGGGAACTGCAGGTTCTAAAAATAGAACAAAATTTAAAATGCCCATATCTCCAAACTACACGGCACTGAGAATTCTTATTTGGTGTGAAGGGGTACTTTTTCGTGACTTTGAATAGAAGATTTTTTCACGTGTTTATTGAAATCAAATCCCTGGGTCCATATTTGGGCTCTCTATGGGAGTCCAAATGTTGAAACTATTGCAGTATGAGGAATATTCTTGAAAAATCTTCTTCAAACCCACCAATCAGAATCTTTTGATATTTGGTATGCTGCATCATCAGGTGGGTGAGATTTAAGTTTGTACCAAGTCCATATTTGGGCTCACCAGGGTTTCGCAAATTGTGAGAACAGTCATTTCATTCCTGATGTTCTCACAAATGCTTGTTAAAAAGATCCATTTACCGTTCCCGCAAAAATATAAGCATTTTTTCATCAGATAAAATTTAATAAAATTAGATTAATTTTAGAGTGGAAATGATTAAAGGGTTTTCGTGATTGATTAATTGCATGGATTAACCCTGACTAACTGATTAATCACTTGCCCTAATAGGTAGCTGAACAATTTCTGCACCGTTGATGATTATATAATTAAAACTTTACTCAGCACAATGGAAAAAAACTGCCCAGCGCCAAATACAAAAATGTCCTGTCCATTCAAATTTTATTATATTTTTAATTTCTGTCTCAGAACATAGCTTATGATCCCTCATTGGAACGAGCTCATTGAGTTGGGGGGGGGGGGCATTGCGTCATAAGCTATTTTTTTAGACAAACATTGAAAATCTTTAGTAATTCAAGAATTTCTTTTGCAAGTATCGTCTGCTTCCCGCATTTGGTGATGGGTTGAGAATGACCATTTCCAGCTACTGATACAGTATAAAGATCATGCAAATGAACAAGTATGTCAGCACTTAACTGGCTTGCGTTACTCTCTCTCATATAATTGATGTGAGCCAGTGTGACAATGTTTGCCTGTTTTGGAGCAAGTTTGTTCCTTAGTTAACCCATTAATACCATACTTCAGATGTAATGGTTAACCGAACAATTACTTTTTTATCGATCAAGACGTTGATCATTGGTCAGTCGATTAATCGGTTAACCATATCAGCTCTAATTAATTTCTATAAACATGATTACTGCAATAGCCTTTGATGTGGTGGTTGATCAATCTAACAATCGTATGTATTTGAAGATAAATAAGCATAATTCATGTGATTAAGACATGTTAGAAATGCATCCCGCAAAAAATAAATGGGTCCAGCAAAAAATATATTGCGAAACCCAGGCTCACTCTGAGAGCCCGAATTTTAACTGCGTTCAAAATGAGGAATTTTCTTTAAAAATCTTCTTCAGATCCAGTAGTCGGAATGTTTTGATATTTAGTATGCAGCATCCTTAGGGGGTGAGATTCAAGTTTCTTTACGCCAAGTTCCTGGGTTCATATTTGGGCTCATTGTGGTGTCTGAATTATAACTTAGTTCAAAATGAGAAATTTTCTTTAAAAATCTTCTTCAGATCCAGCAGTCAGAATGTTTTGATATTTTGTACCATATGCAGCATCCTTGAGAGGGGGGGGGGGGGAGATTCAAGTTTGTTTAAGCCAAGTCCCTGGGTTCATATTTGGCAGGGAGCCCGAATTATAACTTAGTTCAATATGAGGAATATTCTTTAAAAATCTATTTTTTTTTTAGATCCACCGGTCAGAATCTTTGGATATTTTGTATAAGCTTTGTATAAGCAGATGCAGCTTGTTCAAATAAATTCCCTGGGTTTATATTTAGGCTACCATGTCAGGTGAATGCCCTCAGGACCCCTACGGCCTCTTGTTTACTGTTTGACAACATTGCCATGGCTCTTCTCTCTATATTTGTCATTGTAAGTTAGTCACTACTTTTATGTGGGCTTCCAAAATGTGTTACTGCATGTCTGTCCTTCAGATGAAATGTAATATTTTATGCCAAACACTAACTATAGGAATAATCATCAAAAATATAAATTATGTAGCACCAGGTACAACCCGGTGCTTCATTAATTAAAATATTGTGGATGATGATTTTTATTGCCATGTAAACGCAGGAGTGGACATCACTGCCCACACATGTATTACAGCCCCTCCATAGCGACTGTACTGTAACTGATTTGTCCTCTTTGGGAACATATTTTCTTCAATTTCACTCCTTTTGACAGAATATGTGCCTGTGGGAGATTAAAACCAAAGTTGTGAAAGTGCTCTTGTGGATATTTGCAGCACAAGCACAGCACTACAGAATCAATATTTGATGATTTTATGAATTTTAACAGTGTCATGAGACACCACAGTAGCAGGTACTGGTCATTCTGTTGGAAAAAATCACTGTTTTATGACTCGAGGTGCCTTAATTGAGAAAACTGAGGCTTTTTCTTACAAAGATTGCAAAATATTCATCAAACACAATGTGAAATGTCTTCAGAAGCCAGAATGTGATTAAATAACAATGGAAAATTCAATGTTCGTCAACATCAATTTATTTATAAATTAATATAGTTTTTTATGAGAAAAACAATTCTGAGGGCTGTCGGGGAGGTGGGGGGCACATCCAGGGCTATAGGCTATATTTCACCCCATCACTAGGTAAAAGAATATTTGACATTTGTTGAGATAAAATGGCACTTTCTATTGATATTGGTGAATTATATTGCCTCAGCCAGGGCTTATATTTTGACGAGAACCTGAGAATCGATTCACGTAAAGATCCGTGCAACAAAACCAGTGAGAAGCAATGTAGATTCTCCTAACACTGCTGCTAGGATTCAAATGAAAAGAACTGAGTCAGTTTAACCCTTTACCTAACACAAAGGCAGCAAATTAACCAATACAACACTAACATGACCTGGATTATTGTGACACTGGCAATAAAATTTGTACAAATATGGCTGTCATTGGAACTGCTTCCAATAACATCCATAATTATTAAGCTTGATGAAAATTGTTTATTTTCAGATAACCTGTCTGAAAGTCAGGGGGTGCTTACATGTAAGTGATGACTTTCTGTCTGTCGACCATCCATCCATCTGTCTGGCGTGAACTTTACATCATCAACCACTCCTCATAAACAACTGGACCAAATTGAACCAAATTTGATATTCATGTTTCTTATCATATTTGAATTCCAGTTTGTTCAAATAAAGTTGCCACACCCACAGGGGTCCCCAAAAGGGGAATTTCTCTGATAGCACCCATAAATTGTTTTCCAAAATTGAAAAAACATTCCCCGAACAATATATAAGAATATTTTGATACTTGGTATACAGCATCTCTATGGGAGGGGGGGGGGGGGGGGGGGGGGGGGGGGAGGGGAGGGATTCAAGTTTGTTCAAATCGTGTCCCTGGGTTAATATTTGGGCTCCCCATGGGCACCCAAATATCAGCAGTGCAGTATGAGGAAATTTCTTTGAAAACTTCCTTCAGATCCACCAGTCAGAATGTTTTCATATTTGGAATACAACATCTTCCGTTTGGGGGGGGGGGGGGGGGGGGGGTGTAGATTGAAGTTTGTTTGAATCGGGTCTCTGGGTTAATATTTGGTCTATCTATTGAAGCCCAAAGTTTAACTTTGTGCATTACGAGGAAATTTCTTCAAAAATCGATTTCTTCAGATCCACCAGTCAGAATCTTTTCATATTTGACATACAGCATCTTTAAGGAGAGTCAGATTCATGTTTGTTTAAGCAAAGTCTATGGGTTAATATTTGGGCTCGTTATGGGAGCTCAAATTAACTCAGTGCAACATGAGAAAATTTCTTTTTCTTCAGACCCAACAGTTAGAATGCTTTAATATTTGGTGGAGGTTAGATCTAAATTTGTTCCAGTTTGCTTCCTGCCCTTCAGAATCCTTACATATTTGGTATCGCAGGGTGGGGTGGGGGAGGGGGGGGGGGCGCTAAGATTTGAGTTTGTTCATTTTGAGTCTCTGGCTTAATATTTGGGCAAAGGTGGATTAGGCTCAAGGTTGTTGATTAATGTTCAAATTCATTCCTTAGAGTTTTTCCATAAAATTTGTCTTTCAAGCTGCAGTAACACAACAACCCTTGGAAGTTCGGCAGTACTTATTTGTCTACAGCTGACAGAATTGGAAGCAATCAGGAAGACCTATGCTAATAATCATCTGACATGGACACTAGAGTTATGAATAATTTCATAACATCATTCTTATGTAGTGTTCATGAACCATGACTAACTGAATGTGACCCAAATGGGGTGATCTCGATATGCCGGCACCTATTTTTTCCAGCTGTATGGTCAGTAGGTGTGAATAATCTGGATGATCAAGGGATTACAGCTTACAGACTGCATCTTATTTTTCCGACTTGCTGGAGGAAATTATAACTACAGCAGCTGTATATTTTTCATTTTTAGCCCGACTGTTTACAGTGAGGGCTATAGTCATGACTTTGCAAACCGAGAGATCCTCGGTTCGAATCCCACCTGCGGCAACCGTGTTGTGTCCTTGGGCAAGACACTTCATCCCCATTGCCCACGTGGGGGCATGGTGGCATTGTGTTCTAAGGCGTACTGCACATCGATGGTACACCTGTCTTCAACCAATGCTAACCCTGCTTGTGTGGAGTTGGTATGTTGAGGAGCTGACAGTCAATAAATAAATAAATAAATAAATAGTCATGACTTTCGTCCGTCTGTCCGTCTGTTAACATTTAGAGTTTTGGTTAAAGTTTGTGGTTAAAGTTTTTTACTGAAGGTTCAAGTGGGGGGGGGGGGGGGGGGGTTAGCTGCGACTAGCAGCTCTATAAGTGGCAATGTCGGTCTGTCTGTCTGTCTGTCTGTCGGTCGGTCGGTCGGTCGGTCGGTCTGTCTGTGACCAACTTTTGAAATACTTGATGGAATGACTTTATATTTGGCATGAAAGTGTATCTTATTGATGTCTAGCCACTGTTCAATGCATGTGTTGTTCCAAATATTTTTCTTGGAGTTATGGCCCTTGATGAACTTAGAATGTCGGTCGGTCTGTCTGTGACCAACGAGTTTCAAAACTCAATAACTTTTGAAATACTTGATGGAATTACTTTATATTTTGCATGTAAGTGTATCTTATTGATGTCTAGCAACTGTTCAATGCATGTGTTGTTCCAAATATTTTTCTTGTAGTTATGGCCCTTGATGAACTTAGAATGTTGGTCAGTCTGTCTGTGACCAACGAGTTTCAAAACTCAATAACTTTTGAAATACTTGATGGAATGACTTTATATTTGGCATGTAAGTGTATCTTATTGATGTCTAGCCACTGTTCAATGCATGTGTTGTTCCAAATATTTTTCTGGGAGTTATGGCCCTTGATGAACTTAGAATTTTGTGAAATTGCACCACCCATCGCAGCTACGGTGTCGATGTCGCGATTTTTTCCTGTTCAGTCATGACTTTTGTCTGTCCGTCTGTTAACATTTGGAGTTTTTGTTAAAGTTTGTAGTTAAAGTATTTTAGTCAACCTTAAAGTTTTGGGCTTTTTTTTCTTTTAAATTAATATTACTATTAATTGTATCAATCTCATTATGGTTTTTTTTCTATGTTTCATGTTATTTTGGGAAATATTTAACCCTATTTTGTATGGCAATTTATCTTACAACTTCCAGGTTAAATTTTTTTGTTAAAGTTTTTTTTTGTGGAGGTGGTGGGTTTAAATTACACCTTTAATTCTTCAAACAGTTAGTGGAATGTCACTGTTTCTTATTTGGGACAATGTCTGCTATCTACTAAACATTTCTACAGTTATTTTCATTAATATCGGCATGATTTTAACCCCAGTTGCTCGCCATTGCTTGGTGGTTCTCTCTGGGTACTCTGGCTTCCTCCACCCGTAAAACTGTCACGGTCATGATTATCCATTGTGCATAGATATGTGACCTTAAACACCAATAAATAAATAAATAAATAGTCATGACTTTCGTCCATCTGTCCGTCTGTTAACATTTAGAGTTTTGGTTAAAGTTTGTGGTTAAGTTTTTTACTGAAGGTTCAAGTGGGGTTTTTTTTCCTGTTTAGTCATTACTTTTGTCTGTCCATCTGTTAACATTTGGAGTTTTTGTTAAAGTTTGTGGTTAAAGTTTTTTAGTCAACTTTAAAGTTTTGGGCTTTTTTTTCTTTTAAATTAATATTACTATTGATTGTATCAATCTCATTATGTTTTTTTTTTCTATGTTTCATGTTATTTTGGGAAATATTTAACCCTTTTTTGTATGGCAATTTAACTTACAACTTCCAGTTTGAATTTTTTAAAGTTTTTTTTTTGTGGAGGGGGGGGGGGTTAAAATTACACCTTTAATTCTTCAAACAGTTAAGTGGAATGTCACTGTCTCTTAAATGAGACAATGTCTACTATCTACTAAACATTTCTACAGTTATTTTCATTAATATCGGCATGATTTTAACCCCTTTCAAACATGTTTTCAGACTTACTTTCTTTCTATTTGAAATTAGACTTTGCCATATACTTTATTACTCTAATTCTTGCATGGTCAATACAACTTAATGATTCCATTTACATCATTGATTTCTTTTATCGGTTTTAGGAAATATTTAACCCTTTTTTACCAATCAATTTTACTTAGTAATCCCAGCTTAAAATTTTGGATTAACCCTTAAGTCCTCAGATTAATTTTAAAGTATTTATGGCCTTTTTCTGCTTACATAGTTATTGATGACTTGTCAGTGGTTCTACATCACTGATGGCTGCCTATACAGGCAGCCAGCAGTGATGTAGAACCACTGCCAGGGAAAATTCAGTCTTCATACAAGAGTAATAAAAAAGATTACACAAGGGAGCACCTGCTTCAATGCAGTATAAAAGTGGCGGTTTGGGGCTATATGGGGGCTTAAGGGTTAAAGTTCTGCTTTTCAAGGTTCTACCTTTCATTCTCCAAACACACTGTTACAACTTCGTTTCTTTTTTTTCATTTCGGGCAAGGTCTACTGAAGCTGTACACAGTGGTTTCAAATAATATTGGCATTAATTTAACCCTTTTAACAACAGTTTTCGAACTTAGTTTCTCTAAATTTCAAATTAGGCTTCTACCATATACTTTGTTACTTTTTATCCCCTCCCACAAGAGAGGGATATAGCATAGAGCTCGCACCATCTTTCGGTCAGTCCATCCGTCAGTCTCTCCATCTGTCCGAACTTTCTTTATGCCATAACTTAAACAAAAGTCAATGGATTTCAATTAATTTCAGTACATGTCTCTAGGTCAAGTTTGATGACCACAATTATCCAATGAATTATTGCCCTGCCCAGCCCCCGCCCAGTCTTAGGCATTTTTTTTTTCCTTTACTTCAATATGAATTTTGAATAATTTACTGTCACTGCATGCAGAGATTTTTTAGCTCATCTTGACCAAGTCAAGCTGAGCTAATCTCATCACTCTCCATCCATTGTCCATCCGGCGTCCCTCGTCCGTCTACACCATGTTTTGGTCTTCTCCTCCAAAGCCACTGGGCCAATTCAAGTGAAAGTTTGGGTGTGTGATGGGCCCAAAGGGGCATTTTTGTTCAACTCAACATGCCCAACCCCATAAGGAGGGAATGGGAAAATATGCTCCAAAATATTTTTAAAATCTTCCTTTTGAGGTGTAGAATCAAGTTTGTTCAAACAAAGTTAATGAAGCAATATTTGGCTTTGTAATGAGAGGGGTAAGATTTTTTGCCCCACCCAAAATTTCTATATTCTGAAGCGATGGTCCAGTTTGAACCAAATTTGGTATGTGGTATTATTGGGTCAAAAGTACTTGACTCATGCAAAAAAAAAAATTCACATCCCTATGGGATCCCTGGGAGCTAAAAATAGAAATATTTTCAAACGCCCATATTTCCCAATGCACCCGAAACAAAGACTGTTATTTGTTACGAAGTATCCTTAGGACCAGTAGAATTGAATGGGAAAAAAAAATTGCCATCGGTAATGTTAGGGTATTCTGTAATGGGCTTCGAAAAAATGCTGAGTCAACATATTTGCAAAAAAATTTCAAAATCTTTTTCCAGAACCAATCATCAGAATCTCTTGATATTCGGTATACAGCATTCATAGGGGGGTCAGATACAAGTCTGTTAAAATAAAGCCATTGGTTCATATTTGGGCTCAATACAGGAGCCCAAATTTTTAACAAAGGGTAATAATGGGAATATTCTTTAAAAATCCTCTTCTTCAGAACCACCAGTCAGAATCATTTTAATGTTTGGTACACATCATTGTTATGATTCAAGATTGTTCAAACCAAGTCCCTAGGTTAATATTTGGGCTTCCTTTGGTAGCCCAGATTTTAATTTAGGGCAATATGAGGAAGTTTCTTTAAAAATCTGCTTCAAGCCCAAATTTTAACTTTGTTCAATATGGGGAATAATTTTAAAAAGTCATATTCTTCAGATCCACCAGTCAGAATGCTATCATATTTGGTATGCAACATCTCTAGAGGGGTCAGATTCAAGTTTGTTCAAATCAGATCCCTAGGTATATAATTGGGCTCGCTATGGTAGCCCAAATTTTTACTTAGTGCGATATGAGGAAATTTCTTTAAAAATCCCCTTCTTCAGATCCACCAGTCGGAATGCTTTCATATTTGGTATACAACATCTCTAGTGGGGTCGGATTCAAGTTTATTCAATTCAGGTTCCTGGGTTAATATTTGGGCTCCATATGGGAACCTGAAATTTAACTTAATACAGTATGAGGGAATTTCTTCAAAAAACTTCTTCCTCAGATCCACTAGTCAGAATGCTTTCATATCTAAGGGGGCCAGATTCAGGTTTGTTCAAATCGGATCCATGGGTTAATATTTGGGCTCGCTATGGTAGCCCAAATTTTAACTTAGTGCAATATGAAGAAATTTCTTTAAAATTTCTCTTCTTCAGATCCAACAGTCAGAATGCTGTCATATTTGGTACACAACATCTCTAGGGAAGTCAGATTCAGCTGTGTTCAAATCGAGAGCCTGGGTTAATATAAATTCGGGCTCCCCATGGGAGCCGGAAGTGGCCATGTTGCTGAAGAATTAAAAATTTTGTATTCAGTACCATCTAGAGGTGTGTAACTAAGATTAATCCTCATAGGTTGTATCAAGGGGCTTCATAAGGGAGCTCTACATTTTTATGATCAAATAGAGAAAAGGCATGATACCCGAATTATTTTTGTCACTCCTGAGGGACTCAAGGATTGACAGTGTATCATATGGAGATGGATTGCTAATTGTAGACTCATTCTTGGACTCTGTTTATATTGTGTTCTGTTCAAGATGAGTGCTTCAGGCCCAGTGGTGCCTCTTGTTTGAACTCACGTAACCACCCCCCCCCCCCCCTCCCCCTGGCCAATTAGGCACTTTTCTTTTCGTCAAAAATGCATTTTTACAGTTTTGCCTATAAAGTTTTGGGTTAAAAACCCAGACAAGCCCCCCCCTCCCCTCCCCACCCCCACCCCCGGTGGTCGTTCATAACACACTACCATTACATACCAAATATTTTGAAGGATTTGGAGTTAATAAATGCAAACAAACCACAATTGACTACTATACCACACCACCGCAATAAAAAATTTTGCCTATAAAGTTTTGGGTTTTGCATTTGGAAGGATTGGGAGGTATTACATGCAAAAAAGAAAATTTACTCCTATAGCCCAACAGGGGGTGCGGTGGCTCAATAGGTAGAGGTGCAGACTGCAAGTTGAAAGGTCCTAGGTTCGAATCCCACCTGCGGCAACCGCGTTGTGTCATGGGTAAGACACTTCACCCCCATTGCCTATGTGGGGGCACGGTGACGTTGTGTGCTAAGGTGTACTGCACGTCGATGGTGCACCTGTCTTCAACCAATGCTAACCCTGCTTGTGGAGTTCGTATGTTGGGGAGCTGACAGTTGCTCGCTGTTGCTTGGTGGTTCTCTCCGGGTACTCTGGCTTTCTCCACCCGTAAAACTGTCGCGGTCATGATTACCCATTGTGCAGAAATATGTAACCTTAAAAACACCAAAAAAATAAAAATATAGCCAAACATTTATGTACTAAATCTTTAATCCTTTACCCAACAGTACAAACTATTTTTCTGGAACATCAGAGTGTTTCATTTTTAGCTTAAATTGACATAGTCAAGATAAGCTATTGCCATCACGCGTGCGGATGTCTGTTAGTCTGTGAGTCTGTGACGTCTGTTCACGTTTTCCTTTAGCACGGGCTACACCCTGCAGTTCTTGTCTGCTCGTCACGAAATTTCATATGCAGGTTTGGGGTCATGTCTAGATGAGAACGTCCCCTTTTGGTCGCGATCGGGCAACCGGTATGGCTGCTCGAGCCCAAAACCCGAAAACCATTAACACAGTCTACAGGTCGTATTTATGAAGGGATTTCATTGTAACTTGGTAGGATGCCTCTATAATGCCTAGATGAGAACGTCCACTTTCGGGCATGATCTATCAACCGTGATGGCTGCCCAAGCCCGAAACCCAAAAACTTTTAGCAGTCTGCAGGTCATGTTTAATGTGGAGGGATTTCATTGTAACTTGGTAGGATGACTCCTTATGATGTCTAGATGAGAATTTCCCCATTTGGGCATGATCTGTCAACCGTGTCGACAGCCCGAGCCCAAAACCCGAAAACCTTTAGCACAGTCTACAGGTCATATTTATTGAGGAATTTCATTGTAACTTGGTGGGTTGACTTCATGCAATGTCTAGATGAGAAACTCCCCTTTTGGACGTGATTGGGCAACTGTGACGGCTACAGTGGCCCGAAGCCCGAAAACATTTAGCATAGTCTAGAGGTCATATTTATGAAGGGAATTCATTGTACCTTGGTAGGATGACTCCAAATAATATCAAGTCACCTTTAGCATAGGCAAAAAGTCATATTTATGGAAGGATTTCAATGTAACCTGTTAGGTTGACTCCATGTAATGCCTAGATGATGACATCCCCTTTTGGTCGTGATTGGTCAGTTGTGATGGCTATAAGTGCCCGAAGCCCGAAAACCTTGAGCACAGTCTACAGGTCATATTTATAAAGGGATTTCATTGTAACTTCTTAGGATCACTCCAGGTGATGCCCAGATGAGATTGTCCCCTATGGTTGCGATCGATGATGGCTGCCCGAGCCTGAAGCCCGAAAACCTTTAGCACAGTCTATAGGTCAAATTTGTGAACGGATTTCATTGTAACTTGGTAGGTTAACTTCATATAATGTCTAGATGAGAACGTCCCATTTTGGACATGATTGGGCAACTGTGACGGCTAAAGGTGCCCGAAGCCTGCAAACCTTTAGCACAGTCTACGGGTCCTATTTATGAGGGGATTTCATTGTAACTTGGTAGGATGACTCCAAATAATGTCTAGATGAGAACGTCCCATTTTGATCGCAATCATTCAGCCTTGATGGGTGCCCAAGCCCAAACACCTTTAGCATAGGTAAAAGGTCATATTTATGGAAGGATTTCATTGTAACCTATTAGGTTGACTCCATATAATGCCTAGATGATGACATCCCCTTCTGGCCATGATTGGTCAGCTGTGATGGCTACAAGTGGCCAAAGCCCAAAAACATTGAGCATAGTCTACAGGTCATATTTATGAAGGGATTTCATTGTAACTTCGTAGGATCACTCCAGATGATGCCCAGATGAGATTGTCCCCTTTGGTTGCGGCCATTCAACCATGATGGCTGCCCGAGCCCGAAGCCCAAAAACCTTAAGCACAGTCTACAGGTCATATTTATGAAGGGATTTCATTGTAACTACTGTGCCTATGTCACTGACCTGGATTCAGCTGCATCCAGGGGTCTGTCTGTTATCCAATAAGCAATTCCACTGAAACGGGCGATGTATGAGGGGGAGAGAGGGAGGGAGGGAGGGAGAGAGAGAGAGAGAGAGAGGGGGTGGAGGTTGGTCGTGGGGGGGGGGGGGTAAATGGAATTAGTGAACGAGAGAGAGAGAGAGGGTGGTGGTGGGTCGTGGAGGGGGGGGGGGGGGACTGGGTCAAATGGAATCATTGAACGAGTGTGCGCAAAGAGTAAAAGGATATATATCGTGACATATAGGCCAAACTGGCCGGGTGCTTATGTTATAAATTTACTGTTGTGTTGCTATATTGTCATTAGATGCACATGTCACGTGAAATAAAGAATATCTATCTATGTAACTTGGTAGGTTGACTTCATATAATGTCTAGATGAGAACGTCCCCTTTTGGACATGATTGGGCAACTTTGACGGCTAAAGGTGCCTGAAGCCCAAAAACCTTTAGCACTGTCTACAGGTCATATTTATGAAGGGATTTCATTGTAACTTGGTAGGATGACTCCAAATAATGTCTAGATGAGAACGTCCCATTTTGGCCGTGATCATTCAGCCTTGATGGGTGCCCGAGCCCAAAAACCTTTAGCACAGGCAAAAGGTTATATTTATAGAAGGATTTCATTGTAACCTGTTAGGTTGACTCCATATAATGCCCAGATGATGACATCCCCTTTTGGTCGTGATTGGTCAACTGTGATGGCTACAGGTGCCCGAAGCCCGAAAACCTTGAGCACAGTCTACAGGTCATATTTATGAAGGGATTTCATTGTAACTTCGCAGGATCACTCCAGATGATGCCCAGATGAGATTGTCCCCCTTGGTTGCGATCATTCAACCATGATGGCTGCCCGAGCCCAAAGCCCGAAAACCTTTAGCACAGTCTACAGGTCATATTTATGAAGGGATTTCATTGTAACTTGGTAGGTTGACTTCATATCATGTCTAGACGAGAATGTCCCCTTTTGGACACGATTGGGCAACTGTGACGGCTTCAGGGGCCCAAAGCCCGAAAACCTTTAGAACAGTCTACAGGTCATAATTATGAAGGGATTTCATTGTAGCTTGGTATGATGACTCCAAATAGTATCCAGATGAGAACGTCCCCTTTTGGTCATGATCATTCAGCCTTGATGGCTGCCCGAGCCCAAAAACCTTTAGCATGTCTGCAGGTCGTATTTATGGAAGGATTTCATTGTAACTTGTTAGGTTGAATCGATACAATGCCTAGATGATGACATCCCCTTTTGGTCGTGGTTGGTCAACTGTGATGGCTACAGGTGCCTGAAGCCCGAAAATCCTGAGCACAGTCTACAGGTCATATTTATGAAGGGATTTCATTGTAACTTCATAGGATCACTCCAGATGATGTCCAGATGAGAATGTCCCCTTTTGGTTGCGATCATTCAACCATGATGGCTGCCAGAGCCTAAAGCCCGAAAACCTTTAGCACAGTCTTCAGATCATATGTTTGAAGGGATTTCATTGTAACTTGGTAGGTTGACTTCATGTAATGTCTAGATGAGAACAGCCCCTTTTGGACACCATTAGGCAACTGTGTTGGCTACAGGGGCCCAAAGCCCGAAAATCTTTAGCACAGTCTACAGGTGATATTTATGAAGGGATTTCATTGTACCTTGGTAGGATGACTCTAAATAATGTCTAGATGAGAACGTCCCCTCTTGGTCGCGATCATTCAGTCTTGATGGCTGCCCGAACCCAAAACCCCAAAACCTTTAGCATAGTCTATTGATCATATTTATGGAAGGACTTCATTGTAACCCGTAAGTTTGACTCCATATAATGCCTAGATGATGACATCCCCTTTTGGTCATGATTGGTCAACTGTGACGGCTTCAGAGGCCCGAAGCCCAAAATCCTCGAGCACAGTCTACAGGTCATATTTATGAAGGGATTCCATTGTAACTTTGTAGGATCACTCCAGATGATGCCCAGATGAGAATGTCCCCTTTTGGTTGCGATCATTCATCCATGATGGCTGCCAGAGCCCAAAGCCCAAAAACCTTTAGCACAGTCTACAGGTCATATCTATTAAGGGATTTCATTGTAACTTGGTAGGTTGACTTCATATAATGTCTAGATGAGAACGTCCCCTTTGGACGCAATTGGGAAACTGACGGCTACAGGGGCCTGAAGCCCGAAAACCTTTAGCACAGTCTACAGGCCATATTTATGAAGGGATTTTAATGTACCTTGATAGGATGACTCGTTTTGGAATAATTTCACTGTAACTTGGTAACTTTTGTTGATATACGTTAACTGTGAGGGCCACATACATTACCTATAAGGTCATATTAACCCACCCCTCAGCTCTTTAGTACAGTGTACACCTCATATTATTTTTATCATAAACATAGCATACAGGGAACAGAAATGGACATATTCCCACTTATCACAATTCTTGTCTTACTTCATAATCCTTTCATAAACATTGAACATTATCCTTTTCATCAAACACAACACACAAGTTAAGCTACAGTGTCATTGACACTTTCATTTACTTCTAACCCAGGCCCATCAAGAGGGGGGGAAAGCCGGGTGGTAACCCCAGGGTCCGGGGGTCCGCGAGGACAAAGCCGCGCCGCCCAAGACAGCTAGTTTGCGAGTTTTTTCAATGCCCGAATCGACAGGTGGGCTGTGGGCCCCCAAATTCACTAGTAAGCATATATTCCTTTCAAGAACTGTCTAAGTTATTGGATATATCGTGGGTCGATCCGCCCACAATATGCTATTCTGTAATTCGGTTACATAGACGTCCCGCTTCGATATTCCTGGTCAGTTCTGAGAACTGGACATACTTAATTTACTGAAACCCAATCTAGTCTTTGAGAGGCAATTGAGTCATAATAGATATCGGTCGGGGGAGGGGGGAATATTTTCATGGGTCCTTGGTAAATTTGGTTTGAAACAAGGAGGCCCAGGTGGTAACATCTAATTGATCCCCCCGAGGCCCGTATTTTCTCTCGGCGGCACTGTTCTAACCATGGCTTATTAGTCCTTTTTGGAAGAAGCTCATCAAGCTTGTTCCATTAATAGGTCATGAGGTATGTTTTGGAGTAGAGAAATGAAAAAATAAAATTTGAATAGCAAATTTTGTATATCATGAGTGCAGATATGGCGATTCGTTTGGTAATCGGTTAACAAAAAATGACTCCGACTATTTTGTGTCTAAGCATTGCCATTGCTGGGACAGTCGGGCTTATTGCGTGACATCACTCTAGTTATTATCTCATTTCGCATATACCATACAATATATTTAACAATATTTTTCACATATTTTTCGCATATTTTTCGCATACATCATACAATATATATAAAACTATATATCACATATTTTTCGTATACAGATATTCTTATTTTTTAAATAAAGTAACATAATACAGTGAATAAATGCAATGATTAGTAAAACAATTCAAAATATTGTGAAACACAGAACATATTACAATGAACCACAATAAATGCAGTTTTCTCAGTGGCCCTGGCCCGAACATTTTGAAGTCCAAATATTCTAACCAGTCCATTTCTCCCCTTGAAACACACGTTTATAATGTCTTATAGCATTATCGACGACCCGGTACTTCCTTCTTCTGGGTGCCACGTTTCCACTATTACTTATTCGTAATATTGTTGCTTCTTGATATGCCTGCTCCTCTATGATAAATTGGATCGAGCTAACTATGTTTGGATGGGGGCCAATACTACCCAATACATGGTGACATAGCCTGTAAACTTTGTTATACGTGGGTCAACTGGATGATCTTGCACAAGCGCCTCATCCCAGGCCTCTTATGCATTTGCCATTTTGATAATTCTGAGAGAAAGACTGATTCAAATGATGGAGATAGCCACAAAGAGAGGATGTACATATCATAACTATGATTTTTATTTTCCAAACTGTTGAAATACAACATATATTACTTGAAATGTTCTCTTGTTGTTACAGTTGATGAGGGTTCAATCACGACCAGTGATTAGCGAAACTGCGAAAAGAATTTCACACCAGAGTTATTTATTTATTTATTTATTTATTTATTTATTTATTTATTTATTTATTTATTTATTTATTTATTGGTGCTTAAGGTCACATATTTATGCACAATGGCTAGTCATGACCGCAACAGTTTTAGGGTGGAGGAAGCCAGAGAGAACCACTGAGCAACGGCGAGCAACTGTCACCTCCCCAACATACTAACTCCACGCAAGCGCAGGGTTAGCATTATTGGTTGAAGGCAAGTGCACCATCGACGTGCAGTACGTCTTAGTACACAACGCCACCGTGCCCCCACGCGGGCAATGGAAATGAAGTATCTTGCCCAAGGACACAACGCGGTTGCCGCCGGTGGGACCTCTCGGCTTGTAGCCTGCACCTCTACCTACCGAGCCACCGCGCTCCCCACACCAGAGTTTTACATCATTATTGATATTGACTATAACTCAATCTTTACCCCGACTGACTGCTAATTAATTGTTGGCTGCAGGCATATCGAGACTAACTCACCCAAAATACTTCTCTGATCCACTTTGTCAAGTGAGCGATTAAGGCCCCTGGGGGGGGGGGGGGTGCTTTTTTTTTTTTAAATGAGTACTGGTAGTTGGTGTTTTAAAAATGAAAAGGCTGTAATGGGTAAAGGGTTAACATGTATTGTCTGTGTACTACAGGGGTTCAACCATACTGGCCTCATGGGATCCTGGCCCATAGCAGGTCTGAATTCTCGCAACGATTTTCGCAAGAATCCAAATGGATTCACCAAAATTTGAGGAATTATAAGCCCTGTACAACCCCAATTTTGAAACAAAATTGACATATTGTTAAATGTTTCATGGGGGTGGGGCACTATTTATCTTGCCGTATGGTTAATTAATACAGATTTTGTAAAAAGGTTTTGTGTGGTGATGCAGATTTTAGTTCGGTTTTGGGATTTGGGTAGTTTTCAAAGAAAGCTGTGAATTCTTATCCCTCCCAAATTACTCATTAGGTAACAGAGTAGGATAAGTTGCACTCGTAAATTATGTAATTCCCAAAACTAAGCTGTCTTGGGAAAATATATTGTTTCAATAAACATTTGAAGAATTCTTCTGACATCTTGCTTTACTGTTGAATGTTCCAGGTGAATAAAGAGGGTGATTTGAGGACTTTTAGAACCTAAAAATTCGTTGGACTATTGGTGTGTTTTGAATTCCCTGAGAAATATGTACATGTGACCAGCACTTCCCTTTCTGTTAGTTTTTAACGCTTATTTGTTGCATGACAAAAGGTTGTCTGAAGGGCTATACCAGACAAAAAGATATTTGAATGCCCAATTTAAAATGATGCGGCCATATTTTTTTCGCATGAACGTTATAATGGTCGCCTATGGGAAATTATTTAGTACTGTGATACGTATTCATGTTTGGCTGAAATTAAACTATTGCAGGAATTCGATTGCATAAAATGTTTTTGGAGTAATGGTTGCGGAATGAACTATTTCAATATGTTGGCAACTTTGGGATTCCTTCTTACGCCTTGCGTAGTGTCATACTAGTTTTGTCATAGTGCGGTGGCTTTGATTTCAACTTTAATGCAAAACAGAGATAAAAATTATTTGAATTGAGTCCAGTGCCCAAAGTAAAATATACAAGCCATTATAAAGATTTGACTCAACGATTCGTTGTGTCAAACTTATTGTAAAGGCTTTTATATTCCAGTTTGCTCGTTGGTCCCAATAAAGTTAATATCTGTGTTTTTATCTACAGCAAGGCTGACATTAGTAGCATCATACTGCATTACAACTGCCAGATGAGAAAAAAATAGTTAATTATTATTGACGCAACGCTCGGAATACTCGCGTCGCGTGTAGCACGTAAAGGTGTTTATTGTTAACTGATGAAATAGTTGGCATAGAATTTGAAAGTCAATGGGCAAATGACACCAATTATACAATAAGTGTCATATTGGTATAGGGCTATCGGACTTCATTATTACCGAGGCTTTCAACAAATATAACATTCCTGTAGATGAAATTGTGTAGGACATTATTTTTTCTGAATCACGGGGTTGAAAAGTTAAATGAATGGCATCTTTCCACTGGAATGGTTAGACAGACATTGCAATACTATTTTGAAATCTAGTAATAAAATAAGTGGAATTCGTTGACTTGCTTTTATTAATCTCTCACGATTACCGTGTGTTTAATTTAACCCTTTACCCAACGAAACTGACCAAACCAGCCAGCGCTATTCTCAAAAATCGCCAATTAATTTTCATTATTTTTTCATTTTTTGTCTCCAAAACATAGGTTATGAGCCCTCGTTGGAACGAGCTCGTTTCAACGAGGGGCCATAACCTATGTTTTTGAGACAAAAAATGAAAAAATTAGTTATTCAAGAATTTTTTTGAAAGTGTCGTCTGCTTTCCATGTTAGATAAAGGGTTAAGGGTGTTCTTATTCGGTCGAAACTCATGCTACGGGACGAGTTGCACCGGACAGAAACGAATGTCAAATATTTCATAGTCCTTGTCTTCATCCGAATCGCCCAGGTACATTCTAGATCAGCAGACGCAATCTTCTCCGTGATACCCCACATCAGTAAATTGCGTATTTAGTTTGCGATATGTAATAATATAAAAAATAATGACCTGGATTGAGGGTAACATTGTAGATTGTCTCCCCACGGAACCAATGTCTCCCGAGGCATGAACCGAGGGAGACATTGGTACCAAAGAGAGACAATCTGCACTGTTACCCTCAAGCCTGGTCTCGTTATTTTTATTATACAAAATGGTTATATTTTCCCCCTTCCCCAGTCAGATGAGTTTGAAAAAAATGATATACAACAGCTTTATACTACAACTTGAGAATTTTATTTCATGTTCAACTCGAGAGTTTCAACTAGCCAGGAGGCAGTATTGATTGAAGGAACCCTGAATAATTTAAATGGTCAAGATTTGTTTAATTTGGTTAATATTGTTAATTTGAACGGTTAAATTCAATGATCATCAATCTGAGAGAATGCAGCATGAATGCTTCTTCTTCGGTCGTTTCTGGTGTCATTTTCGGGGAATCTCGGTCCAAGCGGGAGACATTGCCGAAAATGTCACACGGGAATATTATCCGCAAAGGGAATAATGTAGAAGAGCAAATCAAATCGAATGGCAGTTTACTTGACGCGTTTAAAATGTGGTACAATAAATATAACATTTACTCCTTATAGATTTTACAGTTTCAATCATTTTTGCAACACCATACCAAGATAAGTTCTAGAACTTTACTGTGGTTCTTTGTCAAATCTTTGATGACTATGGAGGTTGTCAAAATTTAATTAAAACCTCTACAATGATGTTTTGAGTATCACTTGTATGTTTTCCCGACACCCGTTTGAGGCTGAAGAATTCACCCAAACCTGAATTAGTTCTAGGTGGTTAAATCAGATACGCACTCATTTTACCAAATAGTTCCATTTATTCCTGTTATTTCTGGCAAACAGCCGAGCGATTTGACTATAATCCACATGTCCTTTATTCGAGAATCTCCTGAATACGAAAACAAATGATCGTGATGTATTATCGATATCAGATAGTCATTAGGATAGTAGTGAACACCTAATCTGACAACCAGTCTTCTCAAATGAAGTTTACTTTTGTTGCATCAATCATCCGTTTTTCTTTCACGAAACTGAAGCAGAAAGAGTACACTGGAGTTTTGGAATAGTTTCAATTATATTACGGGCCCCGTGAGAATATCTGGTATTTACAACATTAACAAAATGCCATTTCATCTTCGCTGAATGACATAATAGTATAACAGATAGATGATATCAGATTGATGTAACCATTCACACAAACCATCTCCTCACACATACCATTTTCACTGGTTCTGTCCCACGACAGATGCTTCTGCCCGTCAAAAGCCGAGGCTTTTAACAGTATTAATATAATGAGATAGTCCTTGTGATTGAGCGCGGCAATATACCATTGGCAAGTAACTGACAATCGAGTATTTTAACGATTATCAAAGCACACAAACAAAAAGGTATTTACAGTAACACCAGTTTTTATTTACCTTCGGCGAACACCATCCATGGCTTCAAGTTCAGTGCATCGGCTTTCTGATCGAAAAGTCTTGAGTTCAAATCTATCCGAAGCTCATGCGTTGCTTCTTTGTGTACTAGCGTTAACCTTAGTGGTACCATTGGGAGCGTGCGTTCACAGTGTGCATTCAACCTATGTCGTGTGAACTCAGTCATGTTCTTTCAGATTAGTACCTAATCCTTTGAAATGTGTGGCAGCAACTTACCTCTACTTGGCGGTTGTCTTTCGGAATTCCGGCTTTCTCGACCAGGAAAGCTTCCAAGAAACTACAGCTGTCATAGAAAGGCTTTCTCTCGGTACTCCAGCTTTCTCTTCCAATAAAGCCGCCATACAAAGTACTTTTGTCATATAAAGTCTGTGTATCGGTATTCCGGCTTTCTCAACCAGTAAAGCTGTTATAAAATAATTAACACTTTCAACACTGGTGCCCTAGAAGGTATCATTTCAGTCAATACTGTCAACGGCAAAATTGGCGAAACCATCCTGGTTTGTTGGGAGGTTCAGTAACAATTTAATCCACCAGCTCTGTTAAGCTGTTGGATTAAATTATTACTGAGCCTCGCTTCAGATTTTTTGCTCTTTATATCGTCTGCTTGTCCACTGCCATTTTTTTCTTCACGCAAAACTTCATTCATATTCATCCCGGATTGGAAGCGTTAATATTTCTCCAACTTCTCCAACTCTATATCATGTCTGCATCAAACGAGGCTACTGCGCTGATGTGAGCACATTTTAGAGAAGACGATTTTTCAAACTCCAAATAAAACCCCAAGAGCCTTTGCGCTGAAAACTCTGGACAAACTATCCATAATTTCATTTCTGTTTGCATATGCCGTATTCAATTTTACAAATAGTCGTTGTCATGTAATAAACATATCAACAGAACAGTCAACCAGTATGGGTTGTTATATTTCATCTCATTGACAAGACCAGTAAAATCAAACACGACCCCTGCGCCGTCTTTATTACATGTCCATTCAACTTTAAACCCTTATATTTAACGGAATAGCCGCTATGACATAAATGATTCTGTATTCAATGGGTGATGTACAAGCCGGAACATTTTTCCCAGCACCGTTCATACTACGTCAATCCAACTCGTTATGTAAAACACCCACCGATTGAAACACACGTCGCGTTCAGTCTATTTATTTCACTGCTGTATTATTGTATTTATTGGAGCTTACGGGCACTTTCAACAGCTTCAGTCGAATCGTGCTGGCCATTTTACGGTCGGTGAAAGCTGAAATACCAGGAGAGAACCACCGAGCAGTGGGGAGCAACTGCCAGCCTCCCCAATGTACTAACTCTGTACAAGCAGGTTCACCAGCGGTTGCAGGCAAATGCACAATCGACCTGTAGTGCGGCTCAGTACACTGCGCCGCCGTGCCCACGCGTGAGTAGTCGGGATTAAGTGCCACGCCCAATGACACAACGCAGTTACCGCTGGTCGTGATCGAACCGTTGACCTTCTGGCTTGAACTTCGACGTTCTAACCACTGATCTGCTGTACAATCGCTCTTTTACAGCTGTTTTTCTTAGATTTGAAAACAGTGAGAGTGTACTTCCGGTCACAGGAATCAACAACTTGGTATTACAGCACTGTGATCTCAAACGTAGACAGAGTGTTTCCTGTCAAAATGCTTTATCCGCTTTATCCCCTCTCCACTGTAGAATCTTACCCTTAGAAAAGAAAATCTGTGAACGCGCTGAACCTGAGATGCTATTCTCGTTTCATTTTCTTTATGCAGTCTTGAATTAGCAGTTTCTCACATCAGAAAGCGATTCCAATACTAATTTATTGTATAAGTACTTCGTTTATGACAGATATATAAAAAAATGAGAAATAGGTGTTACATATGTGGAAAAACAAATTGCGTCTCAATTTTGAGCAGCCAAGTTTGAAATAACCGCGGCGCGTATGCGAATCCATATTTGTGTTTTTGGTCGCGTCGATAACCCATTAAACCCGTTAACCCTTTACCAAACGAATCGGCCACATCCACCTGCGTAATATGTAAATTCAGCAACCGAAAAAATATTTTTCACAAAAATTCAACAAAACCATATCATGTGACCCCTCTTTGGAGTGAGCTCGTTCCATTGAGGGGTCACATGATATGGTATTGTTGGAAAGTTTTAAAAAATGGTATGTAAAATAATAAATTTTGATATCGTCTGCGTAAAAGACGTAAAAGTCGTAAAACAAAGGAACCCGGTCATTAATTACATATTCGCTTATTTACTCTAATATATATAAAAACACGATATTATTCACAAATGCACTTTGAGCAAGTTTTGTTCGAAATAGCCGCGACCAGAGTACACACATCTGGCTGAAAATGATCCCCGAACACATCCACGTTTTCACTTAGAACACACGCATTTATATTTTATTTGTCCTTTCACAAGTATAGTCAATACACAGCTCTATTGATTACGTTTCTCTCCTGGTTGTGATGGATCCGGTATTTTAAAAAAACTGTTTTTACAATATCCGATAATATTCCTTCAGTTTATTGCTTGATATTTCGGCATTTTTAATAGTCAGCTAATCGACAATTAGTGATCTTGTGTCGGCCTATTGGTTTATGCAATTAACTGTAAGTAACCCTGATTTTGTTTGGAATGTAATAGCCAGAAATGAGGGTGTGTCATGATAGAATTGACTGAATCTCCTTTCAAAGACAAAAGATTGACAGAAAATGTATGCCCCCATGTTGTAGTACGATCTTCAAAATTACAGTTTTAATGGACTGATTTTTTTCTTTTGTGTATGAACAACTTTAACTCTGTTACACAACCATTTTTATATGATATTTCAAATTAACCCTTAATTGCGAGATGGTTTACTTCTTTAGTTGAGGAAATCTCCATCTATTGTATAAGTTTGTCGCGATAAAATTGCCTTCTGATTGTGAAAAGGGGCGATTTTGCTGTCACAGAATTGTGGATATGTAAACAATGTGAATGTATTACCAACCTCGGCGGCTACCTATATATAACATTAAATCTAAATTGGTTTACTTCAAATACATCCGGCTTGAAATACTGTGGCCCATTCATTCTGGACTGCTATTTTCACCACCGCTCTTAATACAGCGTCTGCTGCTTAACCCTTTACCAAACGAATTGACCGCATCCCTCCGCGTAATTTAGAAGTTGAGCAGTTGAAAAATTACTATTTTTCCAAAGAATTTCAACAAACTCACATCCTGTGACCCCCCCCCCCCCCTCCCATTGGAACGAGCTCGTCGAACTCGCCCCCATGAGGAGTCACATGATATCGACTTGTTGAAAAAATTTGAAAATTTTTAAAAAAAACAATAATTAAAATAATAAATTTTGATACGTCTGCGTTGGGGAAAGGGTTAACAATCGAAATTTCGTTACATTGGATTGAAATGTCACGAGTCGTCAATTTTGACAGATATGCTTTAACTGAAACATAACCAAAAGGATATACAAATGACTTAGTGCCCGATGAACTGAGACGTTTACTGGGACGACAAAGAGACGGCCGATCAGGGGTTTTTTTCCAACCCAAAACGTTTGACGAAGAATCATATAACAAAATGATCAAGAAAAGTCTGAAAAGGATCGTAAAGGGATTCCAATCCCATCGCAAACAAAAATATTCCATAAACAAGCATTACACGATATTCCTTAAACAAAGGGCAATAACTCCTATAATTTTTATCGGATATTGGTGGTCGTCGAACTTGACATAGACATTGTTTCTATAGAGTGATGTACCGATAACAATTGAAATTGTTAACTATTGTTCAAGTTATGCCATAATAAATTTTACAAGATATTTTTATAACAAAGGGCCATAACTCCCATAATTTTCAAAAGATCATCGAACTTGACGTAGATATTGCTGCTATAGAGACATATAGCAAAAAGAACTGAAACCCATTAACCCCATGTTCAAGTTATGTCATAAACAAAGTTGGAACGAACGGACGGACGAACCACTTCGCTATATCCCTCCCTTGCGAGGAAGAGGGATAATAAACAAATCGTTCAGTGCTGTTGAACAATTGTGTACATGCAGGTGGAGACAGAGGAGTGCTCCCAGTCCCGGAGACCTCTGCTGGAAACTAAGTTCTCTCAGTGTTTTAGTCATGGTCCGTTCACGCCAAAAGTATTTACCAATGACCTAACAAAGTTAGGCATTGTAGACTAGACTATTTTTTGATGTTTCGAGAGATTTCCAAATCAGTGGGGTACAACCCTCTTACCATGTGTGTGTGTGTGGTCCAGCGCATACAAATCAATCCTAAATCAGCAATAGAAAGCATCGCCTGTTACCACATGCACGCAACATTGCTCTCTGTCCATCGCCGACTGCCATATCAAAATTCACAATGACGAGCGGCTGCGGAGTTTTTCTTGAGTTTTTTTGGTTTGTCGAATAGCCAGGACCCGGCTCGGAATTAGTTTACTACACGAGACTTAATTTAGTAACTGTCTACTTATTTAATGTGATATTGTCGCAAGATTATGGGGTTAAATTGATGTTCGAATGATGGAGGAAAATTTATGCTCTTTTCAATGCTCAACCGACAGCCAGTGACTGTCGTCTGAACCCCAGTTCGAACGTAAACCTTGCCACCTTATCAATGACCTATCCGCTTGGGAAACTTAGGATTCCTGAAGGTGCCTGTGGCTTACAACGCCAAAGGGTGATCAACGATAATTCACTGAAAAGATTATTTATTTACATGTACGAAGAAATATAATATGAAACAAATTACTCACAAAAATTATCCATAAGAATACACTAATTACGCGGATAAAAGTTTATTCTTTAGGGCCCTCGACGTCTCCCACAGCTAGCTCTGTCCGCTGGATCAACTTCACATCATCTTCATTTCCTCTCGGTTTGTGATACATACAAATTGTCTATTCACTCCTCGTTGCTTCTTCCTCGCAGGGTTACTTCACAGTCATCCGGGCTTAACACATATAATGTTCTGCTTGTGTGATTCTGTCAGCGTTCTCACAGTTCAATCACAATGCAAACGGCGTCTACCACAGTTCACGATCGCTTTGCGCCTTGCCTGGCTTTCACGGGGTTAAGTTATTCTTCGCCTTCAAATATATACTTAACAAAGCTTACATAATAATATTCTGCAAAGTGTTCTCAACATCTCCAATTCTCGCACCGTCTAAACTATCTTGTCTCGCGAGCTGTTCCAGCCCTTACTC
Source organism: Pictodentalium vernedei (assembly GCA_031216915.1). NCBI lineage: Eukaryota > Metazoa > Mollusca > Scaphopoda > Dentaliida > Dentaliidae > Pictodentalium > Pictodentalium vernedei. The sequence continues at coordinate 270,010,511 of CM062291.1, read as the reverse complement.
AAGCTCTTAATACGGCCTCTAGACCTCAACGTTACAGCTTTTACTTCTTTGGCTTCTATGCCACTACGGTTCGCAACCGTTAACAAACTACTCTCGGTTCCTTACACCCCTCATCGGGTTACAACAGTACGCTTACTTTCAATCTCGGTGCCTATGACCCTCGACGGCCAAGGCTAAATTCGGACCTTTTCTGGGTGCCCTCAGGCCAACTGCCTCTGTATGTCTTGCCTTTTAAAACACGTAACGCCGTTTACCTAAATATAGCTCCCTGAGCTCGTACTTCCTTTCCTGATCATATTCTCATATATGGCCACCGACTTGGCCCGCGACTGCTCCTATTCTAAATATGAGCTCTGTGGCATCTCTACATCACAACGTGCATATACTTTCGCACCGATGCGTCACCTTCTCTAACCTAAAGCATGGGACCTCCCCATCTACTGACAACGACCCACAGCCGTACACACGTTCCGACTAGAATTGGGTTGAATGAATTTTTCGAGAAATCCCCCGATTTTTATTTAGACAGCCAGAACATTTATTCTCAGTTAATCGCTTCTCTTGAACTTGTCGGCTTAGATCTATTTTAATTTAACACTCGCTTTAAAGTTCCTTTGAAAAACTAGCACTTTTTTGACATTTCGGAGACAGGCTAGCTGCGTAATATAGGTGTGTGTCCAGAACATGTGTGATGCACTGGTTTCCAACAATTACAATTTTACTGGCCTTAATTACCCAGATAACGACTACAGAAGGGAATATTGTTTCTCTTACTATTGATCTGTTATCAGATAGCCCATGCGGCGTTCAACAAGTGCGCCATAATGGACATTAAACTTTCATGCCAAATTAGCAGAATTTGAATTATTGCCGATCTCTTTTCGGGGTCCGCCATATACCTATTTTTTTACGTTTTATGTTTAACCCATTCAGAAAGATTATCGAAAATATTTACACTTTTAAACAAGAAAATCGGAACTTTTAGCACCTTGACAGATATTAGGGACATTAGGGATATAATTATGAATAAGAATTTGAACGAACAACTAATCTCTAATAAAACCAGCCGCTTTTTTCTTATCACTTTGTAATTGCATTGTGTGTTAACTTATAGAAATCTGAAGTCGTGTCTACTCGCCTATGATGTAATACAGCATGTGCTTTGGCACTGACAGTTCGGAGAACAGTGAGCAGGAAAAGTCCATCTGATGGTCAGTAGTTTCACTGCAATGTCCCAGCATTGTAGGAGCTAACTTACACTGGATTGCTGGTTATAAAGGCAGCACATGGTTATTGTAAACCTTATATTAGGATTTAACCCTTTACCCAACGTAACGGCCAAAACCGTCCAGCGCTATTCTCAAAAATCTCCAATTAATTTTCATTATTTTTTCATTTTTTGTCTCCAAAACATAGGTTATGACCTCTCGTTGGAACGAGCTCGTCGAGCTCGTTCCAATGAGGGGTCATAACCTATGTTTTGGAGACAAAAAATTAGTCATTCAAGAATTTTTTTTTTTTTTTTTTTTTTTTTTTTTGCAAGTGTCGTCTGCTTTTCATGTTAGATGAAGGGTTAATTGCTGTTGGATATTGTTCCTAGACTCCTGATATTTAATAGCGATCTTGTGCAATTTATCAATATAATCAACTAAGAATGCAACTTATGCTTACTGCTACTGTTTATCTTATCATCGCTCTGCGTATTGTCTTTGATTACTTAGATCTAGGAAATTATGCGATTTGGGGTCCATTGCGTGAAATTTCTATTTGTTTTCGATGTCTCGAACTAATAGGTGCGCGCGTCCACTCCTTTCTTCTTTGGCGTCCAATGTTGTGTTTGGTCCGGACACGCATTGTGGCAACCAGAAGCATGTTTCAGACATTCTCAGTTGGACTGAGATCCTGCGAGCAACTCGCTTATTAGGGCATACAGACCATTTTTTTTACTGCTTCTGGCTATATTCTTCGTAAGAATACACTCAATACCAAACGTAGAGTCTCCAAGTAGCACTACCTGGACGCATCATATACATTCCGATAATGTCTCTACGGTCCCAAATGTATATCCTTGTGCCAAGAGAACGTAGATGCCAGTTTTTCTTATTCCCCTTTTTCTCGTTCCCACATCAAAACATCCTCCATCCGTCAAGAAAAAAACACCCTCCAAACCGCCGCTTCCCAATTTTGTAACGCCATATTGAAGGTTCACTTCGAAGGGTTCATTTCGGATTCGGATCTTCGTATGACTATTTTCAATCCTAAAATCACACGAACAGTAACAGGCAACAATCAAACGAAGAGAACTGAATTGGTTGAATGCTGAAAGCACATATTTTGGTTCCCTTCTTAAGTGTCGGTAACGAAGGTTGAAAGCTTCATCTTCATATCACCTTCAAAATGAAACTCATTTCATCTCTATGGATTCATGCTGCTACCATTTATAGGGAAGTGCGTGAAAATGCTCTACTATCAGTTGCATCAAGGCAAACACACGTGTTTGAAACGTGTGCTACCCGGATTCTCCACAAAACTATAACTGAGTATCGGATGATTAAGAAATTTCAACCTGGACTTCACCGGGACTCACTAGAGAAAAATACTGATAGTAGACGTCTTTACGCTATATTACAAATTTATTCACCTGACTCTTGCAAACGTGTAATGCAAACACTGAACGACACACGTGTGTGAATGGGTTAATCGATATTGCACTTGTGCCAGCGCGGGAGGATAAAACGAGAGACCGCAGTGTGTCGTCCAGTGTTTATTATACGCCTTCGCGTCTATAAAAACAATTATTAGAAAGACAATCAGCAATTCATTTGACAACCATCAACAAAAACAACACAGTTTATCGCCAACCAAATTTGCGAGGGGAACGCGTGTTACTGTCTCGTACCCTGAGTTCCGATGTGTTCTATGTGCCTTCTGGCACATAGAACACATTGGGACTTAGGGGTTGATTTTCAGCTACAGCTGGCGATTCAAACTGTAATTGCGTTGCACGATTTGTAGAAATTCCAGTGAAATTTCGTTTGTATTTAAAAAGTCCGTCAACGATTTCCGTTCCGCACATATGTGCGGAACTGATTTTCATTTTCCGCATGGTTTAGTGTGCTGTAGACGGGGATTACACAGAACAGGCGTGTCATAAAAAGCGTTGGTGTGAACTGGTAACCTAATCCTCTGTCAAACTGGTTATTAAATATTCACAGACGCTAAAAATCATTATATATACAATTTTGAAGTAATATATGAATAAAACAAATAATATTGAAAATAACATTTAGAATCTATTATTAATCGAGTGGGTATTATAATGGATAGTGTAGATGAAAAATAACGCAATCTAATAATCCATCTATTCATGAATTAATTGAGCTGCTATTATCAAAGCATCTAAATTGTAGAGATGAGTGGTATTGGAATTTTGAGTTCGGTACCGGTTTCGGTATTTTGGGGGGGTATACCGCGATGTCGGTTCGGTATTCGGTACCTGACTCGATTGAGACTTGTTGATACTACCAGAAGGGAATTCACACCAGGATAAAATAGTATAAGTTTTCTTGTAGCATTCCACAACAGCACCACAAATGCCACTGCCAACAAGCTCAACATTGGTATTATTTTGCCAACAAGAATCATATCGACTGTCATTTTTTGACTTGTTCCAAACAAACCTTAACCATTAAAGGCCTAATGTATTCCAGGGTTGTGCGAACTTGGAGCATGCGCTCTTAACATATCATCATTCCGAGGTCCATCAGACAATAGACAAAAACATTGGGCAGTGATTTCTAGTGAAGTCTTAACTACTTTAACTGGCAGCCAAGACTTGACTAGAAATCATTGCTAAACAACTGGACGTGTACAGTTTGTAGTCAAGTGGGAATTCAGGACAATTGGCCGGCTCTCAGGGGTTAACAACACTGAAAAGAAAGTCATTCACTTATTTCATGAAAATTATCTCTTTTACTGCTATTAAGCCTCAACAAGGTCTTATAAATAACATTCAATGATTGGCTCAGTTCGGTTTTTCGGTATCCCATGATATCGGTATCGGTCGGGCTTTCGGTATATTGCACATCAATACAAAACTGACCCATTCTTTCTAAACGATAGATTTTAGTCTAGCTACAGCAGATATGTATTCTGAATCACTTACAAAGAGGGGAGTGAAAAAATGAAGCACTACTTTTGTACACTATACAGGAGTCCCTGTCCAATCATTAACTGGTCGGCGTTACTCGAAGGTTCCCCTATGGGATAATAAAACTCTCTTTTTGTAGTAGTTGCTGTGGAATTATTTATGTATTCATGTACATGTCAGACTTCAAAATTCCGAAACTCATGTTCTATTAATTTAGGCGTAACTTTCATGAACATCGCGTGGCTTAACTGGGCTTAACTGGCTTTTGCCTTTTATGTTTTGTTCCCTGAGCCTTTTCTGCAATAAATATTTATAGTATATTACGACATGTCACCATGTGGTACTTTTATTGGCGAGTTCTGCAGTATGCTCGCAAGGTGAAATTGAAATTCTGCACCGAACTGAGAAGGAAAATTATGGCCATCCATAGATTTGAACAGTCAGTTGATATGGGAGGTAATAATTTGTTGCAGTGACGAGATCATTTCTTACAGATCAATCAAGTCGTCGTTAGCCTGTGCAAACGAGACAGAATATTTTGTTTACTAAGTGATAATGAATAGTTAACCCTTTGAACGCTGGTGATATCTTCCATGTCAGTTCAATGACGGCACTTGGGAGAGTCAATATTCATTATTTGGGGATAGGCCAAATATTTTCAACGTGCAGCCTTGTGGCTGCACGTTGAAAAATATTGTCGGTCTACCCCACGCATTCATTTTGCAACCATCATACTTAACGAGATTATGAGGTATCATGTTCCTGGGCATGAATAGGGTGTCTCGGGTTCAAAGGGTTAACAATTGAATACGACACCTGTAAATGTAATCAAAAAATAAAGTAGATTCACATTTCAACTCCAGAAATTGAACGTATCTGTCTACTAGTATTATACCGCGATCGCTGTGCGTATTTAACGTTACGCGATACAACACAGACACTGCGAAAGGTGCTAGATACTCCACGCGTGGAATCCAGATTACGCGTAAGAGCATCGTGTAAAATCGCTTCCGATTGGACTTTACGCGTATGAGTGACTTTATGACGTGAAATAATTGCTTCATCACAAAACCGTGTCAAGCAAGAAAGTTATCGGATCTTGTTGTTACGTGTCTGAGAGACGTTATAACGTAAATGAAATGGTTCGATACAAAACAGCGTGAAGCAAGAAAGTTATCAGACATTGTTGTTACGAATCTCAGTGATGTTATATTGACTTATAACGTGAATGAAATGCTGCGACACAAAACAGTGTCTAACAAAAAAATTATCAGAGCTTGTTGGAGTTTTTCGTATATTTCAGGCGCACGTTCTGCGCACGTGAAATTCAGGAAAAACTCCAACTCGGGTCGTTCATACCAGTACACCTTAATCCACCTTCGTTGTGTTCTCTCTTGATATCGTACAATGCCAGGATGTCTAAATTCAACTTTACAGCTATTGATTTTTCAAACAGGCCTCAAATAGAATGTTCGTCTTGAGAGTTCAGCGCAAAGAATATCGAGTTTTTAGTACGTGTTATAAAACTGTCACCTCAAAATTCCACGCATGTGGCGTGAGCCTCGTTTCAGCTGGCTATGATATGAATGTGGAAAATGTGAGACTCTCACTTTGCCAGTGATCTGGAATCGCTAGGTAAATTGCAGCGACTTTGGTGAGATATTTGTGATAGTCCTATAATAATACTACTGACAATATATTGCTACAGCGGTACTTTAGAGATCCAGACTGGCACTGGGGCTAACGCCAAACATGACTGCAGCGAAAGATTTCGTAAATCCTAACTTAATCATTTCAATCCATTGGAGCAATTTCATACTGACGAAGTCTTTTTCTGATTTTTGATTTGCATAAAATGGCAAATGGTACAAGACGTTTTTTAACCATTTGAACCGCTGTGGTACATTCCATGTCAGTGCAACGGAACTAGTTGAAAGAGTCCATATTCGTTATTTGGAGGAAGGCCAATTAATATTTTTGACGAGCAGCCCTGGGCTGCTTGCTGGCAATATTGGCTGGTCTTTCCCATAAATTCAGTGAGCATCTGTTTATTTGTTGAAATTTGGGGGCATCGTGATATTTGATAAAAGGTGTTTTCGAGTTCTAGGAGTTACGAATGCCGAGACGTTGTAGAAATGTGACAAATGTCAATGTCGGGTAATATGTTTTTCCTGTGAATAACTTTCTACAATATGGATAACATGCTTCAAGTAAATGTTCACGTTACTTCCTTGCCACTGTTACTTAATAAATTTCCAGCATTAATTTAACACTGAAAACGTTTATACTTATAGCAGCAGTGACGTCACTTGCGGCAAAACATTCACACAGAACCGTCACGATGCAACGCTTCCATTACAGTGAAAAACGATGAAAGGTGACTGTCTATCAATCATAAACGTTTTGGTATTGTAAATGTTGATTGTTTTGACACACGGGCAATAAAATAGGTTATGGTACAAACAAAAGGAAGAAATAAGTTGTCAAAATAAATTAATATACTACTCGAAGTTTGCTAAGCACCAAGTATTTCCAACTACCTGTTTTACGTTTTAGTGGAAATATTGTAATGAAAAGTGTATACATATTTTATTCATTTATATCTTTAATGATTTAAGTATAGAAATTGAGATTGTATTTGTGTTTGACATTATTTTTTAGCTTTTGAATACGATAACCATGGAAAATGGATATTATTGGTAAAAGAGGATTTTTTTTCAATTTGCCAAAAAGTTGACGGAGCGAACTGGTATGGGTTCAATATCGAGTATGAGACCCATTACCGTTAATTACAGCTTGACATCGCCTTCTCAAGCTCCCAATCGGGTTCCTGGTGGTCCTTTGTTGGATGTTTTCCTTTCTTGGCCCAGCATGGCACCAAACTTCTGGACACTTCTTGGCTGGACTGAACGGGCTGAAATTGCAGGCTGCAACTCATTCCAGACATGTTCTATTGGATTGAGGTTAGGGGGTCTTGCTGGCCAGTCCATATGTTCAGTCCCCTCCCTCTGTCGGTGCTCTCCGACAGTATGGGCAACATGAGGACGGGCATTATCGTCCATCAAAATGAATCTATCACCCACTGAACCTGCATACAATCTGACGTGGATATCCATGCAGGATCTCATCAATATACCGCTTTGCAGTCAATGTACCACGTTCAAGGACACATAGTTCTGCACGTCCATCCCTGCTGATGTCGCTCCAGACCACGATTAACCCTCCAACATAGCGGTCATGCTCAGCAATGTTGGCTGCATGGAATCGCTCTCCCGGTCTTCTCCATACCCTGGAACGCATATCTATGTGGTCTAAGCATTACCTTGACTCAACTGTAAAAAGGACAGGTCGCCAATCTTCTCTGGTCCATCCAACCGTGGTCCATGGCGTATTCATATCGTGCCTGGCAGTGGTTCTGGGACATCGGAATTCGAATACATGGTCTTCTCGATAGGAAACCACCTTCATGCAACCTTGCCCGGATTGTCTGCGTTGAAACATTTACCCCGGATGCATTCTGAAGGTCACTGTGAAGCTGGGTTGCTGTGGCAAAGCGGTTCCTACGGGCCTGAATGATCAAAAACCAGTCTCTGCCACCACCATGCCGTCTTACTGGTGTGCCATACTGCTGAAATCTCACCCATGCTCTGGAGATAACCGTATGGTGCACACCAAGGGCTTCACCAACCTGAAGATGGGTAGCCCCTTCCTCCACCATCCCTACAGCCCGCCACATTTCTGCTTCAGACAAATGTCTTCTCACATTTGCATTTGTCATATTCAATCATTAAATACAATGGTTTGTGTTGAAATGAAGACCCTACACATGGGAGGTACATGTAGACAGCACGAAAACATCGTGAAAATAAAGGGGTACATGCTTCCCCTGACTGTCACGAAAAGTCTGCCTGTCAAGAGAGCTAATGTAAACACTGGGGACCATCTCAATACATTCCTCAATCATATCCACCAAAAATTTTGCAATTATATCAAAAGCAAATTTCACAATGATGTGTCAAATATTTGCTGCTTAGCAAACTTTGATTAGTATAATTTAACCTTTGTCCTCGTTGAATCACAAAATTTATTTTGACACACTTTATAGTTATTTTTTATTTAGGTGTCTCCGAATTCTCTGCTTCACATATTGGACGTGATTTTATGGAATCATCTGCTACTTCTGCTGCACTAATCCAGTTCAGTTATCCACATTTGTGCACTATTGAAAGTTCATGTTGTATTCAACGCCCAAATTGCCTGGACTCCTTGTTGGTCTGGGCTGTGTGTGTGTGTGGGTGGGGGGGGGGGGGGGGGGGGGGGTAAGAATAGCGTTAGAACATAAACATTTACCGATAGACCGTCAACGACGTTGGCTGGCCGTCATGAACACTAGTGTGATTGCCAAAGAATGCATATAAAATGTGTAATGTAGCAGTCTCCTGCATCGAGAATATTTCGAGCAGTGATAATATCCAGCTTGTAATCGTGAAACGCAGACCCCCCTCCCCTCCGCACCCCTAAAACCTGGATGTGTTTCCGGGGTGATGCTGCCTTCACAACGACTTCATTTGATCTGGCAACTTTCTTCCTTGATACAAAATTCCACAATTAAAAGAGCCTTCAATCACTTCAAATAGTCGGCTACCAGACCTGCCATGAGCATTAGAAACAAGTCTGGTCATTTGGATCTGTAACCTTCTGCCTTGTGGTAATTTGTATTTACAGTTTTGTTTCGTATGGCTCAGTCTGTTAGCAAAATGCTTGTCCACTGCGGCGTGTTGTCTTCCTTTCATTCGTCGTCCGTAGTTTGTTGACTACTCGAGAGATGGCAGTTCGTCACAAATGTCACCAAACCCAGATATCTCAACAAGACATTGGAAAATTTGCCATTCCAACAATCTTACATCTAGTGGCCTCTGAGAGTTCATGACTTACTATTTGGAAGTTGCATGAAAATTTCAATCCACATTGAAAAATAAATCTACGAAACGCTATGATCCTGACTTGTGCCTGGTATATCTTATATGTGCATCGTCTTTGTCCTGTGTAATGACAGTACTAATGATGTGTATTTAGTCCTTTAACCAACGCAGACTATATCAAAATTTGTTATTTTAAATATCATTTTTTTAAATTTTTCAAAAAATTTCAAACAAAACTACTTCGTGTGACCTCTCATTGGAACGAACTCGACGAGCTCGTTCCAAAAAGGGTTCACATGATATGGTTTTGTTGAAATTTTTTGATTTTTTTTCAGCTGCTGAATTTGCATATTACGCGGGCGGATGTGGCCGATTCGTTGGGTAGTGTTTGGGCAATATTTTCCGATGTAGCAATATTATTTGTCAAGCAAAATTTTGAATTTTCTCAAATTAAATTGTCAGTGTCCACTAATTTAACATATCGGTCTACTCATGGTTTTCATTAACACTTGGTGGTCAATGATGTCGAATGCTTCAACAATATCCAACTCTATGGGTAAGATGCGCCTTTACGTTGTCGCCCCTCCCCCCTCCCCCTGCCGCCATAAAGTTAAATCTAGAAGTCTTGTCACGAACTATGTGCTTATTGTGACATAATTTCGCGTCAGAATTGCGCGAATTTCCCCATCGAATGGCATCCAAAGCACGACGGATTCTCCTGGTGATAACTAGAAAGCACAGACAGTGCCCCAGCAAATGACCCTCTTGGTTAAACCCGGAGGTCCAATGGCTGAAACATTGCTTGCTTGCTTGTACAGAATTTGATAGCCTTACTATCGTCATAGCACGCAGATCAACGCGCAGAGGGACGTGCTATTTGCGAGCAATTCGTGGCAAGATTTCTAATTTTAACCGTGCCATTAACAAAGGTCAGAAATGAGTGTACAGTCAGGGACAGTAGGATATTATTTTCTAAATCCAAACTGATGTTGGTACATGACATATTGCTAATTTAATACCTAACAACATAGTGTATGCTCCACTGTTTCTAGAATCTTTGAAAGGGAGGGAAGGGTGCTGACAGGCCGTAAATAACTGTTCTCGCCACTTTTAAAAATAGTAATAACGATAGCGATCTTTATTTTTGTGAGGTACGATAGAAAATGGGAGATTAATTAAAAGAGTTAATAGTTCGCCTATTTTAAAGAGTATCCCCCCCCCCCCCCCCCCCAAAAAAAAAGACGTTTCGGAGTTATATAGTCAAACCCTGAATATAGTTGACGAGAACGCCTTAGTGCATAGAATTACTTCTGTGATAGTGGCGAATGCAGTAAAAAAGATGGAATGATTGTATATTCATAACAATTATAACTAGTTGTGGATGTTTGGTTGGTAGTTGTCTTTTCATTGTTGATGAAGAGGGTATCGTCCCTTGAGTGCAACAAGGCACCATCTGCAATGCTAAAAGCATTGCAGATGGCGCCATGTTACACTTAGTGTGCGATTGACGTTTGTCGAATAAACACGAGTGGTTGTTAGCTCCACTCCACCATCTCTACACGCCGATTTCAAATATGTATAATTATTATGGGGACTGTCGTTCGATGGGATATGGAGAGGTATGTGCAAACTGTCAGGAAATCCTCCGCCTACTTGAGACAATTGTTAAGTTTGAGGGGGAGATTGCCGAGCTGAAGGGAAAACTTGGTAGGGCGGGGCTGTCTGGAGTTACACCTGTGAAAGTAGCTTTCCGAGAAAAGTGGGTGGTTGTCGGTGGTTCCAAGAAGAAACATGGGGGTAGAACCTTTGATGTGAATGAGGTAGGTGATGAGGCGGGGGCTGCTAGAAAAGTACGTAGGACAGATGAGGGGGGCCCAGGCCGGAGCAATGCTGTAAAGCGTTTGGCGTGGACTATCAAAAGTGGTAGGAAAGGGGGGCCAGAGAAGCAGGTAGATAGGGGTGTAAAGTCCAAAGGCAGTGGGGAGTGCAGCACCAGAAACAGATTTGATGTGCTCGAGTCGGAAGAGACAGAGGAGGTGATGGAGGATAGTGCAACAGATAGTAGCTTGGGGTCTAGGCCAGGAAAAAGGAGGAGGGATCCGGGAGAAGACCAGGGGAGTAGTCCAGGTAGTTCAGGGCCTGGAAAGAGACGGATGGACAAGGATAGGAGTAATCCTAGGTCAAAGATACTGATACCGATATTGATTCCGAGTGGGGCTGTTGGAGAGGAAGAGGACGCTGTAAACAATAGGAGACTAGAGGAGATAAATAGGGCGAGGGCCAAAAGTAAGTTGGTGGTTGCGGGAAGTAGCATAGTTCGGGGGATCGACAAGGTTGTCTGTGGTCCGGACAGTAAAAATAGAACAGTTCTGTGCTTTCCGGGGGCTAAAGTGGAGGACCTGAGGGATAGAGTGGACGGTATTGTAGCTGGGTCGGGGCCTGATCCGGTAGTGGTATTACATGTGGGGTCCAATAACATCAGGGAGAGGAAATCAGTTCGTTTGGTGGACACATACAAGGGCCTAATTAGTAAGCTACTTAGCAGGAATGCTCGGATAATCGTTTCAGGGGTGCTCCCCGTTATGGGTGGTGGGAATGAGAGGAACTCGCGGATTATGGCACTAAACGAGGAGCTGGAAGAGCACTGCAAAGACTTGGGAATACATTTCATTGACCACTGGGATTCATTCTGGGGACAAGGAGAGTTGTATGGGCGAGATGGATTACATTTAAGTAGGATGGGTACAGACCGGTTGGGCCAAAAAAATTTACAGGTGGCTGGGCCTTTTTTGGAGAAAAGGGGGGTAGGGGACCACAGCCGATAACCCAGAGGGGCTCAAATGCTGGGAACATAGGAAGAACAACAAACATGCACAACACAGGGACATACCAGGGTTATAATAATGTGCCAGTGATGACAAAAAAACAAATATTCATTAAGTTTGGGTACTGCAACATCCAGGGTCTGCACAAGAAAGTAAGCGAAATATCAACAATGATGGACGAAGGAGACTTCGATATAATGGGTCTAAGTGAGACGTGGATACGACGGGATGAGCGGGTTGATCAGATGAAGGGTTGCGTGTGGATAGGAGCTGGGCGAACTGAGGGTCAGAAACGGGGTTGGGGTGTTGGCATCTACGCTAAAGAGGAATTACAGCCCTCATTGATTACAGATCTCACAGAAGCAAGGACTCAGATTCCAGTATCCAACGAAATAGTCTGGGCAAAAATCAAGTTAGGAAGCAGGAGTGTTGCCGTTGGTGTTGTATACTTAGCAGTGGAGGGAAGTAAGCCCGAGTGGAATGATTCAATATATACAACTCTTAGATCGAATATCACAGAGCTTGAAAGCAGAGGGTTCAGTATTGTCCTAATGGGGGACTTCAATGGGCACATCGGGGATAAGGAGGACGTCTTACAGGGAGGTGATAGGAAAATTAACACGAATGGGAGGAAGATGTTGGACCTATCAAAAGAGCTTGGTTTAAAGATCCTGAACAGGGATGCGAAATGTAAGGGTAAATGGACCTGGGAGAGGAGCGATAAGAAAACAATAATTGATTATATACTCACTGACATTAGGTTATGGAGGGAGGTTATAGATGTAGAAATAGATGACGAGGGAAAAAATGACTTGGGTAGTGATCACAACCTGATAACAGTTAAGATTATGGGCAAAAAGACGAATAGAGACAGAAATACCTTCAAGGAAGTTTGGGGACTAAAACAAGGAGCCGAATGGAAGCAGTTTCGGGAAAAACTAAAACCAAATCTTGAATGTATACCTAGGGATGCAAATGTCCAGAGTATTTCAGATGGCATAGTAAATAGCCTGACAGAGGCAGGGAAGGATTGTATAGGAAGGGTGAGGGTCCCAACGAGAGAGCTTGGATACAGGGTTAACGAGGGACTGAAAAAGGCTATAAAAGAAAGGAAGGTAAAATGCGCTGCTTACAGAAGAAGTAGGAAGCTTAAAGGGGTGGATAACAATGACACGAGACTAATGAAAGGAGAATATGAACTGGCACGGAAAAAGGTGAATGAGATAAAGAATAATAATAGGAAGGAGCGCAATTGCAGTCTTGCCAGAACAATAAAGAAAACGGGGGGTTCGAGCTCAAACGTATTTTGGAACTGGGTAAATAAACGGGGGAAAAGTAGTGTGCAGAGTATCAAAGTGGATGGGGAAAGTACAGAAGATAAAGGCCGTATCGCTTCAGAGTTAGTCAAGCACTGGGAAAAGATAAACGATAGGCGATGGGGCAGTGGGTCCCCACCAAAAAGAAATACACTGGTGGAGGAGAACCTATCCAATCGTGTATGTAGCGAAATAACGGCAGAAGAAGTGCGGAACGTGGTCTCGAAATTAAAAAATGGTAAAGCGGGAGGGACTGATGAAATTCCGAACGAATTCCTCAAAAATGGAGGGGAGGCACTTATTGAAGTCCTGACAAACCTTTTCAACCTGGCTCTGCGAAAGCAAGAGGTCCCCAGAGTGTGGAGGGAAAGTAAGGTGTCGTTCATACACAAAAAGGGGGATAAGGAAGTTCTAGATAACTATAGGGGGATATCAGTTAGTAGTAACATCGGAAAAGTATTCTGTAAGGTCATATACGGTAGACTAGAGGAAGTTATTGAAGAGAAAGGTTTTTTAGGAGAAATTCAGAATGGTTTCAGGAAAGGACGAAGAGTCACTGATCACCTATTTACACTCACCCAACTGATAGAATCAACAAAGGCTGAAAAGAAAAAGATGTTTCTGGCATTTCTAGATGTGAAAAAAGCGTACGACCGAGTGTGGAGGGAAGGTATGTGGCGAAAGCTCGAGGGCATCGGACTGGGGGGTGACTTTGTGGGAATCATGAAAGCACTGTATACAGATATGCAAAGCCAACTCAGTCTAGGGAGTATCACTACAAAACGAGTCCCTATGGATATAGGCCTCAAGCAGGGGTGTATCTTTTCACCGATTTTGTTTGCATTGTATGTTAAAGATTTAGGGGACGAACTAATTCAGAGTGCGGAGGGGGTAAATGTTGGAGACATAAAGATACCAGGCTTATTCTTTGCGGACGACATGGTGTTAATGTCTAGAACTGAACAGGGGCTAGAGAAATTGCTGGAAATTGTTGGTAGATATGGGACCACTTGGCGGCTCGAACTGAATGAAAATAAAAGCAAGGTAATACCCGTTGGACGCAAGGTAGATATGACGAAGAGATGGAGAGTGGGGGTGTTCTCAATCCCCGAAGGGGAAAGCAAACAAATCACTGTAGGAGAAACGGGAGATTATGAGTATCTAGGGGTAAGCATAAATATAACGGGAAGAGGGATGTACAGAAATTACTCAGCCAGACTGATTCTGAAGGGGAAAAGAATTCTGAACCAACTAAAACTTTTAGGGAAAAATAGTTTCAACAAGGTCTTTGTGGGGAAAACACTGTGGGAGAGGGTGGGTTTACCAAGTATAACGTATGGCACGGACGTGATTCCATTAAACCAAACCGTTATTAAGAAGTTGGAAAGTACTCAGAATGATGCCGGCAGATGGATAACAGGGTCGAGTAATGCTGCAGCTTTGGAAGCAGTAAGGGGGGAGCTTGGGTGGATGAAAATCAAGGACAGGGTAGATTTGGGAAAACTGTGTTACTTTAACTACTTGAGAAACCTGCCTGACAACCGGTGGTGCAAATTGATGCTCGATACCATTTGGAATTCTAATATAGAAACGGGGTGGTCAAAACATGTGAGGGAACTAATGGACAATTACTCTATAGAGGTCATAAACATAGAAGTAGGAATGAAAGAAGGCAAAAGATTTGTCAAAGAGAGAGTCATGGAAGATTGCAATCGAAACTGGCGAGCAGGGGTTAGCGTGAAAAGATCACTGCAGGGATTACAATATAAAGAAAAGCCAGCTTTTGAGAAGTACCTAGATGGCACCTTTGGAGGGTCACTGCTGTTCAAACTGAGATCAAGATCACTGGAGCTTCGGGGAAAAATTGGGAGAGATGGGGAAAAGGGATGCCAAATGTGCCACTCTGGAGTAGTGGAGACCCTGGAACATTTTCTCTTGGAATGCCCACAGTATATACCTCATAGAATAAAATTTACTGGAAGAATAATGCAGAAGTGGGGTGAAGAAACAAAGGATAGATGGCGGAAGGGGGACACGAGGGAGAGGGTAGGAATGCTTATTGAAGAAATTGAAAAAGAGGAAGTGAGGGACACTATTAAGCAGTTTATATCTGAATGCTGGGAGGAAAGGAGAGGAAGAGGGGGTGGGGTGCAGGGGGAATGATGGCCTTCTCTTATGAGGACCGCGACAAATCAGCGGCTGGCCAAAGAGTTATTATTATTACATGCTACCTTATTACATAGCGGAATGTCTGAAGATATATTTCGATATCTGTTGTCGCAGATATAAGAGAATAGCTCTCTGGAAGGGACACACATTACGCAATAAGTTTAGTATTGTTCGATATTACAGCGCGTTTCCGGCATAGTTTAATAACAATTAAAACTTAACAACACATATAATAAAAAGAATATGTACTTTTTATCGGTAGCAGAATTGTGCGTGACTGCAAGAAAATCTGATTTTTTTTTTTTTTTTTTGATTTTTTTTTTTTTGCGGCCTTCCGCCGTTCGTGAACACTTACATCTCCAAGCAGTCACCAATGCGATAATTCTGGAACCTACATAAAACATAGTCAATATCTTCTGTATATAATTTCTTTGTTGTTGGCTCTTTGTATGATTCTTGCGTGTTTTTCACATTTTATTTGCCCAGTAAAGTATTAGAAAACTGGACCACGCAGTTTCTCTTTAACCCTTTACCCAACGTAACGTCCAAAACCGGCCCCCTTTTTCTCAAAAATCGTCAATTAATTATCATAATATTTTCATTTCTTGTCTCAAAAACATAGGTGATGACCCCTCATTGGAACGAGCTCGTCGAGCTCGTTCCAATGAGGGGTCATAACCTATGTTTTTGAGACAAAAAATGAAAAAAAAAATAGTTATTCAACAATTTTATTTGCAAGTGTCGTCTGCTTTTCATGTTAAGTAGAGGGTTAAACCGTTGAACGCTGCAGCTATAATACTTTCTTTATTCTGCCACATTGTTCGCGGTTCAGATGATTTTTATTTTCTCCGAATGTATGGAAATTTGTAAAATCCCCCATGTCACCCATGGTGCTTGATTGATGAGTTCGTAAGGCGCTTCCATAACGTTTGAAAAAAAAAAGTAGATCAAAAGCAATATGAAGGATATAAAATATCCTACGTTTCTGTTTGGCAAAGTGTTTTGACAGCGTACAAAAATCTTATAAAAACGATTAAAATGAATTACAATCACTTTTTGAATGATCGATTATGGATTTACGAGGATGTGGCTGTGTTACTTGTTAACTTCACAGCAAGTGGCGAAAAACCATCTGCACCTGATATTGTTGTCTTAAAGTATATTTATGTCTACCAACATTATTGTTGATGAACCTGTTGCTGATATTGCTGTATATGCAGTGGCTTTTGAGATCTTGGTATCAAGAAAAATAAAATCTGCTTTGTACTACAGAACAGGGTAACCGATTGTCTTGTTGTAGCTGATGAAATGGAACAACAACTCAGAACTAGGCATGGATAAATTTTCGCGTAGCGGCAAATTCTGCACTCACATATATGATGATACGATTCTGGGGATGAGGTTCAGTCAAAAGTTAATCCTACAGCCCTATACGTCCGTAGGATTAAATGATGACTGAACCTCCATTATAGTGCCAAAACTATTCTGTATTAATAATATTGTATGAGATGATACCTGGATTGGAACGAATAATATCTTAAAATGAACATTAATAGGAGCTCAGGCTTGAAGGGGGTGATACAGTTCCTGACAAAATTAATTGCACGTTGTTTTTTTCCGAAATAAATGACACAGGTTTGAAAAATTATTTCAGTCGACCTACACATTATTCATATTATCATTCCCAGTTTGGGCAGGCATGGGACTGGGAGACCCATACCCAACTAACCGGCAAATGACGCGTTAGTGACCGAACCAAATTGTCATATATCGTTCCCTGAGTCCCAAGGCGTTCTGTGTGCCAATAGACACACAGAACGCGTTGGAATTCAGTGAAAGATATGGGCGCAAGAAACAAACAAACAAAAGGTGACCAAACTAAATTGTCACATCTCGTCCCCTGAGTCCCAAGGCGTTCTGTGTGCCAGCGGGCACACAGAGTGCGTTAGGGCGCAGTGAGGGATATGTGCGCAGGACACAAAACAAAAACAAACAAAAACAAACAACAACAAAAATAAAACCCCCATAAAAAAAACCCAATGATAGTAATTACTTGGGCCTCGGTAGCAACAGCGAATTCATGGGGTTATTATTGTGATGCCTACCCTCCTATGTTTCCAATCCTTTCTACAAATAAAGCACGATGAACATGGTACTTATTTTCTTATCAAGCTAACTGACGAAGTTTAGGTTGAATAACTGTGGAAACGAAGTTCTCTGTGAAAGATATTCATCTTACTGTCACCAGAAACATATAGCCGTTAAACTTCCACGGGCTAAATTTTAAGTGTGTCATGTCTGCTTACTATGATCAGTCCAGTTATCATCTCCTCTTGATCGAATTCCCGTTACATGGACACTGTCAATGGATCGAGTCGTAGGGTGGGGCACGGCTCATTAACGATAACTGTGCCATCCTTACTACCCTCCTTAATTTTCGTCTTTTTTCGACCATTACCCCCCCCCCCCCCCATCTCTCTCTATCCACTCTATCCTTCTCTCTCTATTTCATGCTTGAACCCTGTGACTTACTTCTCGCCCGTCTCTCTCATTCTCCAACCCAAGGAGAGTGAATTCGTATGGATTGGTCACACTTTTTTGCCCCCGATTAGCGACCAGTCACTTCTTGTAAGCACGTAATTCCCTTCTTCATGCGCCTTAGAAACTACATGATTTTTATCTTTCTTCGAAGATAGGTTGTGTTGCCAAATCTCCATGGGTTGTGTTGCACAACAGCTCACATACATATGTGGGTGTATATGTGTATGTGTGTGTATGTATGTATGTGTGTATATGCATATATGTATACGTACGTATATGTATATGTATGCATGTATATGTGTTATGTATATATATATATACGTGGTTGCTAGGGGGGCTACCACCTCTTAATGACTCGTGCCCCTGAGCCCATCATGCATGTGGGTTACAAGTAAGTTTGGAGGTGAGCTTGTTTCGACTAATCCTGAGATGCCCCTTCGAATATGAATTATATGAACCACCATCATTTGCTGTTGTGGCTGGGGTCCATAGTGAGCTAATGCTACCGAATATAATGCAAAATGCGCCGTTTGGGCCGTGTTTACATTCTATAAGCGACAGGTCTACTGCACTGATGCTAAACGGTTGCTGGGCCTTACACCCAAAAGTATTGATGCCAATAAATAGCATTCTATTTGTTTTTATAATATGTTCAGTTTTATCAGTTCTCACTCAATACACTTTTATTTCTTCCTGTCTCTCTCACATAGCGCCTTTTCACTGTCAACAGAAGTCTGCAGAAGCCTCATGTGCACCGAAGCAAACAGTGGTGTCACCATGGCCGTCGGGTGATGTGGTTGATGTCAACAGTGTACCATGTGACCCACTCCTATTGATGATTATTATAGTTTCGGTCTTCTGTAATGGATGACATAAATATTTACAGAATGCGAGTGGGTCTCTTCACTGTTCGTGCGCGTAGCGGTGCACCAGGAAAACGCAGACTAGATTTGTCATGCCTTATACTTGTTAACCTTGTACTTCGGTTGAGTTGCATGGGAGTAACCCTAATGCTATCTCTGATTCTTGTCGAATCAACATTAAAAGAAGGTCTCTCCAAAACACAAAAATACTTGGATAATGGACTTGATAGCCGCCTGAAATATGCGTGTTCGGCCCGACATTCCGGCTTAAAGTCCCACATTACAATTAATACACCAAACGCGACCTTACCAGATGGTGCGTCATTACATTACTTACGCAGTCTAACTACGATTGCGCTCCCTATGTTGCAAATATTATGTCTTATGTTTGCGTGTGCTTTAATGTTGTTAATTCTCTCCGGTGATATTGAAGTAAATCCTGGACCTTCAAGTGAGATTAGTACAATCGATAATACTTCATCAACAGGAACGCGGATTTGTCACTTGAATATCCAAAGCCTAAGGCCTAAACTCGATATATTGCAATGTGAAATGTCTGCGTATGATATATGTGCTCTTTCCGAAACATGGTTAGGATCCTCCTATAACAATAGTGATATCCATCTAAACGGGTTTCAAGAGGTACTGCGGAAAGATCGTCCAACAAGGGGAGGCGGTGTTGCGGTTTACATTAAGATTGGCATACCATTCAAACCAAGACCAGATCTCGGACTGGCTGCGCTTGAATGCTTATGGGTCGAAATATACACTCCCAGTGGCTCGTTTCTACTTGGTATCTTCTACCGACCTCCGAATAGTGATAATGAAGTCTGGGAAATGACCTCTGCCTCTATTGAGAAAGCGAAAGACTCTGGAATCTCGGACCTCATTATTACTGGTGATTTTAACGATAATCTACTCTCTCAGAGAAGGGGAAAATTTAGTGACGTTGCTGACTATTTTAACCTTAAACAGGTTGTATCTGAACCAACGTTTTTTCACGGAGACATTAGCGACATTGCTCGACCTGATTGCAGTTAGCGATTCCATCAATGTGCTATCAACTGAAGTAGCCGATCCATTTTTACCAGATTTAACCAGGTATCACTGTCCTGTGTGTATCGCGGTTGACTTTAAGAAAACGACTGTAAGGAGTTTCAAACGTCGGGTATGGTTATATAACGAGGGCGATTATAATGGGATGAATTATGCATTGGTAAACACTGACTGGGATACCGTTTTCTCACAAACAAACGTAGATAATATGGTTAACAAGTTTACTTCCACCGTTCTTGAATTAGCTTCTAAGTTTATTCCCAATAAAATCACAACAATTAGGAGAAACGACCCAAAGTGGATGCACAACGAAGTTCGGCATCTGATTCTCCAACGAAAACGTCTTTACCGTACTGCCAAGTTGAAAGGTCGACCCGAGGCTTGGGAGAAATATCGTTCCAAAAGAAATCAAGTTGTTTCAGCCATAAGAAATGCAAAAAACAATTACTATAACAGAATGCAGGCCACTCTAGATAGCCCTCATACTAATTCTTCCCTGTGGTGGAAGACCCTCAAGATGTTTTTAGGGAACAGGAAAACTGAAATTCCGAATATTAATTACCGGGATAGGATAATTTGTTCTGACGAAGACAAGGCGGAAGCGTTTAACGATTATTTTTGTAGCATAGCAATTATTGACGATAGTCACGCGTGCCTTCCATCGATGCCATTTCCAGAAAGTCCAAAACTCAGAACTATAAAACTTGACCAACATGATGTGCGCTCCGCCCTGAAGTTACTGAAAGTATCGAAGGCAACAGGTCCGGACCTAATCAGTCCGCGTCTTCTCAAAGAGTGTTCCACATCCCTAGCCCAGCCTCTCGCCACCCTTTTCAATATCTCATTGAGCCACCCCAAATTTCTTGAACTGTGGAAGAAGGCAAACGTGATACCGGTTTCTAAAAAAGACCCTGCAAATCTTTTATCAAACTATCGACCGATCTCACTGCTGAGCTGTCTCGGAAAAGTGTTCGAGCGGTGTATCTTCAAAAAACTGTGGTCCTTTTTAGACGAAAATAAAATACTAAGTCCATTTCAGTCCGGGTTTACTCCATGTGACTCAACTGTACTGCAGCTTACGGATATCTATGACACGTTTAGCCGTGCACTTGATGAAGGTAAAGATGTGAGGGTGGTATTTTGCGACGTCAGTAAAGCTTTTGACAAAGTCTGGCACAAAGGTCTAATCTTCAAACTTGAACAAATTGGAGTAACCGGCGAACTTCTCGACTTCTTTGCATCATATCTTTGTGATCGGGTGCAAAGAGTGGTGGTCAACTCCGAGGAGTCCTCTTGGAAACCTGTGACGTCGGGGGTTCCTCAAGGATCTATTCTTGGCCCACTGTTGTTTCTTATTTATATTAACGACATAACCCTAGGTCTAACCAGCAGTATCCGTCTTTTTGCAGACGACACAACCTTATATTCAATAATTGAAAACCCTGACCAGGCTGCTGTTATTTTGAACAATGATCTTACTACAATCGAAAACTGGGCACATACGTGGTTGGTAGAATTCAATCCCATTAAAACCGAAACTATGATAATTTCACGCCGAACAGATCCCGCACAGCAGACACCCCTTGTAATGGCAAATGTTCCCATTAAAGAAGTAACGCAGCACAAGCTTTTGGGTGTCATTCTCAATTCAAACTGTTCGTGGGATGACCACATAAAACATATTTCTTCAAAAGCATGGTCACGTCTGGATCTTATGAGACGAAATAAATTTATCTTAGACCGGAAAATTCTCGAGAAGATATACTTTGCTTTTGTTAGGCCCTTGTTGGAATATGCAGACACGGTTTGGGATAACTGCAACGAAACAAATATGACAACTCTTGAACGAATCCAAATTGCGAGTGCTCGAATTGTTACGGGTGCAACTTTAAGTGCGAGCAAGGCATCACTCAACGTTGAAACTGGGTGGGAGACGTTACAAGCAAGAAGGCAGAAGCACAAATTAACACAGTTCTTCAAAATGTACCATAACATTTCCCCGCCATATATTTCCTGTTTAGTCCCACCCCCTATTTCGATAACCCAGAATTTCGAACTTTGAACCGCAACTAACCTACGAGTTCCTTATTGCCGAACCGCATGCTACCAAAGATCTTTTGTCCCATCCATAACGAATTCTTGGAACGAAATTCCACCTAACGTTAGAGAAAATTGCTCTCTCGCAGAATTTCGAAAATACTTAAACCATAACCTTGTTCGTCCCCCAGCCTACTTTGTCAAATCAATGTCCCGTAAAGCTCAAGTATACCACTGCAGGTTACGACTTCGATGTAGTCATCTCAATGAGCATCTTTTTGTTAACCACCTGGCAGAGTCACCGAATTGCTCATGCGGTGAACGAGAGACAACAGAACACTTTTTATTAAAATGCCCTAATTATGACCGTATACGAAGTGAGACCCTAGGGATACTTCCCAGTCAAACTGACTGCGATACATTACTGTATGGATCCGAATTTTATATTCATGACGAAAACTATTTAGTTTTTAAAACAGTTCATAAGTACATTCTTAGTTCTGCGAGATTTAGTTAACTACTTTGGGTGACCCTCAGTACATTCTTAGTTCTGCGAGATTTAGTTAACTACTTTGGGTGACCCTCAGATCATAGTGAATAGTTAGTGTGGTGCTACTATTATAACCCTATGAATATATTTCTGGAAAAGAATAATAATACAGATTGAATGCATATTCATACACGCATTATGCAACCCAACACCCGCCCTCTGTTTTGCCTCATAATTGCCGTGCGTTCCGCCTGGTGTTCATTCCTAAAGTCTTGGTGCTAGGACACATCGCACCTATACCACATCACCGTGACCGGGCGGAGGCCACTGTTGACTGGTGGAGATTACTTCCTATCTTCCAACTGTGCCTTGAACTAACAACAACTCAAGTGCAAGCCCGACATGGGCTAACTGGAATTATCTGACCGTCTCTATGTTTGTACTCCCACTTGCAAGCATAAAGCAATAAAGTGCATCTCGCATCTGGGAATAATACATGGTCCGTCCCCGAAGATTGTCGATAATGATCGATGAAAGTATAATTCATCGCCGGAGAGTAAAGTGTTGTATGTACCACTGGGACATGGAACGCTTTGGTATCCGGGCGCCGAAATCTGTTTATGCTACTATTGTTTAACTGTGAAAATCCACCAAAATATGCTCAGAATTATTGTACCACGATAAACTAACTCTCGGTCATTTCCCTCACTAGAGTATATGTTCTTATGATAGTCCAATAACGTTAAAATTTAGAATTCGCTTGTTACAGTATCAAGGTACAAACATGGAGGTGGTTCGGTTCGGACTAGGCGCTCCTTACTCTTTCTCTTCCTAAGAACTGTACTTCTATCTTCTTACTCTATATCAGTTTGGGAAATCTAACCAATTTGTATCTTTTTATAGTATTTTCTATTTTTGTTTATTAGCGAATTATTTGTGTCAACAGGTATCTTATTGAACACGTTCTTGATAGAAGGAATTGGTCTCACTGTCTTCTCGTTTGCTACCTGTTAAAATTACTATGAGTGGAAACGACCACAGATAAGCTAACAGCCACACCCAATGATAATGTAAGCTATGTATTACCATGGAAATTCTTTTGAAATAAATACTGTTTAAACTTAAAATTATTTCACAAAGATTGTAATGTATTAACTAATGCTGAAGAATGTGTACTTGAAAAGACAATCACGATGCACTAAAACGACACGCCGGATTGAGAATCTTTACTGATAAATACGGTTAAGAATCTCATATTCTCTCAGAAAAAATATGTTTTCTGAAACAATACGGGAGAGGCTTGAAATCTCGAAACAAACTTAAATTCAGCTGTTGGTGATGGAAATAACTACTCACGTTTATGACGGAATCATGCACAGCTTCACAACAAAATGGAACTTCTCTCCCTTTACCTAACGAATCGCCCGCATCCGCCCGCGTAGTATGCAAATTGTGCAGTTGAAAAAATTACATTTTTCAAAATATTTCAACAAAACCATATCATGTGACCCCTCATTGGAACGAGCTCATTGAGGGGTCACATGATATGGTTTTGTTGAAGATTTTTGAAAATTTTTTAAAAATGATATTTAAAATAATAAATTTTGATATCGTCTGCGTTGAGTAAAGGGTTAAACGTTTGTTGCAATGGCTGAAACAATTGCTGTATTTTCCTATTTTTAATAGGCGCCGAGTTTAAAATATACTTTTGGTACTAATAATGTATGGATGCTAAAAAGTCGGTAGTTCATGGATTCTGAAAAAAAATGATGAAACGTAAACCATTTTTCTCCAGATGATCAAGTATTTCTTTTCATAATCCGCTTCAAAATGTGCCTCTTTTCAGTCAATATGGAGCAGTATGGCACATTAAAAGGACAAGATATACAATATTTGCACAAACACTATTATAAACAATTGGAAGAGGTACGGAAGAAGGAACAGTTCGTGTTGTGAAAAGGAAAAGATGGAAACAAAAAACGCTATAATGAAAGAGTACTTCTCAAAATATACCTGGAAGACATCGTTCACCCACCCACCCCAGGACGTAGACGCGGTCGGAATAAATATTTGAGTAACCTTTGTTCAATGTATGTTCCAATGAGACTAAAATCCTCACCATCTGATTGGACGAGAGCTCGCGTAGTTTTTTTTCTATGTTTACAGCCCCAGTAGCAAATGTTACCGTTTGACGTCACCAGTGTATCCGTCAGTGAATTATTCTCGGATTTCAGTCCTCGAATTATTGATTGTTTGTTCAGTGACGTCGTGGAGTACTTGAGAGGTATATTTACTAAACTTGTTATCGCTAAAAGTTGCCTTGTTCATTCCACCATATATATTTTGGGTTATGTGAAGAGTATTATTGAAATATATACTTTGTTGTGATGAATTGACTGTAACATGGTCTGACGTTTGAGGCTCGGAGCGTTTGTTCAACCTCGACCATTCACGTCTCCGTTGAACATAAACTCCGAACCGCAAACCACAGACCGCTTTATTGTCAATTCGTCACAATAACTTACATTGGTTTTATGCGTTTATTTTGAAAAAGCATGTAGAACTAAAATATCTTCAGGCTTTTGTTTTTTTATTTTTTATCAAAATAAAATGTGTCATAAATTTTGGGGAAAAAACGATGTTCTATTAATTTGCTAATGTAGCGGTATAAATTGTGTATTTTATGTTGTTTCACAGATCGCAATTGTCAAAACACTGTACTTTGTTAAATTTCTCCACTTGCTGATGGCTCCAGCTACAAACATTTTTCCGTAAAAATGAATGACTTAAGCCTTTCCTTGAAGAATCGGACCGCATAATTTACAATTGAGCAGTTGAAAAAACATTATTTTTTTAATTTATACAAAACCATATCATGTGATCCCTCGTTGGAACGAGCGCGACGACGCATGATATGGTTTTCTGGAAATTTTTAGAAACATTTGCAAAAGATTTGATTAAAATAATAAATTTTGATATTGTGTGTGTTGGGAAAAGGATAAATAGGTCCTGCGTGGAACACTATGGGAGTTGCGAAGGTGAGAATTTTTAATATGTTATTACAGCGGAAACCATTAGAGTGCATGATTATACATTTTGTGTTGTTTTACTGTTGTTGAAAGCTCACGGGTAAAGCGTACCATTAGCGTCAAGCAGACAATCATAACCGGCGACACAGAAGCAATATAAGCTGTTGATAACACACAATGAAGTTATCAGAGAATTCCAATAAACACACGTCAACATAATTGCCAAAGATGATGCTATTATAGAGTAATAATAGGAAATTTACTGACTGGTATTAGATTGTTTGTCTAGTCGCAGAACATAATACTAAAAGTCATGGAAAACACATTATTTGGCAAACAGTTTCAGGCAATAAGTGAAGTTTAATTAACTGCCGGCCTCAAAGAAAATGGAAGATGAGGAAAAGGATTACATGTTCCCAAATAAAGCACGGGGGTCGTTTGACCCTCTACCTAACATGAAAAGCAGATGACACTTGCAAATAAAATTCTTGAATAACTCATTTTTTTGTCTTAAAAACATAGGTTATGACCCCTCATTGGAACGAGCTCGACGAGCTCGTTTCAAAGAGGGGTCATAACCTATGTTTTTGAGACAAAAAAATTTTAAAAAATAATGAAACCTAATTGGCGATTTTTGTGAATAGCGCTGGCCAGTTTTGGTCGTTACGTTGGGTAAAGGGTTAAGCATTTTGCATACATGGGTAGGATGGCGAAGATTATTTTGATGACGAAACAGAACTGTACGCTATCTTCTGAAGACAGCGGGTTACCAATCCAAATGGGTTAGGCCGGAGTGGTGACCATGTAAATCTGGAAATTCCCAAAGATGAGCGTTGTGAAGTGATAGGCTCTTAGCATCGAGTAGAAGATAAACGGATAATATCATGAATACAGGGACGTGGCAACAGGTTCCCGATTGGGGTGGGGGTGTAGGGTAGTGATTTCCAACTAGGGGAGGGACCGAGAGGGGGAAATCCCCTCCCGGTCCCTCCCCGTAGTTTGAAATTCACTATCGAGAAAGAGTCTGAACATGTAGCCATGCAAGAGGACATAAGATTGATTCTAGTAACTGAAATGCCAACATATTTACGATAGAATTATCAGGTTATTATTATTTTGTATTCTTCTGGGAATTGAATATATGTGCTAAACAAATGCTCAAGCGTAGAACTTTGAACAATTCACACATTCCTAACATTAAGTCAGATCTTATTCAGGAATGATCAATTTTCTATGTTTCATCATTTTGTAACTGTGAATGATGGAATTAACTCAGGATAACGATTTTACATGATGTGATTTTCTTGAAGTGCATTTCGAGGATTTTTTTATTACGATAAGTAAACGTACTATAGAAATCTCGTACCGATTGACATCATAATACTTATGAAGCTCGATATTGCGTTCACAGTAGTTGTAAATAGTAACAGTTAGAATTTTTGCCGATTTGAAACCGAGTTGGAATTTTGGGAAGTAAAGGATACATCAGCATCGCCAAAGCAGCTCTAAAATCCAGATAGATGGAATTTCCAACTTCATGACATGCCCTCCGAATTTCCAACTACAGGAAATTTTGGCCAGGAACCCCCCCCCCCCCCTCCCCTGTCGCCACGTCCACGAATGAACAACAAAAAAACTGAAAGCTGAAAGCCTACAAAAACAAAATAGAGGCCCCCTTTAGCAGAAAACAATATACTGGATTGGACAATATGTTGCAATAAAGTTTCCAACCGGAAGGCTTAGTTTCAAACGTCATTTTAAAAACAAAACATTAGGTTACCCTCTACATCTGGTAAGAGTCCGGGGATGCCTACTTAGCATACCGAACACAGTAATCCCCTCCTCACCCCTCTGTGCCTGGTAAGAGTAGGGGAGCGGGGGTGGGGGGGGGGGGGGCTACTAACCACACCAAACACAGGAATCTCCCACGACTCGAATTGCGTATGTTTCACCACAAATACGGCTGGTTTTACAAAACTTCCGAGGAACGACTGTGATACCTACCTCTCTTCTACCGATAGTAGATAAATTCTCCGACACCCTCTCAATGCCACAATATTGATCGAATGGCGTTGTGTAACACACATGGAAAGAGAAATAATGCATGGGATAACCGTCTGCATTAATGCACATTAATAGAGGTCCGCAAGGTCTCGTCAAACGTATTTTATATAGGAACGCAGAGACATCCGCTGCTCAAGCTTTTGAGTTCGGTGGTGGGGAGTACGCAATATCAACGTTTATTTATTAGATATGATTTTCTTGCCAGGAATTGCCCATTATCAAATTAGCTGATATGACTTCCTAGTCGGGTGATATGTCGCCAATCTGGGCCGATATGGACCAAGCTAGAGTTGTCCCTCTTGATGCGTTACTTGGCGCAACCAATTTGTTCACATCGATAGGCTCAGTTATTCGCCGAACACAGTCGGGAAAATTGACATTACCGGGCATGGTGGAGGGCTTTGAAGCATAGCTTTGTATGAGAGGAATTAATGATGGCAATAAATAATGTTTAAGTGGATAAAGAAAAGAACGAAGAGAGTTCTACAAAAGATACATCGCAAACTAAAATTCTGAGTCTTGAGCGGAGATTCGGCGAAGTGGGAGAAGTGATAATTTCACTATCCGAACGTTGCCACTGGAGGAGCCGAGACGTTCGGTGAGCTGAACTAAGAGAAGATGAAACTTCGGACTTGGTGAAAAGAATTAGAAACAATAACACTGTCAGAAAACTGTAACAGATTTGAGAACATTTTGTAATTATTTATTTTGGTTTCACCTTCAATCTAGTTAGTACTGATATGAATTTACCTCGGGTTGATATCTACAGTACGTGGAGAGTGTATTATCACTAAATCACCTGCAAAGTGGAGATTCCACCCAAGCAAAAATTGCAAATTTGTTACAAAGCATAACAAGCACAAGTCAAGTTTCAGCCAATGGGCCTCCGGGTTAAACCCGGAGGTCCATTGGCTGAAACATTGCTTGTGTTTTTTGTCCATATATACAAAATTTGAAAGTTATAGTTTGGGTGATAACTCCACTCTGCGGGTGATTTAGTTGCAATCCACTCTCCACGTACTGTAGACCGATATGAAACCAACCAAGTAATAACTTCTAATTCCTTTATATTTTGCATTCCCCAGTGTTTCTTTACTTTGTCTACGCCATGGCTTGAACACTAATCATCGTGTAAAATTTTGCTGTGGTTTCTATCTAGTTTCGGGTCCCTAATTGGACCGGCTGTATTAAAATGTCTGTTATGTGCACATGTACACGCCGTTAAATAGAAGGGTCTGGAAATGAATCTCTTTTCTTTGCTCTCCATTATCCCTATCCAGGAGTGTAACAAGGCTTTTTCAGGGTGGTAATATTTTGGCTTTTATGTACCATCAATGAACGAATATTAGACCAAACTTGGACTCAAAATCCCTAACATAACTGTTTTGTGTGGTACGCCCTGTCCACATGACGAATCACACTAAACAATTATATTATGGCCTTCGGGTGTTAGTGTGCACTATCTGAAGGTCATCTGAGGGAGAGCAACAGAGAGATGTCCCCCAGTGTGGGTGGGGGCCGTGGGGACAATTTCTGAAAATTCAAGCGCATGAAATTGCGTCAGTGACGCCAATGCTCCGATTATGGAATTTATATTTTGTCGACTGTAAAAAAAATCCGATTGGTTTTCTACCAGCATTACTAAGGGCTCTTTACCTTATGTCTTCCACTTATCAAAATTTGTGAGGTCAGATACCCCTCCCTCCCTACCTCCCTCTCTCCTCCCTCCCTCATCCTTACGCCCTAGCTATCCTTAGTCTGTTTTTGAAAAAATAGACCGAGCGGGAATTTATTCCCCAGCTCACGTTTTGCAGGAACTTGAACATCTTTGGACACTCTGTAAAAACAGAGTGTTGCTTAATTAATTAATATGTGTATATTTGGAGTCCCTGAAACATAAAATTATAATCTCACTGAGAGTCTGTTT
Organism: Pictodentalium vernedei; assembly: GCA_031216915.1. Classification (NCBI taxonomy): domain Eukaryota; kingdom Metazoa; phylum Mollusca; class Scaphopoda; order Dentaliida; family Dentaliidae; genus Pictodentalium; species Pictodentalium vernedei. The sequence continues at coordinate 269,981,122 of CM062291.1, read as the reverse complement.
ATTTCCGATTGCCCAAGTGGGCGCATGATGGCGCTGTGTACTAGGGCGTACTGCACATCGATGGCGCACTTCAACCAATGCCAACTTTACTTGTACAGAGTTAGAACGTTGGGGAGTCTGACAGTTGCTCGTCGTTGCTCTGTGGTTCTCTCCGGGTACTCCGGCTTACTCCACCAGAAAAACTGTCCGACACGATGTTACCCTGACTTGCCCAAGGATCCAACGCAGATACCCCTGGCGCGGACCGAGTCGTCGACTTTTAGGTTTTAAGTCACTTGCCGTAACCACTCAGCTATCCAGCCCCTTCAAACAAATGTACCGTCGACAGTAAAGGTTGTTTTACACAGGCAATATTTCCTGCAATTGCTTGCGTGCAATTTATTTCAATCAAAAAATTAAATGAAATATTGATTGATCATTTAAAATGGATTGAAAAAATTTAGAACTTGTCTCTATTTTCTGCAAGTTCATAATAATATCGCAACTGAAACTTTTCTTCTCAACCAATCAGAGTGATTGTAAGTGCAGTATTGCACCTACAATTTTTGAGTGTGAAGAACAAAAGGCAGTTGCGCAATATGTTGATGCTATTTAGGCCCCACAAAGTAACCCTGTTTCTCGTGCCATTTTCTGTAAAACTGCATGCGGGCGGGCGGTTTTTATTTTATAATTTATTTTTATAATTAATATATCTTTGCCATCAAAAATTCATGTTCTTGGTTTCTTTTATGTTTATGCCTCATAATCTACAGAATATCATTGGTGGTGGTGTATTTCGTCCCTTGAGTGCAAGAAGGCTTTGCAATGCTAAAGCATTGCAAAGCCTTGTTGCACTCAAGGGATAAATTTATCAATTTGATTAACTTGGGTAAAATATCAGACAAAACTCATTGAATTTTTATTTTTTTTTAAAGTTTACATTGGTTATAAAAAGAGGGGCAGCCAAACGGACCATGCGGGTGGGCCTGAGAAACATATTTTTAATTTTTCAGGCCTTATTGGTGCAGTTTCTTGACTGTGGAAAACCATCCAAACCTCGTCACATCAACAACAACAAGCCAAGAAACACGTATGCATAATTTGATGTAAGATGTATAAGTATTCCCTCACATAATCTTAACTAAATCTATCGACTTTGCACGAGAATTACAGTAAGATTTCAATTTAAACACAAAATCTATCAGAAGCAGAATCATCAGACATTCTTTTTATGCGTGTCTGGCATTCAAACATCAGTCGATAAACACGGAAATCCAATTAATCGGTTGTTAATTAAAAACGTAAACAGTTGTACGAATAAAATATTTTTCATGCATCTAACGATATTACGCTACCGTAATTTTAATCTGGTGGTGTTAATCTGATACAACTGAAGTCAAAATTAGCGACGGGTTTTTCGTGCACTGTAAAAATTAACCGTTAAAATTCAATTATAGTAAAAGTATTGGCAATCACTTGCTGGGACTTCTACAATTTTACGGTAATAATAATAATAACACTTTCGTCGGCTGCTGATTTGTCGCGGTTCTCGGATGAGAAGGCCTTGGTTACCCCTGTACGTCCAACTGCCCCCCTTTTTCCACGCTTCTTCTCTCCTCCCAACACTCGGAGACGAACTGCTTGATGACATCCCTTGCCCCATTTTTTCCAATCTCTCCTTTGAGTCTCCCACTAACCACATGTCCTTCATTCTCCCATCCCACTTCCTCATAAAACTCCCAGTGAATCTTATTCTTTCAGACTGGTATTTTGGGCATTCTAGATGAAAGTGTTCCAGGGTCTCCACCGCGCCCAAATTACACATCTGGTACTCCTTTTCACTGTTTTCCCCAATTTTTCCCCTCAGCTCCAGGGACCGCGACCTCAGCTTGAACAACAGTGACTCTCCAAAGGTGCCATCAAGGTACTCTTCAAAACCAGGCTTCTCTTTATCACGCAGGCCACCCAAAGACCTCTTTGATTTGACCCCTCTCTCGCCAATTACGGTTATAATCCTCCATGACCCTTTCTCTGACGATTTTGTTTACCCTGGTTTGCCCCAACCTCTAGGTCCGAGATCTCCAATGAGTAGTTCTCTACTAGCTCCCTCACTTGGACCATCCACCCCGTCTTGATATTTCAGTTGAAAATTCTCAGGAACATTATTTTACATCATCGGCTGTCGGGGAGATTTACCAAATAATTAAGATAACCGAGTTTCAATAGGTCTATCCTGTCCTTGATCCTCATCCATCCATGCTCACCCCTGATTGCTTCCAGCGCTGCGGCATTACTCGACCCCGTTATCCATCGGTCTGCATCGTTCTGCAGGATTTCCAAGCCCTTTACAGCCGTCAGGTTTAGGGGTACCACTTCCGTACCATATGTTATACTTGACAAACCCACCATTTCCCAAATGGTTTTCCCCACGAAAATCTTATTGAAACTGTTTCTCCCTGTAAGTTTTGTTTGGTTAAGGATTCGCCTCCCCTTCAGAATCAATTTATTTGTGTGATTTCGGTAGATGCCTCTTTCTGTGATGTTTATATTTACCCCCAAATACTCGTAGTCACCTGTCTCTCCTACACTAAGAAGTTTGCTGCTACCTTCCGGAATGCAGAACTCCCTCACTCTCCACCTTCGAGTGGGGTCCACCTTGCGACACACAGGTATAACTTTGCTGTTGCTTTCATTAAGTTCGAGTCTCCATTTGCTCCCATATTTCCCAACAATTAATGGCTATTTCCACCGTGAGTCTCATCATATAAAAACGTATAGACGGTGCTCGGGTACAGTGGAGCAAAGTCCTTTTCAGAATGAACGGATTCACCTCTTTTCTGGACGTCTGGCAGCATTGAGCAATTTGAAATATCCACGTTTAAGGTGACATCGCCATTTCACGGCCCACAATGCTTGGCTGCGGCTAATACAACACCGATGGCGTTTTCCAGAGGTTGCATCCGAGCAATCCCAATTTTAGGGGAAGTTTTGAGTGTTTGGTGATTCTGTTCACCGGTGCTATTGATAGCTGATGTACAGTACGTGGAGAGTGGATTGTAATGAAATCGCCCGGAGAGTGGAGTTATCACCCAAAGTATCACTTTCAAATTATGTACATGTGGACAAAGAACACAAGAAGCAATGTTTCAACCAATGGACTTCCGGGTATAACCCGGAGGTCCATTGGCTGGAACTTTGTTTGTACTTGTCATGCTTTGCAAAAAAATTGCAATTATTGCTTGGGTGGAATCCCCATTCTGCGGGTGATTTAGTGATAATACACTCTCCACGTACTGTATCTGCTAACCTTTGTGCGTTCATTGCAATATTCTATACTGTGGCGTTGCAAGCAGGCATGTCAACTGATACCTTTATCGGTACCGGTACCGCCGGGTCCCTCATGCTCCGCTGGTACCGGGGTAAAATTATTTTATGGGGAAATTCCTAATGGAACGAGGGTAAACAGGCTGATAAATGTGTATGGCACACTTGCACGACATACTTTTAACTTATTTGTGAATGAACATATCAAAACACTATACAGGTGCATGTTCCGTCTGCACCCCGACCTCGATAATACCCGTTGGACGCAAGGTAGATATGACGAAGAGATGGAGAGTGGGGGAGTTCTCAATCCCCGAAGGGGAAAGCAAACAAATCACTGTAGGAGAAACGGGAGAGTATGAGTATCTAGGGGTAAGCATAAATATAACGGGAAGAGGGGTGTACAGAAATTACTCAGCCAAACTGATTCTGAAGGGGAAAAGAATTCTGAACCAACTAAAACTTTTAGGGAAAAATAGTTTCAATAAGGTCTTTGTGGGGAAAACACTGTGGGAGAGGGTGGGTTTACCAAGTATAACGTATGGCACGGACGTGATTCCATTAAACCAAACCGTTATTAAGAAGTTGGAAAGTACTCAGAATGATGCCGGCAGATGGATAACAGGGTCGAGTAATGCTGCAGCTTTGGAAGCAGTAAGGGGGGAGCTTGGGTGGATGAAAATCAAGGACAGGGTAGATTTGGGAAAACTGTGTTACTTTAACTACTTGAGAAACCTGCCTGACAACCGGTGGTGCAAATTGATGCTCGATACCATTTGGAATTCTAATATAGAAACGGGGTGGTCAAAACATGTGAGGGAACTAATGGACAATTACTCTATAGAGATCACAAACATAGAAGTAGGAATGAAAGAAGGCAAAAGGATAGTCGAAGAGAGAGTCATGGAAGATTGCAATCGAAACTGGCGAGCAGGGGTTAGCGTGAAAAGATCACTGCAGGGGTTGCAATATAAAGAAAAGCCAGCTTTTGAGAAGTACCTAGATGGCACCTTTGGAGGGTCACTGCTGTTCAAACTGAGATCAAGATCACTGGAGCTTCGGGGAAAAATTGGGAGAGATGGGGAAAAGGGATGCCAAATGTGCCACTCTGGAGTAGTGGAGACCCTGGAACATTTTCTCTTGGAATGCCCACAGTATATACCTCATAGAATAAAATTTACTGGAAGAATAATGCAGAAGTGGGGTGAAGAAACAAAGGATAGATGGCTGAAGGGGGACACGAGGGAGAGGGTAGGAATGCTTATTGAAGAAATTGAAAAAGAGGAAGTGAGGGACACTATTAAGCAGTTTATATCTGAATGCTGGGAGGAGAGGAGGGGAAGAGGGGGTGGGGTGCAGGGGGAATGATGGCCTTCTCTTATGAGGACCGCGACAAATCAGCAGCTGGCCAAAGAGTTATTATTATTATAAGGCCGACCATTTTGACTTTTCAAACGTATCAGAGACAACGAAAGAGCCGTCATCAGCTAATTCAAAGAAATTATTCTGCGGTGACATCAAAGTAATCATAAAGCACGATCTTCGTGCTTTATGATTACTTTGATGTCGCCGCAGAATAATTGGCACGATGCCATGTTTGTCTTGCGATCTTGGGGACTGGGGCGGTTTGAATGCGAATTTCTCCCATCTGATTGCGATATGCCATCCAATTGTTGATTTGTCCCGGTACCGGTACCGTTTTCGGCGGGACAGGCCCTGTCCCGTCCGGGTACCGGTTATGTTGGTACCGGCGTACTTTGACATGCCTGGATGCAAGAGCAGAAAAGTTTCCACGCCATTTTAGCAGCATTACATTTGCACCTGTTTGTTCGACTTGGCGTCTGGCTTGAGCAAGAACATTTTATTAACTTAAGTACTTCATCTGGGTCCAGAGCAAAATCGGACGGAACTGTGATGGGCTGGAGAGACTTAGTCTCTAGTTCCTTCTCGAAGCCATATTTGATAGGATCTAAATTTGGAGGCCGAAGTTGAAGGGCATTCTTCCACACATATGTCTGAAGGTGTGCTCTTTTGATATTTTCGCAGAAGGCTGCTGTAGTAGGAGGTATCAAATGTCGGTACATTAGTTGCATTGGGATTCCTGGTTTTCGAAAACCACGCATCAATACATTCATCAGTCATTGATGGAGTTATCTTGGAACTGTTGGGTTGTTTGATTACTTTGATGTCGCCGAAGAATAAATGGCACGATGCCATTTGACCAGTTTTGGTCAGATCGGATCGTTTCCTCGCTGATCCTTTGCTCAATTCGACGGGGATTCATATTTGCCAGCTACCACCAGTTTATGCTTCATTGTATTCAACTCAAACAACTTGTCAGTGATAAACTGTTCACATATTTTGTCTATTAACTGAGCCTTGCTTGCAGCGACCGTCAAAACATTTTTTTTGTGGGGGGAGAATAGCTTTGGCGGCTAGTTTGAACACTGTACAACTAGAAAAACTTCTGTAAGCTCTGGTTTCGGACTTGGCGCTGAAATCCACACATCTGTCAAAGATCAAATAGACGTCTGTTGACTGCAAGTGCTGATTTTTATTATCCTTAAACTTTAATACAAAGTCCATAACTGTCGCCAGTTTGGAATCCACAACAATGTACAGACATCTATCAGTACTACTGTATGACCCCCCCCCCCCCCCCCCCCCCCCTGTCAATTATTCTTTCAGACGAAACAACCATCGTCTTATTTTTTAAATCCGACTTTGATTTTGAAATCCGCATATCACCAATCTCGTCAAAGAGTAATGAAGGTAGTGGCGACACTTCATAAGAGAGAAGTCAGTCCATTTTGAATCATAAATATATATTATCACAACAGTGTGTTGATCCGTGTCGTAGTATCACGTCGAGTTGAGGTGGCCAGATTGTCGGATCACACGAGCTGCCTGTGGTCCGACAATCTGGTCACCTCAACAAGATGTGATACTGCGACACGGATCAACACACTGTTATGATGATAGGTTTATTATATGACTGACACACTAACAGCAACTTAATTTGCTTACCTCGATTTACTTATTCCCTTGAAAGCTGAACATAAAAATAGCAGACGAAACTTTGTAAACAACGGCAACAGCTTCCCTAGTTACGAAGTCAATTTTTAACGGATAAAGAGTCCGACGTTATTCATACGGAAATTCTTGTCAATTTTCGTAGGAGTGTGATATGGATTTTTGATCCGGGAATATCTCACCTGGTGTGATCCCACAGTCTGGATAAAATCGTCAAACAGTACTGGTATTTAGGGTAAAAATATCATAGTCATATAATAAACTTTAAGATCACTAATCTTGACATATTTTCTTGGCACAGACATGGTTTGAATCGGCATTGGAATAGGGTCGTAGAATCCCCCAAGGATGCTGAACCTACTCTAGGATCTTGTCCAAGTTGATTGACCCAGGACTTACCTTTCCGGTTACGATATTGACAATGATTTCAGGTTGCTGTGGCGGATCCATAGGATCTATACACATCTCAAGATTGGAGCGGAGACCTTTGCGATCAACAGCATCGGTCTTTGCTCTCTTCTTTGTGGAAAGTTTGTGATCTTTCTGTGTTCATGTCCTCACATATCTCTGATATGCTATGAGCTACGGACCCACAGGCACGCAAACTTAGAGCCCATACCTTAAGGGTTTCTGATTTGATAGTAATGCTTATAATACCCAACTTTCCGTGGCCATATCTCCCGAATGTCGTCTCTCTGAACATGTCACCCCATAACTCCCCCAAAGACTCGGAATGCGTCTCATGACGTTTTTAAAACACAATAGCAGTTTTGGGCGAACATGCACTTATTTATGCATTGAATAATGTCATTTGGTGTCAAAATGAGTATAAACTTCCGGGTTTTTTCCATACCGATTATATATGAGAATACCAGAACCCAGGCTAACTCTGCGAATTGGGAGCGCGGTGGCTCAATTGTAGACTGTTGGACTTCTATGCTAGAGGTCCCGAGTTCGATCCCCGTCCGAGTCGACCCATGTTGTGTCCTTGGGCAAGGCACTTTATCTCGGTTGCCAACATGGGGTCACGATGGCGCCCTGTACTAAGGCGTACTGCACGTCGATGGCGCACTTGTCTTCAACCGCTGTAACCTTGCTTGAGCGGAGTTTGAACAGAGTTGGAATGTTGAGGAGCTGGCAGCTGCTCGTCGTTGCTCGGTGGTTCTCTCCTGGTACTCCGGCTTCCTCCACCCGTAAAACTGTCACGGTCACGATTAGCCATTGTGCGTATGTGACCTTAAACCCCAATAAATAAATAATAAATAAATAAATATAACTCTGCGAATTGAATTTTGGTACCCCTTTTCTGCGAAGAAGATCTCAAAGTGCTTAATGCTGTCAGACGTCCAGTAAACGTTTTCTGAAGTTGGGAAGAAAGTTGGCATTTGGAGGCCGGACGAAATGGATTCAAACTGTTGATTGTATTTTGGACGGACGAAATCGACCTTCACACTGAAACTTAGACGATACAGTTGAGCTTACTTAATTGAATATCTCTTAACTGAATAAACCTGATAATTGAATATAATTTCCAAAAACAAAACCATATACCAAACCTCCAGTGCACATTTAACCTGTTAATTGAGTGTAGGTTATAGAGTAAACTCCTGTTAATCGAATAAAAAATCTGATCTTATCTTATAAAAAACCTATCGAGAAATTACAGTTTTTCTTTGTTTTATAGACCTATTTGGCCTCAGTACATCCAATACATGCATTTAGTCTATTATATCTTGTTTGACAGAGCTCATAGAGCTCTGTGAAACAAGATGTAGTGGAATAAATACTAAGTTTATCTCTAGAGCACAGGAAAATGACTCCCCGTGGGAACCCCGGGAAGTAAGCAGCACTTGTTTACTGTGGTAAACCAGTTCCGCTTTACTAGTAAAATAGGACCCAGTCACCAATGCTTGGAGTGAAAGTCCTCTAAAATGGGCAACATGTTGATCAACGATTGACTAAACTTGACTTCATCTCCATGTTGTGTCACGATTAGCCATAGTGCATAAATATGTGACGTTAACCACCAACAAACAAACAAACAGGAAAATGACACAATCCCTGTTAATTGAATACTCATTTTAATTGAATAATTTTCGTTGGCAAAGTTGTTATTCAATTAACAGGGTTCCACTGTTTTAGCAAATCACGTGACTAGACCTACACATTAAAAGATATTTGTACTGACGGTATGGAGGCATAATGTCTTCAAAAACGATATTACGAATTTTCACAGGGCTCTAACTGCTAAAATTAGTAATTATCGCCATTTGGCCCTACGCGCCAATTCTTTTTCTAAATGATAATAAAAAGTTTCTCACTCCTGTTAATAAAACAAAACAATGAATAAACATTAGTAAAAGGGGACAGTTATTTATTTATTGGGGTTTAACGACTTCCAGAGTCACCTCGTGTCGGACAGTTTTACGGGTGGAGGAAGCTGGAGTACCGGGGAAGAACCACCTAGCAACGGCGAGCAACTGTCAAATTCCCCAACGTACTAACTCCGCACAATCAAGTTAACATTGGTGGAAGACAAGTGCACCATCGACGTGCTGTACGCCTTTGTACACAGCGTCACTGTCGGAAACCGGGGCTTTGTCGCTGCTGGAAGAAATAGATTCACGCCGCGTATTCAGCCAAAACCCGAGGCGTGTTGTCTGAACCTGTGCGTGAACGTATGTCTCGCCGTAACGAACCCGTCCGTTTCTCTTCTGTTGGGGTGATTCTTATCCTGAAGGAGTTAATAACGTTTTCTTCAAAAGCATAAATCAACAGGAGTTAACCGAAAACAACAATTTTAATACATATATAAAAACAAAATAAATATGATAATTGGTGACTTACATGGAATCCAAAAGAATGAGAAAACAAAACGTCAATCATCCCCTACCCACACAGTTTTTGAGTCACTTGCGGGCCCGCATTCTCTGTTGTCGCTGGTTTGTCCTCCTCTTCACTGGTATTGGTTCATTGGTCGCCTCTTCACTTCACCCTTTCACTGCCGTCGCACGACCACTAGCGTATTGTCACTTTATCGGACGGCTCTGCTCTAACAGGTGACGGAATGTCACTCTCCTACTGCCGTCGCACGACCACTAGCTTATTGTCACTTTACTTGACGCTTTTCACACAAGCAGTCGCCACCAATGGAGTTAATTTCTCCCTTACGTTCGTCTCAGAACAATGTTCATACAGGCAGATCCTACTCTGCCAACGTATGGCTTGCCTTCCAAAACAGTCGTTTACCTAAATTCATATAGCTCCCTGAGCTCGTACTTCGTGTTTCTGATCCTATACTCATATGTGACCATCGACTTGGCCCGCGACTGCTCATATTCTAAATATGAGGTCTGTGGCGCCCCAACTTCACAACGTTTCGATACTTTCGCACCGATGCGGCACCTCCTCTAACCAAAAGCTTGGGACCTCCCCATCTACACACAACGACCCACAGCCTTACACACCTTCCGACTGGAATTGGCTGGAATGACTTTTTCGAGAAATCCCCCGATTTTTATTTAGATAGCTAGAACATTAATTCTCAGTTTAATCGCTTCACTTGAACTTGGCCGCTTAGAACTATCTTAATTTAACACTCGCTTTAAAGTCCCTTTGAAAGAATCACATTTTGGTATCTTTTGACATTTCGGAGACAGGATAGATGCGTAATATGGGTGTGTGTCCAGAACATGTGTGATGCACTGTTTTCCAAAAGTTACATATTAATTGGCCATAATTACCCAGAAAATAACGACAGAAGAATACTTCTTTGATCGGTTATCATATAGCCCATGTGGCGTTCAACAAATGCGCCCTAATGGACATTAAATTCTATGCTTAATTTGGCAGCGTTTGAATTATTGCCGATCTGTTTTCGGAGTCCGTCATATACCTATCTTTATGCTTTACATTTAACCCAGGCAGAAATATTATCGAAAATATTTACACTTTTAAACAACAAAATTGCTACGTTTAGCTATCACCTTGACAACTCCCATATCAAGGAACATACTTTCAGCTGTTCCAAAAACACCAAGGGGATAGCATTCACGTGCGTCCACTTTCATACTTCTCTCTTAGAGCTATCACACAATCTCGCTCTACTATTACACCAGTAAACTTATAATTCTCACACACAGTCACACGCATGCGCACCCTGACGCGCACCACAAATAACATTCGGTACTTTGACTCGGTTCCCCATTGGAACGTATGAGTCTATCCACATCTCACATCAACTTCGCGCGCACACCACAACCCCACTCATCTTCACGCCCAACACCTGTCGTACCAGAGCTCGCTGCCTCAAAGGCAACGCTCTGTAGATTAACTCCTGCCAATCCCTCCTTGGATGCCCCACTCCAAGTTCCAGGGCCCCTCCTAACTCTACGTCTCTGATGCCATTGTGTAGCTACATCGGCCACCTCTCGTGGCCTCTCCTGGCCTAAGGTCCATTCCCCCGCTGTTCGCGTGGGTTCAGTGCCCTTAATATCCTGGCATCTCCTCAAAAACCTGTGTCGGCAGGAGCGCGGTCACCTTTTGACCGACCCAAAAGCTCCTAAGCTTTCGTCTACTTCCGTACCGATCCTTACTATGCCCCCTCTCGTTCTCATACATTGGCTGTTTCTGTTCAACCACTCCCTTGACTTCCGTCGTCGAAGAATTAACCTTTGTGTCCTCCACTGTGCACTGTACCTGTGCCTCCTTACTCGACTCCACTGGTCTCTCCAGTGATTTCGCCGGCTGCTCTGCCTCCGCGGCTTGGGCTCGGGTGACCGCCCTCGGTGCCATTTTGGGTGCTTTCCTCTCCGACCATGTCTTGTCGGGTTCTGAACATACCCCGAGTATGTTCCCAAACACGAGGTCATAGATGGGCGCGCCTTAATACACATTGCCTCTACCTCGCCGCTATAGAAAGGGGTATCCACCCCCACCCTCGCAAGTGGGAACCTCCTACTCGTCCCATCTGTTAGCACGCACATGTGGTCGTGCCCCGTTAGCTGTCCGTCGCTAAAGAGTTCCCTCTTTACCGCCGCGCTACTGCACTCTTTGTCCCGTAGCATACGGACTTCTCGGTCACCCACATACGCTAGGTAAACCGGCATCTCCTCATTTTTATCAAGGGAGGGGTATCCCTCGCACAGTCCACTAATTATGGGCAATACCTGCCCCCTCCCTTCCGGCCTGAGCTGCCCAGCCTCTAATGCTCGGTGCAGTGGGCCCCTTTCTGGCCCAATTGTTTGGCAGAATGCCGCTGTCTGCCTCCTCTCCACAGGCTGTATCGAATTACTTCTCCGGCCACTACTGATCGGGGACGGGTCCCGCCTCCCATTCCTTGCTGGGTATCCGTTTGATCTCCCCGTCATAGCCTTCCGCTAACAGTCTCTGGCCAGGTGACCCTTTTTATTACATACAAAACATGCGGTGTCCCTGGGTCCTGACCTTTTCTGATTCCCCCTGGAACTTTCCGAATCGGGGCTTGGGTTCCTAACGGGTGCCTTTGCAACCACGTTACTCCCTTTCCTGCCCGACCTACCCTAGGTCAGACCTCCACCATGAGCCTCCAAATACTGCTCGGCCACCCTAGTCATTTCCTCCAGGCTACTTGGCTTCCTCTCCTTAACAAACAGCGCCATCTCGGGGGCAAACGATGACATAAACTGCTCCCTGATGAGGAAGTCTTTCAGGGAGGGAAATGCCTCTTCAATTTCAGATAATTCGACCCATCGGTCGAAATATCTTGTGGCCCTTGACACAAACTGGTACACTCTTTCATCCTTCTCAGCCTTACATTCTCTGAATTTCGTCCTGAAACCCTCCTCGGTGAGCTGGTATCTCTTGAGTATAGCCTTTTCAGCTCACCGTAGTCATTAGCTTGGTCAGGGGGCATGCTCACATATACTTGTAGCGACTTGCCCGCCAGCAGCGGACTCAGACTGACACCCCAGGCGTCATCCGGCCAACCCTGACTTGAGACAAACCTTTCGAACCTCTGCAAGTTAGCTTCAATGTCATCAGTTTGTTCATTGAACTTTGGCAACTCGGGATAAGGTGCCCTCACGTTTCCCACGGGACTTTCTACATCCTGTCTACCATCAGCTCCAGGTAACTGCGCCCTAGCCCTTAACATTTCCATTTCCCTCTCATGTTGCCTTTCAGCCTCCTCACACGCCTTTTCAGTCTCCTCACGCGCCCTTTCTCCCCTTTCACACTCTAGCGCAGCTTCTCTCTCTCTCCTATCACACTCTAGCACAGCTTCTCCCTCTCGCCTTTCACGCTCTAACGCAGCTTCTCTCTCAGCTCTTTCGCGCACGACCTGAATTTCTTTCTCTCGCTCTACAGCTCTTAGTTTTGCCTCTCTCTCAGTCCCCTCAACCTCTTTCTCACGTTCGGCTGCCCGTAAGGCAGCCTCCTCGCGCTTCAATGTAACCTGACGCTCTAACTCCGCGGACATTTCTTTCGCCACACACTTTTGTTCATCACTCGCAAATTTTTGCAACTCACTGCCCGCGAAGCCCAACCGCTCTCCCATACTAATCAATTGTTCCAAGCTTGGGGTATCCATTATTGAAATTTATCACTAAAAATTCCACACAAAAATATTTTTTTGACTTCAAGGATTAATTATTGCCTATCCTACACTGCGTCCTATTAATGCGCGAGAATTTCCGCCACCGTTATTTTAAATTCGCCGATCGAATTCAAAAGCTAATTTAACCAATGGTTCACCCTACACCATCTATGAAAACTTTTAAAATTTCAGTGCGGCAACCTGTATGAACATTGAAACTGAAGTACTAAAATTGGCATTGAGTGAGCCTGTTGATTTTAAGCTTTTCAATTGTTACCTTTCAGGAAGATCCTGGTGTTAGCCTCGCCAGATGTCGGAAACCGGGGCTTCGTCGCTGCTGGAAGAAATGCATTTACGCCGTTATTCAGCCAAACCTCGAGGCGTGTTGTCTGAACCCGTGCGTGAACGTATGTCTCGCCGTAACGAACCCGCCCGTTTCACTTTTGTTGGAGTGGTTCTTATCCTAAGGGGTTAATAACTTTTCCTTGAAAAGCATAAATCAACAGGGGTTCACTGAAAACAACAAGTTTAATACATATATATAAACAAAATAAATATGATAATTGGTGACTTACATGGAATCCAAAAGAATGAGAAAATAAAACGTCAATCACCCTCTACCCACACAGTTTTTGAGTCACTTGCGGGCCCGCATTCTCTGTTGTCGCTGGTTTGTCCTCCTCTTCGCTGGTATTGGTTCCTTGGTCGCCTCTTCACTTCACCCTTTCACTGCCGTCGCACGGCCACTAGCGTATTGTCACTTTATCGGATGCTTCTGCTCTAACAGGTGACGGAATGTCACTCTCCTACTGCCGTCGCACGGCCACTAGCTTATTGTCACTGTACTTGACGCTTTTCACACAAGCATTCGCCACCAATGGAGTTAAATTCTCCCTTACGTTTGTCTCAGAACAATGTTCATACAGGCAGAGCCTACTCTGCCTACGTTTGGCTTGCCTTCCAAAACAGGTAATGCCGTTTACCTAAATGCATATAGCTCCCTGAGCTCGTACTTCGTGTTTCTGATCCTATTCTCATGTGGCCATCGACTTGGCCCGCGACTGCTTTTATTCTAAATATGAGGTCTGTGGCACCCCAACTTCACAACGTTCCTATACTTTCGCGCCGATGCGACACATCCTCTAACCAAAAGCATGGGACCTCCGCATCTACACGCAACCACCCACAGGCTTACACACCTTCCGACTGGAATTGGCTTCCCGATTTTTATTTAGATAGCCAGAACATTAATTCTCAGTTTAATCGCTTCGCTTGAACTTGGCCGCTTAGAACTATCTTAATTTAACACTCGCTTTAACGTCTTTGAAAGAATCACATTTTGGTATCTTTTGACATTTCGGAGACAGGATAGATGCGTAATATGGGTGTGTGTCCAGAACATGTGTGATGCACTGTTTTCCAAAAGTTATATATTAACTGGCCATAATTACCCAGATAATAACTACAGAATAATACTTCTTTGATCGGTTATCAGATAGCCCATGTGGCGTTCAACAAATGCGCCATAATGGACATTAAATGTCATGCTTAATTTGGCAGCGTTTGAAGTATTGCCGATCTGTTTTCGGGGTCCGTCATATACCTATCTTTATGCTTTACATTTAACCCAGGCAGAAATATTATCGAAAATATTTACACTTTTAAACAACAAAATTGCTACGTTTAGCTATCATCTTGAAAGTCACCGTGCCAACCGCATGGGTAATCAGATTGAGTGCCTTGCCCAAGGACACAACGCAGTTACCCCTGGTGGAGATCGAACCATGGACCTTGCGGTTTGAAGTCCAATGTCGTAACCACTGAGTCCTCGCTTCCCAAAAGGAGCAGTCGTAGTGCAGTTCTACAACCCAAAAGGACTGCAGATTCTTCAATTATTCTTGAATCTGCCTACAAGTATAAAATGGATGCATCTATTTTGCTATGAATAATTTTCTAAGTTCCATACAATTCAGAGGTTCTGTATGAGAACGGTTAACTGAATGCCCAGTGGGCTTAAGGATAATCAGTAAACAACTGACGAAACTGCAAGTTGCAAGGAAAATGTATTATGGAATTATTGGCCTAACCATATGAATTTCTTTGTAACGAAGAGCAATATATAAAACGTAGATAATCTACATATTGTGTTCAATCAAAAAAAAAATAATGTCAACGGGTTCGTTGTGGAAAGTGTTTGAACGGATACCAATGGAGATATCTTCAACAAATGACAAATTTACTTTTTTCATTTAAAAATTAAAAGTGTAGCTGAAAAGTGAGATTCACGGTTCGACCCATCTCTCGATCAAAATGTTATTATTCAATGTAAAGATAGATATAATGTTTACCCTATGGCGAATTTTATATCATGATTTTCTTTCAGTTCCCCAATATATATACCGTTTTAACACAGGTAACATTATGCATAAATTAGTGTTTTAAACTCGTTATTGAGCAGTTCGACCAAACTCCCAAACGACAATCTACATGCTTGTTTGTTATTGGACTTAATTATACTGTCAATAGCCAGCGTCACATTGTGTCGGACAGTTTTACGGGTGGAGGAACCCGAAGAGAAGCCCTGGGCAGCGGCGAGCAGTTGTCAGTCTTTCTAACTCATTTACTCTGCTCAAGCAGGCTTAGTAGTGGTTGAAGTGCACCCTGGACGTGCAGCGTACACCTCATATGCAATTGGGACTAAATGTCTTCCCCAAGGACACAACGCAGTTACCGTAGGTCTGGATCGAACTGTCGAAGTTTCGGTTTAAAGCTCAATGCTCTAACCACTGACCGACTACGTTCCCATAATGCAATATGATTTTCGTTTGAAACTCGCGCCAGTTCGTTCCAAATTTATACATATTATTGACCTTTAAAAATTACAATTTTGCAGAATTTTCAGAACTTACTTCAGGGTCGTAAGCGGGGATTCGTCGAAGTGGGAGAAGAGATAGTTCAGCTCTCTCTCTCTCTCTCTCCTCCACTTGGGAAGCCGGGACGTTCAGATAGCTGAACTAGGAGAAAAATGAGAAATGGTAACACTATCAAAAAGCTCTAACAGATCAGAGAACATTTTGTAATTATTTGTTTTGGTTTAACCCTTTACCTAACATGAAAAGCAGACGACACTTGCAAAAAAAATTCTTGAATAACTAAATTTTTTCATTTTTTGTCTCAAAAACATAGGTTATGACCCCTCGTTGGAACGAGCTCGACGAGCTCGTTCCAACGAGGGGTCATAACCTATGTTTTTGAGACAAAAAATGAAAATATTTTGAAAATTAATTGGAGATTTTTGAGAATAGCGCTGGCCGGTTTTGGCCGTTACGGTGGGTAAAGGGTTAATAAATAAAGAGGTTATCACTTGGTTAGTTTCATATCGACCAAGATATCGGCCCTCGGTAACTTAACTTCAGCCTTCGACCTCGTCTTGATATCCGGCTGATATGAAACTAATCAAGTTATTACCTCCGCTGGTTTGGGTCATGTGTCCGTTTTTCAGGTAGAGTTCCTTCCTCTTGGAGCTTTTGTGTGTTGGCTGCGTCGTCGGTTAAAAATGAATGTAAGATTTTGCGATGTCCGGTTATAAAAAAGTAAAATGTTATCCGACCTTGTTGGCTTTTGAATCTTTTACAGTTCTCACTTTTGGTGGTGAAATATTTCGAAACAAATTCTGAGATAACTTTCCTGGCCCGGATTATCGTTGACCTAGTCTCAGAACACGTGCATCTCCGGTTAGTTAACAAAAGTCAGGCAGTAAACTGACACAATTCATTAAGCAGTTTCAAAATCAGCTTCCACCAGAACACACTACTTTCCAAATTTGGACACCACAGCGATCGACACCCAAAATGCTTATCTCCAGATACAGGTATCCACACGCATGTCATGTTTATTCGTCTTCTCACTTGTCTTATATGCGCCTATATATGCATTCTTATTAAGTGCGCTTTTAGTTCTTGACTACTGCCCTTGATGTCTTTGATGCCCTTGTCTCCAACGCACTGAAGGATAAAACATGGAATATTCAGTTTTTTACGTACAGATACTCATTCAACAACAAAACCTTTCCCTTCTTTGTGCTTCATTTTATCTCGCAACATAAACTCATGCTGGATAATTGGCCAACAACATTCTACTCTTGTTCTCATTCTCTTCCGAGAAACACTGCACAGATCCCCATCTCAGGAGGTGTCTTGTCAATATCAAAACCTTTGGCACACAAAATATACAACAGTTCCTGGCCACAGGAAACAACTCAGTTCCGAGCAAGCTCGTTTGAGCATGTCTCCTCGCATCGAACTGGTGTACAATTTCACGACTCGCTATGGGACAGTTCTGGTACTTCTTGTTGGAGCGGTATATTTTTGTGTGTCCATGGGAAACTGTTTTTTTACCACAACGCTCGCAGTTGTCAACCAGCCCGTCGTTTCCCACATCGTGTCTGTCTCTCCCAACATCCACAGCCTGGCAGTAGCTAAGAACTAAAGCGAAGTAGCTAATGTTCCAATAAAGTCTCTTACACTTTCACTACCAATATGCTAGCAAAGCGCCCTGCCACTTCCACCTCTATCAGCACGATATGCAATGCATAGTTGGTAGTTAGTGAGTAGACAACACAATAAGCACCTAACTGGATGGGAGTTTCAGTGATAATTTCATCCTACAGCGCTGCAGGGCTTTAGGATTAAAGTATTACTGAACCTCGCTATAAATAGATCATAGACTCGTCATATCGCTGTATACAGCACTGTATAGGGCGATACCATTCATTAGGGGTGAAAGGCTCATCAGAATATTTCAGTTTCAAAATTAACACCGCCCACGTATTAGTTGTAGATTTTAATAATCTGTCTTCTAAAACACAGGCTATTCCCTCGATGGGAACGGAGATAAAATGTCTGTCATACAACAGAAGCTTTTTATACAATGAAAAATATCAATATGTTCCATTTCATCTCCTGGGAGCTTCTGTTCTTTAAATGCATTTTACAACGCGTGAATTCTTGTTTCGAACAATATTGTTTATTTTCATTATTTTGTTTTAAAGTTCTGACAGGTGATTGTAAACGTTGTTTTTTTCGTGGGATTCGAAACAAATCTAACTGGTTATTCTTTGTCTGATAGCAGACCCGTAATTATCTTCAGACATTTGGGACCATGTTTGCCCGATCCTGACATGAATTTGCACGCCGGTTCTTACGAAGACATATCTATGCTTTTGTCGAGCTTTTCAGACAAGCTGTCTACAAATTAGATTCGACAATACGCATTGTCGTGGTACAAATCTTGTTTTTTAACTATGTCATTGCCGATTGCCATTGCTAAATTCTGGCTCGAATCACACGAAAACTAGCAACCACACGTGACAGACAGTTGTATTTCTAACCGGATGTCTTTGAACTTGCTATATATCGTATAAGAGGATTTTGCCCGGCGAAACAAAAAAGTTTTGGAGGGTGTGGCACCCCTAAACCACTCCACTTCCGGATTTATGCCCCTATTCAATGCAGATCTTCCTCGGATCTTAACCCTTTACCCAACGTAACAGCAAAAAACGGCCAAAACTGTTACAAAACCATAGGTTATGACACCTCGTCGGAACGAGCTCGTTTTTGAGACAAAAAATTAGTTATTCAAGAATTTTTTTTTTTTTTTTGCAAGTGTCGTCTGCTTTTCATTTAGGTAATGGGTAAACCGAGGGGTCATAACCTATGTTTTTGAGACAAAAAATTAGTTATTCAAGAATTTTTTTTTTTGCAAGTGTCGTCTGCTTTTCATTTAGGTAATGGGTAAACCGATGCAACATTGTGTGGCTTGAATCTAACTCTTATGCAGTAGATAAGCTTTCTGCCGAGTCTGTTTTCATCCAGCAGTATTCTTCTGATGACCGTATGTACCATAAAGATGTTCAAAATCAAGAATTGCAGGTAGCGTAAAAGTAATACAACTCTTCCAAACGATTCAATGCATTCCACTCAGGCATGTCAACCGGTACCGCCGGTTCCCTCATGCTCCAACCGATACCGGTAGTGAAGCTTTTGTCCCGCCGGTTCCTTATTTGTGAATGAACATATCAAAACACTCTACAGGTGCATGTTCTGTCTGCACCACAATCTCGATAAGGCCGACCATGTTGACTTTTCATACGTCGCATCAAAGACACTGGAGGCGCCGTCATCGGCTACTTCAAAGAAATTATTCTGTGGTGATATCAAAGTAATCACAAAGGATGATCCTGGTGCTTTATGACGATTACTTTGATGTCACTGCAGAATAATTGGACGATGCCATGTTGTCTTGCGAACTTGGCGACTTGCGCGGTTTAAATGCGAATTTCTGCCATCTGATCGCGATATGTCATCCAATTGTTAATTTGTCCAGGTACCGGTGCCGGTATCGTTTTCGGCGGGAAGGCTTTGCCCCGTCCCGGTACCGGTTATGCTGGTACCGGCGGTACTTTGACATGCCTGATTCCACTGTATGTGATAATGAGCATAATATGGTTTCGATAGCACCTCTGGTGTCTGTCTCCTATCTGATTCTAAGAGGAGCAGTTTGTTTTAATAGCCGCATCTGTAATTTCAACTTTTTAAAACTATTTTGCATGTGTTGCTAACCTTCTTGTTTTCAGTTCCTTCAGCGTCTCTGGTCTCTTGCTTTAGAATGTACAATTTGCAACAAGTTCTCTTTGCAAAAATTGCAGGCAACCTGTGCGCTATGTATATACTAATAATAATAATAATAATAATAATAACACTTCGGCCGGCCGCTGATTTGTCGCGGTTCTCGTATGAGAAGGCCTTGGTTACCCATGTTCTACCAACTGCCTCCCTATTCCCGCGCTTCTTCTCTCCTCCCAACACTCGGAGACGAACTGCTTGATGACATCCCTTGCCTCATTCTTCCCAATCTCTTCGATTAGTATATTAACCCTCTCCTTTGAGTGGCCCCCTAACCACATGTCCTTCATTCTCCCATCCCACTTCTCCATTATACTCCCCGTGAATCTTGTTCTTTTAGACTGGTATTGTGGGCATTCTATAAGAAAGTGTTCCAGGGTCTCCACCACGCCCAAGTTACACATCTGGCACTCCTTTTCACTGTTTTTCCCAAGTTTTCCCCTCAGCTCCAGGGACCGCGGCCTCAGCTTGAACAACAGTGACCCACCAAAGGTGCCATCAAGGTACTCTTCAAAACCAGGCTTCTCTTTATCATGCAGGCCACCCAAAGATCTCTTTGATTTGACCCCCTCTCGCCAATTACGGTTACAATCCTCCATGACCCTTTCTCTGACGATCTTTTTGCCCTGGTTTGCCCCAACGTCAAGGTCCGAAATCTCCAATGAATAGTTTTCTACTAGCTCCCTCACTTGGACCATCCACCCCGTCTTGATATTTGAGTTGAAAGTTCTCAGGAACATTACTTTACACCATCGGCTATCGGGGAGATTTATCAAATAATTAAGATAACCGAGTTTCAGTAGGTCTATCCTGTCCTTGATCCTCATCCACCCAAGCTCACCCCTGATCGCTTCTAGCGCTGCGGCATTACTCGAGCCTGTTATCCATCGGCCTGCATCGTTCTGTAGGATTTCCAAGCTCTTAACAACTGTGTGGTTTAGGGGTACAACTTCCGTACCGTATGTTATACTTGGCAGACCCACCATTTCCCAAATAGTTTTCCCCACGAAAACCTTATTGGAACTGTTTCTCCCTATAAGTTTCATTTGGTTAAGGATTCGCTTCCCCTTCAGAATCAATTTATTTGTGTGGTTTCGGTAGATGCCTCTTCCTGTAATGTTTATATTTACCCCCAGGTACTCATAGTCACTATTCTCTCCTACACTAAGAAGTCTACTGCTACCTTCCGGAATGCAGAACTCCCCCACTCTCCACCTCCGAGTGGGGTCCACTTTGCGGCCCACGGGTATAACTTTGCTCTTGCTTTCATTAAGTTCGAGTCTCCATTTTCTCCCATATTTCCCAACAATTCCCAGCATGTTCGCTAGCCCCTCTTCGCTTTCTGACACTAGCACCATATCGTCTGCAAAAAATAGCCCTGGGATCTTCAAGTCACCAACTGCAACCCCCTCGTCGCTATGCAGGAGTTCATCTCCTAAACCTTTGATGTACAATGCAAAAAGAATTGGCGAAAGGATACATCCCTGTTTTAGGCCTATCTCCATAGGCATATGTTTTGTTGTAATGTTTCCCAGCCTGAGTTCACTCTGTACATCTTTATATAGTGCTTTCATAATCCCAACAACTGATAACACAATTTAGACAACGAGGACTAGGTCTCTGCGAATGTTCGAAATTCGAGTCGAGTCGAAGTCGTTCTGATGATTTAATTCGATTCGATTATAGCTGATTCGGAAATATTTGAATCTTCTTGATGTGCTCCAAATTCTCTAATGTTTCCTTTACAGGAGACCTGTTGACAGAGAAAGTTCACTGAGGTTCCGCTTTCGAAACTACTTTGATTCCGTCTGGATTATCCAACATTTTTGTTGATTTGTCCAAACAGACGAGTAGCCGTTGAATATAATACTTCAGCTGAGACTGACAATATTTACGGATGTTAGAAGGTGCCATATTTAGAATTTAAAGATCTGTGAGTAGGGCTGCACGGTATTCTAAACTGAATGCCTGTTTCAAACAAATACCGCGGTATACCGGTATATCGAAAGATTGTTCAGATATCTGAACATAGGTACCATAATTGGGACTTGAGCCATCGCAGTCGGAACGAATCAGCATGCCTTAATGATGCACTTCGTTTCACCCTTTACCCAACGCAGACGATATCAAAATTTATCATTTCAAATATTAATTAAACAAATTTTTCAAAAACAAATCGACAAAGCAATATCATATAATTAAACTTTTTTTCTGTTCATGCATTTTCAGGCAAAATCATTGGCTAAATTATTTCTGTTTTTCTGTTCATATGACAATGAAGCGAAAAAACGCATTTAGGCCCGCTCTAAACCACGCCCCAATGCCAGTTGTTAAAATTACGCTGCGCAGTGTGAATGGAAAAGGGCCTCTACATGCTCATATTGACTGATAAGTGCCAACCACTTCTTATGTTTTGGTTGTGCAATAAAGTATTATTATTATTGTTTCAAAATGAAAAGTAATTAATATTTATTTCACCATTTTAAAACTACTTTCAAAATAAAATCAAATGAACAATGAAATCCTTATCATGCTTTTTATTCTGTGTTTAATTTTTTATACGCAATTAAATTTAAAATTAATAGATGATCTTCTACGTTCATCGTTTTACCCAAATCAAACGTAAACAATGGCCGGCCATTATCATTTCCAAACTCTCATAAAGATATAATTGATCGGACTGATTTAAATAAAATAGCCACCTACCTGCACTCCACGGTGCTCTCCTTTCCCCATCAACTGAATGTATGTGGTTCACTGACAAGAGTGTAAGAGAATCAGTTCTCAAAATTTATGCCTGCCATTTCACGAAATGCCAAATGTGGGCATTACAGCGCAACATATGCAACACCACTGTTTACGTGCAACTGGTATCTGGAGAATGCATGATGTTGGATTTGAACTAAGACACATTATGTACGTGAGTGGACAACGAATTGAAGGTTCCGTCCGCGGTTTCAAAAGAGAATGTCCCACTTTAAAGAAACCAAATATCAGTCAAACACTGTCCTTCGTGACAATTCAGCCTCGTGCACACAACACTGTCAACATGAACAAAACGCTACTTCACTGACGTTGATGGCATCCACAAACGAAACTTGCGCAATCAAAACTTTCCAATTTCCAAATAACCAGAATGAACTCTTTTTGAGACAAAGTTCAGCCAACTTCATGCCTTCTGGGTTTATATTGAACTCCACATTTAACAACTGTGTTTTTAATTTCTCAGGAAAGGATCAAAATTAGAATTAGATTTGAGCCAGCGTTGCTTTGAATGACATCACCTTCCCGTCAAGTGGAACAGTAGATTGAAGTTTTGTGTGGGCGTGGCCCATGGCGTTCCTTTTAACTTACGCAATTCATTGGTCAATAAAATCTTTAATGGCACAAGAACATATTTCAGTGAAATGTGTCGTCATTTTAAACAGAATTTCAGAAAACTATGCCTTTGTTATTCAGTTCTCAATAGGAAGCATGATGCAACTTAGTTTTTATTATAATTCCACAAAGTAGAGAGTGTTTAAATTTATTGCCACCCAGGTTTAATTATAAGGAATGATCGTTGTTTCTGTCAATTTCTTGAGTTATGAACCCCCCCCCCCCCCCCCCAAAAAAAAAAAAAAAAAAAAAAAAAAAAACAAAGGCCACACATAGCGTAAATGAGCTACGCATTACACAATTTGGCCTTTGTTTTTTGGGGTTCATAACTCAAGAAATAGACAGAAACAAACAATCACTCCTTATATAACCCCTCATTCGAACGCGCTCGATAAGCTCTTTCTTATGAGTGGTCACATGATATGGTTTTGTTGAATTATTTTGAATTTTTAATTTAACTGCAAAATTTGTATACTACGCGGGCAGATGCGGTCGATTCTTTTCGAAAATGGATAATATTATTCATTCGTGACTACAATTAAATAAACTCAAAGATATCTTGAATACTAAATTGTGGGTAAATAAATAATGACGATAAACCGATTTTTTGTAATTACACCGGTATTAAATCGATTCTAGTTTGAATCCCGGTATATATCTTACCTCCTACAAGTATCTGGGAATGTCACTGGTTCAAAGACGTCACATGCAGACAGCATATAAAACCATATACTGCCTGTCAACATCAATATACGCTGACAGCTATGGGTAATCTCCCCTTTGTTCATTGATTATTCAAAATGGCGGCAGCCGATAAACGCTTCAAGTTGAAAGATTGAGTGTTGGAAGCCCATATTTGGTCTGAAGTGCAGGTTAGGCAACTTAAAAGGCTTCATGTTCTGTAGATGTGTGTCATGTTACCTTCGAAATGAAACTGTTTGGTATGTATGAATTTCCTTGTAGGCACTCTCCCATAAATTGTAACAAGACAAAGACACGTGAACACATTGTGAGAATTCTCTCATTTAATTTTGATCGCTAATGTTATTAGTAATATGCATCGATGCAGCAGTCGGTAAGATATATTCGTAACACAGTTTGTGGTGGCCTAATATGGTATATACGGTGTCAGTTAATTTCATATTGGACTCGAGCTTCGCTCTCGTCCAATATGAAATTAACTGACACCATATATACCATATTAGGCCACCAACAAATTGTGTAACTAATAATATCGGTTTATCGCTCTGCCGTGCAGCCCTATCCATGAGACTCGATTCTAGATTCGATTCGAAACCTGATTCGATTCGGCATCGATTTTGAGAGTCACAGGTCTCTATATTTATTTATTTATTGGTGTTTAAGGTCACATACTTATGCACAATGGCTAATCGTGACCGTGACAGTTTTACGGGTGGAGGAAGCCGGAGTACCCGGAGAGAACCACCGAGCAACGACGAGCAGCTGTCAGCTCCCCAACATCGTAACTCTGAACTCTGCACCGCAGCACAGGCAGGGTTAGATTGGTTGAAGACATGCGGACCATCGACGTGCAGTACGCCTCAGTACACAACGTCATCGTGCTCCCATGTAGGCAATCGGGGTGAAGTGTCTTGCCCAAGGACACAACGCGGTTGCCGCAGGTGGGATTCGAACCGAGGACCTCTCGGCTTGCAGCCTGCACCTCTACCAACTGAGCCACCGCTCCCCCCGTCACAGGTCTCTACTTTAGGTTAAGGGTTATTGGCCTTAGCTGTAATTCAGTTTCCATATGACAGATTGTTCTTCTAACAGTGATGGCGCGATAGTACTTTGAATAGGAATGTCACAATAGACATAAGACAGATTAGTCTGTGGTGAACTGTTCGTCCAAAGTAGCTGTGAATGATGCGTTTGTATCAAAGAATCTTTGGTATCACAGCTTTTTTCGCGAAGAAATCTTTGATTTATCTATAATGAGCGTGGACTATTTCCACAGGATTCCAAATGACACATCATTATTTGTTTTTGCCTTGAGAAACGTATGTGATTTATCTCTGAATGCAGAAGGCTTTCACTTGGTGTAAATTGGAAAATTGATTGATGGCATGTACACTTCTTCCATCACTTATGTATTGTTCCCAATCATGCCTTTCATGTAATATAACACTCCACCAGACATACAGAAAATCTGGTAAATTCTCAAGGGGCTTAAATATAGGGTGCGGGGTGGAGGAGCGACCGCCTCCAAACAAATCTTGTCTAAACACATGTACATGTACGCTTATTTGAAAATGTTTAAAGCATGTAGAGGTGGTAGATATACATTTACTTGAAATGTGCTGAGATAATTGCCCATTACCAGTTAGAATCAAGGAGACAGCTTTTTATACCTCCTCACTTAAAATGTGGAGTGTGGTGCTGGAGGTAGGGCGTTAAAATTTTCGACAGACATTTGCGATGTACTGTGGCACGCGAGCTTGTTCCTTGACCAGAAAAAAGCCAATCTACGCCACTGCCATAAATAAAGTTAATACCACAAACTCGAGCCAACCGTTTACTAATACACCCACCACCCCCACCACCAAATACACACATACCTCAATAAATTCTATTGCCGCACGCACCGCGTGCAACGGAAGTACAGAGTTGCTGTTATTCTGATCAACTTATAATGAAACTCTTATCAATTCAGTGTATAAGATATGTGTGGTTAACAAAGCAATTAAATTAATTCTAATTTTCCGGTATCCAAGATCACTTGGAAGGTGGAAAAAGAAAGAAACATCCAAATATTAACGGGAGTCTCATTTTGTCAGGGACTCCTGAGGCCCCGTAAGGCCTGGGCTGACGTGGGGTTATTTAGTCCCGCTGATGAAGTTGCGGGAAAAATTAGACCAACGTGGAGGGTCGGAATCCAAGTGTCGCGAACTCGGCGCAGAGAGCTGAGTTAGACCGACGCCGTGATTCCTTCTCTGCCAAATTGTCCTGAAATAGGTTCGATTTCCGTTAGGTGTGATTCCTAATCACTTCAGGCTGTATAATGGAAAGAATGATTTAAAGTAACAACGATTCTTTTATTTACACATAAAAATAAATCCGTTTCAATATTTCAACAATCAACAATTCAATTCTTTTCACAGAAAATGGGTCACTACGGTTAAATAATTCTAAACAATCATATAGTCATTCTATAGCCCTGTACTGGCACTATAGTCTACACACTGGAAATGTTACTACCGTGAGCTCGCCATAAGAGCTTCACAAATCTGAAATGTTATTACTGTGAGCTCGCCATAAGAGCTTCACCCGCTTAGGCTCAAATGTCAACGTCTGCGCGTAACTGTACCTCTGGCTGTCGGAGGGTTCCGACCAGCAATGTTCGTCATCTATAAACCACCGTACTTCTGATTTGGGTCAGACATTGTCTACTCATACCTTATGCGCCTTTTGAAAGTCCTCCGTGAAAGTCCTATTGAAATATCCACCGTTCCTGGTTGAATTCACGATTCACAAATGCCCCTTTTTGTGCTAGGGCGAAATTGTCACTCACACCGATCTTCAGTCGGTATTACGATGTTCCGAAAGCAAAATAAACTACTCAGAACGCAATCAGGCTGACGCTTCAAAGGGTTAATACGCACAATACAATTAACCTACACTTCTGACTATTGCAGGACGATACCTGCTACTCGACAATCTAAACTTATACGTTCCACCTGGGGTGTTCCTTCTCACGAATTCGGCCCCGTAGCCGCCTATCAACTTTAAACTAAATCAATCATGGAATGCCCTCTCTGGCGATTCCAGCCGTTTCAGGGTCCTGTGATCGAAGGTACCCTTATGCCAGGAAACAGAGTCCGCCTGTCCTGGACTTCACCAACGCGTGTGTGACCCCAAGTGTGTGTCTAATGCTCTGCTCTTCCAGGTATATATACTTTTTACCCTAAACTGTCAGGTGGACCGACGCTCATCTGTCCACCTGTCAAAACGGTGGGAGATGACGTATATCGAGGCAGAATCAATACAAGTCATCTCACGCGTGACTTCACTTGTCGAGAAAACCGATTCGTTCTTGCCATGATTGTTATAACTTATGATGACACGACATTTCTATCTTTTAGAATCTCGTTTCTCAATTTACCGTGACGACATCTTGACATCAACCGATTACGTCTCGTAAGACTCCGACTACTGTATAAATTAAACGAGATGATTAGACCTTATCTAACATACCGTTTCTCCCCTGGGTCCCTGCGCTAAAGCTGGATATACACCACGTGTGTTTTTTCTATGTCCAGCTTTACAGAGAAGTGAAATTCACGTGGGTTTTTCGCCTTGATGCGGAATATATTTTGAACTTACAATATCTTTAAATATGAGGCCCCTTGCCCCTATATTTAGGCTGGCTTTGCCCTGACAACTCCCTTCCCGAGAGAAACACCCTGTGTATCTCTTAAAACGCAAGGGGCAAAGCCACGCACGCTCGCCTCTCACACCCTTTTACAATCTACCATCATGTTCAAGACTACAAAACTGTACCCTAGTGGTCGTGGGGGGTCATGACCGGGCTCATGCGTCGGCCATGTCGATTCCCACGACACACACGCTACCACATGCTCCCGTCTTGCGGGTTTACATATGATATGGGGAGTAGCCTTATCCTCAGATTTGCAGCACTCTCTCTCTCTGTAATACTATATATTTACACCTAAACATACACATTTTTATACACGTTCGCCCATTTTGCAAACAGTTCACTTGGCACTCACTCCGACGAGTAACACCGTCCGCGCCTTTGCGTCAGATGGGTTAATTCCAACGGAGTGTAACTTCGCCTCCCGTTCCCCTATATCTTGTGAAGGGGCAAACGACCCCTGCATTATGTTGAGCCTCACCCTCGCAAAGCTCAACCAGGGGATTAAAATTGTGCCTCACACACTCACACATTCAACACACAAATTTCCCGACCGCGCCTTTGCGACAGACGGGGTGAGTGTGCCTCACACTCACAACAAACTCTCGTCAATAAAAACAAGCGCGGTTTCCCCCGGGCCTTAACACCGGGTTTGTGCATCCCATACTTACAAAACTCGACACACAGGCTCCCCGTCCACGCACACGCGACAGACAGGGCAGTGTATCTCACATTCGCACTCACAACCAACTCTAGACAGCAGTCAGAGCAATAATAATACTAAAAATAAGAAAATTTCTTCCGGGCCTTAACACCGGGTTTACGAAACTCATCACCTCACCCACAAAAATATTTGCGACTGGAGCCCCCGTCCCAGACACCAGGCCCACAGCCACCCAACTATTGCTTCTTTATAACCACCGACCATTGGTAGGGGCCCGGTTCCCAGTATCCCCTTGGGTAACCCTTGACACACCCCTACTTCTCGCCCCGCCATTTCTACGGGTATTCCACCAGGGTCCCCATACCCTGTCGTTGTCGCATTCCCAAGAGCTTCCCTTGGCGCTATATCCCCCAGGCTCACTCGTCCCGGCGATTACCGTCGTTCGAACGACACTTGCCGTCCTTGGCCCTTGTGCCGTCGACCCCCCGGTCCATTGCGACGACTTCTTGCGCATATTGGGCACTGTGCGCCCCCGGCACTCTCTACGTGGTCTCCGCCACCTAGGATGCTTCTCCTTTGATTTGTGGACCCTTTTCTCGGTCCCCTGGGCGCCCACCTTAGCGGTCCCATCCACTTTAACATACTCAACTTGTGTTGACCCGTGCCCTCTCAATTCTGGGGAAGTTTGCCCAGCCATTTGCGTGGGTCTGGCCTCCCCTCTCCACACGGGTGACACCGACTTCTTGGGGCGCTCAACTCCCCCACATAAATTTTCTTGAGGGTCTTTCCCCAATGATCCCATCGGTTTCCCTCGCTGTTTGGCGTTTAGCCTGGACCGCCTGCGGCCCCTTCTCCCTAATAGGACAGGAGTCGTCCCTCCTGAAACTTCCCGACATTTCGTCGTGTAGGGGCCATCCCCTGGACCATCGGATTGGTTCCCCCTGGGAACCTTCCCTTCATTACTCGTTGGGCCCTCACTTGGCCCCCTATCCCTGGACCATAACTCATCAGGGCTTGCCCTCACCCCTGGGATATTACCTATGACCAGGTCATACACAGGTGATTCAATGCACATGGCTTCCACTTCGCCACAATAAAATGGGGTATCCACAGTTATCCTCGCGATGGGGAACCTTCTAACGGTCCCATCTATCAAAATACACAAATGGTCGCGCCCCAACAATTGCTTGTCGTCAACCAGTTGCTTTCTAACCGCTGCAGAGGAGCACCCAGAATCCCGGAGCAGACGAATCTCCCTTTGTCCCACATACCCTGGGTACACTGGCATATCAACCTTCTCCTGCGAAGTTGTGAGCCTCTCACACATGCCACTTATTATCGGGACAACCTTCCCGCCTTCCAGCCTTAATTCTCCCTCTTGTATACATTCCCGGAGGGGGTTGTGTTCTGGACCGATGGTTTGACAGAACGCTGCCGTCTGTCTACTGGGCCCTGGATCTACGCGGTCACCTTGCTTCCAACCCCTTGGTGCTGCGTTCCAGGCCCCCTGCTGGGGTGGCCTAATGTTCCCAGTGGTCCTTACCTGTTTCTGCCAGCAGTCCCTGGCAATATGACCCCGCTTGTTGCAGATAAAACAAGTGGTGTCCTTGGGAGCGCTCCCCTTCCGGCTGGCCTGCGACGCAGGAGGGTCGGGGTGGTGTTGCCTTACGGGTGCCATTGCCAACCCGTTTGCCCCACCCCTAGCCGATTTGGGTGCGTTCACACTCCCACCGTGGGCCTCGATGTAGCGTTCTGCCACAATTGCCATCTCATCATAGGTGGGCGGACCCCTTTCCTTGATGAACAGGCCCAACTCCTTGGAGCATGTAGTTAAAAACTGCTCCCGGAGAAATAGATCTCGCAGGGCTCCATACGACTCATTCACTTCTGCGAGATCAGTCCAGCGGTCAAAGTACCGCCTAGCTCGGGCAAAATACTGAGGTACTGTTTCTCCCTTCTCCTGCTTAATTTCTCGGAACTTGGTCCGGAATCCTTCTTCAGTGAGCTGGTATCTCCGAAGGATGGCATTCTTCAGCTCACTGTAGTCGTTAAGAAGTGCAGGAGGCATACTGGTATAAGCCTCGAGGGCTTTACCTGACAACAAAGGGCTCAAGCACATAGCCCATGTGTCTTCTGGCCACATTTGACTGGAGGCAAAACGCTCGAACCTCTCCAAGTACGAGTCCAAGTCATCTGTGTTTTCATTGAAATGAGCGAGATGGGGGCGTGGGGCATGAATTGCTACCCCTGCACTCCCATCCCCTGAGCGCCGACTTTCATTCTCCACATCGGCCCTTGCTCTGAGGAGCTCTAATTCTCTCTCGTGCCTCTGTTGTTCGAGCTCTCGCTCTGCCTCCCTTGCCTCCCTTGCTAATTGGGCTTCCCTCTCTCTCGCCTCATTTGCTAATTGAATCTCTCTCTCTTTCGCCTCTCTTGCGTCTTTCTCACGCTCTCGTTCTAATTGGGCTTCTCTCTCCCTCGCCTCTCTTGCGTCTTTCTCACGCTCTCGTTCTAATTGGGCTTCTCTCTCCCTCGCCTCTCTTGCGTCTTTCTCACGCTCTCGTTCTAATTGGGCTTCTCTCTCTCTTGCGTCATTACGTAAGGCAATCTCCTTGGCCTCACGTTTCTGCTCATCTTTAACGAACTTATGAAGTTCGGCCCCCTCAAGGCCCATTTCCTTGCCTAATGATACCAGTTGGGCGAGGGGTGTAACAACATCCATTTTGATTTTTTCTTTCTATCTTCAACACTCGTCAGAAAGAACGAAGAAGGAAAAGAAAAAAAAAATATGGCAATTAATCTTAATTTACCTCTGTAATTTAACGTAATTAAACGCACCAAATATTCTGAAACCTACCGCAGTTATAGTGGCTATTAAGTATCCTTTTGGGGACTACTGTATTGCGATATTAAACCCTTGAACGGCATCAACTGACCGGACTCGTCAAAACCTAAACAGAACCGCCATTAAAATAAAACAAAATTTCCATATAGCCATTTTTTACCTTTTAGAAATATCCTGGTAGCGCTCGCCAATCAATGTCAGGGAACACCTAAGGCCCCGTAAGGCCTGGGCTGACGTGGGGTTATTTAGTCCCGCTGATGAAGTTGCGGGAAAAATTAGACCAACGTGGAGGGTCGGAATCCAAGTGTCGCGAACTCGGCGCAGAGAGCTGAGTTAGACCGACGCCGTGATTCCTTCTCTGCCAAATTGTCCTGAAATAGGTTCGATTTCCGTTAGGTGTGATTCCTAATCACTTCAGGCTGTATAATGGAAAGAATGATTTAAAGTAACAACGATTCTTTTATTTACACATAAAAATAAATCCGTTTCAATATTTCAACAATCAACAATTCAATTCTTTTCACAGAAAATGGGTCACTACGGTTAAATAATTCTAAACAATCATATAGTCATTCTATAGCCCTGTACTGGCACTATAGTCTACACACTGGAAATGTTACTACCGTGAGCTCGCCATAAGAGCTTCACAAATCTGAAATGTTATTACTGTGAGCTCGCCATAAGAGCTTCACCCGCTTAGGCTCAAATGTCAACGTCTGCGCGTAACTGTACCTCTGGCTGTCGGAGGGTTCCGACCAGCAATGTTCGTCATCTATAAACCACCGTACTTCTGATTTGGGTCAGATATTGTCTACTCATACCTTATGCGCCTTTTGAAAGTCCTCCGTGAAAGTCCTATTGAAATATCCACCGTTCCTGGTTGAATTCACGATTCACAAATGCCCCTTTTTGTGCTAGGGCGAAATTGTCACTCACACCGATCTTCAGTCGGTATTACGATGTTCCGAAAGCAAAATAAACTACTCAGAACGCAATCAGGCTGACGCTTCAAAGGGTTAATACGCACAATACAATTAACCTACACTTCTGACTATTGCAGGACGATACCTGCTACTCGACAATCTAAACTTATACGTTCCACCTGGGGTGTTCCTTCTCACGAATTCGGCCCCGTAGCCGCCTATCAACTTTAAACTAAATCAATCATGGAATGCCCTCTCTGGCGATTCCAGCCGTTTCAGGGTCCTGTGATCGAAGGTACCCTTATGCCAGGAAACAGAGTCCGCCTGTCCTGGACTTCACCAACGCGTGTGTGACCCCAAGTGTGTGTCTAATGCTCTGCTCTTCCAGGTATATATACTTTTTACCCTAAACTGTCAGGTGGACCGACGCTCATCTGTCCACCTGTCAAAACGGTGGGAGATGACGTATATCGAGGCAGAATCAATACAAGTCATCTCACGCGTGACTTCACTTGTCGAGAAAACCGATTCGTTCTTGCCATGATTGTTATAACTTATGATGACACGACATTTCTATCTTTTAGAATCTCGTTTCTCAATTTACCGTGACGACATCTTGACATCAACCGATTACGTCTCGTAAGACTCCGACTACTGTATAAATTAAACGAGATGATTAGACCTTATCTAACATACCGTTTCTCCCCTGGGTCCCTGCGCTAAAGCTGGATATACACCACGTGTGTTTTTTCTATGTCCAGCTTTACAGAGAAGTGAAATTCACGTGGGTTTTTCGCCTTGATGCGGAATATATTTTGAACTTACAATATCTTTAAATATGAGGCCCCTTGCCCCTATATTTAGGCTGGCTTTGCCCTGACACATTTTAAAATTCAACTCCATTTCCCCATTTACCAGCCACTACCCAAAACCCGTAACTTCTAGCTTCCTTCTGAAAACGTATGCAAGAGATGCTATGGTATGTTTCCGAGAAAAAATCACGTTTAAGTACACACTTATTTCAACAGTTGCACGGTCATATCCTTACATACACCTTCACACCCTCACACAAGCGGCCATACACTTACATATGGCATCTCACAGATATAATCAAGCCATACTTTAAGTGTATAACACTTTGAGATGTTTTTCTATTCATTTATTGAAGTTTATCGACACTTTCAACAGCTAGGATCATATCGATTTGGACATGTCGGTATATATACATATTTGGCGAATCTGTTCGGTGGTCAATTCCGGGTATATCTCTACCCGGAAGGGTCCACCGAACAGCGGCGAGCAAATGTAAGATTCTTCAAGTTACTAACCCGACGCAAACTGAGTTAGCAGTGCTTGAAGGTAAGTGTACCATGGACGTGGGTAATCGGAATTAAATGTCTTACCCAAGGACACAGCGCAGATGGTACGGGTCAGGATCGAACTATAGATCTTTCGGTTTAAAGTCTATTGCTTCAAGCAATGAGCTTTATCGTGCCACCTGTTCAATTTGACCAATCAACGTGCGCGAATAGCATTGGTGGACTATGCGATATTAAGTTATTTAATGGGGAACCGGCTATCGGATGGAGTCCATGCACTGCCAGTGACCGTGTATGAGCCCATACACCCCCTCTGATGGGCGCCATTTTGTTTCCGAATTAATTTTCCCACCTCAAATTTTCACCTATTTTCGTGCAAATATAAGTCAGTTTCCTGATAAATATTCGGATCTTTTAATTTATTATTTAATCCGTTTAGTGGCATGATAAATACGTTACAGGATGTTTACTTGCCAGCTATGGCGTCATGTGAGGCTCAGCGCGATCAATATTAGGCTCGACCTACGGCTTCGCCTAATATTATTCTCACTTCGCCTCACATAACGCCATACATGGTAAAAGTAAACGTCCTGTAACTTATAATACCCCCCCCCCCCCCCCCACCCCCCTTTGAGATAAACACGTAGTTGATTGAGGCAGGTTCAAACTTTGCAAAACTGCAACGAATCAAAAATTTCAGTGAAATCTTATTTGAGAAATGTCAGTGTTGGTACCTACATTGATCCGAACTAGGGTTTAATTCCGGGAATGGGGATTTTTTGGTTCTCGTTTGTCAAAGTTAGTCTCGATACCGGGAATTTCCGGTTGCGTTCCTTTGATTCCCGATTTTAGTCTATGTATTTCCTGGGCCGTGGCACTGATTTTCAGAACCGATAATCGGGAAGTTCTCTTTCGTGAGATTAAACACTAGCTCCAACGGCGATGCTGGTCTCGGACGAAAATGATATTCCCGTAATCGCATAAACTATAATACGCAATCATTGATACCATGGTCCATTAATTTACCGGGTATCGTGATTGACTTTCAGTACCGGTAGTCGCAGAGCCGTTAAATTCCCTTTCCCGGTATTAAACATTAATCAGAATTACAATCTCGTTAACAGTCTTGTATCGCGCGTGATATAAAATCCGATCTCTCGTAAGAATGGATGCGGCATCAACTGCTGGCTAATATTATCTGAGAACACAGCCAGGGACGCAGGTGGAGGGGTGTGAAGGTGTGTGTCCCTCGCCCCCAATTATCGCCTAAAATGTTAACAGTTGGAAATTCGGTGATGGGAATTCCAAAAGTTGGAAATTCAATAATATCATTTTAATTTGCACTTGTCATATTTTCTTTCGCCAGAGACAAAGTGATTTTCCAATTTTTAATCAGATTCTCCGACTTTTCCAATTATCTGACAACGTTTTCCGAAATTCGGACTCGAATTCGCGATCGGTCTGGTTTTTCGAATTCGTCGTTCCGTTTCCCTTACACTGACGAGGACTGTGGGCTGACAGTTATTCAGCCAATACCTACTACTTCCAACTGACTGGCTGTCGGTTGGAAGGAGTAGGTATTGACTGGATATCTGAACAATTACTTTTGCAGAACATGCCGAGCTGTGTTCAGGGATGTAACCCCTGAACACAGTTCGGTATGTTCTGCACAACAAAACTGCGTGATTTAGTTCCAAGATGTTTAATTCACAATGTCGTTATAATAGTTTGTGATCTACAAATGTGGTAATATATTATCAACAGGCTTGGCATTTTTCTTTTGTCGTATTAACTGATTTCTTTACGCCAGTGAACTCAAACCTCATTGATGTTCGAACATATTTATTTCCTGATTGAAAGATCAATAAAATCGTACTAAGCAATGGACGACTTCCTGGGCAAACGCGGTGGAAGCATATGTTACGACTGGTTTCTTGTCTTCTCGTACAAACCGGTAAGAACATAATTAACACATTCAGGCGTCTCTGTTTATGGATGCTAACTACAGTTAAAACTAGAAGTCCTGTCACGAACTGTGCGCTTATCTAGGCTGAATTGCGCGTAGGAATTGCGCGCAATTGCCATATCGAATGGCATCCAAAGCACGGCAGGTTCTCCTGGTTATTCATAGCAAACACAGGCAAGGTTCCTGTTATGGACCTCCGGGCTACTCGGAGGTCCGTTGGCTGAAACATTGCTTGTGCACTGGCCATATGTAGAGAATTCGATAGCTTTACTATGGTCATAACGCGTACATTAACGCGCAGATCGACGTACTATTTGTGCGCATTTCATGACAGGACTTCTAGTTTTAACTGTATCTGTAATGCATTCACTTGTGTGGTTCGTCAAATCTGTTTGTGCGATGTTGACACTTCAATTCTAAAGCCAATTTACACGATATATATATTACAACTTTTGTTCATAAACTCCAACCAACATTGATTGATTGATTCTTTATTCGGCAGTATACTAGTAACGTACATATATACATAAGTACTACATAGGAGTTGTGTAATTGTCGCAGTATTACGGGGTTAAATTGGTGGAGGAAAATTTATATTCTTATCAGTGCTCAGCCGACAGCCAGTGACTGTCGTCTGAACCCCAGTTCGAACGTAAACCTTGCTACCTTATCAATGCCTTGTCCGCTTGGGACTCTTAGGATTCCTGAAGGTGCCTGTGGCTAACAACGTCAAAGGGTGATCAACGATAATTCACTGAAAAGATTATTTATTTACATGTACGAAGAAATATAATGTGAAACAAATTACTCACAAAATTATCCATAAGAATACACTAATTACGCGGATAAAAGTTTATTCTTTAGGGCCCTCGACGTCTCCCACAGCTAGCCGTGTCCGCTGGATCAACCGCACATCATCTTCATCTTCTCTCGGTTTGTGATAAATACAAACTGTCTATCCACATCTCGTTGCTTCCTCCTCGCAGGGTTAACTTCACCGTCAGTTAGGCTTAACTTTTATAATGTTCTGCTTGTGTGACTCTATCAGCGTTCTCACAGTTCAATCACAATTCAATCGGCGTCTACCACAGTTCATGATCACTTTGCGCATTGCCTGGCTCTCACGGGGTTAAGTTATTCTTCGCCTTCAGATATATACTCAACAAAGCTTATATAATAATATTCTGCAAAGTGTTCTCAACATCACCAATTCTCGCACCGCCTAAAACTATCTTATCTCGCGAGCTATTCAAGTGCTTTTAATTCTTTGGCTACTATGCCACTACGGTTCGCAACAGTTAACAACTACTATCGGTTCCTTACAACCTCACAGGGTTAGGACAATACGCGGACTTTCAGTTTCGGTGCCTATGACTCTCGACGGCCAAGGCTAAATTCGGACCTTCTTTGAGTGCCCTCAGGCCAACTGCCTGTGTATGTCTTGCCTTCTGAAACAGGTAATGCCTTTTACCTAAATGCATATAGCGCCCTGAGCTCGTACTCTCTGTTCCTGATCCTCTTCTCATATGGCCACCGACTTGGCCCGCGACTGCTCCTATTCTAAATATGAGCTCTGTGGCTCCCCCTACACCACAAAATGCCTATACTTTCGCACCGATGCGGCACCTTCTCTAACCTATAGCATGGGACCTCCCCATCTACTCGCAACGACTCACAGCCTTACACACCTTCCGACTGGAATTGGCTGGAATGAATTTTTCGAGAAATCCCCCAATTTTTATTCAGATATCCTGAACATTAATTCTCAGTTTATCGCTTCTCTTGAACTTGGCCGCTTAGATCTATCTTAATTTAACACTCGTTTTAAAGTTTAAAGTTCCTTGGAAAGACTCGCATTTTGGTATATTTTGACATTTCGGAAACAGGATAGATGGGTAATATGGGTGTGTGTCCAGAACATATTGATGCACTGCTTTCCAACAATTACAATTTTAACTGTCTTTATTTACCCAGATAACTGTTACAGAAGAGAATATTGTCTCTCTTACTATTGATCTGTTATCAGATAGCCCATGTGGAGTTCAATAAGTGCGCCATAATGGACATTAAATTTTTATGCCTAATTAGCAGAATTTGAATTAACGTTAGTTTGACAAATCTGTTTTCGGGGTCCGTCACATACCTATCTTTACGCTTTACATTTAACCCAGGCAGAAATATTATCGAAAATATTTACACTTTTAAACAAGAAAATCGCAACTTTTAGCTATCACCTTGACAGTAATAACGTGTATACTACAGGGAGACAACATAGCCAGATTGATTGTCTACCTGTTGTCTCCCGGAAAGTTGAATCGTGCAACAATGGAATCAGACTGCGAGGCTTCTTTTTACGTGTTTGGTCACTGGTGGCTCGGTATCATTTACACTCTTACCTACCCACCGCTCCTGTACTCTCAGTTAATTTGCTGTGTCCTGTACTCTCAGTTAATTTGCTGTGTTCGGTAACATTTGTAATACAATTTGTGGTCCACACAGTCGTGTTTAAGAGGTTGACTCTATTCCCAATTTAATTTTTCACCTAAATCCCAATGAGAAAGTAAACAAAGAATGCATTTAAATCCCTGTTTCGATTTATGATTACAATAGCTAATCTATTCCAAGAATCAAGGAGTGATTAATACCATTTTCCTATTTAGTTATGAATTAATTCTTAGAGACCTGTCCAGGAGAAAGGGGAAAGAGACGAGGAAGAGATGGACCATTACTTCCTTTTTACTTATCTGACACAGCTTTTACGAGATGTCCAGCAACATTTGTAAACATAAAACAAAAAAACATCGTCAAACATTGTTCAAATCAATGCGCATGCTCGAACATCGTCCAACCTGTTCGCCCTTGTTCACAGATGTTCAAATTCCAATATACACCATAAAACATTTTCCCGTGAACATCATGTTACAGATGTTGGATGGAATTTTTGAACAAAAGTTGTATCGTGTAAATTGGCCTTTACATCCCCAACGACCAAAAGATTTAAAGCTTGTCCGAACCTTCATGCAAGCTACATCGTCGCCTGAGTGCTAGAATGTTCTATGTCCATAGGGGACATAGAACATTCTAGCACTCAGGCGACGACATGTAGTTGTGAATTCTGTCTTTAGCTAATACAGCATTTATCCGAAACATTTTCAACATGTTGTGTGAAGAGAAGGGGACAAAAACATATCAAATTCGTTACGTGCAGTGATAATGAACGTCCTTACAACCACAAGATGGAATCGCCCAATATATAATGCACGATAGTATACAACGATTCAATTCAGGATCACAGAATTGAAAGGATAAAGCAGAAAAAATGTTGTGGTGTGATGGCTGAAGCTTCGGAGAGCGTGTTCTTGAGAAAGACGATGGAAGGAGAGCCATAATGTGCAATTTTGAAGTAATAGAAACCCTTAAGCAGAGAAAGCTAATGTTTCCAGGGCTTAATAGGACATTTTTTAGGTACAAAATAGCAAAAGTCCCCGAAAATCCGAGTTAAGCTTTTTGAGATATCGAGATTTTTTTGGAATGGTTCAAATTCTGACGCAATTCCACCAGGCCATATGCGAATGTAGTCATACACTACGTGGCGAGTGGATTGTAACTAAATCACCAGCGGAGTGGAGTTATCACCCAAGCTATAAATTTCAAATTTTGTACATATCGACAAAAAACACAAGCAATGTTTAGCCAATGGACCTCCGGGTTTAACCCGGAGGTCCATTGGCTGAAACTTTGCTTGTGCTGGTTATGCTTTGCAACAAATTTGCAATTATTGCTTGGGTGGAATCTCCACTCTGCGCGTGATTTAGTGATAATCCACCCTCCTCGTACTGTATGTAGAATAATTTAGGGACTCAGTCTTCACAACAACCCGTCTATCATGGATTTGGTAACGCTAGCTATACACCTGGAACTTAATTAAGCACCTCCTGTTTTTTTCGCTGTGGTATTAATAGAAACTTTCATGCTATCTTTCAAATGGCCAAAAGTGATTGTTTGCGGAACGAATGATCTATTGATAAAAGGAAACACAATGATGAAAATATGCAATATTTTAATAGCGCTAGTTACACATATCTGTCACTAATGTTTTTGATGGAAAAATGTTCCTTCGACAAGTATGGTGCTGGAACGGTCCATAATGAAACACTGCCGGTAATTACTGCACAAATGTAACTTGTGATCTGCTAAACACAATAGCATTGTCTGTCGTCAGTAGCGAGTGTAATCACCACAGCCTGAACCCTCCTCCTAATGCTACCGCTGAGCCTTCTGATATGGCCAAGAGGCAACTGCTACCACTCCTCATGCAATGCAGCTTCCAAATCGACCAAAGTCTGTACATGGGGATTCCTGGTTTGCGCACGATTTCCAAGAAAATCCCAAGGGAGTGATGTAATAGCGTTGTTCTGGAGGAATGCTCTCACAGCATGGGAACTATGAGGCCTTGCATTGCCATCCATGAATACAGGGCACATAGTCAACGGGTGGTTGTCAAAATGAGGCACGACGACGGATTGAGAATGTCCCGGATGTACTGATGGCCACTGAGGTCCCCAGGTGCAGTCACCGTATCAAGTTTACAATCATGAGAGAGGCATCCCAGATCATTACTGATCCTCCACCATAAGGAACAGAAGGTCGGATGTTCCTGGGCACGTAAGCAGTATTTGTATGTTTCCACACTCTCATGCGACTATCTGTGACGTGAAGCAGGAACCTACTGTCGTCTGACCAATGGACTCTCCTCCACGTCCTGAGATTCTAATGTTGTCGTCCTATACACCACTCCAAACGTCGTCTTTGATGCTGATCGGATAGAGCTGGACGCTTGATGACCCTTCAAGCTTTGAGACGGTTTCGAACAGTTCTGTTGCACAAACGCCTGTTGGGGAGCCAAAGGCGTTTCGAAACTCCACTTGAAGCAAAGGGTTCACGCCTAACAAGGCGTGCCAGACTCCGACTTTCCCGAGAAGAGGTTCGTTTAGGGGTGTCCAGGCCTTGGTTGGACCTTAACATCGTTGGTTTGTTGATGTTTTCGACAATTCCGCTGATGACAGAATGACTATATCCAAGTTGACTTCCAATATCTTTAAATGACATGCCTGTTGCCTGCATGCCAACGATTTGCCATCTTAGTGCCTCTGACAGTCTCTTCCTTGCCATGTCAACATTGATTGATAAAATAAGTGACAAATTTTCTTGTTTTATACCCAGATGTGGATGATAGTGTTTATGTGACATTCGTAGGAAGTATATTTCACGTGCTTCACGTGGACGAGGGGATGCGTTTGAGGTATGCTATAAACCCAAAACATCACGTTTCACTAGACGACACTACTTAATTAAGTTAATGTACAGTAGGTCGTCAAGGACTGGTCAATTTCCACGGGTGGGCAATATTTCCACGGACACCATAATATTAGATTGCTAATCATAGGAATAATCACCAAAAATTTAGTTAATGAAGCAACGGGTACACCAAATTGAAAAGCGGCGAGATTCGATTCGAGATTCGATTCCTCTGTCTGAAATTCGATTTCAAACGAGATTTGCAGAGCCCCAATGGTGGCGTCAGGTTGTCAGTGTTGTGTTTCATGACTGTTCTAGCATGTCTAAGACGGGTGGTCACGATGTAGGAGCCCACAGAACACGTCAAGATTTGTCTTATAATATAGTCGCTGTTGACTGGTCATAATCCACGCGTGGGCAGTGATGTTCACGCATACGTTCACCAGGTAATAGAAATCATCATCAGCAACATTTTAATTAATGAAGCACCGGGTTGTACCCGGTACTTCATTCATTAAACTTGGATGATTATTCCTATAATTAGTGTTTGGAATCTAATATTATTGTTTCCGTGTGGCCCATCCCTAGATAGTGGCCAGTCCACAGCGGCCGAACTGTGTAATGCTTTCGTTATTGCATTGTGGCCACGTTTACGTATGCGATGAGTTAGCCATATTTCAGGATTTGTTCAACTCTAGTCATATAGACGTGGAAATCTTAAGTTTTGTTGTACCAAAAGACATGCTAGGAAGTGACAGTAGTTAAGTCTCAGTAACAGACTCGATTTGTGATTTTGAAATGAATTGCTGAACTAGATTGAAAATGATTTTATTTTTCAGTTCCGAAAGGTGTGCGGAACTGAGTTACGGTACTATAAATAATTGTAAGGTGTTAGACGGTGGAGTCTTTGAAATGGGACGCGACTGAATCTTTTATAGTACAGTACAGTCGCCGTGGACTGGTCACTTTGTGCGGGTGGGAAATATTTCCACGGGCGCAATAATATTAGATTACAAAAATTAATTGTAGGAATAATTATCAAATGAAGCAAAGGGTACACCCCCCCCCCCCCCCCCCCGGTACTTCATTAATTAAAATTCTGTTGCTGATGATTTTAATTATCTCGTAAACGCATGCGTGAACATTACTGCCCACGGCGACTGTACTGTACCTTATTTGGTTAAAGGAATGCAAAATCTTTTTTTGAATTATTCACTTTTTGAAAAACATTTATCTATTCATTTCAAGACTGATAACGGACGATAGTTCGAGATTAGTGCGGTTCCCTTGGTTTGAAAACTGGGGAAACGTTACCTCGTTCCCATTGGACAGGAAAATATGATTCGTTGAGAAGTTTATTAAAAAAAGCAGACAATTGCTTTTCAAGTGATGCGCAACAAATTGTAACAGATAAGGACTAACTTCATCTTGCTTCAGAGTTTATTAACTTTCGGTGATTTCAGTGCCCTGAAAACGTCGTCGGGAGTAATTTCAGTTGAGTCAATGGTTCGTCTATTGGTATTTGGCACAGTGTGTAATGTATTGTCGTTATAGAAATTGAACAGAAATATTTGTTAAATGCCTCTTCTTTCTCCAGGTCAGTAATATAGAAAGTATAGAATCATTAACCTTTTACCTAACATGAAAAGCAGACGACACTTGTAAAAAAATTCTTGAATAACTCATTTTTTTCATTTTTTGTCTCAAAAACGTAGGTTATGATCCTTCATTGGAAGGAGTTCGACGAACTCGTTCCAATGAGGTGTCATAACGTACGTTTTGGGGAAACAAAATGAAAAAATAATGAAAGTTAATTGGCAATTTTTGAGATTAGCGCTGGCCGGTTTGGGCAGTTATGTTGGGTAAAGGGATAACACGTACTACCTGGATTTTCTAATTAGTTTGGAATTAAATGATTGATTCATAGTTTTCCACCACGGTGTTGGAAACTATCTGATTTATCCAATGTGTTTTGAAAGTTTGTTCGAGACATTAAGTCTCAATCTAAAGCAAAGAACTTTTACCACAGATAGAGCGTAATAAGATTTTCTAACCACTGAACCAAAGGCGTACGTTTTATTTATGCTTTATAACCATCCTCACTTTTCTTAGTTTCACATCTCTCATTCTCACTGTACATATTGTCTAAGCTTCAGCATGGCAGATGACACCTTGATGCACTCATGGGTGCATTATGGGACGATATGTTTATTTTGGTTCAAAAATATTACCTTAACAAACTCAAATGTCCGCTTATTTCATGTCATTACAAAATCGCATTGACCAGGGGGGGGGGGGGAGGGGGGGGGCATGTCTATTAGACCCATCCTGCTCTCTTATTACTTAGTTGTAAGTAACTTATGGCTGACATCTCATTATACGGATAGGCCATTTCAATATCCACATGCGACTGCACGGAGAACTGCACATTCCGGTTGGTGCTTAAGCTTAAAATCAGTGTGTAAAGGTGTGTTGTCATCATCATCATCATGACCATCATTGTTCGACAATGCTGGTATGGTTTAAGAGGGAGGGAAATGCTTTGATGGGAAGTGACCCATACAGGCTCCCCAATAAATTAACAGAAAAAAAACAAAAAACAGCGTCGATAACATAGCGAGTAGGAAAAGTGGCAGAAATAACATTAACTGGGCCGTGCGACGATCTCTATAATGTCATTCCAATTATAGATATTCAAGATATTTATTAACACAATTAGTGAAACTACGCGGCGTAATCATAAAATTACAGCTGTGGTAAGTCTTCATTCATAGACATTTGGTAAATAAACATGTCTAACAGTATTGGTAGGGTCACCAAATCAAGTGTCAATTGAGAAACACTGCGTTGATTCAAGGATAACATCAGATGGAATATTTCAGTTTGTCGGAAAAGCGAACCGTCGGTTCGCTTTTCCGACCAAGTGAAATATTCTGTCTGCCTGAATCTAAAAATAGGTAATAGACTCTTTAAGGGCTAGATTGGTTCCATGCCATAACAGCGTCAGATTCGTTTAAGAATTTGACTAGTAGTTTGAGTGCTTGATCTCGTATGGGTTCCAGGTCAGCTTAAAGAAGAGAATTATCTTGTTCCGAAAAATGTTAATTGTCACAATTTGTTGGGAATTGGCCAATTTACAAATTGACAGATAGCAAATTTGTGTTTCATATCTATAACGTTTACATTTATTGTCCCTCAAAATTCTAGGTTTCCACAATGGCTTCACAATGCAG
Source organism: Pictodentalium vernedei (assembly GCA_031216915.1). NCBI lineage: Eukaryota > Metazoa > Mollusca > Scaphopoda > Dentaliida > Dentaliidae > Pictodentalium > Pictodentalium vernedei. Next base: position 269,937,507 of record CM062291.1, on the reverse strand, counting down.
TTCACGTGTCCATGAAGTTGACCTGCTACTCGTTTGGTTAATACTGCTGATGACTATGGTTATCTCACGTTAAAGGTGGTTTAGGATTAACATTCGCGTGAAATGCCTCTTACTGTGATAACTCAGCCTTTCCACACGTAGACATGGCTTGAATGTTACTTCACTACGAGCATCAACACATCCAATTCGTTTGGTTCTCCGGTCCCTACAGTGCTGGAATTGCGCGAAATGTCTCAATAAATTGGCTTCCAAAGCACGACAGATTCTCCCGGTTATCAATAGAAAGCACAAGCAATGTTTTAGTCAATCAACCTCCGGGCTACACATTACTTGTGCATAGGCCATACGTACAGAATTTGATAGCCTTACTATCATCTTAGCACGCAGATCAACGCGCAAACTGACGTGTTATTTGAGGGCAATTCATGGCATGACTTTTAGTTTTAACTGTAGCTTTCGACATCAACAGTTTCTATTTCCTACAGCGGTGTTTGACTACAACTCGATACGTTTTCGCTCTTATGGGCTTTATGACTACGAGTTATCATAACTTTACTCTGTGCTGCCGCGGTGGTACCTGGAAATCCACGCCCGTCGTTGACTCTTCCAAATACTTTTCATTTCCACTTGTGAGTGAGTAGCAAACCGAGGTTCCTACCCTATACTTAAACATATTTAGCAAGTGATCCTTTAAAAGTCAGGTCTTTTATTAGAAACAGAATACTCCTCCCTAGATAAATGAGTTTTTACCTTTCTCGTCGCCCGAATTGTCACAATGTCGTCGTTTATAATACCCATGCTGATAAAATGGTACGCATATCTAAGGCCATTGTGGATCTGCTGCAATCACATGAAAGGATCCAGACATCTCGAACTCGTTCATTTGAGAAACAAGCACGCACGGTCATGACAAATAGATCTCATTTAGGACGGTATTACTAATTGGTTTTCAATCATTTTATGATTGCGAATCAAGCATCTGATAAGACTCGGATGATAGGCCAAACTTGCAAGAAGTCAAGCATTTAACCCTTTACCTAACATGGAAAGCAGACGACACTTGCAAAAATAATTCTTGAATAATTAATTTTTTTCATTTTTTGTCTCAAAAACATAGGTTATGACCCCTCGTTGGAACGAGCTCGACGAGCTCGTTCCAACGGGGGGTCATAACCTAAGTTTTTGAGACAAAAAATGAAAAAAATGATGAAAATTAATTGGCGATTTTTGAGAATAGCGCTGGCCGGCTTTGGCCGTTACGTTGGGTAAAGGGTTAATACTTCTTAGTTTAATGGTCATTAAGAGAAGTTCACTTAAGCATCTATTCAAGTCTCTATTCTAACATCTAATCTTAAAACTCTCTTAGCATTATCTTTGAGTATATTCTGCTTAAGTATTTCAATAGTTATTAATTAAAATATAAAAATCCGTGTAAACTTTATTTAAAGTTAACCGTAGATATTCATATTAGTGAAAAAAACAAACCTATGACATCTCTTAATTCCCTAACATGTACGTTGTTACAAATACGGTAAAAGTATTGACAACTCCTTTTACCTTAAATCTAACGGTAATGATTTTTACTGTTAAAGTTTCATCATATGAAAAACAAGAAAGGGTCGCGCATGTCGAGTGGAGCAACCCTTTTTGAAAGAACGAAAGCATTCAGCCTTTTAATTCCCGCTTTTGCAAAGTTGTATCGGCCATGTCGTAGATGCCTTGTTTTAGAAGGTGAATTGTAAGGTAGACTAATTAATATCTCTAACTAGAAGCCGGAAGGCTGCAGGTTAAAGATATTAATCAGTCTATTCTTAATGACAACTGAACGTCCTTCTGGTGTTATGAAGAGAAACTAAATAGAGAGAAACTAAATATTACTTCGCTTGTTTTGCTCCAAGGTCGAATTAAAACAAGGTCTCATTTGCTAAAAATAGTTTAATACGTTATTTTTACTGTACCTTCTACGTGAAAAGTACCAATGGGTTTCTGATGGTCCTTTGTCGCATTGTAAGGAATAATTTTTTCTGTTGTAAATATTTCAAATGTGTTATGGATGATTATTTCATTGTTTGGATTTGATGTTAAGTCGCCATTACTGATTAAATTTGGACGAATTTGTCGCAGGATTACGGGGTTCAATTGATGTTCGAATAATGGAGGAAAATTTATGTTCTTATCAGTGCTCAGCCGACAGCCAGTGACTGTCGTCTGAACCCCAGTTCGAACGTAAACCTTGCCACCTTATCAATGCCTTGTCCGCTTGGGACTCTTAGGATTCCTGAAGGTGCCTGTGGCTTACAACGTCAAAGGGTGATCAACGATAATTCATTGAAAAGATTATTTATTTACATGTACGAAGAAATAAAATATGAAATAAATTACTCACAAAATTATCCATAAGAATAGACTAATTACGCGGATAAAAGTTTATTCTTTAGGGCTCTCGACGTCTCCCACTGCTAGCTGTGTCCGCTGGATCAACCTCACATCATCTTCATCTTCTCACGGTTTGTGATAAATACAAAGTGTCTATTCACTTCTCGTTGCTTCCTCCTCGCAGGGTTGACTTCACCGTCAGTCGGGCTTAACACATATAATGTTCTGCTTGTGTGACTCTATCAGCGTTCTCACAGTTCAACCACAATTCAATCGGCGTCTTCCACAGTTCACGATCACTTTGCGCCTTGCCTGGCTCTCACGGGGTTAAGTTATTCTTCGCCTTCAGATATATACTTAACAAAGCTTACATATAATATTCTGCAAAGTGTTCTCAACATCACCAATTCTCGCACCGCCTAAAACTATTTTAACTTGCGAGCTATTCAAGCGCTCAATCAAGCTCTTAATACGGTTTCTAGACCTCAGAGTTACAGCTTTTACTTCTTTGGCAACTATGCCGCTACGGTTCGCAACCGTTAACAAACTATTATCGGTTCCTTACAGCCCTCACAGGGTTAAGACAATACGCGGACTTTCAATCTCGGTGCCTATGACCCTCGACGGTCAAGGCTAAATTCGGGCCTTCTCTGAGTGCCCTCAGGCCAACTGCCCACCTAAGAATTCTGCTTCACTCTTTATACAGTCGGAACGCAAAGTTTAAACATATTAATTCTGATTTAACGAGCGCTTTGTAATTCGGTATGGATAGAGATATAAATGCGTATTTTGTTTGAGGTAAATTCTTTTGACGTTTCGGAGACAGGATAGATGCGTAATACGGATGTGAGTCCAGAACATATGTGATGCACTGGTTTCCAACAATTAGATTTTAACTGGCTTTAATTACCCAGATAACTATTACAGAAGAGAATATTGTCTCTATTACTATTGATCTGTTATCAGATAGCCCACGTGGAGTTCAATAAGTGCGCCATAATGGACATTAAATTTCACACTTCATTTAGAAGCTCTTGAATTAACGTTAGTTTGACAAATCTGTTTTCGGGATCCGTCACATATCTATCTTTACGCTTTATATTTAACCCAGGCAGAAATATTATCGAAAATATTTTCACTTTTAAACAAGAAAATCGCCACTTTTAGCTATCACCTTGACAGAGTTTTGTTTTCTAAACACAGACGGCGTTTGCATGAATAATGTTTAAACGTGGATACCCTACGCGATTTCCTGATCAAAATCAATAGCGGGTGTGCCCACCCAGGCTTCAGTCGCTGCTCTAACTCTCCTAACCATTGACCCCATCAAGTTGTTTTATGTTCCTTTGTGGGGTGTCATTCCACTCCTGAAGAAAGGCCTGCGTGAGCTGAGCGACATTGTTTGGGACCTTGACGCTCTTACTGACCCTCCTGTCCAGCTCGTCCCACAAATACTCCACCGGGGACAAATCTGGACTGTAAGGTGGTCAATCGAAAACCGGATTTTGGTTGAGGAAGTCACGACAAACCCTAGCAACGTGCGGCCTCGAATTATCCTGCTGCAACGTAAGGTTACACCCATGGATAAGTGGAAGGACGTGAGGCATGAGGATCTGATCCCGATATCTTACGGCTGTAAGATTGTCCTGGATGACCACGACAGGTGTTCTCACGCCATGAGAAATCCCCCCCCCCCCCCCCCCCCGTCGCCACCCCAAAAAAAACATAACAGACCCTCCCCCGAATCTGTCGTTCACCTTAACGCCCGCGTTAGAATATCGCTCACCTCGACGTCGATAGCAACGTTGTCGTCCTGTAAAGCGTGAACCGAGAATCGTCAGTGAATAACACACGTCTCCAGTGGACCAAGTGAAACCGATTTGTTGCATGTGCCCGCAGCTATTACAATCGACGTTGACGTCGCCTTGGTGTAAGGTGCGGACCTATGTAGGGACGGTGTGGCCTTAAAATGAACTCCCGCGACCGATTCCTAACTATTCTTGGACACATTCGGCGAGTGTCCACAACCTGACCCGGCGTCTTTGTCGCCGTCTGAAATCGATTACCGATGGATGAGAGACATAATATTATGCCTCAATCTTGACGTGGCGACGTAGGGCGCGGACGTCCGCCCTGGGGTGGTCAGCTGATCTTTCTGTCGCTCCGAGACGTTCAACTAAATAAGCTATTGTTGACTCATGCACCCCAAATTGCTGGGCGACGAGACGGTGCGATTGACCCTGCATAATTAGAGCAGTAGCCCCCACCCTATCAACTTCGGACATTCGCGGGAAGTTGCTTTTCAATCGAGTTGAAATGAAGTGTTGTACAGTCTATGTGTACCGTTCAAAACTTCGATTTGGTATAGTTTCCAAGCCCATAGCACGTGGGAGTGTCCCGGATACAAGTTTTGTCGCAAAATCTATGGAAATCATGCAGCGTCGCACGTGATCATGGTTGATCGAATTTTAACCAGTCTCTTTAGACAGCTATGTGTCAAATTATTTGTACATTTGGTCTACGGATAAAAAAATTATATTTCCAAAACTGAACTTGCGTTTGTTTTTTCCGTCAGTATATATAATTATTTAGTGATTTGCTCACGTTTTTTAACTGAGCCTTGTGCGCAGCTTGAAGGGGTTATTGTGAATGAAGGACATGTTTCAGTTCGTTTGTGATTAGCTTAGTGACTGTAGGGGGAATAATAAAAAAAAGATTTCCAGATCACTAAAGTGTATTCTTCCGTAGCCTCAGAACCGCACCTGTTGACACTCTTTGTTTGGGAATATATATCTCTACTCTCAAATCAATTTTTTTTCTTGCAGACTGTTATTTGCAACCATACACTCGTGTGAGTCTTGATTCAGGCCTATCACACAGTTGATTCTGACACGAGGTGACGCTGGCTGTTGAAAGTATCGTTAACCTCCAATAAATAAATAAAATGTGGACATACCTTCACTCTGTCCCACGATCAGTTACTTGCCCTTGTCTAAATTCGGATCATTTTGAAATATGAAAGGAAAGTCTTCCTCTTTCAGACTCGAAGCTAATCTTACCTTATTACCTGTCAACACTATCATAAAACGATTGCATTCTTCTCGTAATAGTTTGAGGACAGTGGTGTTTATACTGGGATAGGTTTATTGATTGCAGAGTCTCCTTTCTTTGTGGAAGATCACAGAAATGGTATTTGATGGCCGACATAAAATCCAGTAGACTGCAAAGTTCATTACAGAAGTTTATAGTTTATTGATCTTCACGTGTTTCTATCGTTCTTTATTGCTAAGACGTCAAAGACTAATTTCATTTCTCCATCTGCTCTTCATTTTGTTGTGCTAAATGACAGTCTAGGTAGTTTATTTCCAGAAATACTTACACAGAACGACACACGCGTATGAATGGGTTAATCGATGTGGCACGAGTGCCGGCGCGGAAGGATGAAACGAGAGGCCGCCATATCGATTAATCCTTTACCTAACATGAAAAGCAGACGACACTTGCAAAAAAAATTCTTGAGTAACTAATTTTTTTCATTTTTTGTCTCAAAAACATAGGTTATGACCCCTCGTTGGGACGAGCTCGTCCCAACGAGGGGTCATAACCTATGTTTTTGAGACAAAAAATGAGAATATTTTGAAAATTAATTGGCGATTTTTGAGAATAGCGCTGATCGGTTTTGGCCGTTACGTTGGGTAAAGGGTTAACCCATTCTCACGCGTGTGTCGTTTTGTGTTGATTTCATGTCTATAAAAACAATTATTAGAAGGACACTCAGCAATTCATTTGACAACTGTCCACAAACACAACACATTTTATCGCCAACCAAATTTGCGAGGTGAACCTGTGTTACTATTTCATCCCCTTAGTTCCAATGTGTTCAATATGCCTACTGGCACATAGAACACATTGGAACTCAGGGAATGATTTCCAGCTATCGTTGACGATTCAAATTGTAATTGCGTTGCATAATTTGTATAAAATTCCAGTAAAATTTCGCTTTTATTTAAAAATAGTCCGTCACTGATTTCCGTTCCGCACGTATGTACGGAACAAATTTTCATTTTCCTCATGGCTCAGTGTTGCTGTAGATGGGGATTTCAATTAACAGGCGTGTAATAGGTTTGGAACTATTATGGTTTGCGCATTTGGCTACCTTATTTAAGAATGTTTTTAGGTTATTACCACGATGTGGGTTTCCGAAATGGTGTATGTATTGAAGTCGAGATCTCGCCTCTGGGCATATATCGACGGGTCCGTTAGGCCCAGAGGCGAGGTCGAGCCTTCAATTCAGGTCTCAGAAACCCACATGGTGGTAATAAACGTTTGACTTTTTCGCATAATGAAGGAACTGGGTTCGTCTGTGAATTGATTTTTTTTATGAATGGACATATTTCAATCCACAGTGTCCTGATTGAAACGCTGGAGTCAGTGATCTCTAGATCATTTATAACCACAGCTCTGATAAGCATTGTAATATAAGAACACATTGTAGATCTCCTTTAAGGTATGCCCAATTCTGTTATGCTTTTCTTGCCAGAATCTCCCCTAACATTCCATAGTTTATTACCAGTTTTTGTTATGTCTTGCATCTCTTGAGAGGCAATATGAAGCTTTATACTACATGTACTGCCAGATCCTCGCCCTTCCAACTAGGAGATAGCAGGAAGACAGTCATTGGGATATGCCATCTCCTAACAATATGCATGTTTAGCCAGTTGTACAACTTGTTATCACCATAGTTACACACTCACAATATTGTTTTTGAAAGCATCTATTTTAACCCTTTACCTAACATGAAAAGCAGACGACACCTGCAAAGTTTTTGAATAACTACCTGTTTCATTTTTGTTTCAAAAACATAGGTTATGCCCCCTCATTGGAACGAGCTCTTTCCAATGAGGGGTCATAACCTATGCTTTTGAGATAAAAATAAAAAAAAATAATGAAAATTAATTGGCGATTGTTGTGAAGAGCGCTGGCCGGTTTTGACCGTTGCGTTGGGTAAAGGGTTAATGTATCTATATTTGTAATTAAACCACATCTACGTGCATATTGTGAATAAAATATATTGTATTGTATTTGGTTACCATATGAATACATTCCTCATCCATTCAGAAACAAGTGATAGGTCCATCTACATGTACTCGCGGTTAGATGGCACGAAACAATCTAACCAGGGCCAATACTATAACACTTTTAAATTGTAGTATCTGGAATGGTATTTTCTAGTTATGACTTTAAGTGGGTTGAAATGAACAATTTGCATTTTCAAGTTGGCAAATTGCCTTATCTTTTAAGATGCTGATGATCCATTTTCTAATTCTAGAAAATGCAAGTGTAAAAGTTTTTTACCATTGGCTCCTTTCAGTACGAATATTGATACTGGGCACGGATGGGAGATAGATAACACTAGTAAGACCGTTGTAACACCATAACATTTGGGAAGCGGGTTCTATTCGAGGTCCGACTTGCTTTCGAACATTTTGCTTGATTCGATTCGAAATTCGTTTCGAGCAAAAATCGTGATATCCGAGCCCCAGTTACAACTTTTGCTGAGCAAGGTCTCATGAGTTCTATACCTAAAACGGCATATCCAGGCAGGCCTGAAAATAAGGAGTCTGACATTTGCAGAATGGGGTCCGCAGAGGGTGAATTTGGTGATGCTACCCCATACAGTAGGCCAATTTATCCTCTGGGTACCTCTTTCTGTTTAGTTTTGATACCCTGATTCAGATTGAGGTTCACAGAGGATAAATTTAGTGATGCTACCCTGCTGTGCACGGTAGCATCACTAAATTCACCCTCTGGGGACCTCATTTTGCAAACGACAGTCCGTTTATTTTCTGGATTGTATCCAGGCAGCCAGCCTCATTCATATCATTCATTAACGATTCATAGGTTTGGGGGAATTTTTTTCATAATTCTTATTTGAAATATAACCTTGTGTAATAAACATAAATGCACAGAAAAGAACTGGATGATCTGAGGATACGCTGTGGCACAAGTGATTTGTTGCTTAGGTAGTGACGTATTTTTGTTATAACATTAAACTATTATAATTATTTATTGTATTAAGGAATTGGGGTGATTTCGAGTTTCATTATATTTTTATTAAGATTATCAAGAATTTTTCCCTTTTCTTCACAATCCACCAGTAGGAAGGAAGTCTTTTTGATATTTTTTTCTAATCTAAGTTGTTGAATCAATTTCGAATTAAGCCATCTTAAGCAGTCAACCTTATTCGTGCTGTAGTTTTTTTTCTTTCTGAGTAAGAGAATGTGGACAACAAGCAGGTGGACTGCAGCAATTTTTCACCTGATCGACATATCTTTCTAAATTTGGTAGACATATCTTAACTTTTCAGGAATAATTGAATTTTATAGAGAAGTTCGCATAAAATACCTGTGTCAATAGAGATGTCTGATTCATTATCTTCATCATATAGACCAAGAATGACATATTCAGGTGTTATAGAAACCGACAAATAACACTTATCTTTCAGACGTTGAGCCAGATTTAATAATTGCTTTATAAAAGAAATAGTCGAAAAAGAGATGCACCACTGTCTCGTTTGTTTCGTTACAGAATGTGCAAAACTCTGTTTTTGATAATCTGTATTTGTATGATTGCGAATCTGTGTATGAGGTCCTCTGTAAAATTGTGTAATGTTAGTTTCGCAGATACAAGTCAAGTAAGATATGGAATGACTTTTTATGCTCTAAATCAGTCGGGTTAAAAATTAACCCAAATGAACTTGGTTGAGAGAATATGAACCCAATTGGGATCATATTCGCTCAACCCAGTTGGTTTGAGTTGATTTTGCGCCCAACTGATTTAGAAGTGTATATATCAGGATAAAAATTAATATTTAAAATATCTTTCCATTTATTTTGGATATCTGGTGGTGATCTTGTTGACATCTCAAATAAGGGTGATTAAACTGCTTTACAAAATTTGGGACAAAATTTGAGTTTTTCAACATTCTTATTTATTTATTTGTTTGTTTATTTATTCAGGTTTAACGAGACTTTAACAGCCAAGGTCATATCATGTCGGTGACGGTTTTACGGGTGGAGGAAGCCGGAGTATCCGGAGAGAACCACCGAGCAACGACGAGCAGCTGCCAGCTCCCCAACATCGTAACTCCGCCCTGCTGCACAGGCAGGGTTAGATTGGTTGAAGACATGCTCTCCATCGACGTGCAGTGCGCCTTAGTACACGCCGTCATCGTCCCCCAATGTGGGCAATCGGGTTTAAGTGCCTTGCCTAAGGACACAACGCGGGAGTCCGAATCGATCGCTCAGACGGTCACCCACCCAAGGACTAACTGGGCTCATCGTTGCTTAACTTCGGTCATCTGACGAGAACAGGTCACCGCAACGCCACTTCGCATCAACATTCTTATTGGTTACTGTCTGCAGTTTTCTATGTTCATTTATTATATCCTTCCATTTTTTTAGGTACTGTGTTTATAATTCCTTGGTGGACAGTAATTATAGTAATAATAGATTAAAACAATTTGTTTTTTTATTTAATAAGTGATTTATAAAGTTAACCATTTGAACCCGAGCGGCCCTTTTTTCCGGTGGGGATCATGATACGCCATAACTACATTATATAGGATGGCTGTTCAGTAAATGTATGGGGCAGATCAATCAATATTTTCAACGTGCAGCCCTGAGGCTGCACGTTGAAAATGTTGATTGGTCTACCCCAAATAAATACAAATATGGACTCTTCTAATTGTTGCCATTGAACTGACATGGAAGATACCACAAGAGTTCAAAGGATTAATACCCTCCTTGCAACATTTTCTGTTGAAAATTGTTTTATTATTGACTTTTAAATGATTATTATAGAAGATTGTTTGTGAAAAATATTCGCCTATGCGTTGAGTGAAATTATTGTTCAGCTGTAACCAAGCATCTAGAACGCTCTTCCAGAAATCATTTGTATGAATCCCTACTATTCATAAACCTTCTTGAAATGCCATATTTTGAAGCTTCTTAATTCGTCAAAGCCGTCTAAAGCAAACGTTTTCCATAGGGTCATTACCTTGCGATCTATAAGTTTTTATGTCGATGATAATTTGAACGATTTTTATATTGGGAAATCTCAAGGAAATCTCAAGGCACCATTTGCTATCACGCTGACAGTAATTTCACGTTTGACGTTATCTTTCTAACCGAACCACAGAAACTTGTAAAAATAAGTTTGAATTTTCTTTTAAAAAACTCCTGGATCTGGATTTGCGATCTGGAGTTGCGATTTTCTAATTGCAATTAAAACACGAAACGCCGAAAACGCACTGTAAAATTAATCGAAATTTATGACGTTGTTCGTGTCACTTCTAGAGAGATATTCTCTTTTATCTATTGTGACAGCAGATATCTCAACCTATTTGTTATTAAGTTTTAATAAAGGGAATGGGAATTTAACGGCTCTGCGGCTCTCGGTTCTGATATTCAATCACGATACCCTTGAAATTCGTAGACCATGGTATCAATGATTGCGCATTATAGTTTATGCGATTATGGCAAATGTCAATTTCTGCCAAGACCAGCATCGCCGTTGGAGCTATGGTTTAATCTCGCGAACGGGCATTTCCCGGTTACCGGTTCTGAAAATCAGCGTTACTGCACGCGAAATTCATAGATTAGAATCGGGAACCAAAGGTTGCGAAACGCAACCTTTGATTCCCGATTCTGTCCTTTAAATTTCCCACATGTCAGGACTGATATTTACAAACGAGAACCGGAAATTTCGGTATCGAGACTGACTTTCACACACGAGAACCAGAAAATTCACGTTCCCGGGATTAAACCCTATTTGTTATTTCATGCTATTTCGCGGGTTAGCATATAATGAATTTACTATTTAGATTTGTTTTCAATAAAACGTTCTAGCCTCCAGCAGTTCAGGGCAATATACTTTATTGTGATCAGAAACTTAAAAGTGTCCTCTTTCTGGATGAGATGGCTATATATAACCGGTTATGAAATATGCAAACTGGTGGAACAAGATTTTAAAAATAAAATATAGCGAAATTTAGACTGAATCGCGAAAATCAAACGAAAATAGCAACTGAGATTTTACTGTGTGGTGGGCTGGAAGGCGGAGTGAGAATTTCAGCAAGACTACAACCCACCAGCCGCGCGGATGAAATTTTCAATTCATTTTGCCATCACAGTACATATATCGGTCTCAAAATTCATAGGATATCAAGCATCACTTTGATGTTGGTGGTTTTTGGATCGGTGGAACTTCCGACGCATTTCCTCAAGTTTGATGATAATGGTCATCATAATAACTTGAATCTGATTAATCAATTGTCGGGTAACTCGAAGCTGTTCCAGACACTGTTGAGGAAATGGGATGGTAATTCACACATACAAGCTCATAAATGTTCTCCGTTCTGTAGAAAAGAAAACTGGATACGTTATGCGGATTACTGTGTGAAAGCTTTGTATATAACGCTTGATGTGTACTGTTGCCAAGGACCCAGATTAGTAGTGTAGCCGGGAGGCTGGGGGGGGGGGGGGGTCAAGCCCCTCTCCCAAAAAACAAATTGCCACTGGGCACCCCTAAAATATTGTACCAATGCAAGTTTCATATAACATAGAGCCCCAAAACGGTCTCCAATACGTATACCCGCTAAACTGGCCTCAGAGTGGCTCTTAGAGCACAGAATTTTGCAAATTTTCTCGAAGCCTCACAATAGCCTTCCGATTATGATGCTTACACACCCTCCCTCTCAAATAAAGAAAATGGACTGGGTACCCCAACTATATAACCCTAGCTAGTTGCCATCTCGAATACTTTATGTGTGTAAGTCAACTAAGAGTTGAAATGACCATGCCTAATCTATTAGCTTTCTGTCGAATCCACACACAGCTTTTGTGTATGTTGTATCATATATCTCTTGAACATTTGAAATACATATTGTTGAAAGTATATATGGTTTTCCGGCACTCTTCCATTTAAACAATGTTGCGGAATTCCACCTGCTAATTATGTACAATTTCTGAGACAAAGTGCAATAAGTTTTATTATACTCTAAGCGATAGATTATCGAAGAAATTGCGAAAAGATAGAAATTGTATTATCCTCCCACTGTGAAGATATAGAACTTTTCACTTTCACGGTATCAATAAAAATGGCGGCTTTCAAAGCATCACTTCAAGGTTAATACGAGTCAAATTATCACTGGAAATAATCAATTTGTTCTGGAAACGCATAATGAAAAGTAAATCTAATGTGTTATGAGTGGATACCGATCATTTCCAGCAGTAATTCAACACGTTTTCATCTTGAATTGATGCATAAAACCCGCTGGTCCAAACATGGCCTGAAAGCCCTAATATAAGTTTTTGGTTTGGTACGTCCTTTTAAAGGACGTACCAAACCAAAAACTTATATTACGGACTTCCATGCCATGTTCGGACTAGAAACCCGCCAACTGAATCAGATCGAAAGACGCCAGGTGTTCCGAGTATCGATGAAATCACTTCCGCGTATCAATGTTTCAATGCGCTGTTTACTTTCATGCATCACTTCATGGTTGAAACGAGTGGAATTATCAGATTCTTACAAAACCCGTATAATAAAAAGAAAATCTAGCGTTTTTGAGTGGATGCCTAAAATTATCTCACTTGTGACGAATTAAATTGTAATTTTCACTCGCGCAAGCGCTCGTGAAAAATAAACATTTGTATTGGTCACTCATGAGATAATTTTCGGTATCCACTCAAAAACACTAGATATCCTCTATTTAGCAACCTGCGAACTATGTACCACCGGTGAAATCTCGTGGTCATTAATCATATGAACCATGATGGTATCTTCTATGTTAGTTCAATGGCATGTGTTGGAAAAGATCATATTAATTACTGGAGGTGCTGCAATTAATATTTCCAACATGCAGCTTTTGGGCTTCACGTTGAAGATCTTGATTGCTATTGCCCACATTGTCACTGAGTGGATGATTTTTTTTTATAAAATTAGAACGCATCATGATCCTGACGGAACCACTCGGTGGCATGGCGTAAGGCGTACTCCACGTCGATGGTGCACTTGCTTTCAACTAATGCTAACCGTGCGTCTGTAGAGTTAATACGATGAGAAGTGTGACAGTTGCAGGCCGCAGCTCAGTGGTTTTATCCGGGTGCTTCGGCTTCCTCCACTCGTAAAACTGTCCGACATTAGGCGATCGTGGTTGTCAAAAATGTCGTTAAACCCCCATTAAAAAAATACCCATGGCGGAAAAACAGCCTTTCATTTTCGACGAGTTAAACTGTAAAAAACAATCCCTGTTAATGATTGACATCCAGTCGGTCCTGTCACTGTTCATTTACGATGACAACTGTTACTGCTTAATGCAATCACACGAAATACCAGATGAGGAGTGTCTATGTTAAGCGAAGGGAACGTTTTTCATAACGAACATATTTCGTCTCCTCTGTTGCTGCCTTTTCAAAATGTCACAAGCTTGGTCGAAATGGGATTTATTCGTGTAAAGTAACGAGCTCGCAAATGAAGTCTTTTTCCGGAGCGGATCTAATAGGACTGCGACCTAGCCTGACATATTTAATATAAAATCACGTAAAGCAAACGCTAATGGTATCGAGTGTGCAATAGTTTAGCGTTTTGATTTCTGAAGGTTAAATTTCACCCAGTTGTGGGCAAAAAGGCGGCCAGAGAATTTCGACCGGATGGTGATTGGGTCGCTATCTGGTCGAAATTCTCTGGCCGCTTTTGTCATCACAGTTCGGTAGACGTGGGGTAAAGATTTGCCTCCAACGCCTCGGCAGTACACGAAATGCGGTTTCCATCAAAAGAAGAGAAGCCTTTGCTTCCTGTTTTATTTAATTTCTTGACATCCATTGTTTATAAAACTTGTAATTTAGGTACAAGAGGGGGAGCTGCAACTTCGCCACTAAAACTTGTGTTGGTGATGCTGACTTTTGTTGGATTTCACTCTGGAAATATTAATTAATTTTCAGTTAGCAATGGCTCATGATCTAGTTGATATATCGTCGCCGCTGAGTGCAAGAATGTTAAAGCCAGATTAATGAGCCGGTAGTTGTTTATTAATTTTGCTTTCCAAAAGCAAAGTGACTATTGGATTTCTTGTAATATCCAGCTGGGAAGATTGTCAAGGTGATAGCTTAAATTTACGAATCATGTTTAAAAAGTGTATATAATTTTTATAACTTCTCCTCGGTCTAAAAGCCAAAGTTGGGTTTTGATGGGCCCCGAAAAACCGATTTGTTAAGTAAGCCATATGTGCATCAAAAGAGTAATAAATCAGATAATGTGACTACTTTAAAGGAAAGGAATCCAAACAGGACTCTGTAATGCCAATTGGCGCTTATTTGGTTTGAAATTAAGATATTTCCTGATAAGCTTCAAACATAAGGCACTCGTTCAGCCATGCGAGGTAATCAGTCATCTAATTATGTGGTCATTAATGTCGATAATCTCCTACTTATAAGAGCGGGAGTTGGATGCCTGGTGTTGTGAGGACCGCAGCAGATTTTGACAGTGGACTGTCAGAAATGACAAAGTATAGCAAACTTAAAAGAATTTAAAAGAGAATATTAAATTAAGATAGAGATAAGCGGCCAAGTTCAAAAGAAACAATTAAAGTGACAATTAATGTTCTTGCTATCGAAACAAAAATCGAAGGTTTCTCGAAAAATGCATTCCAGTCTCAAGGCGAGTAAAACTGTGTGTCGTGGGCGAGGAGCTGTGGATTTCCAATGCTACAGGCTAGAGGAGGTGCCGCATCGGTGCGAAAGTGTAGGTACATTCTAACTTAAGGGGTGCCTCAGAGCTCATATTTAGAATATGAACAGTTGCGGGACAAGGCGGTGGCCATATATGAGTTTAGGATCAGAAGTAGGAATACTAGCTGAGGCAGCTCATGAGTAGGAGAAAAGCGTCCAATCAAGTGACGATCCATTAGTGGGCGCGCGACGGCAATGGTAGAGTGAATGGTAGCAAAGGCATTCAATAAGTGGCAATACGTTAAGGGTCGTCCGACGGCAGTGGTAGAGTGACATTCCGTCACATGTTAGAGCAAAGGCGTCCGGTAAGGTGGCAATACGTTAGTAACCGTGCGACAGCAGAGAAAGAGTGAAGTTCCAGTTGTATGTCCGTAAAAGAGGCGACTAGAGTCCAAACATCAGCGACAAGGAGGAAGGAACCAGCGACAACAAAGAACGCGGGCCAGCAAGTGACTCAAAAACTGTGTGGGTGGGATGTGATTGACGTTTTGGTTTTTTTTTTATTCATTGGATTTCATGTAAGTCAAAAGTTAATATATATTTTTTTATGTATTAAAGTTATTGTTTTCAGTGAACCCCTGTTGATTCCTGCTTTTTGAGGAGAAGTCATTGACCCCTTCAGGATAAGAACCACCCCAACGAAAACGAAGCTGGGGGTTCGTCACGGAGAGGCATGCCGGAAACCGGGACTTTGTCGCTGCTGGAAGAAATAGATTCACGCTGCGTATTCAGCCAAACTCAAGGGGTGTTGCCTGAATCCGTGCGTGAACGTTATGTCTCTCCGTGTCGAACCGATCCGTTTAATTTGTTTATGGGGAGGTTCTTATCCTGAAGGGGTTAATAACTTTTCCTCAAACAGCATACATCAACAGGGGTTCACTGAAAATAACAATTTTAATACATATACATATCAATAAATATTGTAATTTTTGACTTACATGGAATCCAATGAATATGAAAAACAAAACGTCAATCACCCCCTACCCACACAGTTTTTGAGTCACTTGCGCCCCCATATTCTCTGTTGTCGCTGCCCTTTCCTCCTTTTCGCAGGTATTTGTTCCTTGGTTGCCTCTTTCACTTCACCCTTTCACTGCCGTTGCACGGCCACTAACGTATTGTCACTTTATCGGTATGCCTTTCCTCCAACAAATGACGCGATGTCACTCTACCACTGCCGTCGTACGACCACTAGCT
Organism: Pictodentalium vernedei; assembly: GCA_031216915.1. Lineage (NCBI taxonomy): Eukaryota > Metazoa > Mollusca > Scaphopoda > Dentaliida > Dentaliidae > Pictodentalium > Pictodentalium vernedei. The sequence goes on along the minus strand of CM062291.1, from coordinate 269,921,143 downwards.
TATTGTCAATTTACTTGACGTCTTTCACTCAAGCAGTCGCCACCAATGTGGTTGAACTCTCCCCTATGTCTATCTCAGAATAATGTTCATATCGGCAAAACCTACTCTGCCTACGTATGGCTTGCCTTCTAAAATAGGTAATGCCGTTTTGCTCCCTGAGCTCGTATACTTCGTGTTTTTAATCCTATTCTCATATATGGCCACCGACTTGGCCCGCGAGCGCTCCTAAATATGAGCTCTGTGGCTCCCATAACATTACAACGTGCCTATACTTTCGCACCGATGCGGCACCTCCTCTAACCTATAGCATGGGACAACCCCATCCACTCGCCACGACCCACAGTCTTACACATCTTCAGACTGGAATGATTTTTTTTCGAGAACCTGCCCGATTTGTATTTAGATAACCAGAACTTTAATTCTCAGTTTAATTGCTTCTCTTGAACTTGACCGCTCAAATTTATTTTAATTCAATACTCGCTTTAACGTTCCTTTGAAAGACTCGAATTTCGATATTTCCTGACATTCGTGACAGGCTAGATGCGTAATATGGGTGTGTGTCCAGAACATGCGCGATGTATTGTTTCCACCATAATCCTTTATTATGTGGCCATAATTACACAGATAACGACTTGCAGGAGAACAGTGTCTCTCTTATTCATTCAATCAGTTATCAGATAGCCCATGTGGCGTTCGACACATGCGCAATAATGCACATTAAACTTTATGCTTAGTTAGCAGCGTTTGAATTTATTGCAGGTCTGTTTAAATGACAAATCGGTTTTCGGGGTCCGTCATATACCTATCTTTACGATCTACATTTAGCCCGAACGAGAAAAATTATCAAAGATATATACACTTTTATACAACAAAATAAAAAATTCAAGCTATCACCTTGACAAGACATACGTCCACGCACGGATTCAGGCGACACTCCTTGAGGTTTGGCTGAATACGCGGCGTGAATCTATTTCCCCCAGCAGCGACGAAGTCCGGTTTCCGACATTTATTAAATTTGTGTCACCCTTATGAACATAACTCAATCCGTATAATAAAAATAATGATACCCTGGCTAGAGGTAGACATTGCTGATGACTTCTCTTGGAACCATTGTCTCCCGAGGCTGTAATATGTTCCTACGCCGGACAATCCGCAGTATCCACCTTGAACAAGGTCATCATTTTATATCGTTGCCGTGTTTCAGTCTTGGTTTTTGTAATAAACCATTTATGGAATCTCTGTCCACCGGTGTGAATGTGTTGCAACCAGATCGCTATGCAATCGCGACTCGATCGTGAAAGAGAATGCTCTTGTAATCACTGTACTCTGTGCCGCAGAAGCAAATGAATGCTATTATTCCGTCAGATGTTTTCTATAACGTTTAGATCACATTAACTCTCATTTGTCTATTTGCACGACATTGGTTGAACGAATTGCATTTTAGGTTTTTTGAAGTTTTGCGTTGTAGCACAACTAAATGCCCCTGGTTACAAAATCTGCAGAAACCAAAACAGAAGCAAACATTTTTACACATACGAGGAACAGATGTTGACAGTTTCAGAAGGTGTTTGATGAAAAGTAATTGTCAGTGTGGAATACACGATAAAGAAATCGATCGACTGAGACAGTAACATCGCGTTTCCACTTGGATGTAAAAATTCATTTGAAAAAGAAATTGATAGAAAGCAATCTTCGTTTAGAACGATGGAATTCGTATTTTCTCATGTAAGTCACGCCATTTTAACCATCTTGAAGGCCTCTGAGTGAGGTTCAAAGCACCGTTCGTCTTTCCTTCAGTTTCTTTGTTGTTTGAACCCTTTACCCAACGTAACGGCAAAACCGGCCAGCGCTATTCACAAAAAATCGCCAATTAATTTTCATTATTTTTTTCATTCCTTGTCTTCAAAACATAGGTCATGACCCTTCTTTGGAACGAGCTCATCGAGCTCGTTTCAAAGAGGGTCGTAACCTATGCCTTTGAGACAAAAAAAAATGAAAAAATTAGTCAATCAAGAATTTTGTTTGCAAGTGTCGTCTGCTTTTCATGTTAGGTAAAAGGTTCACTAATAATCTCTTTTCAGGTAACAGCCTTGACTTCATAAACCGTGATGGTCAAACTAGTCATATGCTACCAACTTACCAATCTCGGGACCAATTCTCCTTAGACCAACTGGTGTGTTCTACTTTAAAAATAATTCTATATCAATAATTTGATATATTTATAAATATTTATAAATGTATTTAGTGTTATTGATATTCAAGCCTGAAAATAAGCAGTCTGTCATTTGCAGATTGAGGTCCCCGGAGGGTGAATTTGCTGGTGCTATCCCATACAGTGGGCCAGTTTATCCTCTGGGTACCTCTTTCTGATTATGTTTGAGACCTTGATTCAGGTTGAGGTTCACAGAGGGTAAATTTAGTGACGCTACCCTGCTGTGCAGGGTAGCATCACCAAATTCACGCTCTGGGGACCTCTTTTTTTCAGATGATAGTCTGCTCATTTTCTGGCTTGTCGATATTTTATAGATGTTGGGCAGATTTTTATAAATAATTGTTTTCCTAATTACCCTTAATCAACCCTTAATCAGAAACACTATGTAGTTGGTCTAAGGGGAATTGGTCTAGTTGGAAGACACCAATCTCGGCACTTTTGTGTCAATAATAACTAAAATCTGTTGTAAATATTCAGTTCGTATTGCCGCGAAAAAAATGCGCACATCACCAGCATATTCATGTTTCATAGACATCAAAGTGTAGTGTTTCAAAAGCGATCGGCGATTACGAGGCTACTTGAAACTGAAAACACTCAGACTTGTTGAGCTTTGTTTATACCCTCTAAAATCAGTTGGGTTAAAAATCAACCCAAATCAACTGGGTTGAGTTAATATGAACTAACTAGGGTTCATATTCACTTAACTCAGTTGATTTGGGTTGAGTTAAAAATCAGTTGGATTAAAAATCAACCCAAATTAACTGGCTTGAGTGAATATGAACCCAATAGAGTTTCCGATTAATTTGGGTTAATTTTTAACCTAACTGATTTTAGCGTGTACCAATTTCCGCCTCACCCCCTAATATGGCGGCGGTGAAGACATTTTCTATATGTGGCCAATGACCTTTCAAGCAATCCAGTTACATAGATATCAGTGCCCAAACCACCCACAAGACACTTGATGATGTACCTACGCCGCAAAGACTGCGAGCATCTACGAAGGTAGAAAATTATAATAATAGTGCATTCCACATAAAAGAGGATTTTCTGTTGTTAATGTTCACGATATATAATGTATAGACAGACCCTTGCTTTGTATATCAGCACGAGTGTCTGGGTTCTTTCTTTTAGTTCGAAGCTTGAGAATATAATGATCCACGTCTTGTTGAAACTAGAATTGACAGAATGACAAGGATGATGTCTGCTTCCTGTTAATATTTCATCTCCCGCTTCCGCAGTGGGAAATGACGGCAGAAGGATTATAATACATCTCTGGTTAAGTGACTACATGGAATTAATGTGTACTTTGCGGATTCGGAACTAACAGTATCTTACCGTAATTAACTTGGTATGAATATTACCCATTTCGTTGCATCCTTTTCAGCAGTTTGGCTTTATGGTGCAATAACTCACTGCACAAAAACCAGTTAATCGAAAGACTTGCTTGCATGTACCTTCCATTCCCTGGTGGAGCATAGGCTACGAACAAATCCTCTCTATCTTGTTCTGTCTTGGGCATGTTTTTAAAGTTGCTATGTATTCCATGGAATTCCCTCTTGCCCTATGGGTTCCACGCGAGAGGTTGCCGTATAGTGTTAGTGTGTGGCTTCCTTATGGTGAAACACGTCCGTGTCCATTTCGGGGGTTTTTTTATCAGCAATCAGCAAGACTTTTAGGTCCCCGTTTGCTACCTGTTTCTTAAATTGGTCTGGGTGGTTCTCCATGTTTAAGAACCATACAACATCACTGACTTCACATTGTAATTGAATGATCCTTAGCTTTGTTACCTTGGAGTTTTTTTTTACTTCTAGATTTTGTAGAGGGTGCAGAATGCTATCTTCACCGTTCTTATTTTTATTTTAAAATACTCATCTCTTGCCGTCGTGGTGCTGAAAATGCTCCCGAATGAAGTGAAGGGTGTTATCTTTTCCAGGTCAGTGTTTTTGACACTGACAGGGTATTGTTCCTATGATTAACACCTATGATCTTTGTCTATCCAATGATAACGCCGAGTCGTATCTTTGTAGATGTTTCTGTGAGAAATTGGGTCTTTCCTTGCATCTCAGCGTAGTTGTGGTATAGGATCGCGAAATTATCAGCAAAGTGCAGATTCTCAAAACGTGTTCTATCAATTGCGAGCAAAAACAGAAATGGGGAGCACAAGCAGCTTGACGGACACCTATTTCAGCACCCATTTTATCCGAGACGGTTGGTGTAGTACTTAGTCTCTCATTCCATGGTGGGTGTTCCTTACCTAGAAATAGATCTTTCCTGATTTTTTTCGGGGATGCCGTAGTGTGTCTTCAGTTTCCATAGGGTGGCCAGTTAGATGCTATCAAATGCCTTCTTGTAGTCGACACATATGATATGGATGGAGATGTTCCCTTCCAGTGAATGGTCCATAATGATGCGCCGGGTGGCTATTTGATCGACGCGTGATCTTCCCTACCGGAATTTGCTTGGTTATCTCGGGGGAAGGTTCCATTGGCCCTTTCATTTTGTCCAAGCTAATGCGGTTAGAGACTTTTCCAGGCACTGAAAGGAACATGTCGCACAATTCGTATATAACCTGAGGTCTTCTGTCATCAGAAGTTTCATAATATATCCCTCCTTCCAATTTGGTGGTATATTTTCCTCACATTATAAAATATATCAAGGATGTATAAGTATGTGTTATCATCCCCTATCAAAGTAAAGAAAAAAATAAATATGCTTTCGATGGGCTTTGTCTTTGTCTTTGAAAATTGATGACGTGTGTTCTGTTCAACTGAATATCACCGTAGGACATCGATTACGATGATTTTCATGATTTAAAAATTTTAATTGCCTAGTAGATTTATATTTTACGCAAACTAACATAACCTCATCAAGAGTCTTAAACCAAAAGCTGTTTGCATATTGAGAAGAAAACCCGTGTCGACATGATGGTGGAATTGAAAGGGTTAAAGGGTTTTCTTGGACGATTAATCAAATGGATTAACCTTGGTTGCCCGATTAAGCACTTGCCTGAATAAATGCGTATCGTTAATGATTTATAGCAGTAACCTTTGCCCAAACTAACGGACAAAAACAGCCAGCGCTAAAGACAAAAATCTCCATTCAAATTTTATTATGTTTTCATTTTTTCCTTCAAAAACATAGCTTATGACCGCTCATTGGAACGAACACGTTGAGTTAATAACAATGAGGGATCATAAGCTATGTTTTTGATATAAAAATTAAAATTTTTTAGTAATTCAAGAATTTATTTTACAGGCATCGTCAGCATGTAACTTGCATGCTTTACTCTGTCTCATATAATTGATGTGAGTCAGTGTGACAATATTTGCCTGTTTTGGAGCAAGTTTGTCCCTTTGTAAATACATAAATACAGTAGATGAAAAGTAGCAATAATCGATCAATTACTTTCTTGATCGACCAAGACGTTGACCATTGGTTAGATAACTCATCAACTTTTGAAAACCCATATCATGTCTGTCTCAGATGAGGCCCAAGGGACGTCAATGGCATGCGAACGCTTTCAATGCAACAATGTAACAAAAGCAAAATAAAAACCAGAGTGCTTTTGCGCTGAATACTACGGACAAACATTCCGTAATTTCTGTTTTTGTTCATGTTTCAGGTGTCGTACATTGTTTTCTTTTTATTATTCTTTGTCATATAATAAACATATTATTATTACAACAGTCAACCAAGTTGTCATATTCTGCCTAGTTGACAACAAATGTTACTCAGATCCAGTGACTGTTACAGCAGTCTGTATTATTTACGTTGTAATTTATTTTGCTAGCAGTTCTGTAAAAAGACCAGAGGAACATGAAAGACAAAAACTCATATCGAGTTTACTACTGTGAGTGGGGACGATGGACCAATTGCTTCCCTTTATAAAAAAAAAGTTGCACTAACACTTTCCGCTCTTTTGCAGCTCAATAAAATACGGACTATAGGAAATCCGGCATGATCTTTGAGAGTGCGTGGGAACAATGGAACATACGCGTTCTGTGATAAGAAAACCACTTTCCTGATCCTCCCTATCTAGGCTAACTATACAAACCCTGTGTATTTTTTTAATTGATCCGTCGTATAATACAGTACGTGGAGAGTGGATTGTAACTAAATCACCCGCGGAGTGGAGTTATCACCCAAGCTATAACTTTCAAATTTCGTACGTATCGACAAAAAACACAAGCAATGTTTCATCCAATGGACCTCCGGGTTTAACCCGGAGGTCCATTGGCTGAAACTTTTCTTATGCTGGTTACGCTTTGCAACAAACTTGCAATTATTGCGTGGGTGATTTAGTGATAATACACTTTCCACGTACTGTATACTGCTGAGAGCAAATATCGTTTTATTGGAAGTTGAACTGTCAAATCATTAATAGGTACGTCGAAAGGTTAGAAAGGCAAGGGGAGAGCCAGTTTCCAGTGGGCAACCTGGACAAACGGTTAGAATTTTCCAATTTAACGCATTCGCTGCTGCGTATAAAGTTGATACTTTGAGGGTCGAATTAAAAACAAGCATTTTTTTGTACATTGCAAAACCGGAAATTTACAGTGATTGTATCGCAATCAAATCCACCTAAAAGGGTACAGGTGTCCAGCGCCCCTAGGTCAAGGGCCAGGGGAAGGTGTGTTTTCGTTCCTTCTCCTCGGTCCGGAATCCCTGACAATTAATAACCTTCCCTACCGATTTGTTCTTAAATAGTTTTCCTTCGTGTATAATATGTGTATAATGTATGCATGGCAGCTTTGAAGGGTTAGAAAAAGCCTAAACAAAAAAACAAAACAAAATATACGAATTCCACTATTGACATTTCTCATCTTTTAGAGTATTATGTGTACACCTGGAGCGAACATTCAAGACCAGTTTTCAACCCCATTCTTACTAACAGATGGGATTTGTATCCCTTTCGACATCCATGCACCTCTTCTTGTTTGCATTCTCCCCTCAACACCGCTAATTTATAATTCTTTTTATTTGACTTCCACTTGGCCTTTAGGTATCCTAAACACTGATAGAAATAATCAATCGTGTTCAAATTATCTGTTCAATCGAGACACATTGTACCAGATGACGCTTTCTGCGTCAAAGTTTGATTGATTCGACAGCTTTGTATGAGTTAACATTAGGCAGGCTCGATGCTTTTGTAATAAAACACATCATCGAGACGTCTGAGGAAGCTATCCACGTATGATGTTATTGAAGATGATCGACTGTACCGTGCAGCAGTCCGTTACAGTTATCGATCGGAACAAGGGAGGCTAGAGCCGGCGGATTTTATATTGGAAATGACAAACAGCTCCGCCTCAATCGTTGACAAACAAGATTCGAGAAGTGTATACGAGTGTATCTCGACTCGCAGTTGAGGCATTATCCAATGAAAGTGTTTAATTGGTAGAATCATTTTTGCGTGGTTTACTGTTGTGACTTATTATGAACAGAGAATGTTTTGCAAAGTAGATTTATTTTGATACCGCTTTGTTACCTACAGCGTAGTACAGTGTAAGGTGTTATTGTGATAAGTCGACGCAAAAGAAGAAACGAAGTCTTTAAAATCTCTGTGGACTTTTACAAGCAGTGTATTCATTAAATTGTTTCCACGAAAACAACATAGGAAACTACCAGTTTGTAACATGCTCCTGTATTCCTGGAAAGTACTGTCTTAGAGGTAGGTTTAGTAAGTTTATGACGACGAGGAGGTTGAAAACCTACTGTGGTTTGTATTCAGAGATGTCCTGTAAGGGGAAAGTGTGGGGGGTGTCCCTGTTTTTATTCCTTACGGGAATACTGGGACGGTGAGGCTTTTTTGAGGAGTTTGCCTTTTCTCATTCGATTGTGAATTAACCCATTCAAGGAAATGTCTCTCAGACTCAGTACCATTGCTCTGTATGCTAACATTTCCTGTCATTGAATGAATCTAATTGTTGAAGTTGTTAGGAAGTGCCGAACATATTTAATCCTACAGCCTACAGGGTTGATTTTTACTCGGTCTTCAGTCCGACATGGGTTAATTCTGGCACTTAACAACGAGAGTCGAACGTACCATCTTAGGCAAATAATTAAGCAGTAATATTCTGAGCCAATTTGTCGGATTGGTTAGTGTAGTCCTGGCTGGCTATACAGGCAGTATCAACTTGGTAACTGACCACTACGAAGCCACTTGTAACCAAAAATGTTCAAACTTTCTAGGGCAAACTAGTTATTTTTTTAACTGATGTTGCCTATCCATTCGTTGTAGAAAAAGCTCATCGAATGCTGCAGTGACCAAACTAATTGTCTATCAAATTCGAAGGGTTACTTTAGAACAATTGTCTCAAACCATGCAGCGAATTCCCAGTGTTCCATGAGCTCCATCACAATGGTTACAGCTGCCGATATTTATGTTTTCTTCCCTAACCTCTTTACCTGCCACGGCTAGCAGACGATACCTGTAAGAAGAATTTCTGCAATAACTAAAAAGGCTCCATTTTGCCACAAAAACGTAGCTTATGACACTTCTTTGGAACGAGCTCGTTCCAACGAAAGGTCATAATCTATATTTTCGAGGCAAAAATGGAAAAACTGATGAAATTTAAATCACGATTTTTGTGAACATGGATGCAGGATATTGTTGTAAGCATATGTAAAGGGCTAAAGTGGGTTTTATTACAGTTTATTGGAGAGTCTGAGGACTCTTTTAAAAAATGTATAGAATGTCTATTATGAAGTTATTTTAGTCAGGACATTAATAAAAAAGATCAAGACGTCAACTGAGAATACAACCAAAGACATGGAATTGAGATAGAGAACAATTTTATCGGAATTCCGTTTTGTCAGCTTAAAGACATTATCATAACGGTGGTCGATGTCTGTCAATATGATTAATGGAAGTTTTAACAAACTACCTTAGAAAAACATGGCAAGTGAATTCAATTCCCATTTAAATCATACGAAAAACCAAGTGGGACTGAATATTAAGGACTGTGGATGATGACATTCTTGTAGACTGGTTACGTTGTGTACGATTTAACACTTTGAAATGGAAAGGCCCTTTTTTCCGGCTAGAAACATGAGAGGTCATAACGTCATTAAATAGGATGTTTGTTCAGTAAACGTATGGGGTAGACCAATCAATATTTTCAACGTGCAGCCCCGAGGCTGCACGTTGAAAATATTGATTGGTCTGCCACAAATAATGAATATGGACCCTTCTAATCGCTGCCATTGAACTGGAATGGAAGATACCACTAGAGTTCAAAAGGTGAAATTGTTTACTCCCGTATTCATAAATCTTTGCGTAAAGTCCGTGAGTAGACAACACAATAGCACCTAACCGGACAAAGAAGAATTGGTGATAATTCTATTTTTCAACCCAATAGGTCTGTACAGTACAGCGGGGCGGGGGCGTCATGCTAGGGAAAAATCTGGGGGCCCGGATCGGCAACACCATCTAAGCGGAGCGCCACCATCGCTTGGCGCGTAGCGTGCCCCAAAATTTTGGCAAAAAATGACTCCCAGATTGCCTGAAATGGCACTTCCTACCGAAAATATTGCCCCCCCCCCCCCCCCCCGCCCCCGTGCTCCGTTGGCATGACGCCACTGCAGTACAGTGGTCATGGACTGGTCGTAATCCACAGGTGGGCTGTGTCAACGCATACGTTTACTAGGTAATAAAAATCATCATCAACAAAGGTTTGATTAATGAAGCACCGGGTTGTACCCGGTGCTCCATTAATTAATTTTTTTATGATTATTCTTATAATTAATGTGTGGAATCTAATACTGCCCACATGTGGAAAATCGTTTCTTTAACATACCTCCGAGGCCCAGAAATGTCTTCAAGATGACTTTAACTCTTTATCCAATATCTATAGCAGACGACACATACAAATATTTTATTTAATACATAAAGTGTTTTATTTTTTGTTTCAAAACATTGTCCATGAACGCTCATTGGAACGAGCTCAAAGAGCTCGTTTCAGTGAGTTCCATAAGCTATGTTTTTGAGACAAAAATGATAATATAATATAATTTTAATGGCTAATTTTGTGAATGATGCTGCCATTTTTGTCGTTACAGGTATAGACTTAAATGGTCTTTTTACGGACAGCGCCTTGCAGACCAGTTTCTGAGTCTGGGCCATCGCAGGGCCATACATAAACCTTCTAAAGGGACCCCACGGACGTCAACGTTTCATTTATGAGAACTTCACCCAAACGTCGCCATCTAAATTTGATACTTTTTTCAACTTTGACCCCAAAACTTAGCTTTGGACCCGCCATTGGCATGGGTGCATCGAACTCGTTCCAAAACGGGTTATAAGCTATGTCTTGAAGAAAAGAATGAAAATGTATAGCTACTCAAGAAATTACTTGGCAAGTATCGACTCCTGGTCATGTTAGGTAACGGGTGAACTACCCTGGCGGGTCCAGGTAGCCGGTCATTGAGCGCCTCATGAATATTCAACAAATTTAGAAGCGTACATTTCGTTTGCTCAAATGACCTTCTTCGCATTTTTTTTTATATTATCAACCGTCATATTATATTGTCCATATTATTAATAGTAGTTTGGGTGGATCTATATTCTTTTGAACAAATAAATGTGTTCTTGTTGAGGGCATTCAAGCTTGGTTATACATAATTAGGTACTACACACACACACACACAAACAACAGGATCAGGACCTCTATTTGAACAAGGAGCCGGGGTCTCAAAGTGAACAGCTCGTCAATATGGACTGATGCAAACTTTATTAGGTAATTAAAGCCCCATACCTATATCCTCTAAGCAAACACAAAGGTTATTGCCTAGATACATATTCATAATCGGGCAAAAACTGTGGGACCACATGCCCCTCGTGGCCCCTCAACCTCTTCTTCGGCGTCATCGACCGAGATCAGAGTATCTATTCGTATATGACACGCCTTATCCCTTTAACTAAGTTGATCCAAATAACAGGCATCCCTTATACAAAAATATGAACATTTGAAAAGGTGGTTTTTAGCTCATCTTGACAAAGTCAAGCTGAGCTAATCTCATCGCTCTCCGTCCGTCGTCCGTCGTCCGTCGTCCGTCAACACCATGTTTTGATCTTCTCCTCCAAAGCCACTGGGCCAATTCAAGTGAAAGTTTGTGTGAGTGATGGTCCCAAAGGGGCATTTCATTTTTGTTCAACTCGGCATGCCCAGCCCCATAAGGAGGGAGTGGGGGAAATGCTCCAAAATATTTTTAAAATTTTCTTCTCAAGAACCAGTGTGTACAATGACTTGATATTTGCTATGGAGCTTCCATATGAGGTGTAGAATCAAGTTTGTTCAAACGAAGTTTGTGAAGTAATATTTGGCTTTGTAATAGGAGGGGTAAGATTTTTGGCCCCGCCCCAAATTTCTATTTTCTGAACCGATGGTCTGATATGAACCAAATTTGGTTTGTTATAGTATTGGGTCATAAGTACTTGACCCATGCAAAAAAAAAAAAAATTCCCGCATCCCCATGGGAACTCTGGGAGCTAAAAATAGAAATATTTTCAAACGCCCATATTTCCCAAACCCCACGGAACAGAGAGCTTTTATTTGGTATGAAGTATCCTTATGACCAGTAGAATTGTATGGTAAAAAACAATTGCCATCGGTTATGTTAGGGTGTTCTGTAATGGGCATCGAAAAAATGCTGAGTCAGCATATTTGCGAAAATTTAAAAAAATCTTTTCTCCAGAACCAATCATCAGAATCTTTTGATATTTGGTATACAGCATTCATAGGGGGGTCAGATGAAAGTTTGTTGAAATAAACCTCATTGGTTCATATTTGGGCTCTCTACAGGAGCCCGAAGTTTTAGCATAGGGTAATATGGGGAATATTCTTTAAAAATCTTCTTCTTCAGAACCACCAGTCAGAATCTTTTAATATTTGGTATACATCATTGTTATGAGGGTCAGATTCTAGATTGTTCAAACCAAGTCCCTAGGTTAATATTTGGGCTTCCTACGGAAGCCCAAATTTTATCTTTGTTCAATATGGAGGGTAATTTAAAAAAATCTTCTTCTTCAGATCCATCCGTCAGAATGCTTTGATATTTGGTATGCAACATCTCTATGGGGGTCAGATTCAAGTTTGTTCAAATCAGATCACTATGGTAGCCCAAATTTTTACTTAGTGCAATATGAGGAAATTTCTTTAAAAATCTTCTTCTTCAGATCCACCAGTCGGAATGCTTTTATATTTGGTATACAAATCTCTAGGGGGGTCAGATTCCAGTTTGTTCAATTCGAGTGCCTAGGTTAATATTTGGGCTCCATATGGGAACATGAAATTTAACTTAGTACAATATGAGGGAATTTCTTCAAGCATCTTCTTCTTCAGATTCACTTGTCAGAATGCTTTCACATTTGGTATACAACATCTCTAGGGGGTCGGATTCAAGTTTGTTCAAATCGGATCCATAGGTTAATATTTGAGCTCGCTATGGTAGCCCAAATTTGAACTTAGTGCAATTCGAAGAAATTTCTTTACAATTTCTCTTCTTCAGATCCAACAGTCAGAATGCTTTCATATTCGGTACACAACATCTCTAGGGAAGTCAGATTTAACTGTGTTCAAATCAAGAGCCTGGTTAATATTTGGGCTCTCTATGGGAGCCGGAATTAGCCATTTTGCTGAAGAATTAAAAATTTTGTATTCAGTACGCTCTAGAGGTACTAAGATTAATCCACATAGGTTGTATCAAGGGGCTTCATAGGGGAGCTCTACATTTTACTTATGATCAACTGAAGAAAAGGCATGATGCCCAGATTATTTTTGTCACTCCTGAGGGACTCAAGGATTGACAGTGTAGCCTATGGAGATGGCTTGCTTAATGTAGACTCATTCTTGGACTCTGTTTAAATTGTGTTCTGTACAAGATGAGCGCTTCAAGCCCCGTGGGGCCTCTTGTTATTAATGTCGTTGGCCGGATATGGAAGTGGCACTAGAAAAGAGTAATTTATTTATTGGGTTTTTTTAAGTTATTTTTCATTTCGTTGTCAAATATGGACAGAGCGGCCGCGACAAGAAATTTCAAAATTCCAAGCAGTTAAGAGAATAGTGTTATTAAAACTGTTTCGTTTTGGGGCATGTTTTTTATATTTTTTAAATGTCTTGTTTTACTTTACATTCATTTCAAAACAACTGCTTTTCATTTCACACACAACGTGTCAACAGAAATGTCACCATTCTAAAAACTTCCAGTTTACTTCTCATTTCATCCATGAAACAGGGTTAATAAGAAACCAGTAGTTCATTCAAAGAAGTTTGAAATGAAAAAAAACTTTCATCTAGTTTTCGACGGAAAACACATCCTAATGGGAAATCTATTGTCATGCCGTCGTTTTGTTGTGCACGTCGCGCAATTATATTTTCACACATTGTTTATGTCCCATTTTTCAGTATATGTATTTTTTTTGTTGTTCAGGAAATGGCCAATTTCCCTAACAGTCATAAGTTTAATTTTTAGCATTTGTTTCTAAGCGGAAGTTTTATTCATTCTCATTGGCGTGGCAAATTGATATGTTGACGGTGTGGCATTACACCAGATCAACGGTGTTTCAAAAAGGCCAACAAGTGTCTCTTAGGGATCTACGAATAACACTTTTTTTCGAATCGAATCTCGAATCAAAACGTGTCTCTGATATCGATATCGAATTGAATCTTAATAGACTTAAGTTGTTACATATTGCACCGAACGGACGTTACGGTACACTGTGATGGTCCTTATAAGACTGACTGATACCTTCAACACAAATAAATAAATATTCCATGTAGCACCGTCGCTGAAACAACTAGGCCTATTATCTATAGTTTAAGTTTCTGAAGGCTTAACTTGTTACTATTCACGTTCTTAAGAACGTGAATAGTAGCAAGTTAAGCCTTCAAAAACTAAAACTATGGATCATGTTCTGGGCAAAATTCACTACTTACCTTACAATTAACCATTGTTAATACCCAATTAAATATGATTTGAGCATACATGAATGAATTGTCTAATGTCAATTTTATCCAAGTTTTGTTGGAAATGTAACAAATTGAAGTTTGTACGAGAGATTCGAAAAAATCTAATCTTGAGACTGATTCGGGACCTACCACAAAGCAGACGTATGGTTTTGATACCGAATCGAATCTCGAATATTCGCAGGACCCTAGTGACTCTGGTGAATTTTTGGCAGTAACAATTTAATGGCCTCTTTAGAGCTTTGTTTTCTGCTTTGTAGAAGAGAAAGAGCCACAACTACACTGTACATACGCATGTATTAAAATCGATATTCAATTACTTTGTCTTGCATATACAGTTTACAAATCTCTAGTTCAACTTTAAGGGGTCGCACAACCTAACTTTGGTCAGTTTGTTGACATTTTTACCATTGTCTCGGAAATAGATAAGAGAAGTGAGGGAAGGTAAATTAAATATCAAAATAATGAGTAAAGTGCTCAGAAAAGGTATATATAAACTTTTTAATGAAAAAAGTGAATTTTATGATTTTGAGGAAGATTAGTTTGACAACGGCATCAGTAACAAACCCGTAGAAACAAAATAATCGGTAATTCGAAAGTTTTGTCATCAATGTAATAATATGCTACAGACTCGGAGAAAGCATTTTTTATGACACACCCTCTGGAGTGTTGTGATGTTGTAATGCAATACCACGAACACAAAATTTGGATGTTCCGGATGTGGCCATGTTGATTCCGATCATGTGATTATAATGTGGTTCTTGCAGGAATATGCATTTTGGGCGATATGAAGAATGCATGGACGTGATCACGCCTTTTATTTGTTCGAGACAATGCATGGGGGGATTCGCAATCAGGTTACAGCAAATGCTTTAGCTGTTAATGTCATAACTGCAAATATATGCTTTGAAATTTCCTCCACCGTCATCCAATATTTACTTGCTGTCTGGATTTTTTTTGTTGATGAAAATCTGAATCATTGCGCACTAAAATTCCAAGTGAGCTGGAACTATATAGAGCGTGTTGATTTCCCCCGATGCTGTGAAGTTATTTACTTCCAAGTAACCATGGATCTCTGTAAAATTCTCTTGTGCAATGCTGTGAATTTAGGTTTTTCTTGCAAACAATCATACCAACATGAACGTCGATCAGTGCTATTTGTCATCGTCTTAGACTGACAAATGTGACAAACCTTCTTTTCCGGAAATTGTCTCCCAATTTACATATCATAAAAAACTTAACAGCTGTCAGCGTGGCCGTGATGATCAAAACGTAAACGAATAATCAAATACATGGTCAAAACTACCCGTATTTGAAATTTAAACAAATGAAATACCCGAAATATTCGTAATTTCTTCAGTATTCGTGCCGAGTTGCTTATAAAACTGATTCACCAGACCACATGCGTTCATTTTCGTTTGTCAGTGTACCAGTGTGTGGATTTTTGCGGTAATAGTACGAGAGGGCGACAAAAGCCAAATATTTTCCCATCATCTGTAAATTAATTTAAATTGCTTAATTCTGTTTATTTTACTTAAATTATGAATTGATTAGGTGAGTGTATTTGACTGATTATTATTATTATTATTATTATTATTATTATTATTATTATTATTAGTGTAACTTGTGATTATACTGCAGCAAGCCTGCAAATAAGCCTTAGGTCAAGGATAATGACCTAAGCAAATATCCTAAATATCCTAAACCAATAGATTGATTCAGTCCATAATGTCCCAAGGTAAATGCCATGAATTTTGGTAATTGACTGTTTTCTCAGAATTTTTGTGTGAGAATAATTCCCAAAACTTTTCATGACCTAAAGCATCCACACAATGTCTTGCACCAAAACATTTGTACTGGTTATGATGACAGACGCACTATAAAATTATTTGCAGACTGACTTCTGACATGTGTGGAAATAACACCCTGTGGGTGTTTTACTGATCATCCACGGGACATACTCTATCAGCCCTGACTTATAGCTTGTGTTGATATGCGAGCAAAGGGACTAATGGTAGTATGACCTTAAATCTGCCCGGCTGTTTGTTTAGCCTGCCAGTCCCAAACCTGGGTAAAGGATGAGGTCGGTCATTTTGTGTAATACAGTAGAAAGGAAAATGTGGTTACGTCCTTACACCTTGTCACTTGGGGAAGTGACATAACATTCTGCTGACACTTCTGCATATCTTTCTCTCTCTCTAGCTGCAGCTGCAGTATTTGCCCATTGCCCATTGTTAAGCATAAAGTTTATATGTACAGAACTGAATAACCTCTGTTGTCATTGAAAAAAAAATGCAATTTAATGGGAGTATTTTATCAAAGATACCATTCTGCCCAAAATAGGAGTCATAATTCAGGAAGATTTTGTTCATAACTAATTGATTTGTTACAATTTGTTGGAAAGTGCCTGCTGGCATCCTCCAATTAATTGCAACCAAAGTTTAGTAAATATATGTTTCAAACTATTTATCAAGCAACAAGCTATTGAATGTTGTGTAAAGCGCTTTTATTGAGTCTATTATGAAGGCTTCTGGGGCTGAACAAGTTGATTATGGCAGGGGTTTTCTATTCACACCATCAATCGGTAAATTAAGTGTTATATTTGGAAGAAAGGGGCATGAAAGGTTAGTACTTAATATCTAAAAAGAATGTTTTGCAATGTAATATGTTTTTTGCAGATGCATTTGTTTGGAGTGTTACCTGTTTGATAGTAGTTGGAGCATGGGTGTCGCCAGGATTTTTCAAAAAGGGTTCAACTTTGATGAAAAAGCCATATGCCATGAGTCCAGTAGGCACAAGCACAAGCGGGAAAATGTTTAAATTTAATATCAAATGAAGCTCTGTCGTGGCCTTTTGGGGATTCCTTTGCATGCTCCGTTCTTGAAGAAAAATGGAAAGGGGGTCCCCCTCGACAACACCTATGAATGGGAGACCTACTGAATGTGCCGCCCCGATCATCTCAAGTTGCCAGTAATCCTTTTTTGGAAAAGTAGAGGCAATAATGAATATGTAGGGTTAATTTGATGTGTTTTGAATGACAGTGTACTTTTATGTATATTTGGTGGTTTATTGCAGTGAAGAATTACAGTTACCCTTATTTCTTCTCCAACAGATAGTATAAGTATATTGGTGCTCAAGAGTAATAAAAACCTATGTTACTTCTTGATAACCCAGACAAGTATAAAAAGTTAATCACTATCAACTAAATGCATGCGATAAAAGGAGTTTGAAGTGCATGGGGTCTTGGGCTGCACGGTATTTCGATAAACCGATATATACCAGTATTCAAACCAATATCGATTGAATACCGGTGTAATTACAAAAATATCGGTTTATCGTCATTATTTATTTAGCCACAATTTAATTTTCAAGATGTCTTGAGTTTTTTAACTGTAGCTCAGAATGAATATTATTATCGCTTTACCCAAGGAATCGTCCGCATGTGCCCACGTAATATACAAATTCAGCAGTTGCAAAAATAATTTTCAAAAATTTCAACAAAACTATATCATGTAACCGCTCATTGGAACGAACTCAACGAGCTCGTTCCAATGAGGGGTCACATGATATTTTTTTGTAGAATTTTTTGGAAAAATTTGATTTAAAATAATAAATTTTGATATCGTCCTCGTTGTCTAAAGGTTTTTCGAACCGCATCATCAAGGCATGCTGATTCGTTCCGACTTTGATGCCTCAAGTCTCGATTGTGGTACTTATGTTCAGATATCTGAACAGTTTTCGATATGCCGGTATACCGCGGTATTTTTTTGAATACCGATACCGGTATTCTGTTTTGAATAACGTGCAGCCCTAATGGGGCCCGTAAATATATTTCATTTTGTGTTCAACTTTGCAGTACATTCTGTTTAAGAGAACATCATAGTTTCTTTCTAAACCACCATACTGATACACACATCTTTATATGCGGAGATACTCTTTTGGCCTTCCATACTCCATCTAGTGGATTCCTTCAGGTTGACCTTTGTTGAACTGAAAATGGCAGCCTTCAATCAGAAAGCACCCCACTCATAACGTTTGATCTGACTCTTTATTCCTTTCAAGAATTAGGAAAAGATTTCTTGGAGTATGTACTTAAATGTTTCTAGAATACAGCTGTTATTTTATTTTGAAGTATTTTATGGTAAAAATTCTGTGCTCTTATTTATGCCATAGCAAACTTTCAGGCGGTGCTCTCTACCACATGGCAGCAGTTCCACGGCAAAGTTCAGTTTCTACATGTTCTATGTTTCATTCCAGGCATTTTGGCATATAATTTATTGGGGTTATTAATTTTGGACTTTTTTAGACTTCCATTCTAGTGGGGGGGGGGGGGTTGTTTGAGAGTACCTAGCCTTTTCCATTCGTTGTGCCTTCTGAATCAAACGTCTTCTCCGTGCATCTTCACGTTAGACGTTTGAGAAGATGTTCGTCCGGAGTACTCTCAGTGATGGACTTACATGCCTTTACTGTTGAGCGCTCATACAAGAAATGAGTATTTGGTGTCGTGTATATCCATTTTCTTTTCAGTATTTCTATTGCAGTGTTCTTTTGTGAGTAATTTTCCTCTTCTATTTTCTCCTGTCTTTTCGATCAGACTTCTTCTTTGTATCTCTTTATGTTATAGGTTTTTCCACGGTACTCGCAGCGATAGACTTTCATGCCTTCACTCGATGACGATCAAAACAGAAATGAGTATTTAATGTCGTACATATTCCTTCTGCTGGTACAGGTGTGATGCGTGATGAGAGAAAATAGCACCTTTGTAACAGACTTCTTTTTATATCGATTTATACATCATCATACGCCAGCACCTTCAATACACTGTGATGCTTCCACGGGTCATTGTGCCCTGTTGCATTCAGCGGTATCCTGTTGTAGCATATCTACATAAAAGAGGAAAATCAAATCTCACCATACTGTTGGTAGAGCGGCGCATGTTCATCTTAGTCTGTATCACGTAAAAATTCTAACACTTCCTTATTTCGGTCAATCGCAGGTCGTCGGTGGTCTTCCCCTAGCGGATCGCATTTTTGGAATTATCACGATTCTCGTGTCTCTTGGCGCTACTTGATCCGGGTGACCTCTTCCAACAATATTCATAAGAGAATCGTTTCTTTTCTTTTTGAGGACAAGACATGGTGAATATGACAGATTGGTGGGTGTAAATCCAATTTGTTCCGACTGTGATGGCTGAATTCCAGACGGGCCAATATTCCTTCCAACTCAATCAGCAAGGCGTGCATTCGTTGAAGGCATGCCTTGATGGTGTAGTTGGAATATTAGACAGTCGAGTTGAATGTTAAACAAACTTAAGACTTCTTGAAAATTTATTAGTGAATACATAAGACAAGAATGTAGTAGTCGTGACGCAACTTCACGGGTTCGCGAAATTGGTCATATCGGGCCATAACAGCCAGATACGGATACCACAGACCTCCATTTCTATGACCGACTGTGTGCGTGACGTAAGCCCAAGTATCAGATCTAGTCTTTCAATCCTTTGAACCGGAAAGGCCGCTTTTCCGGCTCAGGAACATGGTACGTCTAACTTCATTAAGTAGGATGGCTGCTAAGTGAATGTGTGGCGAGACCAATCAATATTTTCAGCGTGCAGCCCCAAGGCTGCACGCTAAAATATTAATTGGTCTACCCCCATATAATGAATATGGAGTCTTCCAACTGCTGCCTCTGAAATGACATTGAAGATACCACCATAGTTCAAAGGGTTAAGAAAGTAAAGATTACAAGCAACAGAGAAGTGATACCTTGGACTCTAATCCGAAAGCTGCATTGTTGAAGGCCATCTTATAATTTTAATTGATGCAAAACATGGCTTATGACCCCTCATTGGAACAAGCCCAGCGAGACAAAAATTGAAAACAATAAAATTTGAATGGAGATTTTTTGTATATAGCACTGGCCCTTGTCCCCGTTATGTTGAGTAAAGGGTTAATGCTGTAAACCATCAACGGTACAGCGATTATTCAGCTACCTATTAGGGCAGGGCACTTAACCCCGTTTGCCTACATGGGGGCACGATGACACTGTGTACTAAGGCGTACTGCACGCCTATGGTGCGCATGTCTTCAACCAATCTAATCCTTCCTGTGCCGCGGTGCAGAGTTCAGAGTTACGATGTTGGAGAACTGACAGCTGCTCGTCGTTGCTCGGTGGTTCACTTCAGGTACTCCGGCTTCCTCCACCCGTAAAACTGTCACCGACATGATATGATCCTGGCTGTTAATATGTCGTAAACCCTAATAAAAAATAAAAAAATTAGGGCAGGTGATTAATTAAGATTACCGCATGTGATTAATCGATCAAGAAAACCATTTAACCGTTACAGCTGTATTTATATCACTATCATACTTGTCTTCCACTACTACTAGCAGTCTAATACAATTCACTTGCTCTAACGACTCGAATCGTATCCAGCAAATAAACTATCGAGTAGAGACTTGAACAGGCATTGCTCGACGATTCGCCGTGTAATTGCTCTAACGAGTGACTCCTTTTACGACTCTTATGCTCATCTGGGTATTGGAGGATACCTATAACATGGTGATGTACCATTGGAGTACAGCTATTGGAGGATGCCCTTTAGAGGATACTTATTGGAGGATTTCTGTCTGGAGATAGCTATAGCTTCTAGCGTCTGTTCAGTTCCTTGCATCTAGGCCACTGCTGCTTACTTATCCATAGTTCCAACCTCTGTCCTATGATCGGCTTCCACTGTATTTACCCAATACTCTAGTCTTCTACTACCATTGCAGCCTTGTACTTTTACTACTGGTCACATCTTTTATATATTTCGGGGACTTTTTGTTTTGTTTGTCTTTATTTTAATTTTTTTGTATTTTGGGTTTTTTTAAGGTCTTGTATACTTAATTATTTCTAATGTGCATTTTATTATAGAAGCGCTCAAAAGATTATCGCATCTTACAGAGTTTTATTGATTATTATCACTCATCACACATCTCGTAGTTGGGATTAATTTTTACTCTCATCTTCAACAAATACTGCTGCGCATGCATTTTGACCCAATGTCTTGTAATCAATAAATTGATTATGAGAGGATAGTCCGAACTAATAATATCGACACAGTTTGTAATCCATTAAAGTAGGTTTAATAAAGATGCTAATAATCTCACGTACAGTATATGTTATTTCGTGAGCAATGGGTGTGTGAGTTGTTCTGATCGTTCAAAGTGGGTAGAGGGCTTGGGTGTCTGAAAAGCATATGCAGACACAAATGATACACACCCAACCTCCAAGCTCGTGCAATTTTCTATGTTTGTTTTCTCTTATTTTCATTTTTTAAGACAAAACCTAATCTCACCAACTCCATTCACCTCACTTTTAATGTATAATTTATAAAAAAGAGCTTAGATTTGATGCACTATTTCCATTCACACCTGTTCCATTCACCCTCCCCACCCACATCAAGGGCTGCACGGTATTCGAAACTGAATACCGGTATCGGTGTCCAAAAAAATACCGCGGTATACCGGTGTATCGAAACTCGAAAAACTGTTCATAATCTGGACTTGAACCATCACAATCTGAACAAATCAGCATGCCTTGATTATACAGTTTGAATAACCCTTTAACCAACGTAGACGATATCAAAATTTATTTTTTTAAATATAAGGTTATCGAATGTTTTGAAAAAAAATCAACAAAACCATATCAAATGACCCCTCCCTCATTGGGACGAGCTCCTCGAGCTCTTTCCAATGAAGGGTCACATGATATGGTGTTGTTGAATCTTTTTGAAAACTAATATTTGTTCAGCTGAACAATTTATGTATTACTCGGGCGGATGCGGCCAATTCGTTAGGTACAGGAATATTATTCGTTCGGGACTACAGTTAAAAAAACTAAAGACATCTTGAAACTTAAATTGTGGACGGGAGCGCGGTGGCTCAGTGATAGACTGTTGGACTTCTGTGCTAGAGGTCCCGAGTTCGATCACCGTCCGGGACGACCCGCATTGTGTCCTTGGGCAAGGCACTTTATCCCGGTTGCTTACTTGGGGGCACGATGCCCTGTACTAAGGCGTACTGCACGTCGATGGTGCACATGTCTTCAACCGCTGTAACCCTGCTTAAGCGGAGCTTGAACAGAGTTAGAATGTTGAGGAGCTGACAGTTACTTGTCGATGCTCGGTGGTTCTCTCCGGGTACTCTGGCTTCCTCCACCCGTAAAACTATCACGGTCACGATTAGCCATTGTGCATAACTACGTGACCGTAAACACCAATAAATAAATAAATAAATTGTGGGCACATAAATAAGGACGATAAACCGATATTTTTGCAAATACGCCGGTATCCGATCGATACTGCTTTGAATACCGGTATTTATTTCCAAATGAAACAGAATTCTGCGTTTTGATTGGCTGAGAGGTACTGTGTAACTTGCAATCCACGGTGTTGTTTTTTTACACCGTGGCTAACCACGGTGTAAAAACAAGAATATACATTAGCAGTCTATATGGCCAAAAAAAAGTACCAATTTTCAATTATTAATTCATACCTTCTGCTCAGTTATGTTAGAACAAAAATAAAAATACAGGAAATTTAATATTTATGTGCAATAAAATATTACAGATATGGATGTCATTGGAACTGGCTCATTGAGCCAGTTCCAATGACATCCATATTTGTCTGGTTTTATTTATTAAGAAACTTACGAAGTACAAATTTTCTGTCAGTTTTTGCCCACCATAATTCTTGGAAATAAATCCGTTATCCTTGTGTTTTCCAGGGTGTATGGGAATTTACACCGATTTGGGAACTCATACACCCTGAGGAATTTACACCGGTTTGGGAACTCATGTATGAGTTCCCAAACCGGTGTAAATTCCCATACACCCTGGAAAACACAAGGATAACTAATAGTATCGTTTATCGATATACCGCGCAGCCCTGTCCACACCCCCCAATAATTTGCCTAGTCGGAACATTTTTGTCTGGAATGGAATCTTAGATATCGATTCGCGCTTGGTAGTAATCATGTCTTTCTTACCAGACTAGATTTCATACTTGTGCTTGTGTGTCATAGACAGTCGGTCATACAAGTGAACGGCTGTGATCACCGATTCTGGTAGATTGGGACAAAGCACGCCTAATAGAGATAGGTGGTATTGAAATTTTGAGTTTGGTATCGGTTCCGGTATTTTTTTGAGGCTATATGGCGGTATCGCTTCGGTATTTTGATATTTGATTTGAGATTTTCTGATAATACAAAAGGGGGTATCACATCTGGAAAATACTGAATAAGTTGTTCTTATATCATTCTACCATAGTGCCACAAATGCCACTCCCAGTGAGCTCAACACTGGCATTCTCTTGCCAACATAAATCATATTTACCGTAATCTTGTGACTTGTTCTAAACACATCTTAACCTTCAAGTTCATCCAACTGAATAATATACTTCTAATAGGAAATGACACCAGTAGGGCTGTCACGATTTTTTTTTAATTTAGGAATCGATTAATCGTCGCACATAATCGATAATAATCGATTAATCGTACCAAGATGACCCCCCTCTCCATCTCTATGAAGTCGATAAAAAATGAAGTTCAAGTCAGTTGGCGATCCTCTTTTAGGTACATTCAAAGTTTTGATGTTGTGAACTTTTGAACCGTCAGTGTAATAATCAAGACCGTTCGGCAGTTGCTAACTTCGCAACTGCCGACCGGTTTTGATTATTACACTGACGGTTTAAAAGTTCAGAACATCAAAGCTTTGATGAATGTACCCGACACACAAATGCTTCCAACGGCTTCTTGGGGTTTAACATCGATGTTCTTAACTCTTTACCTTTAGAAATAGTTTTTTTTATCAAATTTTCTATTAATTATTAAACGTCTAAAGCGGAATACAATTTACCGATTATTCGACAACGAAAAATACTAATCGATTTCCCCGTGACCGATCAACAACCGATTAATCGTGACAGTCCAAGACACCAGAGGTATTTTTGTCCACATGCATGCTCTAAATACAGTCTCAGCCATTATAAAGTAGGTTTATTTCCAGACATTTATGTGCTAACCGTGAAGTCGATAATACCAGTTGCTGATGCAGATATTTTTATTTTTGATGAACATTTAAGCTAACAATGTTTGGTTACTTCATGTTCTTCGTGTTATATAGACTGAAGGCTGTTTCTAAGAATACTTGGTTTCTTCGTCGTTCACCAAATGCTGCTATATGCATGATTCCTACTACGACCTATTATGACTGATGAAGACGCGCCCATACTCAACGACCATGCAGCAATGAAAATCGGGCAAAATTCATTGATATCTTCGGTGCATCTTCAGAAATCTTCTAGGATCATTTTGACTGGCTGCTACCAATCACCTTGCAAACCTCACAAGCCCTCCTGGATTTTTGCTTTTGTTTGTTTGTTTGAATAACCACCCCGGATCCTCTCTATAATATCAACAATCCCAATATAATGGCATTATAAATAGGGTTTATTTCGAGATATTTATGTGCTAACAGTGATGTCGATAATAGTTGATGCAGATATTTTTATTTTAGATGAACATTTCAGCTAACAATGTTTGGTTACTTCGTGTCCTTCGTGTTACATAGAATGAAGGCTGTTTCTAAGAATAGTTGGTTTCTTCTTCATTCACCAAATGCTGCTATATGCATGATTCCTACTACGACCTATTATGACTGATGAAGACACGCCCATACTCAACGACCATGTAGCAATGAAAATCGGTCAAAATTCACTTATATCTTCGATGCATCTTCAGAAATCTTCTAGGATTATTTTCACTGGCTGTTACCAATAACCTTGCAAACCACACAAGCCCTCCTGGATTTTTGCTTTTGTTTGTTTGTTTGAATAACCACCCCGATCCTCTATATAATATCAACAATCCCAATATAATGGCATCGCGGACTTTGTGAATATAATGAACGAAATATGAACAATTATTGAAGAAGCCACATAAATAGAAGTAAATAATAATCATAGAATGATGAAGGACACATCACGTGGAATGTAACCCAGTAATGGTAACGCCCCTCCCTCCCTACTTCGTGTCCAAAAGATTGGATAAACTACAATAATCATCGGTCAACAAATATTTGTGTACAAGAGCCTCGTCGTTTTTGTTGGTGATTTTTGTGAATAGCGCTGGTCGGTTTTGGCCGTTACGTTGGGTAAAGGTTTAAAACCTTTTACCCAACACACACGATATCAAAATTTGTTATTTCTTTTCAGTTTGTTCTAAAAATATCAATGAAGCCATATGATGTGTCCCGTGATTGGAACGAGCTAGAGGAGCTCGTCCCCAATAAGGGGGCCACATGATATGTTTTTCGGGAATTTTTTGACAACTTTTTTTCTTCAACTACTCATTTTGTAAATTACGACGGTCGATTCGGCTGATTCGTGAGGTACAAGGTTCAGATCAGTACTTTATTATCGATATACCTTATGCGACTATCTGTAAATACCAATTCTGTATACAACCTAGGACCTCTGCAACTTGGCTAACATACTTTTTACTATTATTATTTTTCATGGAAACATGGTTCTTGTGTCTATTGAAATGGTTGCAGTTGTTTTATTGCTAAGGCTGTTTTAGCTTTGGGCTTAATTTATTTATTGGACGACACTTTCGACATCCAGGGTCACCTTGTATTTCGGACAGTTTTATGGGTGGAAAAAGCCGGGGTACCCGAAGAGAACGGCAAGCAACTAATTTGGGCTTAAATATTTTACAAGGATTAACTAGCAAGTTCTGAAACCATTTTTAATGGTTTTCTTGATCTCGTCGCTCAAATTTTGTGGGAGGCCTTTGGAAGCGGCAACTTCGTGCCCTCACCCGTCTCCAAATACTATGTGTTTTCAGTTTACACAGGGTTTGTCAGGGTGGCTAGTCATTGTATGTTCCACCCAACATTACATTGTTCTTGCTCCTTAACATCAACTATCCCGCAACTTATGCTACAAGAGAGGGTGTGGGCATCTGGGCATCTTTCCCAGCTGAGAATATAGATGCCGTGTTCTCCCCCACTTCCTATGCAAGATATGCGTGTCTCGTATGAGAAGGCCATGTGGGACAAGGTATTTTGTCCTGACACTCACTCGGCAAGCCTCGTGTCTGACCCATATATCCTAAGGTGAGATTTCCCCTTCTCACACCCTCACACACCAGGGATAATAATAATCTCGGATTTCGGATAGGTTTGATAGAATTCTTACTTTCCCTACAAAATACAAAAAATACAAAATGGATTCTTCCAATTTGCTGATGAATGTATTCTATGAGGCGATATCCGTTAGGACGTAAAGGCCAAAGAGAGATAGACTTTGGCGAAGGGTTACCAGTACTTTTTTTCTTTCTGATATGCCAACAATATTGCAAGTATCAATGTACAGAATCATCTGCAACTGTTAGTTCTACTGACGTGTTGACAAACTAATCACACGTGTTGCATAAACATATTTTGCTTATCATATCACAATAAATAATATTAGGATGGAAGTGCCTTTCTGAATCGAAGATGTTAATCAAGTCTCGGGCTGCAAAAATATAATAGAAATTGCAGTAAGTTCTGCACTTGTGATATATCGCTAATACAGAACAGTAAATTAAGCCTTAATTAATTAGGTTTCTCGGTGAATTCTTCGTGTTACTGACATCGCCTGTCAATGTTATTTAAGTCTATACTTTCAGGATAGATGGATGTGGACGTGGATTAAAGTATAAGCGGGTCAAGTACTGAACGGTACAGAAAGCTTATGAAATATAGATCTTTTCACCGCATTCTTTCTCGTTACTTTAATTTAGTTTTACTGTGTAAGTTTGGTGTATGATACGGAACATCAACATTGATTGTAGTGATTGCATTTTACCATTGTTTGTTTAACTATTCATGAAAAGGGGCTGTGAATGGCTATGGTTTTGGGTGTAATCGTTCAACCGAATTCTACATTGCACGTGCCAGGTTCGTCAGGATAATTGTCAGCCTATCCTTTTTATGATTGTTAAATACCATGTCAATTTAACCCTTTCATGGAAATAAGCAATCTGTCATTTGCAGAATGGGGTCCACAGGGGTGAATTTGCTGATGCTATCCCACACAGTGGGTCAATGTATCCTCTGGGTACCTCCTCCTGTTTAGGCTTGAGGTCCTGATTCAGATTGTGGTTCAAATAGGGTAAATTTGGTGATACTACCCTGCTGTGCAGGGTAGCATCACCAAATTCATCCTCTGGGAACCTTATTCTGCAGATGACAGTCTTGCAGTATTCGCAAGAATCACCACTCTATTTTCACTATTTTTTTCATTTTTGTCTCATAACATAGCTTAGGATCCCTCATTGGAACGTGCTCGTTCCAATGAGGGGAAATAACCTATGGTTTTGATGCAACAATTAAAAAAATAGTTATTCAAGAACCGTATTTACAAGTGTTGTCTTCCTTTCGTGTTAGGTAAAAGGTAAAAATAGCCATTACATTAGTAATTTCTTTAATTGGTAGAGTTGTTCACGATTAACCATTGTGCAGAAGTATGTAACCTTAAACACCAATAAAAAAAATAAATAATTGGTAGAGTGCTGAATTATTTTTCAAAGGTGATTTGTGACGTGTGCATTTTTTCCAACGATGCCATGCCACAAGAAGTTCAGTTTGATACGATTTGATTCACCAATAGTCATTTTGTTTTTGTTAAAATTTATCGGAGAGTCTGTAGGCCCGCTACAATAAATTGCAACAAAATTATTTTGAATAAACTTTTTGTTCTTCCTACAACACGCATAACAAGCTAATGCTTACAGTGTAAAGCTGCTAAGAGGGTCAAAGCGCGTGTCGTGATAAGCCACGATAGTAATTCTCGGCTGAGGTGAATATTTCTTTTCAAGGGTTCATAATTCCTTTTATCAACCTCAAGGAAAGTCAATATAAGAAGCAATGTGTATTAACTTTCCTTGTTCATGTTGTAGTTAATTGTGCAATTTGAATAGTTCCTAAACATTGGAACAGGGAAATTAAACGAAGGAGCAAGTTGGAAATACCATTTTTAATTTTATCGAAAACAGGTATTTGCAATCATTATATCAACCTACCTGCGCTAGTATACACAACAATGATAGAGCGGTGAAATATGAACTCGATTTTGATAAAAATAGAAAAGATCAGCAATACTGGAGTATATCAACGCTTCTGGCGAGTGTTTTATCCAATTAAATTACCAGTTTTTTTCTGTCATATAATAAAAATAATTTATTACAGAGTCAGAACATTCCAATGGAGTCCTAAAAGGTACTTTTAGCACCACGAAAGACAAAATGTGGGGGAAAATAGTGAAAAAAGTGGTTGCAAGCAAGGTGGAAACGGGAGGCCGTATATATAGAAGTATTGTGGCGATGCATGCAGAGACTTTTTCGGATATGAGCTACGAGAAAGGTTTGGAAAAGAGAATATAACTTTTTAAACCCGGCTTTGGATCGCGGTGGCTCATTGGTTAGAGCATTGGCCTTTAAACCGGAAGGTTGATGGTTCGATCCTGACTCGCGCTATCTGCGCTGTGTCCCTGGGAAAGACACTAAGTCCTGACCGCCCACACTGTGTCTCGATGGCGCCGTGTACTAATGCGTATTGCACATCGCTGGTTCATTTGCCTCCAACCCTTGCTAACTTTACTTGTGCTGGATTAGTAACTTGGAGACCCTGACAGTTGCTCGCCACTTTTCTGTGGTTCTCTCTAGTACTCCCCCCCCCCCCCCACCCGTAGTTCTGTAAGACACGAAGTGAACCGGTTGTTGAAAGTGTCGTTAACTCTCAGAAGACGGGGAATCAGAATGAATTTATTGAACATGACATAACTTACAGTAAAGCAGGTGCTTCAAGTCAAGTGTCGTCAGCCTATTCAGTGTTTAATTCTCCCCCAGCCCAAAGATAGCCGAACCGCCACAGCCAGATTATCTGCCGTATTACATCATAGGCAAGAAAACTCGATCGACTATCGACTCCCGTCTTCTAAGAGTTAAACCCACAGAAAGAAACAAACGAACATAAATCTGTATAATTGTGTTTTTGAACTCACATGTCACTTATCGGTGCTGTTTTACAGATTTCACACTGTGTGGAAGTGATAAACAGGGCTGTGATGTTTAACTCTTTATCCGGCGTGGTTATAGGGCTCCATTTGAAAAAGAATTTCTAGAATAATTAAATATTTTCATCTGTTGCCTCAAAAACATAAGTATGGTTCCTCATTGGAACGAGCTCGAGTAACTTGTTCCAATGAGGACCATAAGCTATATTTTGAATGAAAACTTTAAATAAAAATGAAATTTGAATGTCGAATTTTGTGAATAGTGCTGACTGTGTTAAGCTCTTACTCTAGTATTTATTTCTTTTTTCAAAATTTTTCTTCTCTTTTTTTTTTTTCTTTTTTTTTTTTTTTTTTTCTTTTCCTCCCTGAATTTTGTCTGTTGAACCACTCGAAAACAAGTTGTACGATTTTGACCAAATTTGGCACTTGGCACACTTATGTAATGTCATAAAATCTAGTGAAATGCGGTATCGTTATATCTGTGAAAACGCGTATTTTCAAAATATTCTGCCAAAACCTTCAAAATGTCACCATTTTTCGAATGTCTCAAAATTGTTTACAGTTATTTCGCTCAAATTTTCCACACATTTAGAGCATAATATGATACACCACAATCACCACTCAAATCTTTCAACGTTAACCCCCACTGGCCAAAAATGACATGAATATAGATTTTTTCTTCAAAATTGACCAACTTCAAGGGCAAATTTCTCTAATAACAAGGTTGTTGTAACAATTATTTTGGTTTGGATAGATGCTACAATGATTGCGGAATAAAGTTACTGTTTACATTTTAATCTCAGATTTAACCCTCAAGCACAATGAGGGCGAGGATAAGAGTACCGTTTGAAAATACCAAAATTAGCCAACTTTGGTTGCTTTTCTATCATTTTGGAAAGGGTTAATTTCAAACACTTTTCATGTACGTATTCACAATTGACTACCGAGCATATTTGCTGTTGTAAGTTTGGTTGTAAAGTTTAACCCTATCCCATTCTGGTTGCATAAAAGTAGGTACCATAAAAAAAAAACTCCAATTTTTTCAGAATTTGGTAAGTTTAGGTGGCGATTTACTCCATTTTTAATTGCTTGAGCTCTGAATGTTTTCTGTAGCTGCTTGCATCGGTCAAAGTATGACAAATTTTGTTCTATATGTTATTATTAAAAGTTTAACCCTTGGCAGATTTGAGACTTCCCATAAGGGTACTGTCGGAATAATTGTTATTTTCTACAACTTCAAGGGCAAATTTCTCTAATTACAAAGTAGTTGTAACAGTTATTTTGATATGGCTAGACGCAACAATGATTGTGGAAGAAAGTTACTGTTTACTTCTTAATCTCAGATTTAACCCTCAAGCACAATGAGGGCGAGAATAAGAGTACCGTTTGAAAATGCCAAAATTAGCCATCTTTGGTTGCTTTTTTCTATCATTTTGGAAAATTTCAAAAACTTTTCATGTACGTATTCACAATTGAAACCTAGCATATTTGCTGTTGTAAGTTTGGTTGTAAAGTTTAACCCTATCCCATTCTGGTTGCATAAAAAAAAGTAGGTACCTTCCAAAAAAACTCCAATTTTTCGGAATTTGGTAACTTTAGGTGGCGATTTACTCCATGTTTAATTGCTTGAGCTCTGACTTTTTTCTATAGCTGCTTGCAACAGTCAAAGTATGACAAATTTTGTTCTATATGTTATTATTAAAAGTTTAACCCTTGGCAGATTTGAGACTTCCCATAAGGGTACTGTCGGAATAATTGTTATTTTCTCCAATGTTTGCATGCACTTTCTCAGCGCTGGAGCCATATTGTCTCAAAACCTTTTCCATGAGAGGACTGGGCCTTCATCCAAGAACAATTTTGCTGTCATATATTTTATTCAAAGATTTAACCTTCACCCAGTTTTCTGGCCTTGAATTTGAGTGCCCTAAAATTCTTCATAAAATTGGCTAATTTGGAGCTCACTTTTCTTCCATTTTCGAAAGGAATATCGAAAAATGATTTACATGTTCGTATTTACAATTGCCTACCGAGCATATTTGCTGTCGTAAGCCTAGTTGTAAAGTTTAATCCTACGCTCGTTCTGTTTGCATAAAGATAGGTGCAATCCAAAAAAACTATCGTTTTTCAGAATTTGGTAAGTTTAAGTGACGATTTACTCCATTCCTAATTGATTGAGCGCTGAACGTTTTCTATGGCTGTATGCAGCAGTCATAGTATGACAACTTTTTGTTTTATATGTCATTATTAAAAGTTTAACTGTTGGCTGATTCGAGACTGCACATATGGGTACGGTCGGAATAATTGATATTTTCATTAAATCACTGAATATTGATAAGCGTGCAGTGGTAGTTTGGAATAGAATATCCGAAAATGCTTTCGAAATTCGGATTTACAGTTCAATTCCAAGAATATTTTCTGTTATAAGGTTGCTGTAAAGTTTAACGCAGTCCCTGTCTCAAATGCATAAAAATTGGTGCCGTCGAAAAAAAAAACTCTCATTTTTTCAGAATTCCGTAGGTTTAAGTGACAATTTACTCCATTCCAAATTCATTTAGCGCTGAATGTTTTCTTTGCCTGCATGCAGAAAGCATAGCATGACAACTTCTGTTTTATACGTTATTATCAATAGTTTAACCCTTGGAATATTTAGGAGTTCCCATGTGGATATAGTCGGAATAATTGTTATTTTCGTAAAATCAATCCCTGAATATATTGGTAACCGTGCAGTGGCCTTTCGGTGGTGCTACATGAAGCCGCAAATAGTTAAGGTTGAAAAGTTCATCAAATAGATATAATGCCTAACTCAGCCGGTGACAGGTAGATAATGAATGGAAAAGTCGTTGAATTGAGAATAAAGTAGGGACGAATCGTGCCCTCGGTTTCCACCTGATCCTCGGTATTTCCACGCGCGGCACTTGACAGTAGATAGTAGAAAACATTCTGAGAATTTCAAGTTGCTGCCTTGCATGGTCGGGACATAATTGGAGTATATCCGACATTGGAACTGTTCAATTTGAATGTTAAATTAGCCAGATGACGGCTTTTTCTCCACCGGATCGAGTTGTCAGTTTCTGCCGGGACGGTCTAAAATAAGCAGTTTAACTCAAAACTTTCTGTCCCATATGCATGTGCGAATATTTAAAGCTGGACAGTTCATCAAATAGACAGAAATAATGCCAAACTCGACCGGTGATAGGTAAATAGTGAATGGAAACGGCATTGCACTGGGAATAGAGTAGAGACGAATCGTCCCCGCATTTTCCATGCGATCCACGTTGTTCCCACGCGCTCAACGACACTCGACAAAGATACTGTTCTGTCGAGCAAGGATAGTAGAACAACTTCTGAAGATTTCGAGCATCTGCCTTCACTGGTCTGGACGCCGTGTACTAAGGCATACTGCACGTCGATGGTGCGCATGTCTTCAACCAATCTAACCCTGCCTGTGCTACAGTGCGGAGGCACTTTGTTGGGGAGCTGGCAGCTGCTCGTCATTGCTCGGTGGTTCTCTCTGGGTACTCCGGCTTGCGCCACCCATACAACTGTCACCGACATAATATGACCTTGGCTGTTAATGTGTCGTTAAACCCTAATAAATAAATAAATAAATAAATAAATAAATAAATCCAGTACCAGTTTTGTTCGTACAAATATTAGTACCGTCAGACAAAATTCATTTTCTGATTAATTTCGTACCTTTCTGTACTCACCTTCCCTGAGTAAGATTGGTATATCTTTTCAATCTCAGATTTAACCCTCAAGCACAATGAGAGCGAGAATAAGAGTGCCGTTTGGAAATACCTAAATTATCCAACCTTGGTTACTCTCTACTATCATTTTGGAATGGGTTAATTTGAGACACTTTGCTTTGCTATATACAGAGATGTTTAATCAATAAATCCGGCTTTAGTTATGTTCTGGGACTTAATGAAACATGTGCTTTGGCCACTTAAAAATAGCACTGTCTGAAAAAAATGACTGAGTGAATACTCACTTGTCCAAAAACAAAAAAGGAAAGAGCTCTTTGAGCTTTCCATAACTGCTTTCAAAAATCAATGGGGAACAAATTTTGTGTTATATGTTTTGGTGTTCCGTGTTATCCAACACCAGTTTGGCCGTGCAAATATGAATACCGCCAGCAAATAAAGCACATTTTCTCAGTGATAGACTGTTTGACTTCTATGATAGATGTCCTAAGTTTGATCCCTGTCTGGGACGACCCACGTAATGTCCTTGGGAAAGGCACTTTATCCAGGTTGCCAACATGGGGGCACGATGATGCCATGTACTACGGCGTTCTGCATATCAATGGTGCACATGTCTTCAACCGCTGGTACCCTTGAACATAATTAGAATGTTGAGCTGACAGTTGCTCGTCGATGCTCGGTGGTTCTCTCTGGGTTCTCCGACTTCCCCCACCCGTAAAACTGTCACGGTCACGATTAGCCATTGTGGATAAGTATGTGACCGTAAACATCAATAAATAAATACCGCCCGGGAAACCCTCTGTGAAATCCTTCTGTCAGTAAATAGCAAAGTAGTAATGTAATGCAAGAAATATTAACAAGCTGTTCAACATCCCTTTAATCAACTCATTTTGACTTGAACTGTACCCATCACTGTGTATACTAGCTCTCTAGATGGTTTAAACCATATCAAATAAACAACTAATTTGTGTGTGACAGTAACTCATATTACATGTATTTCATTGTATCTGAAACAGATATGTTGGACTAATTGTGAAATCATGGAGTAGGAAGCTTACCCTCGTCTGTTGACAAATCCCACACATTCACAAACAGATAGAATGATAGAGAATAAATTAATTATTGATATTTAAGGTCACTTTCAGCATCTACAGCTATATCATGACCATAATATAGGTATTTATTCAAGTTCAGGTATTCATTGCATAGGCGTACAGGGCTATTTTTCAGGGGGGAGGGGGGGTGAACCCTTATAGCCCGAAAAAGTTGAATCTCAGGAGGAAATGCCAAATGTGGGTATGGGAGAGGGGGGCTCCCACCACCCCCACCACCCATTGAGTACCTGGAGAGAACCACCGAGCAATGGCAAGTGACTCAGACTCCCCGACATCCTAATTCTACAAAAGGAGGGTTAGCATTGGTTGAAGACACGTGCACCCTCAAAGTACCCTTAGTACACATCGCCATCTACCCCCCCCCCCTCGCCCCCCCCCCCCCCCCCCCACGTGGGAAATTAAATTGGGATGAAGTGTCTTGCTCAAGGACACAATGTGGTTGCCACAGGTGGGATTCGATACGAGGACTTCTTGGATTGCAACAATCATGTCTACCTTCTGAGCCACCGCGCTCCCTTAATATTCAGTAATAGAACTCTTTATATATACTTGTGTGGTGGTCATAATTAGCCATTGTGCAAAAATATGTGGCCTTAAGCACCAATAACTAACTAAATAAATAAATGTACTTGTGTGATTATAAATGAATAATATTAACGTGGATTTGGTTCCACTGAATCAACTTGTACAGTATAGTGGTCAGTTTACTTGCAACTTCTAAGTAATGAGATAGGAAAACAACATTTTGTGGGGAAAACCAAAATGTTTTGTGGTCATTTCTGGCAACTAAATTGTCTGAAATTTTCTGGCATATTGGCTGAAAAATCGGCTCCTTCCTGACACAGGAGTGGGCTGGGGCACAGTCCTCCATGAAGCCCCGGCCCGTACGCCCATAATTCATATGTACTTATTTTTTTCAAAGCAGAAAGGACATCGCTTGTTTTGCTTTCTATGAAAATATTCTGTAATTATTGAAGAGCAAATTTTGTGTTAATTGTTTTGGTGTCCTGCTGTATCTCAAATATCTGCTTTGGCTGCATAAAAACTAGTAGCATCACAACAACTTTGATTTCCACTAAATTTTCTGTTTTCAAAACTGATCGATAGTTTTGTGTACAATACAGTTTGCCTTTTCACATTAAAAAGTTGGGAAAGCCCGTAATTTGTCCAACAAATTACAATTCTCTAGTTATTTATTGTGATTTAACGACAATTTCGACAGCCAGGGTCAGTTTTACGGATGGAGGAAGCCGGAGTACCCCGACAGAATCACCGAGCAACGGCGAGCAACGGCGAGCAACTGTCAGTCTCCCCAACGTACTAACTGCACAGAAGCAGGGTTAGCATTGGTTGAAGACAAGTGCACCATCGATGTGCAGTACTCCTTAGTACACAACGCCACCGTGCCCCCATGTGGGCAATTGGGATTAAGTGTCTTGCCCAAGGACACGACGCGGTTTCCGCTGGTGGGATTCGAACCGAGGACCTTTCGGATTGCAGCCTGCATCTCTACCTACTGAGCCACCCCGCCCCATGTTACGTTAGTAAAGGGTTTGTTTGTTTGTTGGAGTTTAACGATACTTTCAACAATCACATCGTGTCGGGCAGTTTTGTGGGTGGAGGAAGCCAGGGTATTGGTTAGAACCAGCGAGTAGCCGCGAGCAACAGCCACAGGGAGAGTGAGTAGCGGTTAACTCTTAATGCGTTGAGTATTTTAAAGATATTTTTCATTGAATCTAGTCATGGCTGCTTTCAAGCAGCCATGACTAGAGTTGATGAAAAATTCATCTAAATGTAACGTAAGAAATCATTAGTTAAAAAAACATTCAATTTTCAGGGGGAAAATTAAATTAAATGTGCCCAAATTATACTTATTTCAGTGACAAGAGAAATCCTGTCTTGAGCGGAAAAATCCGCCAGCAGCACGAAGGGGGTTAAAGGCAAGTTCACAATCGAAGTGCAGTACACCTTACTACACGGCAACACAGTGCCCTCGCGTGAGCGATCAGGATTACCTGCCTTGCCCAACGACACGGCGCAGATGACGTGGGTCAGTATCGAACCGTCGACATTTTTGTTTAAAGTCCAAAGCTCTCACCAATGATTCACCACACTCCACAGTAATGGGTTAAACAATGAGGTTGTACCTCTCCCCATTTCTTTCAATACTACTTTCTGCAGCTTCGTCATAGCATATCTTTCATCAATTATTTATTTATTTATTTATTTATTTATTTATTTATTTATTTATTTATTTATTTATATTTATTTATTTATTTATTTATTTAATGGGGTTTAATGTCACATATTTTTGTACAATGGCTAATCATGACCATGACAGTTTTACGGGTGGAGGAAGCCGGAGTAACCGGAGAGAACCACCGAGCAACAGCGAGCAACTATCAGCTCCCCAACATACTAACTCCACACAAGCAGGGTTAGCATTGGTTGAAGACAAGTGCACTATCGACGTGCAGTACGCCTGAGTACACGACGACGTCACCGTGCCCCCACATGGGCAATGGGGGTGAAGTGTCTTGCCCAAGGACACAACGCGTTTGCCACAGGTGGGGTTTTATTCGTTAAAATAGAATGTATTACTATCCACTCCGATCTGGAAACGTCCAACATCTAATCTGAATTGGTTTGTTTTCATAATGTAGGCTTCAGATACCGTTATCAGCCACTTTTGACGGACGTACCTCTAGTTTTAAGAGGTAATAACGAGGAAAAGATTACCGGATGTGAAAGAGGATCAAATAAATCAGTATTGTGCGAAAGGGCAAATTAATTTAAACACAAACTTTCTCTGCTTCAGGGCTGTCGCGTTTGGAGTAAACAAAGTTAGTCTGTGTAAAGTTTAATAAACATGCGTGTGTGCATTCATGTTTAAATTTGTATGTCTTTGTGCATTCGTGCAAAATACTTTGCGGCAATCAAGGATTTTCGCAAATATGTTGCATATTTATGTAAGCCTGCATTTTTTCCTCGGTCGAATTCTTCCATTTTTCTTTCTAAATCAATAATGTATTTGTTCCAGTATCATCCGCTGTGATTTAATAAATTCCATCAACAATGTCGCAATTGTGCTGTATAGATGTAGTTGGTATTGCGATACATGATGAAAACATAAAGAATTTGTATCCGACTGAAGGTCGAATTTTTATCTCAGAGATGTGAAAAGAAATCGATGGTTATGGCTTGGCGGTTCAGTGAAGAACTGCCATCAGAAAATTCTCTACCTAACATGAAAAGCAGACGATACTCGCAAAAAAAAATTCTTCAATAACTATTTTTTTTCATTTTTTGTCTCAAAAACATAGGTTATGACCCCTCGTTGGAACGAGCTCGTCGAGCTCGTTCTAACGAGGGTCATAACCTATGTTTTTCAGACAAAAAATGGAAAAAAATAATAAAAATTTATTGGCGATTTTTTAGAGTAGCGCTGGCCGGTTTTTGCAGTTACATTGGGTAAAGGGTTAAGGAGTGCGTTTTTTAACGGATAATACAATATATTCATATATATAGATAGATAGATATTTTGACGAGTTGTCTTTATCATTAATGCTGTATCTTTACTTGTTCAGAATACTGCATGTGAGTGCAGTGTCGCGGGAATAACATTTTCAGATACTTCCCTTAAAATTTTGTTTGTTCAGCCATGTTAGACTTCGGCACAAATATTTGAACACTCGCTCGACGACGTAAGAGTTACGAATACTTCCTTATAACCAGAGGCATCGTAAGCAGCTCAAAGTTGAGGAGCACGGTCATAGAAAGGCACCTTATTTATCAGTGGTTGTCTATGCGCCATAGTCAGGGGTGGCGCCAGGAGGAAGGGCAAGGGGCTCCGCTCCGTCTGGGAATTCGGCCAAATTCGTCGGGGAGATAAAATTATGCATACACCATAAACATGGAGATAATACTCCCGAAGACCCGATAGACGTGCACAATAGGAATAACCCGATGGGCGTATAATCACTGTGGCAGAGTTAATTCCATTGCCCAAACCTTCTACACAATCACTGGTCGACACACATCTAGTCTCTGTTTTGAGATATATCGTACTTATTAAATTTGTGACTCGTGGAACTCGGGTATCAAAAACATGTCATGGCGAATCGCCATGACACCTGTTTTTGATACCCTTGTTCCACAAATAAAAATGTTCCCACCGGGCCGAACTGTGGTCGATCCGGTCGGTCCGGTCACTCTCTTGTCCCCCGAGAGAAGGAAGGAGGGGGGTCTTGCCACACGCATCGGAGAAACCCTGGCGCCACTTCCTGCCTTAGTGTCATAATGGGAATGCAATTCACAAAGGTATGTTTGTGACTAACGCATCTCTGCATTGAACAAAAGCCACATTCTAGGCTTCATATTTAACAAACTTCTGTTTCGACCCGCGGTCATATTTGTTAAATATGGAGCCAATAATGTGCACTTTTCTAGATTTTAAAGGTCACAGAAGAGACGATCACATCTTAAAAGTAAAGACTTCACGGTCACAGACGCCCCCCCCCCCCCCCCTGCTAATTCCCAATTTGACTACAAAGAATGGACCCTAAAAGGCGAATATAATTTTCTACTGAAGGCATCTGAGTCGTGAGGCCCCCACCCTGATATTCCGGTGGTGTTGTGGTGATGGCATCGTGGTATAAAAATATGTTGGTAAAGCTCTCTCTCTCTCTCTCTCTCTCTCTCTCTCTCTCTCTCTCTCTCTCTCTCTCTCTCTCTCTCTCTCTCTCTCTCTCTCTCTCACGCGCGCGCGCCCGCGACTATTTTTGGAAAAGATTGGAGGTGCATGCCCCCTGTACCCCTACCTCGTTCCTACGTCCCTTCTGACCATCCGAATATTTATTGAATGTATACTTAACTTTTTGGAATTAACACAAAACCGCCAACAAATTCTCAACTCGTGGTTCGCTGAAAGAGTGGTAATCCCTCTTGTTGTTACTTGTTTTGCAAATTTCAGCTATTGCTCGAGTGAAAATTTTTGGAGCCTTTGCGCGTGTTTTAAGTTATCCACTTTGTCGTTTGCCTCTGCAATGGCGGGTCTCATGATAAAAAGGGAAAAAGACTGAAACCATAAACTGCCAGTTCAGCTCTTTTCCTCAACCGCAGAGTGTAGTGGAACTACAACCCGATATTTATTTATTTATATATTCATTTATTGTGTTTAAGGTCACATACTTATGCACAATGGCTAATCGTGAAAGTTTTACGGGTGGAGGAAGTCGGAGTACCCGGAGAGAACCACCGAGCATTGACGAACAACTGACAGCTCCTCAACATTCTAACTCTGTTCAAGCTCCGCTCAAGCAGTGTTACAGCGGTTGAAGACATGTGCATCATCGACGTGCAGTACGCCTTAGTACACGGCGCCATCGTGCCCCAATGTAGGCAACCGGGATAAAGTGCCTTGCCCAAGGACACAACGCGGGTCGTCCCGGACGGGGATCGAACTCGGGACCACTAGCATAGAAGTCCAACAGTCTACCACTGAGCCACCGCGCTCCCTACAACCCAATAATATCGAAGGTGGAATTCAAGTTGTGAAGTTGCACAGTTGTCGTCCCGATAACAATAATGGCGAATAAAGTAAATACAGACTACATCTGCATTCGGATGCGTACAGGTGTTTATTCAACAAATTCAAAGGTGATTTTCTTGAATTCCAATTCGTGGTGGAAAAAGGATGAGTGAGTCAGGTGTAATGAATACCAGGCAATAATATTGTAAAAAGAGGTTTAGACAACTAAACGGTTTCGTGTTTCACCACAAGACGTAGGTTGTGATCCCTCATTTGGAACGAACTCAACAATATCGTTCCTATGAGGGGTGACAAGCTATATATATATATGTTTATGGACAAAAATTGAATAGACAATAAAACTCGAATGGCACAGAACACCCATACTCCTTGTGTTAGGAAATGTTTAGCCCGTTTGTTTGAAAAATGAATCTCGCTTTTTGAATTGTCACAAAACTGGATTTGAAATAAGAAGTTTCGAATAATGATCCAGCTTTCCTGTCGTTACCTTTGTGATAAAGAAGAAGTTTCATTCATGCGATCTTTCGTCAATAGCTGTTATTTGTTTTATGCGTAACATTTTTTTGTTTTTAACCATTATCATAATCATGTCAAGAACTTCAGATTTAATGGCACGAATGTAACTATAGTCAACCTTCTAACCACTCCAAAGAAGGATTGTATGGTCACGGAAATCACATTTTTCGTTTCGAATCGAATTTCGAATTGAATTAGGGTCTATTATTCAAAATGGAGTGGCACTTTTCGAATCGAATCAGGGGCGTCTTGAAAACTGGCATTTGCTTGTAGGGGGCGGTGCCGTTAATCTGATTTGTTGTCATGGCTTAAGTCCCGACTGATAAAATATTCCAACTATATCATCAAGGCATGCCTTCGTCGAAGGCATGCCTTGATGACGTAGTTGGAATATTACCCAGTAAGAACCATAGATCAACATCAGAAACTCGTTCGAGAATTACCGGTACTAGGAACTGCACATGGTAGCCGCTAAAAACAGTGTTGGAGACTAGTGATACTGGAATTAGGGTGATGGTGGCCTGGGTAAAGATGCTATTTGTGTTAATATAGCGGAAATTAAACTCAGTCTGTATTTTCAACATTATTTATTTGCAATTTACATCTGAAGTATACATTTTGTGCGACGACGTAGATGAGCATTACCAAGCTGTATTCCCGCGAAAAGATTCGAAAGAAAACAAACCGGATAGCTGATTTCGAATGGAACCGTATTGCAACTTAAGATTTAAAATAGAATCGAATCGAATCTCGAAGATTCTCGGAGCCCTAATGTAACGAGACTCAAGTATTAACCAACTCAACCCCACTTCACTTACGTTTCCATCATAGTTTTGGGATGCGGAACTCTTCAATTGTTTTCAAATGTCGAATTTTACAGTATACTAGAATCCCAAGATAATGTGACAATTTGCTGGATATTGCTCTCTCTACTGCTACCAATTAAGAATTGAATCGTGACTGTTCAAAATCCACGAGGCGATGGAACAAATTGATCACGTGCTAATTTCATGAACCGCTTTGCTGGGCGGTTCATGAAATTTTCGCGTGATCGATTTGTTTCATCACCTCGTGGATTTCGAACAGGTCAAAGTTCAATTCTTATGTTTATTCCCTTCATAAAACATAATTATTTTATGTTCCAATAAGACTAAAATCACCATCCTCTGATTGGACAAGAGCTCGCTTGGTATATTCTATGTTTACGGCTCAAGTGGCAAATGTTACCGTCTGACGTCACAACGCGAAATATTTGCAATGACGTCGTCCGTTTCGTAACTGCTTCGTCAACGGAGTGACTAGCGAGCCGCTTCATTTTACCTTGTGCAGCAGACGGTGTTCCGGATGAAGTGTTGTTTAAATTACAAACCGATTCTGATTTGAACTAAGGTGGGATGAGTTTATCTGGTTTATTCATTATTTATCCAGTGTCGTCGTGGATACACGAGAGGTTTATTTACTAAACCCGTGATCGTTAAAAGTTGCCTTAACCAAGGCAACTTTTAACGATCACAAGTTTAGTAAGTAAGCCCCTCGTGTTTCACGATGTAGGTTTTTTGCTATCGGAAGTGTCTATTGGAACATATACGTTCTTGTGATGAAATGACGGTAACATGGTCTGAGGTTTGCGGCTCGGAGCGTATGTTCAACCGAGACGCTTCGCGTCTCGGTTGAACA
The DNA here is from genome assembly GCA_031216915.1 of Pictodentalium vernedei. Taxonomy (NCBI): domain Eukaryota; kingdom Metazoa; phylum Mollusca; class Scaphopoda; order Dentaliida; family Dentaliidae; genus Pictodentalium; species Pictodentalium vernedei. The sequence goes on along the minus strand of CM062291.1, from coordinate 269,879,296 downwards.
TACGCTCCGAGCCGCAAACCTCAGACCATGTTACCGTCAATTCATCACAACAACTTATAATGTCCGGGCAGGATATTGAGTTGGCTTATCTACCAGGCACCGCCTTAACTAACCATAATTCGATCAATTTATATTCCTAAAAAAGAAACAATATAACTACTGATACAAAACAGCTCCCGTAAGTTGTCAGTATAGTTCCTAAAATGCAACCCACACTCAAGTTGGGTGAACCATCTATTTATAGAACGCAAACAGAAATTACAGAATGTAAATACAGACTCTGGAAAATCGAATGTAGTGCGTAATATCATTGCGCGGTGTTCAAATGTCACATGATCAGCAGCTGATATTCATGGGATAAATCACATGATCAACTGGTATGGCAAAATAACATCGTCTGAGAATCCACTGACAATACAGTGTTCACTAAAGACAAAGAAAATGTTAGTTGTGGTGAAAATATTATGGCATGACAATATAACTGCACATCGACTGGTAGGAATGATTTTTGTTATTCCTGATCGCTAAGGTCGACCTCCGCACAAGAATACTAAATGCATCACCTAATGCGACTTGAAGGCAACACTTTCCCAAATGATTGTTAAATCACTCTAAATATTCATTTTTGCAAAACAACCAGCTTATGACCTCCTCATTGGAAGGAGCTCGTTCTCACGACGGGTCAAAACTAAAAAAGCGAGAAAATCTTAATGGCGTTTTTGTGAGTAGCACTGGTAGGCTATGACTATCACTCATTGGGTTAAAGGTGATTCTTACTCGAATAGTTCAGGCAACATTTTATTTCTGACATAAAATGGATGTACAAAACAAAATGCCCAGTAAATGGAGCAAACAAACACAAAAAAAATTAAACCAACAGCGAGCTATGGTCGAAGTATGCTGTCTCCATGGACACATAATTTACACTTTAAATCGTTATGACGAGAAATGAGAAGGCACAGTTGAAGATGTATACATGTTACATATTTGGAAGTAATATATCTTCTAAAATAATTAAGCCCGTGTAAGATAGAGTAAACAAGTTACAGAATGTTGCATGCAAATCTTTACACTTTGATTGCAGGTTACTCGGTGCAGTGACTCGAGTAGTGGGTGAATGCCATGTGGCATGAGACTGTTGACTCTACTTTTAATATTCGCTAGTCATCACACTTTAAAACTAGATTTGCTAGTACGACACGTAGGCCCCTGTGATGTAGGCCGCTGCGACGTAGCATGATTAAGCGTTGACTTTACACGCCTGTGGATACCCATGACAAAGCCACATACCAGTAATCCGCCAATTATCGGAACGTATAGCAAAACAAATCCGCCGGGATCAAACTCGAACTTGATTTGCTGGTACCCATGACAAAGACACATGCCAGAAAACAGCCAATTATCTCAATGTATGGTGAAAAAAGTCCGAAAAACTGTTATTTCCGAACGACAGAAAGACGGAATGACGGACAAACAAGGGTAACACTATATGCCCCCGTTCATTTCATGGCGGCGGCATGAAAATACCATTAAAATACGGTAAAAAAATTGTAACCAGCTGAGCTTTCTGTTCTTTTGATTTATTAAAAGTAAAAGAAGGAAACTTGTTTTGTTTTATTGCAAGCTAACTAGAAGCAGCTAGTTCGCAGATAATCTGTATCTTTGTTTAGCGAGTGAGTTTTTACAGTAACTTGCAAGTTTTATTTTTACCAGAAGAAATAACAAATCTCGCCTCCTCGATTTTTATATTAATGGAAAGGATAGTACCTGTATTATATGTCACGATGTGCACACTGTTGATATATTTAACAGAACAAAGTTACAGAATGCTAGTCAAAGCGCCGTTTTCTTTTTTTTTAAATGGGTTTCTGCTGAGAATAATAGACAAACGTTCAAAATGATTGCGAAAAAAATGTAAGCCATCTTCTGTGTTCTTTTGGCCAAAGGCCTCGAGTTTTATCCTTCCGCGATGGCACAAGTGCCATATCGATTAACCTATTCACACTTCGCACGCGTGTGTCGTTCTGTGTTTATTACACGCCTTCACGTCTATAAAAAACAATTATTAGAAGGTCACTCAGCAATTCATTTGACAACTATCAACAAAATGAAATCATTTTATCGCCAACTAAATTTGCGAGGGGGACCCGTGGTACTCTTTCGTCCCCTGAGTTCCAATGTGTTCTATGTGCCTGCTGGCATATAGAACACATTGGAACACATGGGACGATTTTTAGCTATCGCTAGCGATTCAAATTGTAATCACGTTGCACGATTTGTAGAAAATTCCAGTGATATTTCGCTTCTATTTAAAAATAGTCCGTCAATGATTACCGTTCCGCACATACGTGTATATATGTGCGGAACGGATTTTCATTTTCCGCATGGTTGAGTGTTGCTGTAGATGGGAATTACATAGAACAGGCGTGTAATACAGAACACGGTGAGCTCTATAGGTTACACACATGGGTATGAAAGAGAAACACGCAATTTCCAATGCAACAGTATATCTGACAAACTGAAAATTGTGTCTTCCGGTTTGCCCATCGGAGGTGGCCATTTTTTCGTTAGATATTGAATTCTGGGATAGTTGAAAATAAACATAGCAACAAAAACAAGAGATTGCACCGTGTGTTGGTCGCGTCAATCTTTCTGAATAAATGACATTATTTCTTTTAACTTGAATACTGGCTTTCTAGAATTCAGTACTAAATTGATTTTGTTACTTGAAAATTTTAAAATCCTACTTTTGACCAAGAATCTTTTCTCTTAAGGCTTACTGCCAGTATCAAAAGTTGACAAAACTACCGGCGATGGCACGAATCATTTTCTGTCAATTTTACGATACAATAGAGTCCTTTGCAACTGCATTTTCTTTGAGGTCTAACCTAATTTATATTTAAAACAAATTACAGAACAGCAAAAGATGGCGGAAACGTCGTTCTCTTATTTTTAAATGGGTTTCTATAGAGACTATTATTACCACTTTTTAAAGCCAATCCTTAAGCTATTATCACTAAAAATGAGACGTTCATTTTGTGTATTCGCCCTGTTTCCGATGACGTCACCGGGCCGGCGGGCCAATAATAAAATTGATTTTCATTATTGGCCCGGTGACGTCAATGTTCATTCAGCATTTCAGAGCATCAAACCGCCGAGTTAACTCTCCTTCACTTCCGAGAAATATCGATATAGTTTGAACGCGGTCGTGTTTAAATTGGTCGTTTCTCAGTCGTTTCCTTGAGCTCTCCGTTATTTCGCGAGAAACGAGCATTTCATTTGAGAGTATAATCATCCGATGATCATCGTCAGGTAAGTAAAATACATTTTAGATAATAAATCGTTAATTGTTCGTCAATTTCGCATGAACTTGGCTTACGTCTCGCCTCATTTCGATGTGAACAAGACGATTGTCAGCTGATCAGTCATGTGACTATGGGAAGTGACCTTACTAAGTTAGCCCCAAAAGCTTCAATGCTGTGATAAAAGTGACTGTTTTTGTTCATTAAATTATGTTGAGTTCAGTAGTGCATTATTTCTCTCCTTGAAAATCCAATGAAGCAATACCTACAAGTACCTAGTGCTCTTGAATATTTATTAACAGTCCATGTGGTAATAATAGTAATAACATGATTTTGTAGGGCGTTGTGGTTCATTAATGGCCCTACAGGAATGATTAAAAGCCCTTGGACCTATTAGCGGCCCTCGACTGCGTCTCGGGACGCTAATAGTCCCTTGGGCTTTTAATCATTCCTGCCGGGTCGTTAATGAACCATAACGCCCTACAAAATCATGTTATTGTATAAATAGTCAAACGTTCAAACCGATTGGGGAAAACATGTAAAGCCATCTTCTGTATTTTTATACTACTCTGCAGGAAAATGCCCAAAGTTCAAAATGATACGCAGGTCGATCATACAAAGTCGCTAACATTTCGATATTTCAATTTTTAAATAAAATTCCCAGGCCCTTTGTGTTAAATTTACTTACAGCTTTATGACTAACTTTCCTATAAATCTCTGCCAATGGCGAAAATTGTCAGCCATAATTAAACATGTGGTATGTGAGAATAATTAATTACAAACAATGACCCAATTTCACAAAAACGCAAATACTTGTTTTATCATTCTTCTCCTTGATGCCCCAAACTCGTTTTTTCTGTTCAATGATGTTTGAGTACCACATTGATTAAAATATATTGATTTGCATGCCACTGCCCGACATTCTATCCCTTTCGACCGCTCACAATCACTAACACCATCCCCGAGTTTTATAATTTAAAATAAGAATAAACCGAACAACCCTTTAAAATTATATTAACCCTTTCAACAATGGCGTCCTGGCTGCTATCGCCTCAAACTGAACTGTCTCCGGCGAAATTGGCGAATCCAGCTCCTTTGGGGGATCCAAAATAATTTAATCCTACAGATCTGTTGAGCTGTAGGATTAAATTATTATAGGTCCCCACCACCAGTTTATTATTTACTGTGTCGTCTGTTCGCTCATTGTATTTTTTCTCTCAAAAATATGTGCATACCGCATTGAAAGAGTTTCATCTAAATGAACAGAAACCCACAAAAAGTAACGTAAAGGTTTAGACCAGTATTGACAAAATTGTGAGAAATTAATCAGTATTTGTCAGAAGACGTTGCTCAAATTCTAATAACAAATATGTAAATTGTCAAAAATGTAATTTAGTCTAATCCACAGCATGACGTCAAACTGGCAGTTTATTACAGTTAATATTACCCCAAATAGATAAATCTGTGTTGTACAGGTTGATCGTGTACTATTCAGATGAGGTCGTGGCTGTGTTAGTGCAGTTACGTGGTACACAACTCTGCAAGCAGTTCGCCTCTCGCTCACTATCAAAGTTAACCAAATCACAAAGCTCGATCTTCAGTCATTCTATTTGGCCACAGTTCCTAAATCAACCGTGAATTTCGCGAAGATATTACGTCTATTGCAACTACACTCCCAAGCCCACTTTTCTCCTAAAATGCTGAATGTCATCATCATGTGTTTATGTATTGTAAACGAAAGCAAACTCTACTATCACGTGATGATTGTTCACACCACTCCAACCAACACCTATTAAATCTGTCTTGTGATGAGGCGACTCACCTGCAATAAAAGTGATTCCCGTCCCCCATGTTAACCATTATGTGAAATCATTTCATCCTCATGAACCAATTACTTGTTCCACCTCCCAATTCCTATTCGTTGTCATTAAATATATGTCATGTGTATATACAAAAATGTATCAGTTAGTAAAGTGTAAAATGACTCCATAAAGTAACTGCAGATGAATTGAAGGAGAAGCAAGTATGTATTATTCTTCTTTTAAGGCTTAAACTGACCCGTGTGAAATTATAATTTTGATTTCGCTCAGAATAGTTCAACTTCACTGGTAACCCCCGCGATATACTGTTGTAGGGTCTATTGGTACACCCTAATGAAATAGACCCTACAAGCTGAGATTGAGAATGTCTCTGATTCATAATGTCAACTGGGACGTCCTGACACAAGATTCCTTCGTGCAAAGTATCAAGGGCGTATGCATGTGTGAGTGTGTGTGTGTGTGTGTGTGTGTGTGTGTGTGTGTGTGTGTGTGTGTGTGTGTGTGTGTGTGTGTGTGTGTGTGTGTGTGTGTGTGTGTGTGTGTGTGTGTGTGTGTGTGTGTGTGTGTGTGTGTGCGTTTGTCTTACCAGCTTGACGAGGTAACTAGACAAAAGAGTTTGCGTGTTTCGCCTTACCGAGGTACAAAAGACAAAAGAAACCCTTTACCTCGGTTGTTTTCCCAGAACTGTACCGGCAAAACGAGGTTGAAACCGTTAGTCCACACAAAGAACAGACAATGGGGTACCTCGGTATGTAGGGAAAACAAGACTGTGTGTGTGTGTGTGTGTGTGTGTGTGTGTGTGTGTGTGTGTGTGTGTGTGTGTGTGTGTGTGTGTGTGTGTGTGTGTGTGTGCGTTTGTCTTACCAACTTGACGAGGTAACTAGACAAAAGAGTTTGCGTGTTTCGCCTTACCGAGGTACAAAAGACAAAAGAAACCCTTTACCTCGGTTGTTTTCCCAGAACTGTACCGGCAAAACGAGGTTGAAACCGTTAGTCCACACAAAGGACAGACAATGGGGTACCTCGGTATGTAGGGAAAACAAGACTCTGTGTGTGTGTGTGTGTGTGTGTGTGTTTGAGGTTAAAAAATCGCACTGGCACAGACATTTCCTACTGAAACGTTTTTTTCTTTTAATATGCCGCTGAAAAATTGTTTTCATTTACTGAACCCTGATGGGTTTCAAACGTAACAAAAAGGTACATAAAATTGATTTAAACTAAGTGATGAGCTTAGGACCTGGTTAAACTGACTGGTAATAATTGATGTTATTCATTGATGGGCTCTAATTTAGTCCTTACAAGGATGTTACGCAAGCTTTTGTTTTTCTTATAGGCGATGACAGGTCGAAGATTCAAAGGTTCATTTAATTTAGCATTGGTAAAATTGAATTCCTCTTTTAACATTTTTGCTATTTCGATATTCATTCTGTTGTACGTTAAAGTGAAAGGAATGATGGACCTCCTTTCGCATTCGCCCTCTGATATGTTCATACCAAATGGCCAGAGGGTTTGAAGCGTATTGATCCAAAAAGCTTCACGTTTTTTTCTAAATTCATCCGTTTCTTCTAATGTGTCTTTAATTGGTGGTTGTTCAATAGGATGGATTTCGAAATCGTCCAAAGAATGGCCAGGAAGGTTAAAATGTTATGCTACTGGGGCATCAGCATTATGTTTTATATCCTGTTTGTGTCTAGTAGCACGTTCTCGGAAAGGATTTTGACTTTGACCAACATACTGTTTCCGACATCGCTTACAAGTGATAAGGTAAATAATGTTTGGTGAATCACAATGGAGGGGGTTACGGATCTGATAATGATTTTTCGTTTGTTCGGAGGAAAATTCCTCTTTCTGATCAGGCATAAAAGTATGCAGTCTACAACGAGGCTTTTTGCAATTAAATACCGCGCCACTACTATTTTGCAACGGTCTGTTGTGTTCAATCTTCAGTGGTTCGAAATCGGTAGTTTCAGCTGGACTTTCGAGCTTTTTCAGGGTTTGGGATTTCAGGCTACGCAGAAGGCGCAGCGAGTACCCTCTCGATCTGAGGGCGCCAAATAGAGTGGAACAAGCCTCATTGAAATTTACCTTATCACTTGAATTGCGGTGGAAACGAATGAGTTGTGATTTGATGATACCTTTAAATGTATGTTGAGGATGAAATGATTTTGTGTGCAACAATTGATGTGAATCAGTTGGTTTAAAATACACTTTATAATCTAAATGACCGGACGCCTGAAATTGCTTGCCTTTATACACGGTCACATCGAGAAAATCAACAGAATTTTCACTGATAGTAGCTTTCAATTTAATATTTGGATCGTGATTGTTCAAAATTTCTAAAAATTCATCAAAATCTTCTTTTGAATGTTCCCAAATAATAAAAATGTCATCTAAATACCTGAGATATACGAGAGGATGCTTTGCACATTTGCTTAAGGCATTTTCCTCCCATTCCGCTACATAAATGCTTGCAAAATTAGGACTGAATCTTTTGCCCATAGGACAACCCATTATTTGTAGAAAATATTCTCCATTGAATTGAAAGTCATTACCTTTTAAGCTCAGCTCTAAAAGATCCAAAATTTGTTCATCCGGGCGTTTCGCATCCGGATATTTTTCAAATGCATTTTTAACTGATTTAACACCTTTATCAATATCAATGTTCGTATACATACTGTCGATATCCAAAGTAGCCAGAATTGCATTTTTCGATATTTTCAATTTCGAAATTTTTGACAGGAAATCCTGTGTATTTTTTAGATAGCTCGGATGTCTGTTTGCTATAGGTTTCAGATGATAATCAATTAATTCCGAGATCGCATAAGATTCCGAATTACAATCTGATACAATTGGCCTCCCGGGTGGAGTTAAGTCATCCGTCCATGAAGAACGGTCTTTGTGGATCTTTGGTAGGATATAAAATTGTCTTGTTTGAGCACTGAGCTTAGCTGTTAAATATTTCAATTGTTTTTTGGTAATGTGACCTTCGTCGAGGAGAAATTTTAAGATCTTATTGAATTTTTCGATATTACTAGGCCAAATAAGTGAATCTATTTTCTTATAATGTTTTGTATTGCTGAGTTGTCTCATGGCTTCCTTTATATAATTATCCCGAGATAGAACAACTACCGACCCACCTTTGTCGGCTGGTTTAATTACTAATTTCTTATTTTTTCGAAGTTTCGTGAGGGCTCTCCGTTCACCAGCTGTTAAATTGTCTTTATCGGAGAGTATGTTCATGCTGAACACCTTTTTGATGATTCGTTTGCTAGCCTCAATAATTTCGGGATCTACTTCACTATCTGGAGGTGACCAACCAGATGATTCTGTAAAAGGAAGTTTCCGACCGCTGGAGTTTCTAAAGCGGTCGGCTAATTTCATTTGCCTAAGAAAATTACAGTTGTATGATGGTAAATTTGTTTGGTTATCAGTTTTAGGCTTGGGTGTTGGTACAAAAGTTAAACCGCGATCTAAAAGAGATTTCTCTTGGGTTGTTAGGTCATTGGTGCCAGACAGGTTAACCACAGTAGTTCCTAATCCCACATCTGTTAGGCGGCTGTTACCTTTGCCTTTACTTAGTTTAAATTTAGGTGGTTCAACCAGTGATCGTACATAATATTGGCGGTTCTCGTGGTCCAATGGATTAAATCCTGAGCAACATCAAACTTCGCGTCATCAATTTTTGGTATCACGTTAACGTCCTTCACTTTCCGAATGGTTTCGTTGATGATGCTCAGGGTTCTCCTCTCAGCCTGAGGGAGTTTTTGCGAAAAGTTTAGTTCAGCGAAATAAATTGTTGCGGATCTAAACTTGACCCTGATATCGCTAAGCATATTCCGCAACTGCTTAACTACGAGATCAGAATTATCGTTTCGAGAATTCACGCCAATATTTAATAATATTTTTTGGGGACTGGACTGGCCCCTGTGCCCTTTAAACATAGAGCGCAGATGATTGAATTTGGCGCCGGGGTAACACTCCACCTGGATGTCCGGATGGGGATTTCGATCAATGCGTCCTAAATTTGAACTTCCAATCATAAGGATGTTTTTACAAACATCGGGGAGGCGCCAATTCCTTTTGTCAAAATTAACTCCGCTTGTACCGGCAAAACGAGGTTGAAACCGTTAGTCCACACAAAGGACAAACAATGGGGTACCTCGGTATGTAGGGAAGACAAGACTGTGTGTGTGTGTTTGAGGTTAAAAAATCGCACTGGCACAGACATTTCATACTGAAACGTTTTTTCTTTTAATATGCCGCCGAAAAATTGTTTTCATTTACTGAACCCTGATTGGTTTCAAACATGACAAAAAAGTACACAAAATTGATTTAAACTAAGTGATGAGCTTAGGAACTGGTTAAACTGACTGGCAGAAATTGGTGTTATTCATTGATGGGCTCTAATTTAGTCCTTACAAGGATGTTACGCAAGCTTTTGTTTTTCTTATAGGCGATGACAGGTCGAAGATTCAAAGGTTCATTTAATTTAGCATTGGTAAAATTGAATTCATCTTTTAACATTTTTGCTATTTCGATATTCATTCTGTTGTACGTTAAAGTGAAAGGAATGATGGACCTCCTTTCGCATTCGCCCTCTGATATGTTCATACCAAATGGCCAGAGAGTTTGAAGCGTATTGATCCAAAAAGCTTCACGTTTTTTTCTAAATTCATCCGTTTCTTCTAATGTGTCTTTAATTGGTGGTTGTTCAATAGGATGGATTTCGAAATCGTCCAAAGAATGGCCAGGAAGGTTAAAATGTTGTGCTACTGGGGCATCAGCATTATGTTTTATATCCTGTTTGTGTCTAGTAGCACGTTCTCGAAAAGGATTTTGACTTTGACCAACATACTGTTTCCGACATCGCTTACAAGTGATAAGGTAAATAATGTTTGGTGAATCACAATGGAGGGGGTTACGGATCTGAAAATGATTTTTCGTTTGTTCAGAGGAAAATTCCTCTTTCTGATCAGGCATAAAAGTATGCAGTCTACAACGAGGCTTTTTGCAATTAAATACCGCGCCACTACCATTCTGCAACGGTCTGTTGTGTTCAATCTTCAGTGGTTCGAAATCGGTAGTTTCAGCTGGACTTTCGAGCTTTTTCAGGGTTTGGGATTTCAGGCTACGCAAGAGACGCAGCGAGTACCCTCTCGATCTGAGGGCGCCAAATAGAGTAGAACAAGCCTCATTGAAATTTACCTTATCACTTGAATTGCGGTGGAAACGAATGAGTTGTGATTTGATGATACCTTTAAATGTATGTTGAGGATGAAATGATTTTGTGTGCAACAATTGATGTGAATCAGTTGGTTTAAAATACACTTTATAATCTAAATGACCGGACGCCTGAAATTGCTTGCCTTTATACACGGTCACATCGAGAAAATCAACAGAATTTTCACTGATAGTAGCTTTCAATTTAATATTTGGATCGTGATTGTTCAAAATTTCTAAAAATTCATCAAAATCTTCTTTTGAATGTTCCCAAATAATAAAAATGTCATCTAAATACCTGAGATATACGAGAGGATGCTTTGCACATTTGCTTAAGGCATTTTCCTCCCATTCCGCTACATAAATGCTTGCAAAATTAGGACTGAATCTTTTGCCCATAGGACAACCCATTATTTGTAGAAAATATTCTCCATTGAATTGAAAGTCATTACCTTTTAAGCTCAGCTCTAAAAGATCCAAAATTTGTTCATCCGGGCGTTTCGCATCCGGATATTTTTCAAATGCATTTTTAACTGATTTAACACCTTTATCAATATCAATGTTCGTATACATACTGTCGATATCCAAAGTAGCCAGAATTGCATTTTTCGATATTTTCAATTTCGAAATTTTTGACAGGAAATCCTGTGTATTTTTTAGATAGCTCGGATGTCTATTTGCTATAGGTTTCAGATGATAATCAATTAATTCCGAGATCGCATAAGATTCCGAATTACAATCTGATACAATTGGCCTCCCGGGTGGAGTTAAGTCATCCGTCCATGAAGAACGGTCCTTGTGGATCTTTGGTAGGATATAAAATTGTCTTGTTTGAGCACTGAGCTTAGCTGTTAAATATTTCAATTGTTTTTTGGTAATGTGACCTTTGTCGAGGAGAAATTTTAAGATCTTATTGAATTTTTCGATATTACTAGGCCAAATAAGTGAATCTATTTTCTTATAATGTTTAGTATTGCTGAGTTGTCTCATGGCTTCCTTTATATAATTATCCCGAGATAGAACAACTACCGACCCACCTTTGTCGGCTGGTTTAATTACTAATTTCTTATTTTTTCGAAGTTTCGTGAGGGCTCTCCGTTCACCAGCTGTTAAATTGTCTTTATCGGAGAGTATGTTCATGCTGAACACCTTTTTGATGATTCGTTTGCTAGCCTCAATAATTTCGGGATCTACTTCACTATCTGGAGGTGACCAACCAGATGATTCTGTAAAAGGAAGTTTCCGACCGCTGGAATTTCTAAAGCGGTCGGCTAATTTCACTTGCCTAAGAAAATTACAGTTGTATGATGGTAAATTTGTTTGGTTATCAGTTTTAGGCTTTGGTGCTGGTACAAAAGTTAAACCGCGATCTAGAAGAGATTTCTCTTGGGTTGTTAGGTCATTGGTGCCAGACAGGTTAACCACATTAGTTCCTAATCCCACATCTGTTAGGCGGCTGTTACCTTTGCCTTTACTTAGTTTAAATTTAGGTGGTTCAACCAGTGATCATACATAATATTGGCGGTTCTCGTGGTCCAATGGATTAAATCCTGAGCAACATCAAACTTCGCGTCATCAATTTTTGGTATCACGTTAACGTCCTTCACTTTCCGAATGGTTTCGTTGATGATGCTCAGGGTTCTCCTCTCAGCCTGAGGGAGTTTTTGCGAAAAGTTTAGTTCAGCGAAATAAATTTTTGCTGATCTAAACTTGACCCTGATATCGCTAAGCATATTCCGCAACTGCTTAACTACGAGATCCTGACACAAGATTCCTTCGTGCAAAGTATCAAGGGCGTATGCATGTGTGAGTGTGTGTGTGTGTGTGTGTGTGTGTGTGTGTGTGTGTGTGTGTGTGTGTGTGTGTGTGTGTGTGTGTGTGTGTGTGTGTGTGTGTGTGTGTGTGTGTGTGTGTGTGTGTGTGTGTGTGTGTGTGTGTGTGTGTGTGTGCGTTTGTCTTACCAACTTGACGAGGTAACTAGACAAAAGAGTTTGCGTGTTTCGCCTTACCGAGGTACAAAAGACAAAAGAAACCCTTTACCTCGGTTGTTTTCCCAGAACTGTACCGGCAAAACGAGGTTGAAACCGTTAGTCCACACAAAGAACAGACAATGGGGTACCTCGGTATGTAGGGAAAACAAGACTGTGTGTGTGTGTGTGTGTGTGTGTGTGTGTGTGTGTGTGTGTGTGTGTGTGTGTGTGTGTGTGTGTGTGTGTGTGTGTGTGTGTGCGTTTGTCTTACCAACTTGACGAGGTAACTAGACAAAAGAGTTTGCGTGTTTCGCCTTACCGAGGTACAAAAGACAAAAGAAACCCTTTACCTCGGTTGTTTTCCCAGAACTGTACCGGCAAAACGAGGTTGAAACCGTTAGTCCACACAAAGGACAGACAATGGGGTACCTCGGTATGTAGGGAAAACAAGACTCTGTGTGTGTGTGTGTGTGTGTGTGGGGGGGGGGGGGGGGGGGTTGTCTTACCAACTTGACGAGGTAACTAGACAAAAGAGTTAGCGTGTTTCGCCTTACCGAGGTACAAAAGACAAAAGAAACCCTTTACCTTGGTTGTTTTCCCAGAACTGTACCGGCAAAACGAGGTAGAAACCGTTAGTCCACACAAAGGACAAACAATGGGGTACCTCGGTATGTAGGGTAGACAAGACTGTGTGTGTGTGTGTGTGTGTGTGTGTGTGTGTGTGTGTGTGTGTGTGTGTGTGTGTGTGTTGTGTGTGTGTGCTCCTATTTTAGACAACCCATTCTATCAACTTTCGTAACGAAGAGGGTTGCCTATCACTCTCTAAATGCCATAGATGTTTTAGTGGTACACATCTTCTGGTGAACCCCATGCGCTCTTTCTCGTAAAAGGTGATGTACGAACTGAATTGTATCCGCTAGCAGGGTGTACCGACTGCACAACTCCTGGACTTCAGTGTTTGCGCCAATCCAGTCCCTATGTTAAACATATATCTTCTAGCAATCCCTTCAGTTATTGTGAGTGTTTTATCTCGGGATGTTCCTAACGTTGGCCTGATAAAGCATTTAAAGGTTTGTGCATATCCACAATCCATGTTAAACATAGATCTTCTAACTGTTTCTTCTGTCATCCTATTTGATTTTAACCCAAGTGGCATTTAACTTTGGCGTGATGACGCGTCTAAAGACTCCCACCAAACAATTTTATTTGAAAAGTTCCAACTAACCCGTTGCCCAGCGCACACGATATCAAAATGTGTTGTTTTAGATATTATTTTTGCAGCAAGGGCTTGTAAAAAAGAATCTTCTCACCTGTTCAATTTGTACTGTGTGCGATGAATACACTCGACTCTTTGGTTAAGGAGTTAACCTCTTATCCGACTACAATGAACGATTGTAAACGTTTGGCTGTTGTACCCATATAAATCAAACCCTTGGTGTATGGGTGTATGTGCATATATGTACGCGTGTTTTGGGAAACATGTGTTTGTGTTAGGAAGTGTATGTGTGAGTATGCTTGCATGTGTGTGTAAGTATATGTACATATGTTATATATGTATATGCATGCATTGTGTAAATATGTTGTACACTAATGTTGATCTGCGCCTACGGACGTCCTTGGAAGCACGTGCATGGTATTGCTTGATGCACTGCTTGTGCTTCTGGAGGCGCTCTTTGATAGACTGTCGTTGGAAAACTGCTGGTTATCATTCAAATCCACCTACATGAGGTACTAATACATTTAATCGGAGGTATCCACTTCACTACAATCGATGCGCGACTTTTTGTAAGCAGCTTAACCCTTTACCCAACGCACAGGATATCAAAATGTATTATTTTAATTATTGATTTTAAAACTTTTTTAAAAAAATTCAACAAAACCATATCATGTGACCCCTCATTGGGACGAGCTCGACAAGCTCGTTCCAATGAAGGGTCACATGATATGGGTTTCTTGACATTTTTGGAAAAACAAAATTTCTACTGCTTAATTTGAAAACTACACTGGATGATGCAGCCGATTCGTTGGGTAAAAGGGTTAAAGTAATCTCTCTTACTACTTTAGTATGTTGTACTTACTTTGTTTATGTCTGTTTTCTACCTCCTTTCCACTGTTCTGTACATTACTACTTTTATTGTGCAGCCAATTTGAATACAAATTGAAGTCGTTTGCTTCCCTGATTGATCTTTTTGCTGTCAGCAGCTCAGTCAGTGCATTTGGGTGTGAGGTCCTAGATCCAATCCAATAACACCTGACCTACCATTGTCCAATTTCTATCGAAATTGCGTTTTCGATCGAAAATGCGTTTACAAAACCGCGGCCCCTAAGCTATAAGAGGCATGTATGGTTGTATCCTAGAGGGAATTATGAGTAATTAAACAAGGCCTTTAGTAACGAACAATGGGACACTGATAATTCATGTTTAGACACAGTAATCTCTAACTTCACTGGTAACCCCCTCGATATACAACGTATATGCATTCCAAATAAACTCATCACGTCTAGGACACATCAGCCTCATAAATAGATGCATAACGAGATACGCCTGCTAATACGACAGGGGAGACGTTTATATCGTGTAGATAAGCGTTCTGGTCTACCAAATTCCCGGGCGAATTATATGAACAAACAGAATGACGTTTTGTCAGCTGTTAGGAAGAACAAAGTCGCGTATATGTTACAGTCAATGTGTCAAACTAGTCATTTGGCGAAATGCCTAAAGCAATTAGTGATTTGGCCAAATGCCTAAATTTCCTAGCTATTTGGCCAAATAACTAACATAACCAGCCAGTCATTTAGCAAAAGGCCCAAAGGGATTTGTACATGGATTCAATGAGACAAAATTTACTTTCATTTTTTTTTATTTGATTAGATCAATAGAAATTCAGTGAAACACAATATGCAATGACAAACACCATAAATTATGACAACAATGAGCATTCACAATCATTCATTTATTTGAACTATTTACACTGGAGTGACATATACTGTTCCACAACACATTGGCCTTGAAACACAACGCTTGGCTTTACGTTATTTTGGCCCTTTACAATTACATTTCACAGATATTTGGTGCTGGTTGGATCTTGGTAGTTGGTTATTGATCGTTGTTTCTTGTGGAATGGCGTTCGTTGGTTGATGGTTATTGGTTCTGGTTGCTCAGTTGACAAAACTGCCAGCAGATCACCTTCCGTTTCGAGCTTCTGGATGACTTCATGTGGCTAACGGGGAAGAAGTCTGTCCAATCCTTTCTCCAGCACCAAATAACGTTGCATATGGAGACTTCTTAATGCCTGCATTGTAAGTAGAGTTCCTCCTGAATTACACGAATTTTACTCCAAAGTCCAGTCAGATATATTGTTCTCACTCATCCAAGCAACTAGCATGTTCTTAACCCTTTTACCCAACGAATCTCCCGCATCCGCCTGCGTAATATTCAAATTCAGCAAGTGAAAAAATATTATTTTTCAAACTATTTTAACAAAACCATATCATGTGACCCTCGTTGGAACGAGCTCGTCGAGCTCGTTCCAACAAGGGGGTCACATGATATGGTTTTGTTGAAATTATTTGAAAAATGTGAACAAATGATATTTAAAATAATAAATTTTGAGGTCGTCTGCGTTGTGTAAAGGGTTAATGCCATAGTTATCACGTTCAACTGTTCTTTCACTCTTCGGGTGGAGTGGTTTGCTATGAACAATCGCTGACTCTGGTCAAAATGTTTTTAACTCAAAAATTATGGAAGCAGTGAACTCAGAACCATTGTCATTCTGTAAAATGTGAAGTGCACCAAACATGAGGAAGATGTCCAGCAGCTGATATGCAACTTCTACAGCCTATATCTGAAGTTCAGAACACATTGAGTACTTCTAATACTTCCTCGTCCCAGTGGTAGAAACCCCTAAAACATCATTGACAGCAATGTTTCAGGGATTCCGGCTGTTAACCGTCTGAACGATATGTAATCCACAAGTGTAGAAAAAACTGAAATATTTAATCAGTACTTTTGTTCCATCTCTACAGCTGCTTTCCGGAATACGTCCTTGTCAGACTCCTTACCCAGTGTTCAATAAATGATTAACAGTATAACCTCTTCATATTTGTAACATTTACGAAGCGATCAAGTCCATCAAAACATCCAAGGTATCAGATCCTCATCTGATAAGTGCGTATCACCTGAAGGAGTTTAATCGTTCCCTGGGCGATTCACTTACCGTCGTCTACAATATCTTGCTAATAATTCAGATTTTCCTTCTACTTGGAAAAAAAGCCAACGTCACACCCGTTTTGAAAAAAGCCCTTCAAACATAGTTTCCATTTATCCATCCAATGCCACTGATTAGCTGCGTTGCTAAAGAGTTTGAAAAATGCATTTTGAAACGACTTTGGAAGTATTTAATTGAACATAACATTCTGAGCCAATTTCAGTCGGGTTTCACTCCAGGCGATTGAACGGTCCTACATCTAACGGATATTTATGATGAGTTCTGTCATCCTTTTGATCAAGGTAAAGAAGTCCGGGTTGTGATCTATGGCGTCAATAGAGCATTCGTCAAGGTATGGCATGTTGGTCTTATTCACAAACTCGAGAGAATCGGTATTTCAGGGCACCTACTTCTCTTCTTGAAATCCTACCATTCTGATAGATATCATCGAGTCCCGATATCCCCTGCTTCATTCTCGTGGAAACTTTCTAACTCTTTTTTAAAGGGTCAGTCATTTGGTTCGTTACTGTTTCTTATCCACATTAACGATATCACCAATAACCTACTTAGAAGTATACTTCTCTTTGCATTCAACACATCTCTATATCTTAGCGTGGAGAGTCAAACCCGATTTGGCAACAATTAAACATTGGTCTAAAACATAGTTGGTTGATTTCAATCCTCAAAAAACTAAACTGAATCTATACCCATATCACGTAAAATCAATCCATCAGTACACACAGCCTTATTTCCAAGAGGAAGCCAAATCTCTTAAATTAGCAATCAAAAGCGCTCTTAAATAGTACTTTACATGTTATAACCACATTGAACACATCTGCTCCAAAGCGTGGACTCGTATAAACATGTTAAGGGTGCATTAGTTCATTCTCCATCGCAGGATCTTGGAAAATATGTATTTTGCATTCATTAGACCCTTCTGACTGTGTTTGGTATAACTGTGTTTGTTGTATGCTGACTGTGTTTGGTATAACTGTTCAATAACTAAAGCTGCGGTCGTAGAGAAAATCCATTCACCTGTAGCAAGGATAATTATGAGCGCCACCGCCAATGCCATCAAATCCTCATTTCACACTGAAACATGCTGGGACACTCTCCAAGAAAGACGCCGGGTGAATAAGCTTATCAAATTCTTTAAAATGTATCATCAGTTTACACTCTATACATTTGTAACAAGGCAACACCCATTGCTTCATCCATCCGTCAAGTCCATAATCTTCAATCTAATCTAAATAATCGTGTTCCGTTATGTCACACAACTCTATACCAGGCTTCTTTCCTCTCAACCATTACCAACCAGTGGAATAGGATACCTATTCCAGTGAAAGAGAAATCCTCCATTAGATATTTTAAGAGTTTCCTACACAACGGCTGCGACATTCACCGCCATTTTACACTGGAGCCAAATCACGATCAGTTCAAATATTCCATTGTAGATTGAAGTTGCGTTGTGGCGTCTCCACTAGACTCCTGCGGTTCTGTAACCTACTTATATACATGATTAATTTGAAGGTACTGATCATTGCTTCTATATGACATTAAGACATGGTTCTGGTCTTGTCTCCGAGTTCTATCAGACCAGCTAACAGGTGTGGTGGGTGTTATTCTTCTTTAACGCGTGTCATGTACAATAGTTAGGCTTTCGGCAAAATTCGAAGTTAAACCCCAGCGAGCACGCAGCCCTGGCGCGGCGTTTTGGTGGCATTATTGATGTTGTTCTCGATGTTACGGCAAAGTAGTTTGTGACTTTTAGTGCCGTGCCGACTCCCCGTCGCGTCAATGATGTGTGTTACGAGCGATCTACATTGCGCCACAGTTGGAGTTTACTCTTGACAATTTAGTTTACAAACAAGATATACAGATTGTACTAGAACAGCTTGTTTTCCCTTCACCCCCCCCCCCCCCCCCCCCCCCTCTCTCTCTCTCTCTCTCTCTCTCTCTCTCTCTCTCTCTCTCTCTCTTGTTTCTCTTGTTCCTTCTCCCTCCTCTTTCGTCTATATGTTAAGGTTTAAACAACGTTACTTACAATGTAGGACCAAATCTTTCAATTACAGAAGTACTTTGTTTATTTTGGGAGACGGCTGAAAATAAGATTTTAGCTTCCAGCCGAATCCTGTCGATATAATTGTAGTTTCATTTATTTATCTTAATAATATTACAAACTTTGTTATTCTGCATCATAGCAGTTACTTTAATTTTGTGGTCAAACTTACATTGTAGTATCTATAATATCATTCTTGCTGAGTAAATGTTGTTTAAACTAAGCTATTAGCTGAAATCGACAGGGGCGGCGGAACCAGGGCGTCTGGGGGGCTTCAGCCTCCCCCCCCCCCTTTTTTTTGCCGGGCCATGTTTTTTTGCATGCATATATTTTAACACAACCAATGACTGGTGAAACAAGGGGCGGATCCAGAGCCTCCCCCACATTTTCAAAATCTCAAAATATCCGCTCAGATGCTTGGAAATGGGGGTTTTGGGACCCTGGAATTTAAACTTTTCATACAATGACCAGAACCATGGTCGGCCCCTCATACAGACGACCATCCATCGCCCTATTCAGCCCAACCACTTTGAAAATCGTTCCGCCGCCCCTGGTCGGTACTGTTATGTACTGGGCTCATACCCAGTCTTTTTCTATGGAGAGGCAGTGGGCTTAAGATATTCTTTGTGATTTTAGGGACAAAATCATTAGCTATTCGTTGTTGGACGCGGGGAAGTTCATTTCAAATATAGCAGTGAAAGCCTCGGTGATTATCGGTGATCTGATCGATTGGCGAAAGCTGTAAATGTGCATTCCATAAAGGAAATCGAGACGCTGGTGAATTCTGTAGGGTGGTTTTCCATTTTAGAGATTAAAAGGGATATGACGCAACTATCTCGTTTAGTATCTCATTGATCTCTGTCAAACAAGATTGAATTGGATAACCTTTTACCTAACAATGAAAAGCAGACGATACTTGCAAAAACAAATTCTCGAATAACTAATTTCTTTAATTTTTGTCTCAAAAACATAGATTATGACCCCTCATTGGAACGAGCTCGACGAGCACGTTCCAGCGAGGGGTCATAACCTATGTTTTTGAGACAAAAAATGAAAAAAATATTGAAAATTAATTGGCGATTTTTGAGAACAGCGCTGGCCAGTTTTGACCTTTACGTTGGGTAAAGGATTAAATTTCTAGTTGCATTCTGTGAAGATTTGTTGCTTGAAATTTGGGTATTTTGACAAGACTGTGCAGACTGTTAATTAACTCAGGGCTGATAAGGATGAGGGCATCTTGGCAAAGATTGAAACGTACAACAGTGGGGTACTCTCATAAAAGCCCCACACCACCGACCGCTGGAGCAGTAAATAAATTTGAGTTTATGGTATCTCCACCATCGCCCACTCGCTCCGCTTCAAAACAATCCACTTCCCAAACGTTAACGAGTCTAGGTAATGTGACGTTTTGAAAGGTACGATAAAAAACATCTTCATGTTTGTCTTTGGAACGCTGATTTCCGTTTTCAGTGTCAGTTCAAGAATGGATAAGAGATTCTAATGACGTTTTGAAACGAAGCTTCTCCAAGATGTCTGAAGATATTTCATGAATACATGTCAACAGCTTGTAACAAATCGAAAAACGAATCAATTAAACTGAACTCGAAAGGACCTAGCACACGTACAATATTGGCGAAAAAGAATCTCTTGTGCATAAATGAATTACTTGTGTTCTGTTGTATTCTGAACGATCTGAAATCCTGCCTTGCAGATTATCGGGAAACGATAGTGACGGGAAAGTCTGGTCTGAAATGTAATGGAAATACTTTCGTTATATTCAGACATCTTCAATCCAATTTGATTAACCCTTCGAACTCAAGCGGCCGTTTTTCCGGTCAGGAACATGATACGTCATAACGTCATTAAATAGCATGTCTGCTCAGTAAATGAGTGGGTAGATCAATCACTATTTTCAACGTGCAGCCCCGAGGCTGCACGTTGAAAATATTGATTAGTCTACCCCAAATAATGAATATGGACTCTTCTAATTGCTGTCATTGTACTGGCATGGAAGATACCACCACAGTTCAAAAGGTTAAATCTATGCTTAGTCGGTTGAGTCTCCGAACATGATGCTGTGTTTGAAGGTCGAAGTGGATTTTCTACGGGGACAAAATGTGTGGTCTAACAGTACAATTTTAAATTTACGAGAAAGTCTAAATAGTTGGCCTTTCCTGAAAACTGATGGAGCCGAGGTCTCCAAGGGGGACAAAGTGTGTGGTCTAACAATTCAATTTTACATTCAGAAAAGCCTGGATAGTTGTCCATTCCTGAAAAATAATGGAGCAGGGGCCCCAAAGGGACGGGGCCCATTTTTTTCTAGGTTGGACAGTCACAGAGATTTTCTCCGACTCAGTCAGCCCTCCACTATCAAACAATATCACATGACTATTGTCTCAATACCTTGATGAGTAGCAGCAAATTGTGCTCGCCAACGCAAGGAACTGCCAGTGATCCATTCCCAAACATCAGTGCCGCGAAAAAAGAAATGACATGCCAATTGCGCTCTGGGGTAAAACAAGGTTTGCTTGATAATGGTATTTTTGTATCTTTTCTCGGTTCTGAAGTTTATAGGCGCCGTATACCGCCATTCCCTTCTTCCCCAACTGCTAGCCTTTATGCAACATCAACGGACCGCAATTATACTTCTACAATATTTTGTCCTCAAAAACTGATGCTTTCAGTTTTGGCTTCCCAAACATAGTTATGTCCTCAATATCCAGGAAATAAAATTTGATTCCGATTAAACCCTTTACCCAACATAATGACCAAACCCGGCCAGCGCTATTCTCAAAAATCTCCAATTAATTTTCATTATTTTTTTCATTTTTTGTCTCAAAAACATAGGTTATTACCCTCGTTGGAACGAGTTCGTCGAGCTCGTTCCAATGAGGGGTCATAACCTATGTTTTGGGGCCAAAAAATGAAAAAAAAATAGTTATTCAAGAAATTGTTTTTGCAAGGGTCGTCTGCTTTTCATGTTAGGTAAAGGGTTAAGTGAATTGTGCTGACCAGATTGGTTCAACACGTTACCATGGATGACTTTAAAGGGGTCCGGGAAGTCCGAAAAAACTGCACTGAGGATCCATCTCTATACTGTACCAGTGGAATACTGTAGGATAACAAAAAGAAAAAAAATCACCCATGCTACCTGTGAATAACTGTTGTAGAAATCCGAATGCACCTTCTCCCCTTGTGCGCGAAATATATAACTTTGGGGTTGTCATGTTGGAATTCGTCTCTTGAATGCAACAAGGCGTCATCTGCAATGCTGCTTTAGCATTGCAGACGGCGCCTTGTTGCACTCAAGGAACGAAACATTGACACTAGTCAGAAAATCCCAAGAAATGTGGTTCAAAAACAGCTAAATGTTTGTTAGTGATGGTCACAGATAAAATGCCACGATGTCCACTACTATATGGCATTAAATTTCCTACTTTTGGTGGTTTGAGGCTCAAAGATTCTAACTGTGGAAAATGTGAGACCCCCAACCACCCCCACCCCTGTCCTCGCGGCTATGTTATTGTCGGGAGAGCGTTGTATCTACGCCATTGAATATGGGAGTCCAACACATTTTAAAAGGATCTTAAATAAGGGTTTGGAGCGCTGTGGCTCAGTTGGTAGAGATGCAGGCTACAAGCCAAGAGGTCCTCCCACCTTCGGCAATCGCGTTGTGTCCATGGGCAAGGCACTTAATCCCAATTTCCCACATGGGGGTACACTGGCGATGTGGACTAAGGCTAACTGCACGTCGATGGTGCACTTGTCTTGAACCAATGCTAACCCTTCTTGTGTGGAGTTAGTACGATGAAGAGTCTGACAGTTGCTCGCCGTTGCTCGGTGGTTCTCTATGGGTACTCCGGCTTCCTCCACCCGTAAAACTATCCGACACGAGGTGACACTGGGTGTCGAACGGGTCGTTAAAACCCTTTACCCAACTAATCGCCCGCATCCGCCCGCGTAATATGCAAATTCAGCAGTTGAAAAAATATTATTTTTCAAAAAATCGTCGAGCTCGTTCCAACGAGAGGTCACATGATATGGTTTTGTTGAAATTTTTTGAAAAAATTTAAAAAATGATATTTAAAATAATAAATTTTTATATCGTCTGCGTTGGGTAAAGGGTTAAAACTTAAACCCCAATACATAAATAAGGTTTGAAGCTCTGAAAAGTTGATGAGATAATCTCATGTATTTTTGAGTGGATTTTAACAGGTCGTTGCTTGTGAAGAGACCCCAGTTGCAAAATTCATGGTGCAAGTAATTTATTGCGTATTGGCAAACTATGCAAAATTTTAATTTCTTTCTCATGGTATATCGTTTGTTAAAATTTAAATTTCTAAGAACATTTTAATATTTATATACACAAACTTCTTAAAATAAACTGTTTGTATACTTGGCTGGAGGTCAAATTGAATAATCCGTGAAAATTTCCAGTTTACAGACTGCAGGTTTGAATAGTTCATTTACATTTTTTTTTATCTGCTCGAATTTTATTTGTGTTTGAATGAACTTAACAAATTGAAAACGTTTTTTTAACTCTTCGCCTCACAAATCGGCGTCATCCACCTACGTAATATATAAATTCAGAAGCAGAAATTGGGTTTTTTTTCAAAAATTTCCACAAAACCATACCATATGTATGCTCATTGGAACGAGCTCATTACAATACATGGTCATGTGATATGGTTTTGGTGAACATTTTTGAAAATTTAAAAAAATAATATTTAAAATTATAAATTTTGATATCGTGTACTGTAAAGGGTTAATCACATCTGAAAATTTTGTTCGCACAGGCATCACAACCCTTTGAAATAAACATGCAGGTATTTTAAAGATATAGTCAGTGGTGGTGCAACTAAAATGAATGTGTGAGGGGGAGAGGATGGGGGAACTCATTCTTTTATCCAATTTTTGCCCACAAAGCGTTGGTTATGGTCTGTCGTTGGAAGGTAATTGTTTCAACGAGGGTGAAGAAGCTATATTTCGGGGCAAAGATTGAAAATGTTCAGTTTCTGCAGAATTTGTTTGGCAAGTATCGCCGGCTATTCGTGTTAGGCAAAGTGTTAAATAATAATAATAAATAAATAAATGGTTATTAAACAACGCCCATGGATACTTTGTTCATCGAAAGTGACGGAGGGAATGTTATATGACCTGATTAAGTGGGGACCATGGCATCCCTGTCCCAGTCCAGCCAACCTCATTCAAATCGCCACTGAATGCAGTGAACTGCTACTGCCAAATTTAACACAAGACAATTTTTTGAAATTTATGATAAAATCACGAGGAAGCTGTAAACTCATGCACAATTATTGTAAATTTTTTCTTTCCTCCATTCTACAACTACTACCGCAGATCTTACTGGATATTGACAAGTTGGGAATTGAGATATGTGAATCCAGATGGGTGGGTCTTGGGTACAGTTCCCCATTTTACTATACAGACGAACAAATACGTGCACGCAGGAGTAGGCGACAGGTCCTCAATAAATCTGTATAGGCCGGTTAATAAAAGGGCATCTTCAACTTGTTCCCAGCTTAAAGTGAAGTTTTTGGAACGAATGCAGTAAATATTGTTAAAACTGAAGGTCCTGTCACAAAACTTTGCTCTTATTTTGACAAACTTTCGCGTTAGAATTGCGCAAAGTTTCTTTACCGAATAGCACCCAAAGCAAGAGAGATCGCTTTGATTATTAATAGAAAGCACAAGCAATGTCTCTGTTAAATCCAGAGGTCCATTGGCTGAAACATTGCTTGTGCGTAGGGCATATGTACAGAACGTGATAGCCTTACTATCTCGTAGATCAACGTCATTTGTGGGCAATTCATAACAGGACTTCTAGTTTTAACTGCAAGACCAAATTTGCAGAACGAGTTTATGAATGTCACAATGAGGGCAATGATGTCGGGACGATTAGGAAGATTCTATATATCACGTGATCCAAAACTCAGGAATGATGTCTGAATGGATGGAGAAATGCATAACGCGTCCAATATGACCTCGAATTACGTTGATGAAAACAAGACGGTGTTGGTAGGGCAGTTCTCTCTGAAATGTATAAAATGACGTAGATATTCTTACCCATGCAATAACAGAATTTATACTGAAACCATGGTGCCAAAGATTTCTGGTCCCGAAAATTTCGCTATGAACGGGAAACTTGTTGAAGAAGCCGGGCAGGATTAATATATATTATATTAATGAACATTCTAACTTTATAAGGGTGAAAACATTTAACATTCCCCCTCCCCAAAATTTTCGCTGGCCTCAAAACATTGGCCCAATGCAACTTTCACACAACATAGAGCCCCAATATGGTTTCCAATATAGGGGCTACCCACACTACGAATGCCCCAGATTCGCTCTTAGAGGACTAAATTTTGCAAAATTTTCTCGGGGTGGGGGGCTAATCCTGACTATGACCCTCTGGTCGTCGCCCCTCCTCCCACAAGGAAATGGAGGAGGGGCAACGACCGGAGGTTATAGTTAGGACTAGGGGAGGCTCCCGAAACCCCAATCGAACGACATCCTTTCAAATATTATGTTTGCCCCCACCCCCTTCCAATTTTTAAGGGTTAAAAATTTAACTGAGCACAGTATCGCCTAATATTACTTAATTACAGTAGTCTGAATTTCAACCTAAAGGTGTTATTAATTACATAGCTGATGTGTTTGTTTATTGGGGTTTAACGACACTTCCAGCTACCAGGTCAAGTTTTACTGATGGAGGAAGCCGGAGTACCTGGAGAGAACCACCGAGCAGCGGCGAACAACTGCGCACTCTTCACCGTACTAACCCGGCACAGAGTTAGCAGCGGTTCAAACAAGTGCGCCATTGACGTGCAGTACGCCTCAGTGCTACCATCTTCACATTGGCAATCGGAGTATGGTGTCTTGTACAAGGACATAGCCCAGATAACTCGAGTTGGGATCGAATCGCCGACCTTTCAGTTTAAAGTCCAGCACTCTGACCAATGGGCCAGCGTGTCTCCATCAATTAACCCTTTACTCAACGTAACGACCAAAACCGACCAGCGCTATTCTCAAAAACCGCCAATTACTTTTATTTACATTTTAATTTTTTGTCTCAAAAACATAGGTTATGACCCCTCTTTGGAAGGAGCTCGTCGTCCTCCTGCACATTGATGACGAAATAACTGTCAAAATGGATTTAACTGGACTTACGCTGCCGAAAACGACTTTTGTCACCGATTTTATGATGATTATATGTACGTTCTGTTACGCGCAGATCAAACCTACTATCTGATTAATTAGGTGATAGAGTTTCAAGTATGTCATTATTTTTATTAAACTTCCTCGCATACAGGCATACATATAGGTCTCCCATGAATGGCTAAAGTAGGCGTGACAGTAAAAAGATTAATTCGTTTAATTCCTACACTCAGGGAAATCCGCGCCAAATTTGGTTCCATGTAGAATGAGTCTTCATGTAATCTAGAACCAGGCAATTTCATATAGAGTTTGTCAGGGCAAAGCCAGCCTAAATATAGGGGCAAGGGGCCTCATATATAAAGATATATCAAGTTCAAAAGATATTCCGCATCAAGGTGAAAAACCCTACGTGAATTGCTCTTCTCTGTGAAGCTGGACATGGAAAAAAACACACGTGGTGTATATCCAGCTTCAGCGCAGGGACCCAGGGGAGAAACGGTATGTTAGATAAGGTCTAATATCTCATTTAATTTATACAGTATTCGCGAGTCTTACGAGACGTAATCGTTTGGTGTCAAGATATCGTCACGGTCAATTGAGAAACGAGATTCTAAAACGATAGAAATGTCTATCGTATCGTCACCTGATCATTAGGTAACAATAATGGCAAGAACGAATCGGTTTTCTCGACAAGTGAAATCACCGTTAAGTCACGCGCGAGATGACTTGTATTGATTCTGTCTCGATATACGCCATCTCCCACCGTTTTGACAGATGGATGGATGAGCGTCCGTCCACCTGACAGTTTAGGGTAAAAAGTATATATACCTGGAAGAGCAGAGCATTAGACACACTTGGGGTCACACACACGTTGGTGAAGTCCAGGACAGGCGGACTGTTTCTTGGCATAGGGGTACCTTCGATCACAGGACCCTGAAACGGCTGGAATCGCCAGAGAGGGCATTCCATAATTGATTTAGCTTAATGTTGGTAGGCGGCTACGAGTGCCAAATTCGTTGAGAAAGAACACCCCAGGTGGGATGTTAAAGTTTAGATTGTCGAGTAGCAGGTATCGGCCTGCAATAGTCAGAAGTGTAGGTTAATTGTATTGTGCGTATTAACCCTTTGAAGCGTCAGGCTGATTGCGTTCTGAGTAGTTTGTTTTGCTGTCGAAGCATCATAATACCGACTGGAGATCGGTGTGAGTGACAATTTCGCCCTAGCACAAAAAGGGCATTTGTGAATCGTGAATTCAACCAAGAACGGTGAATATTTCAATAGGACTTTCACGGAGGATTTTCAAAAGGCACATAAGGTATGAGTAGACAATATCTGACCCAAATCAGAAGTACGGTGGCTTTATAGATGACGAACATTGCTGGTCGGAACCCTCCGACAGCCAGAGGTTCAGTTACGCGCAGACGTTGACATTTGAGCCTAAGCGGGTGAAGCTCTTATGGCGAGCTCACAGTAATAACATTTCAGATTTGTGAAGCTCTTATGGCGAGCTCACGGTAGTAACATTTCCAGTGTGTAGACTATAGTGCTAGTACAGGGCTATAGAATGACTATATGATTATTGAGAATTGTTTAACCCTAGCGACCCATTTTCTGTGAAAAGAATCGAATTGTTGATTGTTGAAATATTGAAACGGATTTATTTTTATGTGTAAATAAAAGAATCGTTGTTACTTTAAATCATTCTTTCCATTATACAGCCTGAAGTGATTAGGAATCACACCTAACGGAAATCGAACCTATTTCAGGCCAATTTGGCAGAGAAGGAATCACGGCGTCGGTCTAACTCAGCTCCCTGCGCCGAGTTCTCGACACTTGGATTCCGACACTCCACGTTGGTCTAATTTTCCGCAACTTCATCAGCGGGACTAAATAACCCCACGTCAGCCCAGGCCTTACGGGGCCTCAGGTGTCCCTGACATTGATTGGCGAGGCTGCCAGGATATTTCTAAAAGGTAAAAAATGGCCATATGGAAATTTTGTTTTATTTTAACGGCGGTTCTGTTTAGGTTTTGACGCGTTCGGTCAGTTGATGCCGTTCAAGGGTTTAATATCGCAATACAGTAGTCCCCAAAAGGATACTTAATAGCCACTATAACTGCGGTAGGTTTCAGAATATTTGGGGCGTTTAATTACGTTAAATTACAGAGGTAAATTAGGATCAATTGCCATATTTTTTTTTCTTTCTTTCTTTTCCTTCTTCATTCTTTCTGACGAGTGTTGAAGATAGAAAGAAAAAAATCAAAATGGATGTTGTTACACCCCTTGCCCAACTGGTATCATTAGGCAAGGAAATGGGCCTTGAGGGAGCTGAACTTCAGAAGTTCGTTAAAGATGAGCAGAAACGTGAGGCCAAGGAGATTGCCTTACGTAATGACGCAAGGGAGAGAGAAGCCCAATTAGAACGAGAGCGCGAGAAAGACGCAATAGAGGCGAAAGAGAGAGAGAGATTCAATTAGCAAATGAGGCGAGAGAGAGGGAAGCCCAATTAGCAAGAGAGGCAAGGGAGGCAGAGCGAGAGCTCGAACAACAGAGGCACGAGAGAGAATTAGAGCTCCTCAGAGCAAGGGCCGATGTGGAAAATGAAAGTCGGCGCTCAGGGGATGGGAGTGCAGGGGTAGCAATTCATGCCCCACGCCCCCATCTCGCTCATTTCAATGAAAACACAGATGACTTGGACTCGTACTTGGAGAGGTTCGAGCGTTTTGCCTCCAGTCAAATGTGGCCAGAAGACACATGGGCTATGTGCTTGAGCCCTTTGTTGTCAGGTAAAGCCCTCGAGGCTTATACCAGTATGCCTCCTGCACTTCTTAACGACTACGGTGAGCTGAAGAATGCCATCCTTCGGAGATACCATCTCACTGAAGAAGGATTCCGGACCAAGTTCCGAGAGATTAAGCAGGAGAAGGGAGAAACAGTACCTCAGTATTTTGCCCGAGCTAGGCGATACTTTGACCGCTGGACTGATCTCGCAGAAGTGAATGAGTCATATGGAGCCCTGCGAGATCTATTTCTCCGGGAGCAGTTTTTAACTACATGCTCCAAGGAGTTGGGCCTGTTCATCAAGGAAAGGGGTCCGCCCACCTATGATGAGATGGCAACTGTGGCAGAACGCTACATCGAGGCCCACGGTAGGAGTGTAAACGCACCCAAATCGGCTAGGGGTGGGGCAAACGGGTTGGCAATGGCACCCGTAAGGCAACACCACCCCGATCCTCCTGCGTCGCAGACCAGCCGGAAGGGGAGCGCTCCCAAGGACACCACTTGTTTTATCTGCAACAAGCGGGGTCATATTGCCAGGGACTGCTGGCAGAAGCAGGTAAGGACCACTGGGAACATTAGACCACCTCAGCAGGGGGCCGGGAACGCAGCGCCAAGGGGTTGGAAGCAAGGTGACCGCGTAGATCCAAGGCCCAGTAGGCAGACGGCAGCGTTCTGTCAAACTATCGGTCCAGAACACAGTCCCCTCCGGGAATGTATACAAGAGGGAGAATTAAGGCTGGAAGGCGGGAAGGTTGTCCCGATAATAAATGGCATGTGTGAGAGGCTCACAACTTCGCAGGAGAAGGTTGATATGCCAGTGTACCCAGGGTATGTGGGACAAAGGGAGATCCGTCTGCTCCGGGATTCTGGGTGCTCCTCTGCAGCGGTTAGAAAGCAACTGGTTGACGACAAGCAATTGTTGGGGCGCGACCATTTGTGTATTTTGATAGATGGGACCGTTAGAAGGTTCCCCATCGCGAGGATAACTGTGGATACCCCATTTTATTGTGGCGAAATGGAAGCCATGTGCATTGAATCACCTGTGTATGACCTGGTCATAGGTAATATCCCAGGGGTGAGGGCAAGCCCTGATGAGTTATGGTCCAGGGATAGGGGGCCAAGTGAAGGCCCAACGAGTAAGGAAGGGAAGGTTCCCAGGGGGAACCAATCCGATGGTCCAGGGGATGGCCCCGACACGACGAAATGTCGGAAAGTTTCAGGAGGGACGACTCCTGTCCAATTAGGGAGAAGGGGCCGCAGGCGGTCCAGGCTAAACGGAAAACGGCGAGGGAACCCAACGGGGTCATTGGGGAAAGACCCTCAAGCAAATTTATGTGGGGAAGTTGAGCTCCCCCAGAAGTCGGTGTCACCTGTGTGGAGGGGGGAGGCCAGACCCACGCAAATGGCTGGGCAAACTTTCCCAGAATTGAGGGGGCACGGGTCAACACAAGTTGAGTTTGTTAAAGTGAATGGGACCGCTAAGATGGGCACCCAGGGGGCCGAGGAAAGGGTCCACAAATCAAAGGAGAAGCATCCTAGGTGGCGGAGACCACGTAGAGAGTGCCGGGGGCGCACAGCGCCCAACGTGCGCAAGAAGTCGTCGCAATGGACCGGGGGTCGACGGCACAAGGGCCAAGGACGGCCAGTGTCGTTCGAACGACGGTAATCGCCGGGACGACTGAGCCTGGGGGATATAGCGCCAAGGGAAGCTCTTGGGAATGCGACAACGACAGGGTATGGGGACCCTGGTGGAATACCCGTAGAAATGACGGGGCGAGAAGTAGAGGTGTGTCAAGGGTTACCCAAGGGGATACTGGGAACCGGGCCCCTACCAATGGTCGGTGGTTATAAAGAAGCAATAGTTGGGTGGCTGTGGGCCTGGTGTCTGGGACGGGGGCTCCAGTCGCAAATATTTTTGTGGATGAGGTGATGAGTTTCGTAAACCCGGTGTTAAGGCCCGGAAGAAATTTTCTTATTTTAGTATTATTATTGCTCTGACTGCTGACTAGAGTTGGTTGTGAGTGCGAATGTGAGATACACTGCCTCGTCTGTCGCGTGTGCGTGGACGGGGAGCCTGGGTGTCAAGTTTTTGTAAGTGTGGGATACACTAACCCCGTCTGTCGCAAAGGCGCGGTCGGGAAATCTGTGTGTTGAATGTGTGAGTGTGTGCGTCACAATTTTAATCCCCTGGTTGAGCTTTGCGAGGGTGAGGCTCAACATAATGCAGGGGTCGTTTGCCCCTTCACAAGTCATAGGGGAATGGGAGGCGAAGTTACACTCCGTTGGAATTAACCCATCTGACGCAAAGGCGCGGACGGTGTTACTCGTCGGAGTGAATGCCAAGTGAACTGTTTGCAAAATGGGCGAATGTGTACAAAAATGTGTATGTTTAGGTGTAAATATATATAGTATTACAGAGAGAGAGAGAGTGCTGCAAATCTAAGAATAAGGCTACTCTCCATATGTAAACCCGCAAGACGGGAGCATGTGGTAGCGTGTGTTTCGTGGGACTCGGTATGGCCGACGCATGAGCCCGGTCATGAACCCCACGACCACTAGGGTACAGTTTTGTAGTCTGGAACATGATGGTAGATTGTAAAGAGGTGTGAGAGGCGAGCGTGCGTGGCTTTGCTCCTTGTGTTTTAAGAGATACACAGGGTGTTTCTCTCGGGAAGGGAGTTGTTAGGGCAAAGCCAGCCTAAATATAGGGGCAAGGGGCCTCATATATAAAGATATTGCAAGTTCAAAAGATATTCCGCATCAAGGTGAAAAAC
Source organism: Pictodentalium vernedei (assembly GCA_031216915.1). Taxonomy (NCBI): domain Eukaryota; kingdom Metazoa; phylum Mollusca; class Scaphopoda; order Dentaliida; family Dentaliidae; genus Pictodentalium; species Pictodentalium vernedei. The sequence goes on along the minus strand of CM062291.1, from coordinate 269,847,986 downwards.
CCTACGTGAATTGCTCTTCTCTGTGAAGCTGGACATGGAAAAAACACACGTGGTGTATATCCAGCTTCAGCGCAGGGACCCAGGGGAGAAACGGTATGTTAGATAAGGTCTAATATCTCATTTAATTTATACAGTATTCGCGAGTCTTACGAGACGTAATCGTTTGGTGTCAAGATATCGTCACGGTCAATTGAGAAACGAGATTCTAAAACGATAGAAATGTCTATCGTATCGTCACCTGATCATTAGGTAACAATAATGGCAAGAACGAATCGGTTTTCTCGACAAGTGAAATCACCGTTAAGTCACGCGCGAGATGACTTGTATTGATTCTGTCTCGATATACGCCATCTCCCACCGTTTTGACAGATGGATGGATGAGCGTCCGTCCACCTGACAGTTTAGGGTAAAAAGTAATTATACCTGGAAGAGCAGAGCATTAGACACACTTGGGGTCACACACACGTTGGTGAAGTCCAGGACAGGCGGACTGTTTCTTGGCATAGGGGTACCTTCGATCACAGGACCCTGAAACGGCTGGAATCGCCAGAGAGGGCATTCCATAATTGATTTAGCTTAATGTTGGTAGGCGGCTACGAGTGCCAAATTCGTTGAGAAAGAACACCCCAGGTGGAACGTTAAAGTTTAGATTGTCGAGTAGCAGGTATCGGCCTGCAATAGTCAGAAGTGTAGGTTAATTGTATTGTGCGTATTAACCCTTTGAAGCGTCAGACTGATTGCGTTCTGAGTAGTTTGTTTTGCTGTCGAAGCATCATAATACCGACTGGAGATCGGTGTGAGTGACAATTTCGCCCTAGCACAAAAAGGGCATTTGTGAATCGTGAACTCAACCAGGAACGGTCAATATTTCAATAGGACTTTCACGGAGTACTTTCAAAAGGCACATAAGGTATGAGTAGACAATATCTGACCCAAATCAGAAGTACGGTGGCTTTATAGATGACGAACATTGCTGGTCGGAACCCTCCGACAGCCAGAGGTTCAGTTACGCGCAGACGTTGACATTTGAGCCTAAGCGGGTGAAGCTCTTATGGCGAGCTCACAGTAATAACATTTCAGATTTGTGAAGCTCTTATGGCGAGCTCACGGTAGTAACATTTCCAGTGTGTAGACTATAGTGCTAGTACAGGGCTATAGAATGACTATATGATTATTGAGAATTGTTTAACCCTAGCGACCCATTTTCTGTGAAAAGAATCGAATTGTTGATTGTTGAAATATTGAAACGGATTTATTTTTATGTGTAAATAAAAGAATCGTTGTTACTTTAAATCATTCTTTCCATTATACAGCCTGAAGTGATTAGGAATCACACCTAACGGAAATCGAACCTATTTCAGGCCAATTTGGCAGAGAAGGAATCACGGCGTCGGTCTAACTCAGCTCCCTGCGCCGAGTTCGCGACACTTGGATTCCGACCCTCTACGTTGGTCTAATTTTCCGCAACTTCATCAGCGGGACTAAATAACCCCACGTCAGCCCAGGCCTTACGGGGCCTCAGGTGTCCCTGACAGAGTTGCTCGTCTTGTTTATATTTTTTAAAATGCTGTGTTGTGGCGCAGCTTAACGTATGCGTGATGGAAACAATTGATAATGTGTTTCTGGTGTTGCTTCATCGCCATTTTAAAAATGAAAGTGCCAATGACACTGTAGCTCGTCTTGTGTAAGACATGTACATACATAGTATGTGACACAGCAATGACGCACATCTAGGGAATGACCTGATAACAAAGGTGCATGTAAAATATTGTAAAGGTCTGTACATAAATGCTGGCCGTAGCCTGTAACAAATGTACAGGTAAAGTATTGTAAAGGTGGGTGACAGTTAGATGCTAAAGTAAACAAGAAATCTTCATGGGGTTAATGTTACAATGAGGATCTTTGTGTGGTGCACCATAACCCAAATGTTAGCAATTGTTTTGGCCTGTTTGATTCAAACTCTTCTAAGGTTGATTCATACTAATTAGTAAATATTTGTCCGGTCCTTCTTAAAATATAGGTATTTGATTTTTTTTATCTTCAGCTCATAGGATTCCCACGGGTGGGGAGGTTTTGTTTTTCTCGTTGGAAATAGAACATCAAATCGGGTTGTGCTAATAATGTTTACCCTCCCCAAACAACACCAAATATTAACACAGGAACTTGGCTTCAACACATTTGAATATACACATCCTAGGGATGCTGAATTCAAGAAACATTATTTTGTCTGGTGTTTTTGGAAAAGATTTTTAATTATCTCCCTTTTTGAGTCTCAGAGTGGGTCTGACTGAACCCAAAAATATTTGTTCCCAAACCACAGTGATAAGAAGCACCCAATAAATTTATAGCAAGCATTACTGACTTAAAAAAAATCTTCTTTACAGGTTCTGTACAACAAATATAATATACACAATTTCTGTAAATATGACTGCCGACAGGCATTTTGAATTTTTGGCCGAACCCAAAAGCACTTGTTACCATCTCATGATGATAACAAATGTAGTCCTAGAAGTTCTGTACAAAAAAAAATGATTACACCTAATTTCGGTATAAAATGGTCGCCGGCAGTCATCTTGAATTTCAGACCGCATATCCCAATGTGATAACAAAGGCACCTAAGAAGTTTCGTGAAGATCGGTTCATAAATACAGCCTCTAGCCCGAGCCGTATTGACATGTGTACTTCCTGTGTACATGCAGCACTGAATAAATCAAAGTTCATCCAATTTGCATAATTTGTGCACGAGAAAAGAAAACGTATTATATGTGATGTATTCCATGTTAATAAACATTCATTCAAAAATTTATTCATATCAGAACTTTCATTCAGAAGTTCTGTACAAAAACTGATTGCACACTCGTTCTCGTCCCAAGGTGCATAAGTAGCACCGAATAAATCAAAGTTCATCTAATTTGCATAATGTCTGCACGAGAAAAAAACCCTGTATTATATGTGATGTATTCCATGATACTAAACATTCATACAAAAATTCATTCAAATCAGAACTTTCATACAGAAGTTCTGTACAAAAACTGATTGCACAAATGTCGGTACAAAATGGTTGCTGGTGGCCATCTTGAATTTCGGACTACTCCCAAAAACACTCGTTCTCATCCCATGGTGATAACAAAGGTACCCAAGAAGTTTCATAAAGATCGGTTCATAAATACGGTCTCTAGCCCCAGCCGTATTGACGTGTTGACAGGCGGACAGACGGACCATGGCCTAACCTCAAATTTGACTACGTCAAAGTTGAGCTAAAAAAGGATGTGGTAATTACAAGTTCGGGAAAAGCACAAGTGAAATGTCAAAGACGACATTGAAAGGGTTTTGTAATTATTCTTTGTGGATAAAGTTGGCAGAAACTATGAGATAATACGCACTTCCAGGCTATTAAGAGTTTTTAATGGTTCCACAAATTAAAGCAGACAATCGCATTGTGCAGAAAAATTCGGAAACAACAGGGACACTTTTATTCCGCGAGATGTTATAAAAGCTGGCAGTGTCTTGCGATTCATAGTTGGCAACCTTCGTAGGTCTGAGTTTTTCCACCTTAATTCTGTTTTCATTTGCTATGCCAAAAATATTCCAGGTTCCATCTTTGTTAGTTTTACCCTGCTGTCACTACGTTCACTCATATTGAAGACACATGTCAATCGATGGATTCGAGGAACTGCCACTTTCTATAACGCTTTTTCGTAATAATCTCACCAAGGCTATTTATTGTGGAGTTGTGGTTGAACCTGAGAAAGATCTTATTCGTTATTTTTTTCTTCTGTTTATTTTTTTGTTTTGTGTTTTTTTTTGTTAATAATAATTATTTTGCAGGAAAATTCACAATTTATGTAGAAACAGCCTGAAAGAAGTGATCAGGGTCGAAATTAGTGATGGTGCCAATGGACGGTTCGCTCCTCTCCCAAAACCATAACTGTCGAAAAAAATTTTCGTTCTCCGACGGAAAAATTTATGATCGCCCGACTACAAACATTTTCTTTCAAATTCGCTAATTTTTTAAAAGTTGACAATTATAACCCTTTACCCAACGCACACGATATCAAAGTTTGTTATTCTTATTATTTTATTCAATTTTTGGAAATTTACAAAAAAAAATCATATCATGTGGCTCCTCACTGAAACAAGCACGACAAGCTCGTTCCAATGAGATACCACATGATAAGGTTTTATTGAAATGTTTTGAAAAATATATCCTTCAGCTGCTTAATTTACTCGGTAAGATTCATTAGGTAAAGGGTTACATTAGTTTATTGAGTTACGTTTCAAGTTCGCATCGACGCTCAACGATCCGAGAAAACAATTGGAAAACTGTAACACTCGCCTCATCATGTAGGAATATTTTGGGGCCTGGAAGTGATGGACACAACGCTGTTATCCCATCACTTCTAAGCCCCGCCACTTGCAAACCGTGGACCTTTCGGTTTGAAGTCCAATGCAGCAACCACCCAGTCACCACGCTCACCGATTTCATAAATGAATATTGCGAAATCAAAACCGAATCAAGAAAAACGAAAACAGCATCTCAGATGTAATGTTCACGCATTTCATTTCCGACTGGGGAGATTCTATTGAGTTGTACAGAGGAGCACACTTAATTGGATATCTCTTAACTGAATAACCCTGTTAATTGAATATAATTTCCAACACAAAACCATTTACCTTACCTCCAGTACAAATTTGACCTGTTAATTGAATATAGGTTATAGAGTTAACTCCTGTTAATTGAATAAAAAAATCTTCAAACCTGTCGAGAAATTACCCCGATTCTCCACAATTTCCCTTTGTCTATAGACCTATTTGGCCTCTGTACACCCAATACAGGCATTCAATCTATTATATCTTGTTTGGCAGAACTCATGGAGCTCTGTCAAACAAGATATAATATAATAAATGCAAAGTTTATCTCTAGAATACAGGAAAGTGACAAAATCCATGTTAATTAAATACTCCTGTTAACTGGATAATTTTCATTGGCAAAGTGGCTATTCAATTAACAGGGTTACATTGTAGTGAGGAAAGCGGAGAGTGAATTTCAACCGGATTGCGACTGGGTCACGATCCAGTCGAAATGTTTTCTCGGTTCCTGTAATCCCAGTTCAGACAGACGCATTTTGGTCGAATCTAGTCTAACTGTATTAGATGTGTCTCCAATCGCACCTAATACCCGTTGATTCATGCGCACGCATTATCACAGAATGTAATTCAATTGCACGGTATACTTGAAACAGTCGTCTTGGGTTGTCAACACTTTCCCTACTGGGCCCGCCTTGGACATTCCTAACATAACCAATTTGAATCAATTGTAATTAGGATTTCCTAATTAGCATAAACCAGGTGCATTAAATGCGTCGCTCTCAGGCGAAGATTCGTTTGAAATGCAAGTGAAAGATTTATTTCATTCAGACAGACGAATAATCGCCGCATATAATTCAAATGTTACCTAATATTAGGGATGGTTTTCTCCAAAATGCGTCCCACAGAATTGGGCGTAATCACAGTCACGTAAGCCTTTTTAACATCAACAATAGTATGTCAGGGGCTTTTCGCCTCCATTGGCAGGACCCCGGTGCAGGACCCCGGAAGTGACGTCATGTCACGTGACCTAGCGGCGCCATGTTGTGTTGTCATGGTAACCTGCGTGAGCGGCCATTTTGTGACGTCATCTCCATAGTGATAGTGGTGTTAGTGCACATGCGCAGCACGTGTTGTTAGGGTGATACGTGTTTCCGTCGTCCATTTTGTATACTGGAGGCCGCCATCTTGGTTTCTATGGCAGCACGTGGTTGCTATGTTACCCATTTTTCTGCAATGGGACGGGGTATGTTCGGAGAGTATGTTCGATTGAATCGGAGTAAATCTAATTACCACAAACATCCCGACAATTCCTCCAAATCACCAAAATCCACAGAAAATCACCGAAATTGACTTTATTTGATACGGATTTCCCATTTTATCGGCTTAGTACGTAGTGCTATAGTACCGATGGGTCCCCTGGGGGTGTGTTCGATTGAATCGGAGTATCACGAAATACCCAAATAGACCCCAATAAGTTGTATTATTCCGAATTCTTACAGAATTCACTGCTTCTGTCTATTTATACAATAGTTTTCGTCTACCTTACCATGTTCCTTTGTTCTGGAGTATACTCCAGTAGGGTAGAAGAGCCAATCAGTTGGAACAGATTTGCTTATTATTACTATATTTAGCTATTGTGGTCTATTCTTTTTAGTTCTGACCCTGTTCCGTGTGCTTTTGTTGTTTCATTTATCCCTTTTGAAAAACATCTGTAGCTATGAAATCCCTTTTTGGTCGTATGTGCTTATGTGCTAGGGCACATTGTGTCACATTGTGCCTTTTCACATAAGCACATATCGGCACATAAAGCATGTGCTTATGTGCTAGGGCATCCTAACAACACGCGCTGCGCATGCGCACTAACACCACGTATCACTATGGAGATGACGTGACAAGATGGCCGCTCACGCGGGTTACCATAACAACACAATCAATATGGCGCCGCTAAGTCACGTGACATGACGTCACTTCTGAGGTCCTGCGCCGGGGTCCAGCCAATGGGAGGTGAAAAGCCCCTGACATACTACTATCAACAGTTACCATAAATACTTATCTTCTTGGCTTTGCTTGACACTTTCTGTTAACAAATTGTTTATTTATTTTTGGGGATTTAACGGCCTTTTCAACAGTCAGTGTCATATCGTGTTGGGCATTTTTATGAGTAGATGAAGTCGGACTATCCGGAGAGAACCATCGAGCAATAGCGAGTAACTGTTTGGCTATACTTTTACTAACTCAGTACAAGCAGGGTTATCATTGATTGAAGGCACTGTGCCGTAGTCGCACCATACGTCTCAGAGCACAGTGGCACCGGGCTCCCACATAGGCAATCGGGTTGTAGTATTTTCCCCAAGAAAAACATCATAGATAACACGGGTTGGAATGGAACCGTCGACCTTTTGATCTCAGGCCCAATGCTGTAACCGATGAGCCACCGTGCTTCCCTGAAAACAGTCTGAAGAACAAATCACCTTCTTATCCTGAAACCATTCTGAATATCTCATCAATGCCGTTTGTTTTCGGTCACTTCCTTTTTGACTGACCTCAGCCTTTCAATCATCTAATACTTCTCCATTGGCCCTCTTTAGAGTATAAATGTTTACTCAACTTTCTCCCTGCTCTTTGGAAACCTCTAGCTCATTCATGCCCAGGTGGAATAGTACCGCTTGGTGCTGGTACTGGGCCTCTCCTGTTCTTCAAGAATGCATTTGGAATTGCATCCGCCTTTTTGTTTTTCCATTCGGTAATTTAGAGACAAACGCTCCTCTACTCAGACTTCCCTACATAAAAAGTCCATTTCCCTTTTGCAGTCTGGTGACGTCACTTTGCCCCGTCACATATCAATATTTATATTTATTAGATATGATTCTTTTCCGTAATTGTCCATTATCAAACTCGGCTGACATGGCTGACATGTGGCTGTCATGACGCCGATGTCGGCCGATATTAACCAAGTTATAGTTGTCCTCCTTGAAGCGTTACTGGGCTCAACAAATTTGTTTACTCGAAATGTTCACAGTTATTCGTAGAACGCAGTCAGGAAAATTGGCGTTATCAAGCATGGTGGAGTGATTTGAAGAGTTTTGTTTGATGAGGAATTAATGATGACAGTAAGTATGATTAGATGGATGAAGAGGAAAAAGAAGAGAGTTGTAAAGAAAATTCATCACAAACTAAAATTTAGAGTTGTAAGCGGAGATTCGTCAAAGTGGAAGAAGAAAATGGTGATTTTATGTTTTCCTCACTGGAGTGTGATATCATTTATATCTTCAAGGCAGTATACATAAAGAAATAAATAATGTGTTTTGTCAATGTTTATCGGTTTTTCCGATTAACCCTTTACCCAACGTAACGGCCAAAACCGGCCAGCGCTATTCTCAAAAATCGCCAATTGATTTTCATTATTTTTTTCATTTTTTGTCTCAAAAACATAGGTTATGACCCCTCGTTGGAACGAGCTCGTGGAGCTCGTTCCAACGAGGGGTCATAACCTATGTTTTTGAGACAAAAAATGAAAAACATTAGTTATTCAAGAATTATTTTTGCAAGTGTCGTCTGCTTTTCAGGTTAGGTAAAGGGTTAACTGTCATTGTGTTGAAATTATAATGAGAAGCTTATCAGAACTCCGATATTGTTAGAATTGAAAGATATTTCCATCAGTTTAATGTCTTTATTATTTATAAATAATATTTTGTTACCACTTTCGAAGATTACTTGGAAGCATTCTAAATAAAAATAATAACTCGCTATTTTTATCACAATCACGCTTTATCACGTGGAAAATATGCAAATAAACAAATTGGGCAAGAACAACAGAACCTTTTATGCTTTACAGTATCGGCGAAGTGATACCAACTTAGCAGGTCGAATAGTTTTACACGTATCGTTAGAGATGACTTGATTTCAAATGTTTAAAGAAATGGCTGATGTTCCAGTGGCTGCAGGCTAAGAATATGGATATTGTGTTTCTTTCGCCTCGCGTGGTTCTGCCCAGCCTTGTCTGTACTACTACAGTCATAACATAGATGCGCCAATAATGTCTCCACACTCTATCACACTTTACTGGATACAAATTGACGACAAAACCAATGTAACTAAGCTTGGAAATATGCAGTCTGTCATTTTCAGAATGAGTTCCCAGAGGGTGAATTTTCGGATGGTATCCCATACAGTGGGCTAGAACCCCCCCCCCCCCCCCCCCCCCCACACACACACACACAATTTATCCTCTGGGTGGCTCTTTATGTTTAGGCCTGAGATTCGGATTGAGGTTCACTGAGAGTAAATATAGTAATGCTACCCTGCAAATTCATCCTCTAGGGACCTAATTCTGCAGATGCTCAAGGAGTTGGGAGATGATGAACTCACGCGGAGCAATGAGAGGGTACCGGTAAGGATATCAAAATCCCAGGGATATGTTTTGCAGATGAGATGACACTATGGTCCGATAGTGAAGAGGAGCTGGAGTAAATGCTGGCAGATTTGGGGAAATATGGGAACAAACGGGGGTTTGAACTGAATGAAAACAAAAACAAGGTTATACACGTGGGCCTTAACATGGAGCCAACTTGAATGTGGAGGGTGGGGGATTTCTCTGTTCCAGAAGGTGACAGCAAACAGTCACAGCTTAGGAGAGACGGGTGACTATGACCATTGTGCTGGTTGCAATGAGGGGCCATGAGCAATGTTTTAGAGGCAAAAATATAAAAAATAATAAAATCAGAATGGTGAATTTTGTGAATAGCTATGGATGTATATGTATATTTCCACACAATCATGTTCTAGAGGCATTTAAAATGTTGGTTTCTGATCCCCCACTAGACCATTGCGCAATTTCAAACAACAATGGCTGAAATACCTAGGCCTGAATCCTACAGCTTTTGTCAGAGTCCTCCCCTCCATGTCAAGTTATAGGCTTTTTTAACATTCAGGAAAAAACAAAATGTCCTTTTCGTATTAGTTTTCGTTGATTCTATCAGTTGAGATAGCGCTTTGTGACTCTCCTTCTTTTCCTGAAACCGTTATGAATCTCCGCCAAAAATCGATTCTCATCGATCACCCCCTTTGTAGTCTCCCATATAGGACTTTGCAGAAAACTTTCGTAATATTGCTACCGACTGAGATTCCAGAGTAATTGTCCAGTACTTCCTCGTCTCCATTTTTGTCTATAACTGTTTGCTTGCTTTCTAGCCGCTCTTTGTCTTGTTTGTATATGACTAAGTTGAATCTGTTTCGTATTGATTATGAAAAGAGTATGAGTTTTTGTGTGAGGCAGAGTTTTAATCACAAACGGACGAGTTACTGGGGTTCGAAAGTTTTCTCGTAAATAGCGAGTACGACGACCGTTATTCATTTCTTTACTTTCAGAGGGTTTTTTACAATGTATAGACACTTTATACATTTGTGGTCATACCTACAGTTAAAACTAAAAGTCCTGTCACGAACTATGCGCTTATCTGGGCTTAATTGCGCGTAGGAATTGCACGTAACTGCCATATCGAATGGCATCCAAAGCACGGCAGGTTAACCTTGTTACTCATAGCAAACACAGGCAATGTTTCTGTCAATGGACCTCCGGGTTACCTGGAGGTCCATTGGCTGAAACATTGCTTGTGCACAGGCCATATGTACAGAATTTGATAGCCTTACTATGGTCATAACGCGTAGATTAACGCACAGATTTAATTGTAGGCGAACGTGAGCTTCCCTTGCCGATGGGTGTTTGTCATGGGTGTTTGACTATTAGGTAATCCCCCACCTGTTAAAGCATAGCAATATTATTGCTCTTAGCCAGACAATGCAAATTCCGATTTTTTTGTTGAGTTTCATAATGTGAGACGTTTCATCGCTATGAGGCACATTGTTTCCGCAGTTTGACCGAATTACAATAATTAGTGATATATTTTGGAAATATCGGGGAATTTTATCAGCCTTTCTTCAACACACGTTCAATCTTTAGCTCTGCGTTGTTTAATCAATTCAATTTACTGACACGAAATGCCTATCTCTTCAAGCCAGAAACATTACAAAGCAATCAACCCTAGATGTATTAGGTTTTGAAACCTAAAAAAATGATTAATTCTTACAAAATACGGCTATAAAGCCGCAAAGCCCTCAATTAAAACTTCACCTTACGAAATTGCGATATCCGACCAGCGCTGTTTCCAAACATTTGCATTCAAATTTGACTATTTTTTTTTTATTTTTATCTGCAAAGTATAGTTCATGGCTTCTCATTGGAACGAGCTCGCGTTGAGCTCGTTCCAATGATGGACCATAGGCTATGTGTTTGAGACAAACAAATAAGATATTTAGTTTTCCAAGAAAATATGTGTAGAAATGCCGTCATCTGGTCCTGTAAAACAAAGGGTTACATAGTCTCAGCAAACATCTTTTATCACAACTCATTCGGCCTGTCATAAACGACTATATTGATTTATGGAAATAGATGTCTGGCTTCATTTATTCTATATTTTATTGTATTCCAGTGTGAGAAATGTCATAGCTTAAATCTACGAGAAATGTGTTTTGCATGGGGATATTGTTATATTGTATTTCTCGTTTGGCTAACATTGGCAGTGTTTCGACGATATGAGTATTTTCAAGTTCTAACTTTTTATGACCGATTGCTAAATGGGCTTGAGCGTACGCGTGCATGTTTAAGCTAATGTAGTATTCAGTCTACCATCACCTGGTTAATATAGTCACTTAAATTGTTAATGCCACGAGCTCTCAAAGGAACATGAATAATAATTGGGTTTTGCTGTTTTCATGTTAACTGTCGGAAACCGAGGCTTGTCGTTGCTGGGGGAAGTAGATTCACGCAGCGTATTCAGCCAAAAATCAAGGAGCGTCGCCTGAATTCGTGCGTCAACGTATGTCTCTCCGTGACGAACCCGCCCGTTTTACTTTTGTTGGGGTGGTTCTTATCCTGAAGGGGCCAATGACTTTTCCTCGAAAAGCATAAATCAACAGGGGTTCACTGAAAACAACAAGTTTAATACATATACACATAAATACATACAATAATTTGTGACTTACATGGAATCCAATGAATATGAAAAACAAAGCGTCAATCACCCCCTACCCACGCAGTTTTTGAGTCAGACGTGGAACTCCATGACATTTCCCAAAATACCATGGTATACCAGAGTATTTTGGGACAATGGCACAGTGTAGCATTGACATTCTGTTACCTGTTAGGACCAAAAAATAACAACATATTTTATTATATATATGCTTGCCTGTGAATTATCGCGAATTATGTAAAAGATATTTCTCTATATCCATCGACTCGATGGATATCGAGAAATATTTCTCAGTAGCTTCCTAAATGACGTCAAGCTTCGGCACATGGCGTCACCTTGAACGTCGACTTGAAGGAACGATCAGCAGATCTTTGTTATTGTCTTGAAACTGTTTGCAGTCAAATTGGGCTGAATATTGCGCAGTGAAATGTCTCGTAGCACATGGTAAAAAGAAAATCTAGGCTATTTTAGTGAATATCGGGAATTATCTCATGAGTGTGGACCTGAAAGTTTTATTTTTCACGAGCGCTTAAACTTTCAGGTCCACACTCGTGAGATAATTCTCGATATTCAATAAAATAGCGTAGATATCCTCTATGTATTGAGGAATAAATAGTTAGTGAGAACTTTTATGAGACAAAGTCGCCAGAAGTGTTTAGATTATTCTGTAAATCAACCTAGTGGATACACATGAAGAGAAAATGTTGTTTAAATGAATAAAATCAATTTAAAATAATACTTCCAGGTCCACAGGCTTCGGCGCATAATGTCGCATTGAACGTCGCCTTGAAGGAGCGGTCAGCAGGTAGATATAACCTATTCCATGCATGGACTCACTGTGCCTGAAATATGATATTTCGTCCTTCTTGGTGTGGAACAATATAGAAATCCAATCAAAAAGTGAAAATATATACTGTTTACCGAACCAAATTTAAAAGAAAATCTGATCCACCATTACTGCGCATGTAATTAACCGTTTACCCAATGCAGACGATACCAAAACCCATTATTTTAATTACTGTTTTTTTATTTTTTTCTAATTTGTTCAAATTCAATAAAACCATATCATGTGACCCCCCTCATTGGAACGCATTCGACAAGCTTATTCCATTGGGGGTTCTGTTGATATGTTTTGAAAAAAAAACAATTTTCAAGTGCTAAGTTAGTGAATTACGCGGGTGGATGCGGTCGAATCATTTTAAACGGTTAAGAAATCAGATCATTGATTTGTTTAAGATACTCGGTTGTACATGTGATGCGAAATGTTGAATATTTGAATGATATATGCCACTTGCCTTCTGTCTGACGCGAATATCCTGTCATGAGGATGAAAATCTTTCCAGCATGTACTGTCAGTCCTGTTTCTCTCTCTCTCTCTCTCTCTCTCTCTCTCTCTCTCTCTCTCTCTCTCTCTCTCTCTCTCTCTCTCTCTCTCTCTAGTTCTCTCACACCTTCGAGTCACGCAGAGAAAGATGAGTGAAAAATGTTTTCAAAATGAGCTTGAAAAAGTATTAAATAATACCAACTGCTTGTATCTGGAAACGCATGGTAAGCTTCGAAAATGACTACAGTATCGCGAAAGGACATGTTCCATTGATTGTATGTTTTGTTCAGAATACTACTAACGTAATGAAGACTGTTTAAGGACTATACCCCACATTTCAACCAAAATGCAGAGTGCCAAAACACACAATTGAAACATTTCGGATGTTGATGTTTCATATCTGTTGGATCAGGGCTATTTGATTAACACGTCAGTGATAAATGAAAAGACCAATAATGGATTTTGAAGTGAAAAAATCACTTTTACTTATCGAATTTAAGGTGCTATATAAGTAATGGAATTTTGTTTATTTTGAAGTTTCTACCGCTCATATTCCTTCAATTCAAATTAAATATACACAAATTATACATCAAAATGAAGGTCGTGATGTATAGAACACGAAACGCATACGTAATCAACTCATAGAGTTGACAGCAGGCACCTCAGGTTCCTGGAAGTCTGCTACCGTATTCGTACCAGAACTGATAACAAAATAATGTTGCATGAGAACAACTTGTGGCCAAAATGTGCTTCACATATCCAAGAACAAATCTAGGCATTCAAAACCCTTTCGAATGCAGCGGTAGGACTGCATTTGGGAGAAGGACAACACTGTCTGCATTTTGTATTGAAGATGGATTCCATGCGCAAATCACTCGATACCACGAATTTCCATAAAAACAAAGTCGTAATTTTTAGAAATTTCACCAGGTGTCATGATACATTGCATTGAATATGGCAACTTTGCAGTCTATATATAATGATAGTATGCTGTATTTAGGTGATCTTTCTCATTATTTGATTTTAGACGGCGTTGTTTTCGATGCTTTTCCCGTCCGATGACGTAGACCGGAAATCGAAAGTAAGAATATATATAAACAAAGCAGTCACTTTGAGAATTTACCCCATGCAGCTCTGCCGCTGTGTTTTGAAGGATTTTGATGCCCAAGCTTTGTTCTTGGATATGTGAAGCACATTTGGTCACAAGTTGATCTCAGGAAATATTATTTTATTATCAGTTCTGGTGCGAATACGGTAGCAGACTTTCAGGAACCATTAATGCATACTGTCAACTCTATGATTTGATTTCATATATTTTTCGTGTTCTCTATCGCCCAACCTTCATTTTGGTGAATAATTTGTGTATATTTAATTTGAATTTAAGGGGTCGTCCAACGTAACTTTGGACATTTTTTGGAAAATATTCACAATGCCTTAAATGCGAATTAAAGCGGTGAATAACAACATATTATATACCAAAATAATGACAAAAGTATACAAAATCCGAATTTATCCACTTTTTCAAAAATATTTTTTATTTTTTTGCTTTTGATGAAAAGGAAATTGCTAGCCGCATACGTAACCGTCAGGATTAACAAGGAATAGATCGGTAACACGAATGTCTGAGTTGTAAATAAAAGACTCCACACTTCATACTCGGAGAAAGCATATTTATCATTTCATCACCAACGTGGTGATAACACTCAGGGGAAAATGGATGACCACAAACGCTTAATTATGTTCGGGCGACATGTTTGTCGTTGACAATGTGATCACATGGATTTGGCGCAAAGTTGTGAGATGATTTGATTTCCCACGATCTGAAATCTTCAAACATTTCACTGCTGTTTTTGAATCTAGCAGGCGATGTAATGTACAACTCACGACACATTATTCATAAGAAACTATTTAACTGACAATGTGATAATTGCGAGATACAGTCCATAGCAGTGCTGTGGAGATCAAAATCTGTACAATGTGACGCAAGTGTCAGCAAGGGATTAATACGCCACCGATTCCAACTACTATTATTTGGTTGGTGACGATGATCAAAACATAAAGGTAGAAAATTATATTTGTAAACAAAATATATTCACATCAACATACATTACAGTCCTCACAATTGTATATTTACGACAAAATAATTTTACTGTCGCCGAACTATATTAGTGACGTAAAGAAAGGTTGATGAAGTCTGCTACGAAAAAAGAAGACCAATGTCAAGGAGAATTATCAGAAAAGTTTCTTCCTGTTCACCAAATATACTGACATGTCGTACCATCGTAAATTTAAATATCTCCCTCGCACAACCACATTGTGTATAAGACGGATCAACGTCGATTGTGAGCGCCGTTAGCAATATAAGGTTGCGAAAATCTATGTCTGTTGGCACTGTGTGGACAGAAATAGCAAAAAATCCGCTAAGCGGACTAAATTTCCACATGAAAATGTTGAATTACCGAAATGAGACCACAACGTGTCATAAGTGTTCAGATAAATGAATATAATAACCAACACATTTCCGATATTGTTCAGGCAGGTAGCCTTTCGCCTATAAAATTAGTATTGGTAAGCAGATCAGTTATTAATGTTCTTAAATCTCATGACAAAACAACAGTCAAGTCTCCCCAAACAGCAACTATGGAAAGCCGATAGTTCCACAACAAATGAAGCATACCAAATCATGTACATAAATGAATTGGGAGCCAGGATTCCTAACTAAGTGTAGCCGATTGGTGAAAGTATTCTGCATGCAGGACAGGTCATTTTTGTTGTTTTAGCCACACTTGAACATTCAAATGACACTTGGCAGCTGTCATTGCTCATGCAACCCCAGAAATGGACACATATGACACTAAATGATGATGTTTGGCAGTTCACCCTTTTTTTAGTGTATCAATCTCTCGTATTTTACCAATTTGATACAGATTTCATGCAAAGTGGCACAGGATTGTGGGGGTATGGTCACAGGAGATTCACAAAAGCCACATTGAACATTCTTCGTTTTTCATTGATGCACTTTCTCATGACTCCATACTTATTCTTCTGAACTGTGTGGATTTGACTCTTGGTGAACTTCATAAAAGGTAAACAAACACAAGGAAAATGGCATCCCTTTTGAAATGTAGGCATCCTAAATTACAATTGGTTTTGTGGTCTATTCCTTGCAAGAGTGATAAAAAGATTCCTCCTAGTCTGTACTAGAAGGATTGCAGAATTGAACTATTCAACAAATTTAAGGTATTTTATTGTCTAAAATTTGGTCGGTTACTTATGCCATAGCAGAATTTCAGGCGGTGCTATCTACCATACGGCAGCAGTTCCATTGCAAATTTCAGTTTCCTCACGTTCTATGTTCTATTCCAAACATTTTGGTATATAATTTACTGGGGTTATTCATTTTGGGCCTTATTTTGACATGGAAGAACATTTCCTGAAATTTGACCAAATTTACGTTGGACGTCCCCTTAAGGAATCTCAGAGGTGGGAATTTCAAAATAAACAAAATTCCATTACTTATATAGCCCCTTAAAAAACAGCAACAGCTGAATACGTGTGAAATATCTCCTAAATAGTTGAACCAAAATATTCTGTGAACATCCATCTAGTGGCAATTACCAACTAAATAATTTTTAAAAATATCTAAATAATTTAAAAAATGAAAAGATGTTGGATTGGATTGTCATATGTTTGGAAGGGAAACTCCTTTCCATTACTGAGTATCAAGTGGCAATCAGTTCTACTGTAATCATACATGTTTGTTATTGTTTGGCCACACAGACCAGTTACAATGACTCTGTGCATGTGTATTGGTTAAGTGTCTTGGGATTTTAAGGATGTCCTGTATCTTCTGTAAAACAAAATGTAGATAATTTACCATTTTTGTGCCAATTTTAAAATACTTTGCTGGGGTTTTAAAATTATTTAATTGGTAATTGCTGCTAGATGAATGTTCACTGAATATTTTGGTTCAACTATTTCAGTGATATTTCCCACATATTCAGCTGTAGCTGTTTTTTTTTTTTTAAATTCGATAACTAAAAGTCATTTTTTCACTTCAAAATCACTTTTTGTTCTCTTCATTTATCATCGATGTTTTAATCAAATAGCCGCGATCCAAAAGATATGAAACATCAACATCCGAAATGTTTCAATTATGTGTTTAGGCACTGTGCATTTTGGTTGAAATTTGGGGTAACATAGTCCTTAAAAGAATATCGCGAGTAGCGAGTTCTGTAGGCATGGGTTTCTTTTGTTTTGTTTTTTGTTGTTGTTGTTGTTCGGTTGATACTCTAATGAATCGAGACGTTATTTAAACAGGTGTTTGTTTACACAACTGCATGTGACATGGAATATTTTTCATGGGTTATATAATCCAATGGACATATTTGGTGGACCGCTCTGTTGGTGCAGTTGAGTGGTGGGTGAATTGAGGGATGGGTATCAGTGACGATGGGATGCAGGGGATGGCCATCCCTTTGGGTTATTCTATACTCTCCCAAAAAAGAAAGTGTGCATGCTAAAAAATAACACTAAAAAAAGATATATATCATTTTCATTCATGGAAATTTTATTCAATCACAGAAGAATCAATTTGTGATCAACACGAGAAACTTCATTACGCTACGACGAATACTTTTGGTGCCATGGAGAGTCAAAGACACTTAAGGGTCAAACACAAAAGTCACACTCATTATCTGGTATGACCTCCGTCTGCATCGACTACTGCTGTGCATCTACGCCTCATGGAAGCGAACAAGTTAACATGGAAGTGTTGTGGGATGTTGTTCCATATTCTGATAACCTGTCTTTGGAGTTCCACAAGCGTTGACGGTGCATGGGGAAGCCGGCGTAGCTGACGTTTCATTTCGTCCCATACGTGCTCAATGGGTAAGATATCGGGCGAATTTGCGAGCCAGGGAAGAACATCCACTTGTTGTTGCTGCAGATACTGTTGAACAACACGAGCTGCGTGGGGTCGGGCGTTGTCCTGCTGTAGAATGACGCCGGGGCCGTGACGTTGCAGAAATGGGACAACAACAGGTGTAAGCACTTCATCACGATATCTGGCTGCATTGAGATTGCCATCAATAATGACCAGCTCAGTTCTGTTACGGGCAGTGATGCCACCCCACACCATGAGAGACCCTCCCCCATAACGGTTTCGCTCCACGACACATGGATCTGCGTAGCGTTCGTTTCGACGTCTGTACACTCTCTGGCGGCCATCTGATGATGAAAGATGGAAACGACATTCATCTGTGAATAAAACACGTCGCCACCAGTGTAAGGGATGCCTGAGATGTTGTCTGCACCACTGCAGTCGAGCACGACGATGACGTAACGTCAAAATCGGACGAATTGCAGGTCTTCGAGGACGTAAGCCGTATTCTCTCAGCCGGTTGATTACTGTTTGATGATGTATCCGTCTCAGGTTAGGGATGTTCCTGGCTGTCGTCGTTGCCGTTTGTTACCGGTTCCGGAGATGGACGACACGGATATACCGATCTTGTGCAGGGGTGGTAACTCGGGGTCTCCCGAGCGGGGTCGGTCTCGAACGTCATCATGTTGTGCATGTCGATGGACTAGCCTGTCTACAGTGTTACGGTGGCAGTCCAAATGCTGGGCAACCTCTCTATGTGTTCTGCCATCTCCAATCATACCCAGGGCAAGGAGACGTTGATTCATTGTCAATCTTGGCATGCTAATGTGGAGTCGTTTTAACAGCAGCGCAAGTTTGAATGTGAACGATATGAAGGCCTTACTTTAGTGTTTAAATACCCAAGGATTCACACTGCTGCATGAATTTTCAGACTCTCCACGTGCAAAACATGCCTTTTCACAAACGTGCAGCACATCATTTAACGTTAATGCAATTTTAACAGGGAAAGCTGTTTTTGTGTTCAATATAACTTATTCATGAACAAGTTAACACTCTTTACACCTACGAAATTATTTTTTTGGAGTTTGATCAATTTCTGCAATGCACACTTTCTTTTTTGGGCGAGTATAGTATATTCTGAATAAATCTACAATTCTGTTGTGTGTTGTTGTTTGTTTTTTGTTTTGTTTTGTTTTTGTTTTGTTTTGTTTTTTTCTTTTTCTTTTTCTTTTGGGGGGGGGGGGGGTGTTGTTTTGCTTTTTGTTTCTTTCCAAATGACATCGAATAAGCATTCAGTGGAACAAAGTAGCGTGAAAGACAAATTAAGTGAACACCAACATTGAGCCTATTTTTCTTGATGTTGTCGTTTATTGGATTGAGGCTGCTCCCTTGATAGAACGTGTACTAAAATCTAGATATTCTGGTAGAAGGTTAAAAAGATCTTTGCACGGAAAAAAATAATTTAATTTCTGTTGGCGGGCAAAGTCATTGAAAATGTCATTTCAGCTATTTGGCGTATTTTCAATTCAATGGGTTTTTTAATCGCCATTATTCGTAACTAGTAAAAAAAACAACCAGCTTGCAATCCGAAAATACACGCATTAAACACATCAGCACGCCAACCAAACTCATCAAACGGGAAATTCAATGAGATTGGCGGTCCTCTAAACTGAAAACCCTAAAGCTACATTCAAAGCAGATTTCATTACGTCACAATCTTTATTTTACAGTTTATTATAATAATCCTTTAGACAAATTCATCCAGCGTCTTACATAACAGCTTTGTTGTCTTTTTTATAATTTTCTCGCGTGCGTAGTGGCCCAGTGGTGACGGCACTGAACTTAAATCCTTTACCTAACATGAAAAGCAGACAACACTTGCAAAAACAATTCTTGAATAACTATTTTTTAGCTCAACTTGACAAAGTCAAGCTGAGCTATTGCCATCACTTCTCGTCCGTCGGCGTATGTACGTACGTACATACATACGGTTGTACGTACGTACGTACGTTAGTACGTGCGTGCGTACGTACGTACTTTAGTACGTACGTCCACAATTTCCTTTGGCGCACCTCACAGGTGGCATTTATGATCAGATCGCTTTGAAACTTGGTATGCTTGTTTGGGGTGCCCTCTAGATGGGAGCAATCGATTTTCTTCAATTTCCGTCAAAAAATGTTCCCGCGGCCAATTTTCTTATAACTTAGTTTAGTCAGACCTCAATATTTCCCTTTGGCACACCCTAGAGGGCACATTTATGATTGGATTGCTTTAAAACCTGGCATGCTTGTTTAGGGCGACCTCTAGATGGGAGCTATCAATTTTCTTCAATTTCCGTCAAACAATGTTGCCGCGACCAACGTTCTAAGAAATTAGTTTAGTCAGACCACAATATTTTCCTTTGGCACACCCTACAAGGCACATTTATGATTGGATTGCTTTGAAACTTGGTATTCTTGTTTGGGGTGACCTCTAGATGGGAGCTATCGATTTTTGTCTATTTCCATCAAAAAATGTTGCCGCGGCCAACGTTCTTAGAACATAGTTTAGTCAGAAGACCTCAGTATTTCCCTTTGGCACACCCTACCGGGCACATTTATGATCGGATTGCTTTGAAACCTGACATGCTTGTTTGGGGTGACGTCCAAATGGGAGCTATCGATTTTTTTCCATTTTCGTCTAAAAATGTTGCCACGGCCAACGTTCTTAGGACTTACTTTAGTCAGACCTCAATATTTCCCTTTGGCACGCCCTACAGGACACATTTATGATCGGATTGCTTTGAAACCTGGCATGCTTCTTTAGGGTGACCTCTAGATGGGAGCTATCGATTTTCTTCAATTTCCGTCAAAAAATGTTGCCCCGGCCAACGTTCTTAGAACTTAGTTTAGTCAGACCACAATATTTCTCTTTGGCGCACCTTACAGGACACATTTATGATAGGATTGCTTTGATACCTGGTATGCTTGTTTGGGGTGACCTCTAGATGGGAGCTATCGATTTTTTTTTCCATTTCCGTCAAAGAATGTTGCCGCGGCCAACGTTCTAAGAACTTAGTTTAATCAGACCGCAATATTTCCCTTTGGCACATCCTACAGGGCACATTTATGTTCGAATTGCTTTGAAACCTGGCATGCTTGTTTGGGGTGACCTCTAGATTGGAGTTACCACTTTTCTTCCAATTCTGTCCGTCACAAAATGTTGCCACTGGCAACGATCTTGAACTAAGTTTAGTCAGGCATCAATATATTCCTTTGGCATGCCCAACAGGGCACATTTATGATCAGATCGGTTTGAAACTTTGTATACTTGTTTGGGGTTACCTCTAGATGGGAGCTATTGATTTTCTTCGATTTCCGCCAAAAAGTGTTGCCACTGACAATGACCTTCGATGAACTTAGTAAAAACTTAGTGCAGTTAAGCATCAATATTTCCATTTGACACACCCTGCAGGGCACATTTAAGATTGGATCGCTTGCAGACTTGGTGTGCTTGTGTGGGGTGACATCTATATGGGAGCTGTCGATTTTCTTTCATTTCTGTCAAAAAATGTTGCCGCTGACCTTTGAACTTAGTTTAATCAGTCCTCAATATTTCCCTTTAACACACCTTTCGGGCACATTTATGATCGGATCACTTTGAAACTTGGTATGTGTGTTTGGGGTGACCTCTAGATATGAGCTATTTTTAATTTCCATAAAAAGTTATTGTCGTTATCACCAGCCATTGGAGTTACTGCATGTGTGCATCAACTTATCCCGTTTTCACTCTCTGTAGGGTATATTTATGAATTTCCATAAAAAACCCCAAAACCATTGCCACAAAGCAATGACCTTCTACTTAGTGCATTTGTGCATTAACATCTTCCTTTGGCATGCCTCAGAGGGTACATTCATTATCAGGTTGTTTTGAACCTTTGTATGCTTATGCAGGGTGACAAAGATAGGAGCTATTGATTTTCTTTTCGCTTCCATTAAAAACTGTTGCTTTTAGCAACAATCTTTTAATTTATTGCATTTGTGCATCAGCATTCTTTGACATAGCCCACAGGCCACATTTATCATAGGATTGTTTTTGAACTTGGCTCATTAGTCAAGAACTCTAGATAAGAGCTGTTGATTAGCATTCATTTCTGTGAAAAAAGTTGCCATTTACAATAACCTCTGAACATACTGCATTTGTGTTTCAACATTCTTCCTTTAGCCAGTCTTACAATTTACATTTAAAAATGCATGGATTACTCTGACGTTGTGAACACACAATGCTGTTATGTTGAAATTTCATCAAATAACATTGGTACCAATGATCTTCAATTTTGCCATTTTATTTATAACTTACGAAGTTCAAGTTTGTCAAGTTGAGCTACAGTGTCATTGACACTTTCATTTTCATTTCTTGTCTCAAAAACATAGGTTATGGCCCCTCTTTAGAACGAGCTAGAAGAGCTCGTTTCAAAGAGGGGTGATAACCTATGTTTTTGAGAAAAAAAAATGAAAAAATAGTGAAAATTAATTGCAATTTTTGTGAATAGCACTGGCCGGTTTTGGGTCGTTACGTTGGGTGAAGGCTTAAAACCGAAAGGTCCACATTTCGCCCCCCCCCCCCCCCCCCCGGGGGAGGCAACTACGTTGTGTCCTTGGGAAAGTCACGTAATCCTGATTGCCCACGTGGTGGCGGTGTATACCAAAGCATACTGCACCTCGATGGTGCACCTGTCATCAACTAATGCTAACACTGTTTGTCCGGAGTTAGTACATTGGGGAGTCTAACAGTTGCTCGGTGGTTCGCTCCGGGTACTTCGGCTTCCTCCACCTTTAAATTGTCCGACACGACGGACCCTGGCTGTTGAAAGTATCGCTAAACCTTACTCAAATAAAATAAATAAATATAATTTTCTCTCCCGAAACAAAACTTATAATACTTCATTGGAACGAGCTCGACGAGCCTCCGTGGCCGCCAATCAATCACATGAACGACTTTGTCGTCGTCGTGTCTATTGGTCCATAGGTGCGTGGTATAGTTGCTTCATTTATTTATATGTATCGAATTGGCATGGTGTCTTAAATGTTAAACGTGTACAGAGTAAAGAATGGGTCTTTAGATACACGTAGGCCACATGAGCTGAATTGAAATGGATCAGTGTGAGCATGGTTCGGAGTATATACAAATTGCTGTAACAATCAATTCGTCTGGGCTGCCACATTCCGTCGAGTTGACGAGACCAGCATCGGCGTCTTGTTTGATCTGGCTGGTCTGATATCGCCAACGAGGCGGAATATGACAACCCAGTGTCATTGGCTGTTGTATAATATGTTTATTATATGGCAGTGGGTATAAAATTATTTATTTCGACACCTGAAATGTAAACAAAAGGAAATTATGGACGTTTCTCCAAAGTGTTCATCGTAAAGTTACTGGAGTTTTCACTTCGTGTGTGACACCTGCTCAGTGACACCACGCAGGCCTCGTTTGAGGCAGGCATGATATGAATTTGGGATAGCTGAGCTTCACGTCTTCGGCGAATTGGATTTGATAGACACACTACGAGGAGCTATTTGTGGTAGTCGAAGAATAGACTTGGTTATCGCGTGTTCCCTTTCGCGCATTTCTGTCATTGAGCCCTGTTCAATTAGGTCGGAATTTGGGAAACAATTATATTTCCCTCGTTGTATCCACAGCTTCTTCACCAAGATTTCATCATTACCTGAAAAAAGAATGTTAATTGCCAATTCTATTTTGGGATATGTCTCTTCAGTATACTTGACACAGAGTTTCGAGTAACGAATTGGCCATGTAATTGCAGATAGATGAACATAAAAACTGGTGCATGTATAAGAATATAGAGCGTGTAGCACTGAATGTTATTTCTGAAACTTCAGAAACAGTTGATTTTGTGGGGGACGTGACAGCCGGTACTTATTCCCAGTTCCTTATACGACATTCGTTATCAACCGATCGCATCGGTTGATAACGAAAGTCGAATAAGGAAGAACTGGGAATAAGTAACGGTTGTCACGTCCATGGTTCTGTGTTATTTATCTTTTTTCTTAATTCTTTATCTTGTATCACCAGAGCATGTACAGACCATGATCAACTTTCGAATCAAAAACACAAATTTACTGTTATTCTATTGCATTCAAAATCTACTATTCGCATTTTGTCCAATTTAATTTCAATTGTTTCAAACTTGGCATATTTCTTCATTCGTCGTGTGACAGCAAGACCCTCTTATAGAAGTTGTTAACAAGTTGCCTCTGTTCATTGTTTTCCTCCATTGTTTAAGCTCTCTTCACTAAGTTAATAAGGCATACCATTAAGACCCAGTGAAAGCTTACTTTAATCTTTATAGCAAGTAAACTTGTTATGACATGACACATTTATTATATTGTATATATTGCCTTGATCACAAATAAGAATTCAGTTATAGTTTGGATTTCCAAACGTTACTCTGCTTCATTTTATTGGGAAATCCCATGAGCTATTACTGTAAAATTGTTCGGATATCCAACAAGTCCGGTTATTAAATGTTGGATCACTGTTAGATATTTAGAATACCAGATTCGCTATTAAATTGTTATCATCGTTAATTTGTCTCCGAGTCATCAGTTGAACACCATTGTTTCACAGCAGATATCGACGGTCGTTCCCTTCGGTTATACTTGTTCCCATGTTGTTCAGCAAACACTACATGTTTGTACGTTCGTTGGGTTTAACGGTACTTTTTGTAGTTAGGATCGTGTCCGACAGTTTTATGCGTGGGGGAAGTAGCAGTACCAGCAGAAATCCACAGAGCAGCGGTGTATAAATGTCGGAGTCTTCAACTTACTAACTCTGTACAAAAAGGATTACAGACTGTGCACCCCTACTCCTACCTGGGCTGTTGGGACTACATGTCTTACCCAATTATACAACACAGATAATGTGGGGATTATTACTTATTTATGTATTTATTGGTGTTCAACTTCACATACTTATGCACAATGGCTAATCGTGACCGTGACAGTTTTACGGGTGGAGGAAGCCGGAGTACCCGGAGAGAACCACCGAGCATCAACGATCAACTGTCAGCTCCTCAGCATTCTAACTCTGTTCAAGCTCCGCTCAAGCAGGGTTATAGCAGTCGAAGACATGTGCACCGTCGACGTGCAGTACGCCTTATACACGACGTCATCGTACCCACATGTAGGCAACCGGGATAAAGTGCCTTGCCCAAGGACACAACGTGGGTCGTCCCGGACGGTGATCGAATTCGGGACCTCTAACACAGAAGTCCAACCCGTCTACCACTGAGCTAATGTGGGGATGAGGATCGAAATTATGACCTTAACGACCTTCATGTCCAATGCCCTGCAATCTAAAGTCATTTGGGTTAATAAATTAACCCAAGCATCTGGGTTGAGTGACTATGAACCCCACACCTTTCATATTCACTCAACCCAGTTGATTTGGGTTAATTTTTAATCTAATTGATTTTAGAGTGTAAGCAGTGAGCCTCCAGGTTCCTAAAAACTGCATTTAGTGTTACGCTCGGTGAATGTACTTTTTTCAAATTTGACGGGTGGATTTTTTGAATGAAATACCATAGTGTGATTACAAAAGCGGACTGAAAATTACAATCCGATCGCAACTTGGTGTCAATCTGGTCCAATATTTATGTCCGCTTTCCTCCCAACAACGTTGTAAAATCTCATCCGTGGAAAATGAAAGGTGGGAACAGTGAATGCAGGAGCTACTTTCGTTTTTCTTGATTGGGTCTTCAAAAACTTTATTCAGGAAACCTCGGACCATTGTTGTAAGAACGTTGCGACAGATAGCGACCTGATCGAGAAAGAGACCGCTTTTTCGATCTCGGCACTGCATCTGTGCACACTGCTATGCAACAGAAAAAACAGAACACGTGTATCTGCAAAGAGAAGGGCCCTCAGCAGGTGGAGACAGCGCTCATTACAACAACAAGGAAAAGCTAACCAGTTTTAAAATTTGGCCTTAACTAAAATAAATGAAATATTATGTACTCACTGATCCCGTGACCTAGACATTAACTCCTTGCATACCGGGAAAGGGGGGGGGGGGTAGAAGAAAATTGCATGAACATAGGTGGGGTGGGTTGGTGATCAAGTGCCAAATAAAATGTGCGAGAACAGTTGATGCATTTTTTTCCTTTTTCACTGTTATGGCATCTTTTGTGTTCCAAACTGTAACAAAATGTCACCATTTGATCATAAAAGACCATTTAGAAGCAGTATTAACAAAACTAACCCCTTAATACAAAAATATTGGAGAATTTCATCTCAAACTGACTTA
This sequence comes from Pictodentalium vernedei, assembly GCA_031216915.1. Classification (NCBI taxonomy): domain Eukaryota; kingdom Metazoa; phylum Mollusca; class Scaphopoda; order Dentaliida; family Dentaliidae; genus Pictodentalium; species Pictodentalium vernedei. The sequence continues at coordinate 269,821,858 of CM062291.1, read as the reverse complement.
TGGATGGGGGTGGGTGTCCAATATTGAGCGGAAAAAAATTGCCCGACAATTTTCTCCTACTAAAGTCAACAAAAATATCCATTCACAACATAATTCATTCATATCAAGTTTTTTTTAATAGAACATTCTTTAAAATAAAGAATAATATATATAATTTTGTCAACTGTCTAATGAGGCATAACAGCTAGGTGGGACTGATTTTTCAAAATGATAAAATTGAAAATATTAATTTTTATTTCAACAAAAACAAAAAAGTCTGATTTAACAAAAACAAAAGTTTTTTTTGATCGCTATCCTGGAATGCAGATGCGATAACAAAAACAAAAACATAAGGTCTGCCCCTCTTGAGCCAAACAAAACAAGTTCCCATTTACTCAGAGGGGGGGGGGGGGGATTAGGAAAAAATTTGCAAACACCGATGCCGATTTTTTGTTTTTGACCGGTCGGAGGACCCCATGTAATTTTTTTCCAGTTTTACAATTTTTTTCCGGGGTTATCTGAACCACCCACCCCCACTAAATACATGCTTCTGCATCATCCTTCCCACCATACTGCACCATAACCAATTTTATCATACAGTATTGAGTGATTGACCTTGTACAGTAGGACAGGTCTTGAAAGAACATCCGTTTTATCAGACCAAAGTGGTCTCTTAAGGCAGATGGTCTCCCATAACAAATCAAATATAGAGTAAAGCTGGTATGTCCAGGTATGTCCATATAAAACATGGTCTCGAAAGACATCGGTCTCTTAAGGCATGTTCTATTGTAATCCATTAACACTCTTGAATGTCATATCATTAACTTTTTACCTATAGTTATCTCTCCATGTGTTCAGACATGTTGTAGAAACCAACAATATATATGGTATTCGACAGAGTTCAGAGAGCTTTGTAAAATATCATACAATTTGTTTATTTTTTTGACGAAAGTTTGCGTGGGGCATGACTGGGTTGGGGGAGGGAATTTATTACTTATTTTAAGTCCAGCCCTAGAAGGTCTGGTACATGATTTTGTTGACACCTGTGTTCTCATATGTGTTTGAAATAAATTAGCAGTTCAGTCAGGTTCAATGTTTAGTAGTTTTTGTGTTACATACTTCCTACAATGGCAATAAGAGTCATTGGTGTTTTCGTAATAGGTCTGGATACATCGTTGTACAGAATTGTTCCTGCAGCTGAAATCTGTAACTGTTCCTGACGTCACATAATTGTCATTGCTCCTCATCTAAGCCAGCCGATCTCACCAGGGTGAACATATCAGAAATTTAATCAAACGGAACACCCTCAAGATAACTTATCCTTAGAGTGCAGTGTCTGATAATTTGGATTTTCCTGAAAGGAAAATCTATTTGTTATTGCCAAGATTATTATTTGGATTTTCCTGAAATGAAAATCTATTTGTTATTGCCAAGATTATTATTCTTTTTTTTTTTTTTTTTTTTTTTTTTTTTTTTTTTTTTTTGTTTTTCCAACACATCGGGGAAAGAGTTTTCTCGAAAACGGTCTTTAAGATTTTTTTCAAACTTTGCACGATCAATGACGGCCATGAGTTCTAATAAATAAAACCATCAGTATTTGAGGGAAAATGTTTCTTGGTGGGCAAAAACGCCCAAAAACGCCCAAAGCTTCGTAGGCCAATATCTCATGAAAGAAAAAAGCTATCGACTTAATTTTTTGACAGACTTGTCAGAATTACTCTTGTCTAAAACAAATATAATCGGTATTTTTTTCCATTTTTTATGTTTTCTGCCAAAATTTTTCACAAAACGGAAAGTTATCTCAAAAATCGGCCATTTTGGATTGAAATATCGAGATTTAAATATAACGAGACCTCTAAAAGGGTTCCAAATTGAAGGAAGTAATACCGCTTTATAAAAAAAATCGAAAGAATTTCGTTTCGATTTTTCGGTAATCCAAAATGGCGGCCGAAAAATCGAATTTTTATTTTCGGTTATTTATGTGTTTCAGGCCATTTGGAGACGAAAAAAAAAATTTTTTTGCACCAGAAAAATTTTCGGTTCGGACTTAGAAATTTTCGACCAAAAGTCGGAATTTTTGGTTTCCACCGGGCTACTTTGCCGTCACAGTACTCAAAAAGTGGGACGATTTGAAAGCTTCTAAGGGTAGAAATGTTGAAGTCACAGTGTACATGAGCAGTTATCATCTTTTGGATGTGGAGTTGTTCTTAATTTGGCTTCCGCTAGCAGTCAAACATGGCTTCGGGACACTGTGACCAAAAATTGAAAAAAAATTTCTTGTTTTTTTTTTACTTTATTATGTCTAGATTCATTATTTCTCATAAATAAAAACTATCAATGACGGCCATGAGTCCTAATAAATAAAACCATCAGTATTTGGGGGAAAATGTTTCTTGGTGGGCAAAAACGCCCCAAAACGCCCAAAGCTTCGTAGGCCAATATCTCATGAAAGAAAAAAGCTATCGACTTAATTTTTTGACAGACTTGTCAGAATTACTCTTGTCTAAAACAAATATAATCGGTATTTTTTCCATTTTTTATGTTTTCTGCCAAAATTTTTCACAAAACGGAAAGTTATCTCAAAAATCGGCCATTTTGGATTGAAATATCGAGATTTAAATATAACGAGCCCTCTAAAAGGGTTCCAAATTGAAGGAAGTAATACCGCTTTATAAAAAAAATCGAAAGAATTCCGTTTCGATTTTTCGGTAATCCAAAATGGCGGCCGAAAAATCGAATTTTTATTTTCGGTTATTTATGTGTTTCAGGCCATTTGGAGACGAAAAAAAAAATTTTTTTGCACCAAAAAAATTTTCGGTTTGGACTTAGAAATTTTCGACCAAAAGTCGGAATTTTTTGTTTCCACCGGGCTACTTTGCCGTCACAGTACTCAACAAGTGGGACGATTTGAAAGCTTCTAAGGGTAGAAATGTTGAAGTCACAGTGTACATGAACAGTTATCATCTTTTGGAAATGGAGTTGTTCTTAATTTGGCTTCCGCTAGCAGTCAAACATGGCTTCGGGACACTGTGACCAAAAACTGAAAAAAAATTTCTTGTTTTTTTTTACTTTATTATGTCTAGATTCATTATTTCTCATAAATAAAAACTATCAATGACGGCCATGAGTCCTAATAAATAAAACCATCAGTATTTGGGGGAAAATGTTCCTTGGTGGGCAAAAACGCCCAAAAACGCCCAAAGCTTCGTAGGCCAATATCTCATGAAAGAAAAAAGCTATCGACTTAATTTTTTGACAGACTTGTCAGAATTACTCTTGTCTAAAACAAATATAATCAGTATTTTTTTCCATTTTTTATGTTTTCTGCCAAAATTTTTCACAAAACGGAAAGTTATCTCAAAAATCGGCCATTTTGGATTGAAATATCGAGATTTAAATATAATGAGCCCTCTAAAAGAGTTCCAAATTGAAGGCAGTAATACCGCTTTATAAAAAAAATCGAAAGAATTTCGTTTCGATTTTTCGGTAATCCAAAATGGCGGCCAAAAAATCGAAATTTTTTTTTTCGTTTTTTATGCGTTTTGTTCAATTTTGAGACGAAAAAACATTTTTTTTTTTACACTGAAAATTTTCGGTCCGGTTCGGACTTCCGAAATTTTCGACCAAAATTCGGAAATTTTTGTTTTTGTTTTTTAAGTGTTCTCTTCAATTTTGAGACGAAAACAATTTTTTTTTTTTTTTTTACACTACACCACCAAAAAACGAAAATTGGTCTTCAGACTGGTACTTTGACCTAATTATACTGTACTACCGGAGTGGGTTAAAAGCGGTGATGATTGCGAATGTGTAGCGCATATATAGGTAAAAAGATTCCCCATAGCTTGGAAGCACAATTTTGTTGCGTTTGCCTTCGGGCGGTCGCCAAAAGTACACTCTCGGCCTCTCAACGGTCCGTACACCCTCTTTTCGGCATGAGAATACTCGGCGTTCTTGACTCGTATAAGGCTTCCGTGATTCAAATGGCAACATTCACGGTCTCCTTTAACCTTTCCCCACCCCATGGGAATAAGGTTTTATTTCACTTGGCTTCTGATGGCTGGAGAACTACCACTCCGGTTCGGACTTTTCGACCAAAATCCGGAAATGTCTGTCTTTATTTTTTATGTGTTTTGTTCAATTTTGAGACGAAAAAAATTTTTTTTTACACTACACCAAAAAACGAAAAATCGGTCTTCAAACTGGTACTTTGACCTAATTATACTGTACTACCGGAGTGGGTTAAAAGCGGTGGTGATTGAGAATGTGTAGCCCGTATATAGGTAAAAAGATTCCTCGTAGTTTGGAAGCACAATTTTGTTGAGTTTGGCTTCGGGCGGTCGCCAAAATACACTCTCGGCCTCTCAACGGTCCGTACACCCTCTTTTCGGCATGAGAATACTCGCCGTTCTTGAATCGTATAAGGCTTCCGTGATTGAAATGGCAACATTCACGGTATCTTTAAACCTTTCCTCACCAAATGGGAATAGGGTTTTATTTCACTTGGCTTCTGATGGCTGGAGAACTACCACTCCGGTTCGGACTTTTAGACCAAAATCCGGAAATTTTTGTTTCTGTTTTTTTATGTGTTTTGTTCAATTTTGAGACGAAAACAATTTTTTTTTTACCTGAAAATTTTTTGGTCCGGTTTGGACTGAAAATTTTTGATCAGAAAACAAACTTTTTTTTTTAGATCACCACTTTGACCTGACAAAACTGTACTACGAGGCGGGTTAAAGTGGCCGTTATTCAGAATTTGGATGTTGAGGCTCTTCCTCCACCAGTAAAACTATCCGACGCGACTGCCCAACCCCCACCCAAGGCAAACACGCATTAGACTCTACAGACTCTGGCGTCCAAGCCAGGAAACACGTCTGAAAAACCTTGATCATTTTGCACCCGGCGACCTCAATTTCAGTGAACGTTGTTCATAATGTTACATGGTATTTTGTATCCTAAACTGAAATCGAAAGTAGAACACTGAGAGTCTGTTATTTTTTATGGGAATATGACTGCAGCTACTCATCCCCTCCCCCGTCCTCATTGAATTTGATGACGGTGGCGATTCCGACGGTATTGCCAGAGTGTTACTAACTGTGTAGACATTACACAGCGACACATCCCTAATTTGCCTGGCTGCCATTACCGAATCGGACTGTATCAAATTTTTGCGGCAATCCACGAAGCGATTTGGAACAATTCTCACACGTGTACGGCTCATCATTACAAACAATATTTATGCGAACCCTCAAAAACTTTGCGCGAACCGTCGGGGATTTCGAAGCAACCTATTTTTCGTTCGCGTATTTTTCAATTCAAGCGACCTCTAGGCGAACCAAAAGATCGTTCGCTTAAAAAGCAGGCCTATTGTGTTAACTATTGACTAAACGCAGAGCCATGACAATCCTCAAATGAGGCATTATGAGGCTCTAGAATAGTTATCAGAGACTCTTATTAAAAAAATCGGGAAGGGGCACGCCCTCCAATACCCTCCCTCACCTCGGCGGGGCCGTGCATTTTGGGTATGCCCAATATATTACGGACTTTGGGTCCAAGTTCGAATTAGCCTTATGTACAGAATTGTTCCGCCCCCCCCCCCTCTCCCCACACCCATGTCGAATTTTTAAATAATGCTGACTTCGGGCCGGGGAAGTTGCCTTCTGGTACCGCGTTTCAATTTCAGGCTTTCACCATAAGAGCTCACGGTATAGATAAATAACTGAGAATTATTCATCTACCCTGCGACGTACATGTAGATAAGAAGCAACAGGAAGGGTTGGGGAAATATGACCAATGTCTGGTGGAATTCCCCTAAAGTGACAACAGAATACATGATTGGTTAATCTTGATTTTAGGCCTACACATGTTGTAGTCATACAAATCCATGTTTGTCATTGTCAGAATGGCAGGAGGGCCATAATGTTCCGCCTAAAATGGGCCCAGGTGGGTCATTTTTGTTCCACCTTAATTCATTAAAAGCGGGCGACTTTCTTGAGTTAACACGAAGTCAGTTGAGCTTTGCCAATCCAGTGAACAGTGATGTCCCACAAATATCAAATAGTTTACCTTGGGTACCGGCAAGAAATTTGGTGAAAAAAACACCAAAGAATAATACATAGTGGTAAATATATTGGAAGAATTTTTTACTCAATAAAGAAATATTTTGATATGCTGTTATTTCGAAAACAAAACGTTTCAAAAAACGGAATTGTGAAAGCAAGAAAGGAAACTTGGAAAGCGATGCTGAAAACAAAGCTCTGCACATCAAGGGAGAGTACTCATCACAATTCTCTTGCCAAAGCCATCTGTTTCAAAAACGCATTGTCATTCACTTCACGTGGTTAGAAGCCTCTGCACTGCTCAACACGGCGTAATGACAATTTGTGTCTGTCACATTGAGACATGCTGGCACTCGGATCTAAATACATGCATTTTTGACAGAGAACAGTTATATTCAGAAAAATATGCGCTTTTAGATTATACAGGGTAGGCGTTTGATTTACTGCCAAATGTCGTCCACTCGTTGACATTTAATGAGGTCGACATAGTAATAACGCGCAGTGTGAAATGTCTATGATTGTTTCAATATGTGGAGCCTTGGCGGTCAGTACAGAATTTCATTAGATGCGACCTCTGGGAGCTGGCATACTGCACAGCGATCCTGCCGACATTGCTGCTGTTTTGATTCAGTAGTGTATAGCCACGGAATTAAGGGGAGGGGAGAGGGGGGGGGGGCAAGTCCCTAAATGTTCCCCCCCCCCCAAAAAAAAAATAATGACCCAGTGCAATTTCATACAACATAGAGCCCCCACAAATGCTCTCCAATATAGGGCAGCACATGCTACAACTGCTCAGATTGAATCTTAAGAGTAGGTCTACTGAACTTTGCAAAATATTCTCGGGAAGACTTTGTCCTTACTAGGAGTCTATGCCCCTCTGGACATTACCCCCTCCGCAAATTTCTCTGTACTAACCCAGAAACCTGACAACGACCATCCAAATATCATGGTAGTTATCACACTTTTCTCCTGAACAATAGCTGCTGGTCAAACGAGAAGACCCCAGTGATTTCCATCAAACAACAGGGTTTATGTAAAAAAAAATCTTGACATTATATCGTCTACCGTCAATGTGTTAATAGGCTCATCAAAAATCCTTTTTTCTGCGTTCTTCTCAATTTTGAGACGAAAAATAGGAGGAAAATCCTGTGTATTGTGCGGGCACAATCACTTCATCTAGTTCTTTTTTTTTTTTTTTTTTTTTTTTTTTTTGTTTTGTTTTTCCAACACATCGGGGAAAGAGTTTTCTCGAAAACGGTCTTTAAGATTTTTTTCAAACTTTGCACGATCAATGACGGCCATGAGTTCTAATAAATAAAACCATCAGTATTTGGGGGAAAATGTTTCTTGGTGGGCAAAAACGCCCAAAAACGCCCAAAGCTTCGTAGGCCAATATCTCATGAAAGAAAAAAGCTATCGACTTAATTTTTTGACAGACTTGTCAGAATTACTCTTGTCTAAAACAAATATAATCGGTATTTTTTTCCATTTTTTATGTTTTCTGCCAAAATTTTTCACAAAACGGAAAGTTATCTCAAAAATCGGCCATTTTAGATTGAAATATCGAGATTTAAATATAACGGGCCCTCTAAAAGGGTTCCAAATTGAAGGAACTAATACCGCTTTATAAAAAAAATCGAAAGAATTTCGTTTCGATTTTTCGGTAATCCAAAATAGCGGCCGAAAAATCGAATTTTTATTTTCGGTTATTTATGTGTTTCAGGCCATTTGGAGACGAAAAAAAAAAATTTTTTGCACCAGAAAAATTTTCGGTTTGGACTTAGAAATTTTCGACCAAAAGTCGGAATTTTTTGTTTCCACTGGGCTACTTTGCCGTCACAGTACTCAACAAGTGGGACGATTTGAAAGCTTCTAAGGGTAGAAATGTTGAAGTCACAGTGTACATGAACAGTTATCATCTTTTGGAAATGGAGTTGTTCTTAATTTGGCTTCCGCTAGCAGTCAAACATGGCTTCAGGACACTGTGACCAAAAATTGAAAAAAAATTTCTTGTTTTTTTTTTTACTTTATTATGTCTAGATTCATTATTTCTCATAAATAAAAACTATCAATGACGGCCATGAGTCCTAATAAATAAAACCATCAGTATTTGGGGGAAAATGTTTCTTGGTGGGCAAAAACGCCCAAAAACGCCCAAAGCTTCGTAGGCCAATATCTCATGAAAGAAAAAAGCTATCGACTTAATTTTTTGACAGACTTGTCAGAATTACTCTTGTCTAAAACAAACATAATCAGTATTTTTTTCCATTTTTTATGTTTTCTGCCAAAATTTTTCACAAAACGGAAAGTTATCTCAAAAATCGGCCATTTTGGATTGAAATATCGAGATTTAAATACAATGAGACCTCTAAAAGAGTTCCAAATTGAAGGCAGTAATACCGCTTTATAAAAAAAATCGAAAGAATTTCGTTTCGATTTTTCGTCAATCCAAAATGGCGGCCAAAAAATCGAAATTTTTTTTCCCGTTTTTTATGCGTTTTGTTCAATTTTGAGACGAAAAAACATTTTTTTTTTTACACTGAAAATTTTCGGTCCGGTTCGGACTTCCGAAATTTTCGACCAAAATTCGGAAATTTTTGTTTTTGTTTTTTTATGTGTTTTGTTCAATTTTGAGACGAAAAAATTGTTTTGTTTTTTTTTTACACTACACCACCAAAAAACGAAAATTGGTCTTCAGACTGGTACTTTGACCTAATTATACTGTACTACCGGAGTGGGTTAAAAGCGGTGATGATTGCGAATGTGTAGCGCATATATAGGTAAAAAGATTCCCCATAGTTTGGAAGCACAATTTTGTTGCGTTTGCCTTCGGGCGGTCGCCAAAAGTACACTCTCGGCCTCTCAACGGTCCGTACACCCTCTTTTTGGCATGAGAATACTCGGTGTTCTTGACTCGTATAAGGCTTCCGTGATTCAAATGGCAACATTCACAGTTTCCTTTAACCTTTCCCCACCCCATGGGAATAAGGTTTTATTTCACTTGGCTTCTGATGGCTGGAGAACTACCACTCCGGTTCGGACTTTTCGACCAAAATTCGGAAATGTTTGTCTTTATTTTTTATGTGTTTTGTTCAATTTTGAGACGAAAAAAAATTTTTTTTTTTTTTTTTACACTACACCAAAAAAACGAAAAATCGGTCTTCAGACTGGTACTTTGACCTAATTATACTGTACTATCGGAGTGGGTTAAAAGCGGCGGTGATTGAGAATGTGTAGCCCATATATAGATAAAAAGATTCCCCATAGTTTGGAAGCACAATTTTGTTGAGTTTGGCTTAGGGAGGTCGCCAAAATACACTCTCGGCCTCTCAACGGTCCGTACACCCTCCTTTCGGCATGAGAATACTCGGCGTTCTTGAATCGTATAAGGTTTCTGTGATTGAAATGGCAACATTCACGGTCTCTTTAAACCTTTCCCTTCCCCAGGGGAATAGGGTTTTATTTCACTTGGCTTCTGATGGCTGGAGAACTACCGCTCCGGTTCGGACTTGAAAAATTTTGAACAAAAATCGGAATTTTTTTTTCGGTTTTCTGTGCGTTTTGGTCAATTTTGAAACGAAAAACAATTCTTTACCTGGAAGTTTTTGGTCCGGTCTTCGGTCAGCTACTACGACCTGATTATACTTTACTACCGGAGTGGGTTAAAAGCGGTGGTGATTGAAAAATGTGTAGCCCGTATATAGACAAGAAGATTCACCATAGTGTGGAAGCACAACCTTGTTGCATTTGGATTCGGGCGGTCACGAAATGTACACTCTCGGCCTCTCAACCATGCGAACACCCTCTTTTTGGCATGAAAATACTCGACGTTCTTGAATCATATAAGGCTTCCGTGGTTGAAATGGCAACATTCACCGCCTCTTTAAACCGTTCCCCCACCCCACGGGAATAGGATTTTATTTCACTTGGGTTCTGATGGCTGGAAAACTACCACTCCGGTTCGGACTTGGAAAATTTTCAACAAAAATGGGATTTTTTTTTTTTTGGTTTTCTACGCGTTTTGGTCAAGTTTGAGACGAAAAAAATTGTTTTTTTACCTGGAAGTTTTTGGTCGGGTCTTCGGACAGGTACTATGACCTCATTATACTTTGCTACCGGAGTGGGTTAAAAGCGGTGGTGATTGAAAATCTGTAGCCCGTATATAGATAAAAAGATTCCCCGGAGTGTGGAAGCACAATCCTGTTGCATTTGGCTTCGGGTGGTCGCCAAATGTACACTCTCGGCCTCCCAACGGTCCGTACACCCTCATTTTGGCATGAGAATAATCGACGTTCTTGAATCGTATAAGGCTTCCGTGGTTGAAATGGCAACATTCGCGGTCTCTTTAAACCTTCCCCATCCCATGGGAATAGGGTTTTATTATACCCCCGCTTCGAAGAAGTGGGGGCTATATAGGAATCGCCCTGTACGTCCGTACGTCCGTCCGTCCGTCCGTCCGTCTGTCCGTCCGTCCGTCCGTCCGTACGTCCGTCCGTACGTCTTTCCGGACATGAAATTCTTGTGTGCGCAACTCCTCCTACATTTATGAATCAATTTGGACAAAACTTTTCAGACATCATCATTACTAAGTGAACATGCGCATATTCCAAGATTTTTGATCTGCGACAATTTTAACCAGGTTTTCTCCCTTTGACTTAGATTTATTGTGTTTTTCCATCCGAACAAATTCTTGTGTGCGCAACTCCTCCTACATTAATGAACCGATTTTGATGAAACCTTTCAAACATCATCTCTACTAAGTGAACATGTGCATATTCCAAACTTTTTAATCTGCGACAATTTTAACCAGGTTATCTCTCTTGAACTTTGATTTAATATGGGTTTCTACATGAAATTCTTGTGTGCGCAACTCCTCCTACATTTATCAATCAATTTGGACAAAACTTTTCAGACATCATCACTACTAATTGAACATGCGCATATTCCAAGATTTTTGATCTGTGACAATTTTAACCAGGTTATCTCCCTTTGACTTAGATTTATTATGTTTTTCCGTTCGAACAAATTCTTGTGTGCGCAACTCCTCCTACATTAATGAACCGATTTTGATGAAACCTTTCAAACATCATCTCTACTAAGTGAACATGTGCATATTCCAAACTTTTTGATCTGCGACAATTTTAACCAGGTTATCTCTCTTGAACTTTGATTTAATATGGGTTTCGGCATGAAATTCTTGTGTGCACAACTCCTCCTACATTTATCAATCAATTTGGACGAAAGTTTACAGACATCATCACTACTAAGTGAACATGCGCATATTCCAAAATTTTTGAGCTGTGGCAATTTTAACTAGGTTATCTCCCTTTAACTTAGATTTATTATGGGTTTCTACATGAAATTCTTGTGCGTGCAACTCCTCCTACATTTATCAATCAATTTGGACAAAACTTTTCAGACATCATCACTACTAAGTGAACATGCGCATATTCCAAGATTTTTGATCTGCGACAATTTTAACCAGGTTTTCTCCCTTTGACTTAGATTTATTGTGTCTTTCCATCCGAACAAATTCTTGTGTGCGCAACTCCTCCTACATTAATGAACCGATTTTGATGAAACCTTTCAAACATCATCTCTACTAAGTGAACATGTGCATATTCCAAACTTTTTAATCTGCGACAATTTTAACCAGGTTATCTCTCTTGAACTTTGATTTAATATGGGTTTCTACTTGAAATTCTTGTGTGCGCAACTCCTCCTACATTTATCAATCAATTTGGACAAAACTTTTCAGACATCATCACTACTAATTGAACATGCGCATATTCCAAGATTTTTGATCTGTGACAATTTTAACCAGGTTACCTCCCTTTGACTTAGATTTATTATGTTTTTCCGTTCAAACAAATTCTTGTGTGCGCAACTCCTCCTACATTAATGAACCGATTTTGATGAACCCTTTCAAACATCATCTCTACTAAGTGAACATGTGCATATTCCAAACTTTTTGATCTGCGACAATTTTAACCAGGTTATCTCTCTTGAACTTTGATTTAATATGGGTTTCGGCATGAAATTCTTGTGTGCGCAACTCCTCCTACATTTATCAATCAATTTGGACGAAAGTTTACAGACATCATCACTACTAAGTGAACATGCGCATATTCTAAAATTTTTGAGCTGTGGCAATTTTAACTAGGTTATCTCCCTTTAACTTAGATTTATTATGGGTTTCTACATGAAATTCTTGTGCGTGCAACTCCTCCTACATTTATCAATCAATTTGGACAAAACTTTTCAGACATCATCACTACTAAGTGAACATGCGCATATTCCAAGATTTTTGATCTGCGACAATTTTAACCAGGTTATCTCCCTTTGACTTAGATTTATTATGTATTTCCGTTCGAACAAATTCTTGTGTGCGCAACTCCTCCTACATTAATGAACCGATTTTGATGAAACCTTTCAAACATCATCTCTACTAAGTGAACATGTGCATATTCCAAACTTTTTGATCTGCGACAATTTTAACCAGGTTATCTCTCTTGAACTTTGATTTAATATGGGTTTCTGCATGAAATTCTTGTGTGCGCAACTCCTCCTACATTTATCAATCAATTTGGACAAAAGTTTACAGACATCATCACTACTAAGTAAACATGCGCATATTCCAAAATTTTTGAGCTGTGGCAATTTTAACTAGGTTATCTCCCTTTAACCTAGATTTATTATGGGTTTCTACATGAAATTCTTGTGCGTGCAACTCCTCCTACATTTATCAATCAATTTTGACGAAACCTTTCAAACATTATCACAACTAAGTGAACATACGCATATTCCCAAATTTTTGATCTGCGACAATTTTAACCAGGTTATCTCCCTTTAACTTGGATTTATTATGGGTTTTCAAATGGGATTCTTGTGTGTGCAACTCCTCCTACATTAATGAACCGATTTTGCATACATGTTGCACATTGTAAATGTGTTTTTCCAAATGTAAACCATATATGTGTGGGCTCTTTAAGTATTCAGTGCTGTTCTGTGGAAGGCCACATGCAAATACAAATTTCAACAACAAAAAATGATCTTTATGTATACATTTCCTTATGGCCTTCGCCTACATGATCAGAAGTGCATTCCTCTAAAAACCCAAAGCGGGGGTATTAATCACCTTCAGTGATAGTTCTAGTTCCACTTGGCTTCTGATGGCTGGAGAACTACCACTCCGGTTCGGACTTGGAAACTTTTGAACAAAAATCGGATTTTTCTTTTCGGTTTTCTATGCGTTTTGGTAAATTTTGAGACAAAAAAATATTTTTTGTTACCTGGAAATTTTTTGGTCCGGTTGGGACTGAAAATGTTTGATCAAAAACCAAACTTCTTTCTTTCGATCGCCACTTTGATCTGACGAAACTGTACTACGAGACGGGTTAAAGTGGCCGTAATTCAGATTTTGGATGTTGAGGCTCTTCCTCCACCTGTAAAACTATCAGACGCGACTGCCCAACCCCCACCCAACACAAACACCCATTAGTTGGACTCTACATCTCGGGCGTCCATGCCAGGAAACACGTCTGAAAAACATTGATCATTTTGCACCCGGCAACCTCAACTTCAGTGAACGCTGTACATAATTTGAAATCAAAATTTTCAGTAAAACCCGCAAACATTGGTATTCGCGTTTCTTTTAAATATTTAGTATTACTTAATCAGTCCTTGCTGATAGAACACCAATTCAAATGATTTGTTGGAATTTGTAATATATTCAAAAAAATATGCGCTTTTAGATTGTATAGTATAGGCGTTAAGTGTCATTTTACGTTTTGAGTGAAAAATCATTGAAACATTAAGGGTGTCTAATTATAAGAAATAACCCGACAATTACCTACCTGCAACTATCCATTTGCTTCCTAACATTCTGACATGGAAGCCAAAAGTAATAGAGCACCACGAAGGCCTGGAATTAGTTGCTGTAGCCAAATTGAGGACTGGGAAACTCTGCCCCCCCCCCCCCCCCAAAAAAAAAGGCGGGTGTGCGACGGTGGCGAACCGCGACCCCAATAAACATCTCTGTCGAAAATTTACACATTCTGTCGGAAAATAATTTCTGACCAGTGTGGCATAGACTCAGAGCCAGCAGCCGACGAAGCTAACAATTGTCCAATGACCTCCTATATAACTTTCAGAATATCATGATTGTCAAAGAACTCATTATTCAAGTCGGCAAGGAGATTTCCCAACACCAGACCAGAACCGAGACCGGAAAGTGCGGGATTTAGAAATGTCACACGCCATTACGCAGAGCCATGACAAGCCTCAAATGAGAATTGTTATCAGTGCCTCTTATTTAAAAAAAGTCGGGAAGGGGAGCCTCCCCCCCCCCCCCCCCCTTCAAATACCATACCACATCTCGGGGCTATGCACTTTGGATATGCCTAATATGTTACGGACTTTGGGTCCAAGTTTGAATTAGCTTTAGGTATACATATGCCCCCCCCCCCCCCCACCCCACACACATGTCAAATTTTTAAATACTGCTGACTTCGAGCCTGGGAAGTTGCCTTCTGGTACCCGCGTTTCAATTTCAGGCTTTCACTATAAGAGCTCATGGCATAGATAAATAACTGAGAATTATTCATCTACCCGAAGACCCTGCAACGTACATGTAGATAAGAAGCAGCAGGAAGGGTTGTGGCAATATGACCAATACCTGGTGGAATTCCTCTAAAGCGGATAACAGTATACATAGGTGTTTAATCTTGACTTTCGGCCTGTACTTGTTGTGGTCGTACAATCAAATCCATCAGGTTTATTGAAGGAGAAGTAGAACTTATTAAGAAATGACATAAACTAACACTCCTCATACTGATTTGTCAGCTCCCACCCGAACCACCCCCCCCCCCCCCCCTCCCTCCCAATTACGCGCTCGTTTTTTTATTTCTGAACTCCAGATATTTCTTCTGCAATCGTGAGGAACCACGACATCACTGCCCATCATGTAGTGTTTCCGCCTCCACGCATAAGAATCGGATGCAAAAGCATTTGGAAATCTTCAAAAGTTACCTTCATTGAAACACTTATGGTAGCAGTTGTTTTGGACTTCTGAATGGGAATTACAACTGACATGGATTTACTGGCAAATGTCGTCCACTCGTTGACATTTAATGAGGTCGACATAGTAATAATGCGCAGTTTGGAATGGCTATGGTTGTTCCAATGTATGGAGTCTTGGCGGTCAGTACAGAATAGCATTAGATGTGACCTCTGGGAGCTGGCATACTGCATAGAGGTCTTGCAATTATATCTTCTACCGTCAGTATGTTGATAGGCTCATCAAAAATCCGTTTTTCTGCGTTCTTCTCAATTTTGAGACGAAAACGCTCAGGAACTGAAAATACGAGGAAAATCCTGTGTATTGTGCGGGCACAATCACTTCATCTAGTTGCAATTAGAGATGCATTTTAACTTGCATTATTCAATATGTCATACATTGTATCACTATAAGCCGAATCATAGCTCAGCCGCAATAACAGTTTTATAATCGTATATAACCCATGGTAGATACCCCCTGATAACATGAGTGTATTTTTATTGGTCCTTGAATGATACTTCACTGATTATGGTACACAATGTTGCCCAAAAGTGTCTGAGGAAAAAATTTGCAAGCATCAGAAAAAAAAATTTTTTGTCCTCCTTGACCACCCACCCACCCCGGCATCAGTGTTTTGCAAATTTGTTCCCCCCCCCCCCCCCGATTTACTCAACCAATATTTGCAACATATACACGGTTACAGTATAAGCAGTAGTAAATTAATTATGGACACAACAGGCACAGTGCTCACATTTACCTGCATATGCCATGACTTACAGAAACTAGACTGTTCGAAGTGCATATCACTGCATATCAGAGATAAAATTAGGAAAAGTTTATTTAAATTTGGTTTTAAAATCAAAGGTTTCTGGGGAATATAATAACTGAGTTTCATTTGCAAGGTAAACACCGAGAAACTACATTTGGAAGAATATTAAGCTACACATTTAGTTTGTCTCAATTCTCTGATCTGGTTTGATTGGGGTTTTACATCGCTTTCAACAACTATGGGTACATGATACCTATATCACAGCGTTGTTAGCTCCCAGGATGAAAGTAGAATTTTTCAAACAGATCCACTGGATGGCCTAAAGAATTCACCAACCACTGGAGGAACTAACAAGCTCATCCACACCTTAGTATAATGGTAAAACAAATTCCTTAGAATTTGCTACATCAGTATAGTATGAACATCCAGGTCATCACTACTGTGCATTAACAACCGGGCTACCAAATGTGGACCTATTATACCCGAACCCACACAGGGCTCAAGCTATACCGTAATGTGTCCTTGTGAACTGATGTGAATCTGGTAAGTCTTCAAAAATGCATCTGGTAGAGTAAATGGAAACATGTTTGAACAAAAAAAATATGCATTGAATCAGTGTGCATTACGCGTTTCGAGTTAGTGTTCGAGTGCCAAAGTTTTTTATATAAAATGTATGAGAAGGGGGCGGTTCCCCAAACTGTCATGGAACAAATATGCAGGAAAGGGTGGGTGGGTCAAAAAATCTGAAAAATAAATATTTCCACCTATGTTCACGCATTTTTCCGCCCCTCTCCCTTTGCATGCTTCTGGCGGATATTCCTGCCCAGGATATAAAATCTCTTGTCACTGAAATAAGTATGACGTGGGCACATTTAACCAAATTTAACCCTGTAAATTGAATAGACTTTTCGACCAATGATTTCAGGAGTTAAATTTAGATGAATGTTTCATAAAATCTAGTCATGGCTGCTATAAAGCAGCCATGACTACATTTGCTGAAAAATATTTTGAAAATACTCATCGGGTTAAGAGTTAAACTCTAGAGTTAAAATTCTAGGCTGATCAAAACGGTTTGGGACATGGTTGTTTACCGGTACCTTGTATGTATGACCATAACTTTAACGGATGCTGAGACAGCATGTGGCCATATATAAAATACACAATACAAAATTGAAGATGGCGCCTTGATGCCCTCAAGGGATGATAGATTCAAACCAACATACCAAAAAACATTTCTATGTTTTGAAGCAATTCATAACGGCTAAGGTTATTTGATATTGTTTTTCACCTCTACATAAAATCAGCCGTGGATGTGAATAATGTATTTATTGTTTATGTGACCTTGACCTCTGACCTATTTACTATTAACTTCCAAATCGATCAGAAATCTTTTGGACCAATTAAAGCTGTTTTTTCAGTTTTACGATTCGGTTCCGGTTTTTGTGGAAAACAGGAAAACTGTACCGTTAGACCCAGCAAGAACATTAAATTCAATGTTTTCCCTCTTCAATAATAATACTACAGGTCACACCACCAGGTACTCGATGTCGCGATTCGCGTCTGCAGAACAAAAACAAGAACAGTCTCCTTAGATTACCTCCCTTGTTTCAACTATCCTTGGCTTTGGAGTGACCTGGAACCGAGTATAAGAAATGCTACTAACCGTGCTGCATTTAAGAAAATGTTAACGCAAAAACTTCTCTCAAATTATCAAACACAAATTATATGTAACAATATGTATTGCCCACACTATACTAGATATTATTTATTTATTTATTGATGTTTAAGGTCACATATTTATGCACAATGGCTAATCATGACCGTGACAGTTTTACGGGTGGAGGAAGCCGGAGTACCCGGAGAGAACCACCGAGCAACGACGAGCAGCTGCCAGCTCCCCAACATCGTAACTCCGCACTGCAGCACAGGCAGGGTTAGATTGGTTGAAGGCATGCGTACCATCGACGTGCAGTACGCCTTAGTACACGGCGTCATCGTGCCCCCACGCGGGCAATGGAGATGAAGTGTCTTGCCCAAGGACACAACGCGGTTGCCGCAGGTGGGATTCGAACCGAGGACCTCTCGGCTTGCAGCCTGCACCTCTACTTACTGAGCCACCGCGCTCCCTACTATACTATATAGTTTATTGTACTAATCTGTAATATAGTTCTACTTTTACCGGCAAGCTCATCAGTTTGTCATCTTATACCCAAAGTATTTTCAATATTATTTCCAATGTATGCTAAAATATCATTGTTATTTTAAGTGTCTTGTTTCCCATGCAATAACGCAACAATACAACATTACTCCAAAATGAACTGTATTTCTCTCTTCCGGCTGTATACTCCGACTGATACGATGTTGCTCTAATTATACTTTTTATCTCGGGGGATAGCAGGAAGACAGCCAGTCTGGCTATGCTGTACCCAACGGTATGTTTTTGTATCACAATATTATTCTGTAAATGTATTGATTATTATATTTTACATACCGATAACCCTTTCCCCAACGCAGACGATATCAAAATTTATTATTTTAAATATCATTTTTTTAATTTTAAAAAATGTCAACAAAACCATATCATGTGCCCCCTCGTTGGAACGGGCTCGACGAGCTCGTTCCAACGAGGGGGTCACATGATATGGTTTTGTTGAATTTTTTTTTAAAAATACTATTTTTTCTTTCAACTGCTGAATTTGCATATTACGCGGGCGGATGCGACCGATTCGTTGGTTAAATAAAGTGAATGGAAGAATAGAACCGGTCGAACAGTTTTACTGAGCGTGTACAAAATTTCATCAAACTGTGGGAGAGAACTGGAGTTGTGGCCCCTGTGGACACTCGTCACTTTGTCTATCCGACAAAAGGGCGGATACGCCATGTTCTCAAACATTTTCTCCCTTATTGACTCATCCATTGGACGAGTCAATAAGAGAGAAATGTGAAAATGAGAACACAATATAGATTAGATGCATTGTATTCATTGGTTACCCTAATTTATGTTGTTTTCTTCTGACTCAGTAGGCTTAGCACCTGATTCTCTAGAACCAGTGGCGTAGGAACAGGGGCGTAAGGGGGGGGGGGGGGGTATTTACCCCCCACCCCCCCAAAAAAAAAATTGCAGTGCATAGAAAAGTTGGTAATTGATGTCACTGACTGATTTGACGCTCAACAGGTTAACATCTTTCTCTCTGACATGCATTCTCCTTTAACCCTTTACCCAACGTAGCGGCCAAAACGGGCCAGCGCTATTCTCAAAAATCGCCCATTAATTTTCATCATTTTTTCATTTTTTGTTTCCAAAACATAGGTTATGGCCCCTCATTGGAGCAAGCTCGTCGAGCTCGTTCCAATGAGGGGTCATAACCTATGTTTTGGAGACAAAGAATGAAAAAAATTAGTTATTCAAGAACTTTTTTTGCAAGTGTCGTCTGCTTTTCATGTTAGGTAAAGGGATAAACACCAAAGATTAACAGCAACAATACCTTGATTTTTCACTTGACAAGCGAGGAAATGAGCTCTCAGTAGTTCATTTTCACAACTTTTCCTGGTATCCCTCTCTCCCTCTCCCGCACTCTCCCCCGGGTTCGGCTACGCAGGCCGTGCTGTCCCCTACAAGCTCCCATTTACAATACCCCCCCCCCCCCGCCCCAATATTATAAGCTTCCTACGCCCCTGTGTAGAACCCCTGAGAATGATCAAAGGAAAGTTAGGCTAAACCCAATGGAGCCACTTACAGACAGGGTTTTTTTGTGGCGAGTGTTGAAATACCAACAATCGCGGATGTTTCCAAGTTATGGAACCTGAAGTGTTATTTACTAATGTTTTAACACACAGAAAAGGTGAACCAGATCTCAGATTTTTTTCATGAAACCGAACCGAAAACGAATCTGGAAAATCAAGCCATACCCACTCCAGGACCAATTTGTGTGCTAAGTGTAGTCAGTGATACTTGCTGAAATATCGCGCGATCGTTCATTTTACAAATAATCATACGAGCAGATAGGCTCACGATACATATCGCTGTAGTGTGGCGTATTTCATATTAACTTAGGATGTTTGATGATGTGTTCACCTCCATTTAAAATATTGAGGGTGTATTTTCAAAACACTGCTGTGAGCGCATTAATGCAAAAATCTATTTTCTGAATCTACTTATTGATCAGGTGACCTTGGACTTTGACCCAGTAACGTGTTTGAACAGGATTGTAAACCCGTGATATTATCACAGAGTATATCTTACGTGACTTTCTCCTCCAGTGATTGGCTGAGAGGTACTACATTATTTATCTATCACGTGTTCTAAAAATAAATATGTACTATTCCCGTGCACTAGACACTTTCTAAAAATAGCCGTGGTATATTCTAGCATGTTTGACTGACGGGAAACAATGTGTCCTTCTCAGAGACTTTTTCTGGAATTTTGTTTCATTATTTCTAAGTTCAAGAATGGAAATGCCTGTCTTCGACAAGGTTCTTGACAATTGATATGTCAGAGCAAAGCCAGCCTAAATATAGGGACAAGGGGTCTCATATATAAAGATATTGTAAGTTCAAAAGATATTCCGCATCAAGGCAAAAAACCTACGTGAATTGCACTTCTCTGTGAAGCTGGACATGGAAAAAACACACGTGGTGTATATCCAGCTTCAGCGCAGAGACCCAGGGGAGAAACGGTATGTTAGATAAGGTCTAATCTCATTTAAGTTATACAGTAGTCGCGAGTCTTACGAGACGTAATCGGTTGGTGGCAGGATATCGCCACGGCCAATTGGGAAACGAGATTCTAAAAGATAGAAATGTCTGTCGTGTCGTCACCTGATCATTAGTTTTGCAATGATTGGCAGGAACGAATCGGTTCTCTCGACAAGCTAAATCACCGTTAGGTCACGCGCGAGATGACTTGTATTGATTCCGCCTCGATATACGTCATCTCCCACCGTTTTGACAGATGGACAGATGAGCGTCTGTCCACCTGACAGTTTAGGGTAAAAAGTATATATACCTTGAAGAGCAGAGCATTAGACACACACTTGGGGTCACACACACGTTGGTGAAGTCCGGGACAGGCGGACTCTGTTTCCTGGCATAAGGGTACCTTCGATCACAGGACCCTGAAACGGCTGGAATCGCCAGACAGGGCATTCCACGATTGATTTAGCTTAAGGTTGATAGGCGGCTACAGTGTCAAATTCGTTGAGAAGGAAAACCCAAGGTGAAACGTTAAAGTTTAGATTGTCGAGTAGCAGGTATCAGCCTGCAATAGTCAGAAGTGTAGGTTAATTGTATTGTGCGTATTAACCCTTTGAAGCGTCAGACTGGTTGCGTTGGGAGTAGTTTGTTTTGCTGTCGAAGCATCGTAATACCGACTGGAGATCGGTGTGAGTGACAATTTCGCCCTAGCACAAAATTGGGCATTTGTGAATCGTGAATTCAACCAGGAACAGTGAACATTTCAATAGGACTTTCACGGAGGACTTTCAAAAGGCACATTAGGTATGAATAGACAATATCTGACCCAAATCAGAAGTACGGTGGCTTTATAGATGACGAACATTGCTGGTCGGAACCCTCCGACAGCCAGAGGTACAGTTACGCGCAGACGTTGACATTTGAGCCTAAGCGGGTGAAGCTCTTATGGCGAGCTCACGGTAATAACATTTCAGATTTGTGAAGCTCTTATGGCGAGCTCACGGTAGTAACATTTCCAGTGCGTAGACTATAGTGCCAGTACAGGGCTATAGAATGACTATATAATTGTTGAGAATTGTTTAACCCTAGCAACCCATTTTATGTGAAAAAAATCGAATTGTTGATTGTTGAAATATTGAAGCGGCTTTATTTTTATGTGTAAATAAAAGAATCGTTGTTGCTTTAAATCATTCTTTCCATTACTCAGCCTGAAGTGATTAGGAATCACACCTAACGGAAATCGAACCTATTTCAGGCCAACTTGGCAGAGAAGGAATCACGGCGTCGGTCTAACTCAGCTCCCACCGCCGAGTTCGCGACACTTGGATTCCAACCCTCCACGTTGGTCTAATTTTCCCGCAATTTCATCAGCGGGACTAAATAACCCTACGTCAGCCCAGGCCTTACGGGGCCTCAGGTGTCCTGACATGATACGGTACCTTGCATCGGAATAGAAAGATTCTTCCTCGGTTTGTTCGATGAAATATGATAAATTATTGCACAGCATGTTGATTAAACAAACATAGTGGTCCTTGTGGGAGAATAGTCCACACGCTCAGGCGTGTGGACTATTCTACCTCGAGGACCAGTATTTTGGCATGGTCAGCGTCAAGCCGTGCTATATTTATAATGTTTGGCAGGGTTCTTGACAATAGGCGGCAGTGCACGTTGTATTGGATTAGCAGGATTCTACCTCAAGTTGTTCGATATTATATGATAATTATTGCACGAAATGTCGTTGATTATTCCAAAAACGTAGTTCTCAAAGAAGAATTGTCCACAGCCCCAGACGTGTGTACTATTTTTCCACGAGGAACACTATTTTGGCACAGTCAACCCCAAACCATGTAATATTTATAATATTATATTATTTTTAAAAACTATTCTCAAATTAATCACATGCTCCATAGAGATGGACGGTATAGGAATTTTGAGTTCGGTATCGGTTTCGGTATTTTAGAAGGGGATACCTCGGTATCGGTTCGGTATTCGGTATATGACCAAAGAGGAATTCACATAAGGAAAAACAGAATATGTTTTTGTTGTATCATTCTGCCGTAACGCTAGAAACGACACTGCCAATGAGCTCAACAGTGGCATTCTTTTACGACCACAAATCATATCTATTGTAATTTTGTGACTTTTTCGAAACGCACCTTGATGTTTAAAGACCTATTTCAGGCTTTTGGGATGATGGGATCTCAGAGCATATGGCCTGACTATAGACAAAACGGCTATGCAGTGATTTCTAGTCTGGTCTTGGCTGCCTTAATAGGCAGCCAGGATTTGAATAGAAATCACTGCTAAGCAATTGGACATGTATAGGTTGTAGTCTAGTGGGAATTCAGAACAGCTGCCCACCCTATTGGGGGTTAACAAAACTGAAAAGAAAATAAATTAGTTCTTTGAGGAAAATGAACCTTTCAACTGTTATCAAGCCTCTCCATGGCCTTATTAACAGCGAATGTCGTAAATTTGAAAATTCAGACGGTATCGGTATTCAACTATCGGTATCGGTTCGGTTTTTCGGTATATTGCCCATCTCTGATGCTCTGTCTGTTTACGGTTTTACGCCGGGGTTGGTAGGATGAAATAATTTAACACTGTGTCGGACATTATTTTATTGATGCCTTTCATGTCGTTTGAATATCAAATAGTACAGTATTGTTAGTTCACAAGAGACGAAAGAATCGCGACCTGATCGCGTCTAGACTAAATCTCAGACGTTACTACAAAATGTTATTTAATTATCAAGTTGTGGAGCTTTCCGAATCTAAGTATTTTCAAACTGATTTGCAGTAAAATATTTCATCGATAACGAACGAGTCATTTTACATTATATATTGTTCTATAAACGATCTACTCCATAATTTATAAGATTACTTCTGTCATTAAATCAGTTCTAAATTGTTTGCTGGTGAGATATTTAACTGATAGGAAATAACGGAATTGGGTCTATTTCAACAGCTGAACGCGTTTCTAGGAAATATGGTAATTGAGTGTAACAACGATGCATAGAGCATATTTCTTGGGATATTGTACGGCGAACAATTAAGTTGTGTGCAATTTGCAGTGTTGAGAAGGATTGTTTGTTTCACTACGGCTGGCTGGTATACAGTACAGAGTTACCGCTAAAATTCGGTAAAATGTGGATGGCAACCAACAGCCGTCCGTCAAAGCAAATTTTACGATAATAATTGTTACTGGTCAGTGTGTGTTCGTTTGTTTATTGGGGTTTAACGACATTTTTGATAGGGTCATATCGTGTCGCACAGGATTAAGGGCGGTGGAGGCCGGAGTACCCATAGGTAACCGCAGCGTAACGCCGAGTAACTGTTTACTGCTCATTAGGTAACGAAGCGATCTTACCTATTTAACCCTTTACCTAACATGAAAAGTAGACGACACTTGCAAAAAAAAACTCTTGAATAACTAATTTTTTTCATTTTTTGTCTCAAAAACATAGGTTATGACCCCTCGTTGGAACGAGCTCGACGAGCTCGTTCCAACGAGGGGTCATAACCTATGTTTTTGAGACAAAAAATGAAAAAAATAATGAAAATTAATTGGCGATTTTTGAGAATAGCGCTGGCCGGTTTTGGCCGTTACGTTGGGTAAAGGGTTAACCCTTTTCATTCCGTGTGTGATGTCTGCGCTACCACCACTTGGGGCGATACTGTCTTCCTGAATAATTATCCCCCAAATTATACACTGGTAGAGTGAGGTTCGAGTCAGCCAAAGGGTGAGAAAGGACAAAAATGCGATAAAAGTTACATTAGTTCGTCCGTGTAGAGTAAAGGACGAATTACCTGTGAAGTCTAATACGCTTTCCCTGTCCATATATTTCCAAAGCCAATCCAAGTTCACTCGAGTCGTTGTGCTGGACGGAGATCCGATCACTACGGCGCAAAACTTTCGAATATCCGCGTATTGCCCAGATGAATGGTTTTGCGCGCCGAGGGTGCGCACGGACGCTGTTAGGCAAGCCCCTTTCGACCCTCTTTTAACTTGTATAAGTTCTTTTGTAGCTACATGTCCAGGCGCGTTGAAGGAGGAAAAGGGTCGGGTAGTTGAATGAGGAAAAGGGTCGGGTAGAATATCCGCGTAGCACGCGGACTCGTAATTTATACCAAGCGTGACGTCACAATTTTTAAGTAATTCGTCCTAATACCGAAAACAACAGACACGGGCTAACAAATCACACGTGTTTTTGAAAAATGGTACCTATGAGTTATCGTAGCCATTCTCAGGGTACACCAATTAATATCTTTGATTTGCAGCCATACGGCTGTAGGTTAAATATATTCATGGATCCACTCAGGCTGCTCTTCACGACTAAACAGTCGCCTGGTGGAATAAAGCTGAACCAAATATCATTTCCCAGAACCTGCTCCTTGGTCGAACAAAGAAGGTCGCCATTGCAAACAATACTTTTCTGCCGTAAAGTTAAAGGGAATAGTATCGGTAGATGGTTTTTAGTTTGTTTTTTTCACTGTATTTTTAACGTCAGTTCTTCAAACTTTACATTGCGTATGAATAGGTCGGAAATTAAAATGGACCCTGGGAAGTTTTCTTGAACTTGCCCTCTATTGTCGTGCATCACACGAAACACGAGTCTCCGGTCTTGCCTCTGTTTAGTGTGGACGAGGGTCTTTCTTGGCCCCTACACGGTGACGTTTACTTAGAAAACTGTAAGAAAATATATGTAACTTGGAGCTGTCTTGGAGAATATTAACTCTTTCGAACACGTGTTTCTGAAAATCATCCCATACAACAATACCTCCTATAAATCTATTTGCGTTTTCGGGACCAGTTGGTAGTAATTTTATCCTAAAATCCATTTGATCCAATTGTCGCGATACTACGGTCGTCTTACTGATGCTATTTATCTACCTAGTGTACAAGTGACAATATGCGTATAAGTTATACAATTTCATGCCAACGAACCTTAAGTAAATAGAGAGTAATCGCTTGACTGGACTGGTTACGTGAAATAATTCATCAGAGGTGAGGGACGTTGTACAAACACGAGTGCGCGAATGCGCACGAGTGTTTTACAGTATAGTCCCTCGCCTCGAATGAATTATTTCACGTGACCAGTCCAGTCAAGCGATTACTCTGTTTATTACTTTTCATTATTAACGACAATTATATTATTTAACCCTTTATCTAACGTAACGGTCGAAACCGGCCAACGCTATTCTCAAAAATCGCCAATTAATTTTCATTATTTTTTCATTTTTTGTCTATGTTTTTGAGACAAAAAATGAAAATAATAGTTATTCAAGAATTTTTTTGCAAGTGTCGTCTGCTTTTCATGTTAGGTAAAGGATTAAAAAAACAAAAAACTATAAAGTCCCCGTGGCCCAATTGTTGATTTCATAATTCACTTGTGAAGTTATCGTTTATAATCAAACCCGGAAATCCCACTAAATCACACTTTGGAAAGTAATAAAGTGGATGGACGTACTTGTTTCCGAAAGGTTGAGTTATGTATTCACATGGCAACCAAAGGTATTCTGTGTAAAAATTCGGCTTGGACCAGTGCATAGGCCCGATGTGCAACGTACCTTCCTTTATTAGAGCCCTATAGACGGGGTTCTGATGCACATGCAAATTACTCGAAGCTATCGCTCTGAATGCACTATTACTGAGAAGAGTATTTTCTGTTTTTAATAATCGAGTAGTGACAACTTACTCCATAGTCATCTTTGCAACGCAACCAATTCAGACAAGAAGTGACAACGTATCACCAAAATGGGCCAAAAAAAGCCGCAATAACTATATCGTCCCTTGCGAGGAACATGGTGCCATCTGCAATGCTTTAGCATTGCAGATGACGCCTTGTCCCCCCCCCCCCCCCCCCCCCCCCCCACCATGTGGCGATATTTTGTGCAAACTAGATGTAACGCGATCTCCACTATGACGTCAAATGATATGTTTTCGGACTTTTCCGACAAAATTTGTATTACTTAAGTCGGGATACGTTCAATCTCGTTCCTCAAAATTTGTCGGGATTCGAATTGTTTTGAATAATCGGGGTGGTTTCTAATCGAATCGACTCGAATCACTGAAAGCATTCGAACCCGAATCGAATCTCGAACGTTTGTCGGGCTCTATTCGACGGTCTCACTGTCCGGTATCCAACAGCTTCTTCTGGCAATTTCCGCATCTTTCGACTATCTGATAATGCGCATCAGTAATGTCAACAGACATAACGTAATGAACTTGTAAGGGGGGGGGGGGGGTGGGGGGGGGGGCGCGATGGTGATGCAGTAACCGGTTCTCGTCAGATCACCGAAGTTAAGTCCGGTTAGTCCTTGGGTGGGTGACCGATTCGGATTGCCGCGTTGTGTCCTTGGGCAAGGCACTTAACCCCGATTGTCCACATAGGGGCACGATGGCGCCGTGTACTAAGGCGTACTACGCGTCGATGTTGCGCATGTCTTCACCCAATCTAACCCTGCCTGTGCTGCAGTGGGGAGTTACGATGTTGAGGAGCTGGCAGCTGCTCGTCGTTGATCGCTGGTTCTCTCCTGGTACTCCGGCTTCCTCCACCCATAAAACTGTCACCGACACGATGTGACCTTGGCTGTTAAAGTGTCGTTAAACCTTAATAAAATAAATAAATAAATAAATGATCTTTTATCAACAGTGACGACGGAAGCAAATCACATTTTCCGTCAATATATTTAATATCATTTACCTTGTATTATGTACAAAATATTCATGCTCATTTTGATTTTGATTGATGCTCATTTTGATTTTAATTAATCAGTGTTCCCAAGCGGAACACTCATCCATGTTTCTAAGATCCTGCTCATGGTACCTCATTTGAAGGAGCACGTTCCAAGGAGGGGCCACTAGCTATTTTGTAAGGGGAAAATGCCATATATAGAAAATATAGAAGCACAACTCATCGGGAGACAATAACATCCACATTTTCTGTTGATCGAAACACAAATTATTACACCACATCACAGTTTGTCAATTTGGTGTGAATAAATAAAATTACAGTAAATGAAAACGGGATCATCACAGAAATACCTCCAGTTAAAACCCGATGGTCCATTGACTAACAAGTTGCTTGTGTTTCTCGTGTTTTAACCCTTTACTTAACCTACCGTCCACAAATCGGCCAGCGATATTCGCAAACAATGCTATTCAAGTTTTGTTGTTATTGTTTCATTATTTGCCTAAAAACAAAGCTAATGATCTCCCAATGGAGCAAGCACGTTCAGCTCGTTCCAATGAGATATCCTACGCTATATTTTTGAGTCCGAAAAGTGCCGGCTTCTATTCGTATAGGAATAAGGGTCATCAAAAGATGATCTCCTGCTTCTGCGCTGGGAATTCTATTTTGTGGGTAATATTTATTTATTTATTGGTGTTTAAGGTCACATACTTATGCACAATGGCTAATCGTGACCATGACAGTTTTACGGGTGGGGGAAGCCGGAGTACCCGGAGAGAACTACCGAGCATTGACGAGCACCTGTCAGCTCCTCGACATTCTAACTCTGTTCAAGCTCCGCTCAAACAGGGTAACAGCGGCTGAAGACATGTGCACCATCGACGTGCAGTACGCCTTAGTCACGGCGTCATCGTGCCCCCATGTAGGCAACCGGGACAAAGTGCTTGCCCAAGGACACAAAGCGGGTCGTTCCGGACGGGGATCGAACTCGGGACCTCTAGCCTGTGGGTAATCAAGTGATATTTTATACCGAAATATCGACGCCTCGATCCTGGCCAGTGGTAAACGCGTTGTGTCCGTGGGCTAGGTACTTAATTTCGGTTTCGACGTGTGAGGGGCGGGGGCACGGTGACGCCATGTTCTAAGGAGTACTGCACGTCGATGGTGCACTTTCAGCAGCTGCTAACTCTTCTCTTGAACTCTTCTTCTGTCATCGGGCTTACCAACCGGAGACCCGGCGATAGAAGAAAAGTTTAAAGAGGATCCGCTGCCGAAACTACTTTGATTCAGTTTAGATAATATTTCGCCTTTTGGTTAACTTTACAAACGAGTCGCCTTTTAGCCCTTTACCTAACATGAAAAGCAGACGACAATTGCAAACAAAATTCTTGAATAACTACTTTTTTTCATTTTTTGTCTCAAAAACTTAGGATATGACCCCTCATTGGAACGAGCTCGTCCAGCTCGTTCCAAAGGGGGTCATAACCTATGTTTTTGAGACAAAAAATGAAAATATAATGAAAATTAATTGGCGATTTTTGAGAATAGCGCTGGCCGGTTTTTGCCGTTACGTTTGGTAAAGGGTAAATGCAATACTTGTGTGAATATTGGCAATAGTTATGGTTATAAGAATGTGCAATATCTAGAATTTCGATTCGACTCCATTTGAAATTTTCTGAATGAGGGATTCAGCTCGAACGGATATTTTGAGATTCACATGGCTCCAGTCTTGGAGGAGATCTTCCAACAAGCCAGATTGCACGCCACGCCGTTTTTAATAACGTTGGATAACCTGAGCAGATGGGCTTTCCAGAAGTCTACCTAGTCCCATGGTCTAGATAGCCACATCGAAATCACAGCTGCACAGGGTATCCAGCGTTTTAATCAGCGTAGATTTATCCAGCGTCTTGTTTTAACGTCAGCTCTTGGCAGGGCATCTTTCAAACAAGTATTCCATAGATTAATCAGCTGAATTTTCATTTTTGTCGGGTAAACTCTAAAATAAATGTTGAGCCCGTCTGTTCCAATTAGATTATCTTGTCACTTGAGGGAGGCTACTATCGGTGAATGCTGACCTAGTTGTGGCTGTGTGGACAAGTACGTCGATCTCTCAGGTCCCGGGATCGATCCTCAGTCGGCAAGATGTCGAGGTGTCCGAACACTCTTTGGCATCATCAATTGTGGGGAGGGGGGGGGGGGGGGTGCTCTGATAGTGTGTCGTGCTGTCGGTGGGGCACAATCGCGGTGCCCTATTACGAAGAAAGACAGACTTTGCGTGTATACTAAAGATCCCTCGGTAGAAGAGAAAAGCCATGATTTTGTGGATAGGAAGGTCATCCTATATACCCCAAACATTGGGACTAGGACGGGCGTTAATATAAGCTGTAGTACTTGCTCCGTGATCCTTGTCAAATAATTTAGTTTGAAACTGAAAGCTGCTATCGGGTAATACACAAAACGTCACACGCGCGTGAATGGGTTAATAGATATGGCACGAGTACCAGCGCGGAAGGAGAGGCCGCAGGCCTGGAGTTTTATCCTTCCTCGATGAGCAATGACATAAATGCCATATCGATTAACCCATTCACACACGCGTGTCGTTCTCTATTTATTACACACCTTCTCGTCTGTAAAAGCAATTATTAAAAAGACACTCAGCAATTTATTTGACGACTATCAATAAAAGAACACATTTTACTGGCACATACAACACATTGGAACTCAGGGGACGATTTTCAGCAATCGCTAGCGATTCAAATTGTAAGTGCGTTGCACGATATGTAGAAATTCCAATGAAATTTCTCTACTATTTAAAAATAGTCCGTCAACGATATCCGTTCTGCACATATGTGCGGAACAGATTTTCATTTTCCGCATGGTTTCGTGTTGCTGTAAATGGGAATAACATAGAACAGGCGTGTAATAAAAACTTTTATGTCCCCTCTGCAGAATTTACGTTTGTGTTGAGAAGAGAATTGGAAACAGAAGCTAAAAGTGTCTTGAAAGTACATTTTGCAACATTACACGAGCGCATACCTGTCAACTTTCACACGTCTCTGCCTCATGTCACACGCTCACGTCAAGTAATTGTTGCATGATTTGCACGTTTTGGAAAATTCCACCACCAGAGGCCTTCAAATACACCTCCATACCAATGAAAATCATTCTCGTAAGTTAACCCGCATTGCCCATTCCTTCTCGCATCTACACTGTCAGGACACCTGGCGCCACGTAGGGCCTGGGCTGACGTGGGGTTATTTAGTCCCGCTGATGAAACTGCGGGAAAATTAGACCAACGTGGAGGGTCGGAATCCAAGTGTCGCGAACTCGGCGCTGGGAGCTGAGTTAGACCGACGCCGTGATTCCTTCTCTGCCAAATTGGCCTGAAATAGGTTCGATTTCCGTTAGGTGTGATTCCTAATCACTTCAGGCTGCGTAATGGAAAGAATGATTTAAAGTAACAACGATTCTTTTATTCACACATAAAAATAAAGCCGTTTCAATATTTCAACAATCAACAATTCGTTTCTTTTCACAGAAAATGGGTTGCTAGGGTTAAATAATTCTCAACAATTATATAGTCATTCTATAGCCCTGTACTGGCACTATAGTCTACACACTCGAAATGTTATTACAGTGAGCTCGCTATAAGAGCTTCACAAATCTGAAATTATATTACGGAGAGCTCGCCATAAGAGCTTCACAAACCTGAAATGTTATCACCGTGAGCTCGCCATAAGAGCTTCACCCGCTTAGGCTCAAATGTCAACGTCTGCGCGTAACTGTACCTCTGGCTGTCGGAGGGTTCCGACCAGCAATGTTTGTCATCTATAAAGACACCGTACTTCTGATTTGGGTCAGATATTGTCTACTCATACCTTATGTGCCTTTTGAAAGTCCTCCGTGAAAGTCCTATTGAAATGTTCACTGTCCTGGTTGAATTCACGATTCACAAATGCCCCTTTTTGTGCTAGGGCGAAATTGTCACTCACACCGATCTCCAGTCGGTATTACGATGCTTCGACAGCAAAACAAACTACTCACAACGCAATCAGTCTGACGCTTCAAAGGATTAATACGCACAATACAATTAACCTACACTTCTGACTATTGCAGGCTGATACCTGCTACTCGACAATCTAAACTTTAACGTTTCACCTTGGGTTTTCCTTCTCAACGAATTTGGCACTGTAGCCGCCTATCAACCTTAAGCGAAATCAATCGTGGAATGCCCTGTCTGGCGATTCCAGCCGTTTCAGGGTCCTGTGATCGAAGGTACCCCTATGCCAGGAAACAGTCCGCCTGCCCTGGACTTCACCAACGTGTGTGTGACCCCAAGTGTGTCTAATGCTCTGCTCTTCAAGGTATATATACTTTTTACCCAAAACTGCCAGGTGGATAGACGCTCATCTGTCCATCTGCCAAAACGGTGGGAGATGACGTATATCGAGGCAGAATCAATACAAGTCATCTCGCGCGTGACTTAACGGTGATTTCACTTGTCGATAGAACCGATTCGTTCCTGCCATTCATTGCTACTAATGATCAGGTGACGACACGTCAGACATTTCTATCTTTTAGAATCTCGTTTCTCAATTGGCCGTGACGATATCCTGCCACCAACCGATTACGTCTCGTAAGACTCGCGACTACTGTATAAATTAAATGAGATTAGACCTTATCTAACATACCGTTTCTCCCCTGGGTCCCTGCTCTGAAGCTGGATATACAGCACTGTGTTTTTTCCATGTCCAGCTTCACAGAGAAGTGAAATTCACGTAGGGTTTTCGCCTTGATGCGGAATATCTTTTGAACTTACGATATCTTTATATATGAGGCCCCTTGCCCCTATATTTAGGCTGGCTTTGCTCTGACACACTATCTTTATATATGAGGCCCCTTGCCCCTATATTTAGGCTGGCTTTGCCCTGACATACACACAAACACTGTCACCGCTGCTGAGAGGTTGTTTGATTTCAGAATTCCGGATTCTTACATATCATTCATTATGAGATAAAGGCACAGTGAGAAAGTATCTCGACCATGGGGCAGCGTCGTGTTTACGTGATAGTGAAAAATTTGCATTGCCATCAAAAAGTGTGAAAAGGCCAGAAGTGAGTATTGTCTTTGGGGGTCGAAACGTCACAACCGTTCAGATTATGAATTAACATCAGTTGTCCATATAAGGTATGTAAATTTAAATTGAAGCAATTTTAAATCGTTGGTTGGTGAATCTATTTTTAACCAGGAGCATAAATAACGTTCACTTCGAATTATTATTCAATGCTCAGGAATTTTGCATTTTAATTCATCCATCTTCAACTTTAATGGGCGTTTTCTCTCCATGTAAGGAACGCAAGGTGAATCTGCAATGCATGAACGAACCATCAAAATATTACAGCTGTCAGCTACAATCATGTTTGAATAGGGCGTCGATCATGAATGTATCAAGTGTATCCCTCCCATCGGAGTGTACATAAAAGTTTGTACAGATCAACTAAGGTCTTGCCTAATTGTTTAACCCTTTACCTAATGCAACTAGAGGACGACACTTGCAGAACAAAATTCTTGAATCACTTCACACGGTAAAGTTTTTGCTCCTAAAAATAGATTATGATGCCCCAAACGAGCTCGACGAGCTCGTTCCAATGAGGGGGGGGGGGGGTCAGAAATTGTGTAATGTAGGAAAAGTTTGAAAAAGTAAGAAAATCTGAACGGCGAGTTCTATGAACAGCGCAGGTCAGATTATGTATTATTTATGCTTTAATGTTTAAGGTCACTTTCAGCATCTATGGCTGTATCTTGACCGCAGCGCTGGTCGTTTAGGTAATGGGTAAAGCAACGATTCTGGTCAGAATATTCAGAATGTGATATGGTGTAAAGGGTACACCGAAACTGTAAGCCCAAATTATTTGCGATGCATTCAAATAAGAAGATAGTGAGCATGCCGTTTGCTGAAAATGTTTTCAGGAACAAGCCAGGGGGAGCTGCAAAAAATATCCGTTTACAAATATTTCCTTGTATCAAAATTTGTGATTGATTTTTGTTATTTCATTTGTGTGGAGAATTGCAAACTTCTATCTCAGTAGCTACCTGTGGGTGCCATAAGCGGGATCATAAGGTGAAGTTGGCAGTAGTATTCTGGGTGCTTTATTGCACAGACAAATGTCAGATGGAAGATGTCCCCGATGGTAATAATAGGAGATCAGAATCAACAGGTTTGAGATCTTACACGGACTAACTGGAAGGACTGCTCCTGTTTTCAACATTGTGGGTGAGAGATTGGGGTATCGATGGTGTGGATCTAGTTCTGACTATCTGAAGGTCTTTGATGTTTTGACGTAATATTTCAGTTCGTAATAACTAATTGATTCCTGCTGCGTGCAGGAACATTGGACAGTGAGGGGAAGAATTACGACCAAGAGGTCGAGGTTAGACATGGAGAATAGGCTTAGTTAGAACTTTTGGTTGATGACATCCCAAAGAGAATATATAGACACGCTTTGTGGACCGGAAGTTTGATTCCCCAAATACATAATGAAATGTGGTGCCAAGAAAATCTCTCTCTCTCTCTCTCTCTCTCTCTCTCTCTCTCTCTCTCTCTCTCTCTCTCTCTCTCTCTGGTTATTTTGGGGGTTGTAATTCAGATTTTAATGGAGGAGCTGAAAAAGACATGTTTAACCCTTTAACTAACCAGAAAAGCAGACGACACTTGCAAAAATGATTCTTGAATAACTAATTTTTTTCATTTTGTGTCTCAAAACATAGGATATGAGCCCTCGTTGGAACGAGCTCCACGAGCTCGTTCCAACGAGGGGTCATAACCTATGTTTTTGAGACAAAAAATGAAAAAAATAATAAAAATTAATAGGCTATTTTTGAGAATAGCGCTGGCCGGTTTTGGCCGTTACGTTATGTAAAGGGTTAATGTGAAGATTCAAGAATCTAAGTGTGTCATTTCGAATTATAATTCTGATCACAGCCGCCAGGTGCTTAGTTTTCGCCCTGGATTTTGTTTTTTCAGTTTTCAAGAAGAAGAAATGCAATATCCAGTATTCAAATGACACCCTTATTATATCGATGTTAGAAAGCGAATAATATAGAAAAGACTTGATGAAAATTCTTCTGGTGGTTTAAATATTTTAACTCTCCATTTGTTACTACCATACTGACTATCTTTGGGGGATGCGCCCTTCCTCCACCCCACCCCAGTGGCTACGCCAATGAACTTAAGATGCTGATGTTGCAAATTCAGGATGTCTCTGGATGCATAGATTTGTTGTTGCCTCTCACCTTCATTCAGCACTCTCTCCCCTCCCACTCAGTGACATTGGTACGGGGGAGATGCGGAAATAAAGTGCTTTCCACCCTACCCCACCAAAAGTTCTGTCAACAAATTGGACGTCTGTCTGATTTGTGTAGGCCTGTAGTCTTGTTAGATGTACAAACATAAAAGTAAGACAGACGAATATATTTATGAGCTGTCAATAAGAATTAAAGAGACTGCTTAGTCTTTCTTCAATAATCTATCGTAATTGAAGAATACACCTCTCTTAATAGCATGAAGTTAATACTGGCCGTGAAACATCCAACAGAAATTAGCGTTCCAATGTGTGGCGAATGCTATGTATTGGTAATTTGTGTCGTGCATTCCGTCTCTTGAGTGCAACAAGACGCCACTTGCAAGGTTAAAGCATTGCAGATAGCGCCTTGTTGATCTCAAGGGACGATTTTATGGTCTGTACCTGTCACTGAAAAAAATACCTATGTGACTGGTTGGTCCTAAACATCAACCCAGGTGCGTAAGTGTAGGGAGTGTAGACATACCCAAGCCTCCCCCCACCACCACCGCTTTCCACTTCAGCTGACTAGTTCAAGTGGACGATTATCCCCCCTTATCGACTATTAGCCCATCAGTTAATT
Organism: Pictodentalium vernedei; assembly: GCA_031216915.1. Taxonomy (NCBI): domain Eukaryota; kingdom Metazoa; phylum Mollusca; class Scaphopoda; order Dentaliida; family Dentaliidae; genus Pictodentalium; species Pictodentalium vernedei. The sequence goes on along the minus strand of CM062291.1, from coordinate 269,786,687 downwards.
GCTGCACAGAAAATCGGCCAACGTGTGAGAAAAGTAATTAGATTTTACAGAATTTCGGACATCAAAGGAACAAATGACAAGACTTGTGTCTGATAACTATTTTTACCAGACAGTAGACACAAGATCATATGTTCCGAATTGATGCTCTTCTCAGTCATCTGTCAAACCAAAAAGCGTACAAAGATGGCCAAAAGTCAATGGAAACACTGTTTTTAAACATTTTTAGCATGGTTGCACTGGAGAAAACAGTTTATTTTATAAATGGCAGTGGAACAAAACTCAGATGGTAAACAGGCAACATTCAAAAATCACTATAAAGAAAATACACTGAACTTTGAGATTTCGAGCACTTCCATAATTTAATTTTTTAACATTTTATTTAAGTTTAGGAACTGTAAAACTGTCCCCATCTCCGTAATGCTAATTTCCAATCTCCAAAACGACAATTTCAAGGGAGAAAACCAAACCATTTTTTCACTAATTTGAAGATAAAAGCTGGACAGGGTGTGTGCCCCCTCCCCCCTCCCCCCTCCCCCCCTCCCCCCCCCCCCCCCCAAAAAAACAATCGTGACATTTTCGTCTTAGCTATCGATCATCTGTTCTAGTGATCATGTACTTCCTTACCCCTTTAACGTGACGGCCAAAACCAGCCAGCGCTATTCACAAAAAATCGCCATTTAATTTTCATTACTTTTTTCATTTTTTGCGTCAAAAACATAGCTTATGACCCCTATTTGGAACGAGCTCGTTGAGCTCGTTCCAATGAGGGTCACAACCTAAATTTTTGACACAAAAAAATAAAAAAAAATTCAGTTATTCAAGAAATTTTGTTTGCAAGTGTCGCCTGGCTTTCGTGTTTGTTAGGTGAAGGGATAAAAGGCTAGATTTGATACTTGAGCTAGTATTTATTTATTTATTTATTGGTGTTTAAGGTCACGTATTTCTGCACAATTGCTAATCATGACCACGACAGTTTTACGGGTGGAGGAAGTCGGTGTACCCGGAGAGAACCACCGAGTAACGGCGAGCAACTGTCAGCTCCCCAACATACTAACTCCACACAATCAGGGTTAGCATTGGTTGAAGACAGGCGCACCATCGACGTGCAGGACGCCTTAGTACACAGCGTCACCGTGCCCCCCACGTGAGCAATGGGGGTGAAGTGTCTTGCCCAAGGACACAACGCGATTGCCGCAGGTGGGATTCGAACCGAGGACCACTTGAGCTGGTGTCATACAAAGACAGTCAGTCATACAAATGGAGGTATGTAGTACCTGATTTATCCTATAGGCAGTATAGGGGCCCAGTATGGCCAATTTTGAGTACCGATACGGTACCTATTTATTTATTTATTGGTGTTTAAGGTCACATACTTATGCACAATGGCTAATCGTGACCGTGACAGTTTTACGGGTGGAGGAAGCCGGAGTACCCGGAGAGAACCACCGAGCAACGACGAGCAGCTGTCAGCTCTCCAACATCGTAACTCTGAACTCTGTACCGCAGCACAGGCAGGGTTAGATTGGTTGAAGACATGCGCACCATGGACGTGCAGTACGCCTCAGTACACAGCGTCATCGTGCCCCCATGTAGGCAATCGGGGTGAAGTGTCTTGCCCAAGGACACAACGCGGTTGCCGCAGGTGGGATTCGAACCGAGGACCCCTCGGCTTGCAGCCTGCACCTCTACCAACTGAGCCACCGCGCCCCCACGGTACCTATTAATTGAATAAGAAGTTATGTCACGACTACTTCGTGTATTTTTTATTTATTCACTAATAAATTTCCAAAAAGTCATGAGTTTTTTTAACACTTATCACGTCTGACTAATACTTCAGCTATATCATCATGGCATGCCTCCGATGAAGGCATGCCTTGAAGATGTAGTTGGAATATTAATCAGTCGGGGCCTAAACCTTCACAGTCGGGACAAATCATTTTGACACCCCTCTTCTCCTCCAATCTGTGCGACTACCCTGCTCTCCTCCATTAGCACTTTTCATAATATCGAATGCATCCTGAAGGGAGGCTGATATGGCGTAAGGAAGGATTCAAAAAATGGAATATTATTAACCAAAGCATCCATTGAGCTCACGTAAATATTTTCAAGGTAATTTGGAGATAGGATTTATTGATCTGGATAAGATTTAAGAGCATCATCGCGAGGAAATTACATATCAAACATTTGAAGTCTGCGAGAAAACAATTTTTTGTTGTCTTCTTCAATGTCAATTTTCTTCATGGCATTAAAGGTTTTACTGTGCTGTCCTTTCTGAAAGCTAACAGCGGGTGTCTGAGCGAATTTACGCCGTATTAACAAGATATCTGTTTGAAATGTCAAAGCTCGTGCCATTTTGCTGATTACGGATTTGAAGATTTTGTTATTTTTCAATTATAATTTCACACCGGGGGATTTATTTTAGAAATTGGTATTAGTTTTTAGATTGCGCCGGTTTAACTCTTCTCCCAGCACAATTCGCAGATGAAGGAGCGCGGTGTCTACAAACCGAAAGGTCCACGCTTCGATCCTCGCCAGAAGTAAATGTGTTGTGTCCTTGGGCGACGCAGTTAACCCTTTATCTAACAAGCAAACGACACTTGCAAACAAAATGTTTGAATAACTAAATAATTTCTTTTTTTGCTTCCAAAACATAGCTTATGACCCCTCATTGGAACGAAGTCCTTGAGATCGTTCCAGTGATGGGGTCATAAGCTACGTTTTTGAGACAAAAAAAATGAAAAAAAAATAATTAAAATGGAATGGTGATTTTTGTGAATAGCGCTGGCTGGTTTTGGCCGTTACGTTGGGTAAATGGTTAAAAACTTTTTACCCAACACACACGATATCAAAATTTGTTATTTCTTTTCAAAGTTTTCTAAAAATATCAATGAAGTCATGTGATATGTTCCGTGATTGGAACGAGCTCGAGGAGCTCGTCTCCAATAAGGGGGCCACATGATATGTTTTTCGGGAAATTATTGGCAACTTTTTTTCTTCAACTGCTCCGTTTGTAAATTACGAATGGTATTTTTGTGAATAAGGCTGGCCGGCTTTTGTCGTTATGTTAGGTAAAGGGTTAATACCGATTGCCAAAACTTGCACGATGGCGCTGTGTACTGAGACGTACTGCACGTCAATGGTGCACATGTCTTCAACCAAATGCTAATGCTGCTTGTGCGTAGTTAGTACGCTGAAGTGGACAGTTGCTCGCCGTTGCTCGGGTATTCTGGCTTCCTTCACCGTAAAACTGTCCGACACGAGGTGACCATGGCTGTCGAAAGTATCGTTAAACCCCAATAAATAAATAATTTGTATTGGTTCATTTCTAACCGGGGATAACTTTATCATGTTAGAAAAGACATAACTCATTATACCTAACCGGAATGAGCACGTCTAAGTAAGGAAGGATAAGCGTGTTTCGGGAGGAAATAGGTGAGCAGAATCGACAGACTTACAACATAAGAATCAAAGTTAGAATTTTCTAGAAAGTGGAAAGGAAGGGGGCGGGGGCTGTCATCTTTCAAGTAATTTCAATTTTTATACAAGACCAATGCATCTCTCAGTGTTTTCGAAATCTTACGAAAATTCAAAAAGGTTGCGAAACTAGAGAAACAGAATTTACTGCACCCAGTAAATTCAAGTCTGTGTGAAAAGGGTTAAAGTATCAGGAATAAACTATACAGAAGGAGAATTTATGGAGGCTTATTTTCAGGAGTAAATTATTTTCAAACAAATCAGAAATGGATTTTCGTTAATAGTATTTACAGATATTCATACAGCAATCAGAACATTTTTATAAGAAACCAGAAAAGGCATATGTGTGACCAGCATTCAAAGGGTTCGATACACGAATCAGAAGTGAACATTTTTGGCTCTGCCCACCAAGCTGATTGATGAAATACGTTCATGAACTTTTGAAATGCATTAAGGTGTAATGAAATGCATTCCCCAGTCTTTCTGAATAATATGCACTGGATGACCTTGGTGACCTCTTTCAGGCGGACCATACGTTGAACCTCCAGCAATTTTTAAATCAGTCGGTATAGTCCCATGTATACACCTACTTTAAAGAAATGGCTCCACCAACTACAGATCTGTCATTTTTGGGCGATGATAGCAAATATTTATTATGATTTAGAAGCCTCTAAGGCAGTCAGCCTACTGTATCATACACACGGCTTCAAACTAGCTGAAAAAACAAAGATGAGTGCAAACTGGTTGTTGGTAACCAGCATGCCAAAACGAATAGAGATAGGACGATTCGTATTTGAGTTATCGAGCCGACAAAGGGTGCATAGACTCTATATTGGGGATAGTGCCATAAAAAACTTGAAAGCCCCAATAGCTCGTTTAAAGGCCTACCCTTAAGAGCATCTAGTGCCCTAAACAAGGCATACATAAAATAAGATGGTGGAATCTTGAATCATGGCATTTGCGTAAAGAGTGGCAATATGGCAGGAAGCGTGCAAAAGGTTCTACCGTCATAAGTTAAATGATGTTGTTTGATCATCGCGGTGAAGTATGAAGAGGGTTAAAGACAGACCATTTAAATATTCCATTTCATTAATTCATAATTGTGATAAGTGTTTCGAGAGAGCCGCTTACCACTCGGCCCGAAACCTGTTGATGTTGAGTTATGATTGAGAATGAAGAAAAAAAATGCAATGAAAGGTGAAGGGTTATTTATTCAACTACAATTAATCAAGTGTTGTAAGATAGATCTGTATAATAAACAAATTTTCTTGCCACTCAAAAGGTTTGTTTCAACTTGGTTTGGGGATGGAATTTAATTCTGATCTGACAGCTGATAAGAGTAAATATGTGTCAGGCTGTCATCTATAGCAACTTCTCTCTAATTTGATTGTTTACATTATTCTCTTGTGTATATAAATATAAGCAGCTATGTCTTTATGATGCTTTTCTGTTACAAAGAAATTAGGGGGGTATAAAAAACTCTGTGGCCCAGTGGACCACTACCAAAGGTTCCCTGATAACATAGCTGGGCCAGTACTTGTGACAGGCTACCAGTATGCCAAACAGCCCCAGGACAGATTATTTATTTATTTATTGGTGTGTAAGGTCACATATTTCTGCATAATGGCTGATCAGGACCACGACAGTTTTACAGGTTGAGAAGCCGTAGTACCCGGAGAAAACCACCAAGCAACGGCGAGCAACTGTCAGTTCCCCAACATACTAATTCCACACAAGCAGGGTTAGCATTGGTTGAAGACAGGTGCACCATCGACGTGCAGTACGCCTTAATACACAGCGTCACCGTGCCCCCACGTGGGCAATGGGGGTGAATTGTCTTGCCCAAGGACACAACGTGGTTGCCGCAGGTGGGATTCAAACCGAGGACCTCTCGGCTTGCAGCCTGCACCTTTACCAACTCAGCCACCACGCCCCCAGGACAGATGATTTGTTTTTGACAAAATGAAGGGGATAGAAAATATTGATACAGGAATCAGAACATTCTTATAAGAAACCAGAAATGGCATATATGTGACCAGCATTCAAAGGGTTTGATACACGAATCAGAAATGGATATTTTTGTCTCTGCCCACTAATTTTAGTGATGAAATACACTCATAAACTTTAGAAATGCATTAAGGTGTAATAAAATGCATTTCCCAGTCTTTCTGAATAATGCCCCCATACTAAGATCTTCAGAGGGTTAAAATATTCCCTTTAAATACTCCATTTTATTCCTTTAAATGGGGGCGCATTGGCTCAGTTGGCAGAGGTGCAGGCTGCAAGGCGTGAGGTCCTCACTCTGTCCTTGGGCAAGCCACTTCACCCCATTGCCCACGTGGGTGCATGGTGGCGATGTGTTCTAAAGCGTACTGCACATCGATTGTACCTCCGTCTTCAACCAATGCTAACCCTGCTTGTGTGGAGTTAGTATGTGGGGGATTTGACAGTTGCTCGTTGTTGCCCGGTGGTTCTTCCCAGGTACTCCGACTTCCTCCACCTAAAAAACTGCCGTGGTCATGATTAGCCACTGTGCAGAAATATGTGACATTAAACGCCAATAACTAAATAATCCTTTAAAAAATGAGCTCAATCCAATAAAGGGTCATAAGCTATGTTTTTTCAAGCAAAAATGAAAAGGTAATTAAAACTGAATAGACGTTTCCGTGAATAATGTTGACCGGTTTTCGCTGTTATGTTCGCTAAAGGGTTAAGAATCCCTTACTTTGGAAGGCACACTGAAAAGGTGTCCCATTCCACATAGAATTAAATGTTAAGAAAATAAAGCGAAAAACATTAAGTTTCTCAGCTGACAGTACCTGCTTTTGCACTCCCGAGGGATGGAACGGCACAAATCAGAGACATTCTCTTAATGGCACTTTGACACCAAAGGTTTCTGCACTCTCGGTGAGGCCGAGATGAGCGCAGTGAAAGACTATAGAACTCCTCTAACAAATTAGTTTTAAACAGTCATTGCACTAACACAGTTAACAGTACAGTCGACCATGCCAGTATTGCATTGTTACCGGCACCCTGACAGTTTTGTGATAGGTTTCAACAATTATTCAGTGCAGTTTTATTAAAAGGGTTAACTTTATTCTGCCTGAAATAAAATATGTGCAATCCACATTGAAGTCTTGAGAGGGGTTAAAAGCATTGAACTGAATAAGATAGGTTTCAACAATTATTCAGTACAGTTTTATGGAAAGGGTTAACTTTATTCTGCCTGAAATAAAATATGTGCAATCCACATAGAAGTCTGGAGAGGGTTAAAAGCAGTGAACTGAATAATTTACAATTTATTTCCTTGCAAGGTAAAGGGTTTCTCTCAATTTAGTTTCAGGAACTAACATCCCATAATGATGACAAGGTCAGATTTCATTTTGACAGCTTACTCCACGATTGTTTACATAGTCTCCAGTGTGAACATAACATCGTATTGCTTGGGGAGAATTTACTGTATCAGGAAATTGGAGGCTGTGAAAACCCTGTGGCCTACTGGGCCATACTGAAAAAAATGTGATTTTCCAGCAATTCTGAAAAATGCACTCAATGACCCCTAGTTGACCTCCGTGACCTTGACCCATATTTTGAACCTCCATCGAGTATTGACTCATTTGTTGTTGGTCCCAGGTCTGTAGGTCATACCATGCCTGAGATATGGGAGTGACCCATGTTCAAAATTTTGGCCACGCCCACTTTTTTTTTTTTACTTAAAAATGCATGTGTGTATGTCAGGAATACTTTAAGGGTCAAAAAATGTGATTTCCAGCAATTCTGAAAAATGCACTCAATGACCCCTAGGTGACCTCTGTGACCTTGACCCATATTTTGAATCTCCATCAAGTGTCAACTCATTTAGTGTTGGTCACAGGTCCATACGTCATATCACGCCTGAGATATGGGCATGACCCACTTTCAAAAATTTTGGCCACGCCCACTTTTTGTTACGTCAAAATGCATGTGTGTACGTCAGAAATAGTTTAGGGGGTCAAAAAATGTGATTTCCAGCAATTCTGAAAAATGCACCCAATGACCCCTAGTTGCCCTCTGTGACCTTGACCCATATTTTGAACCTACATCGAGTGTCGACTCATTTGGTGTTGGTCCCAGGTCCGTAGGTCATACCACTCTTGAGATATGGGCGTGACCCACTTTCAAAAAATTTGGCCACGCCCACTTTTTTACATCAAAAAGCATGTGTGTACGTCAGGAATGCTTTAGGGGTAAAAAAATATGGTTTTCAGCAATTCTGAAAAATGCACTCAATGACCCCTAGGTGACCTCTGTGACCTTGACCCATATTTTGAATCTCCATCAAGTGTCGACTCATTTCGTGTTGGTCCCAGGTCCATACGTCATGCCATGCCTGAGATATGGGCGTGACCCACTTTCAAAAAATTTGGCCACGCCCACTTTTTTCACGTCAAAATGCATGTATGTCCATCAGGAATGCTTTAGGGGTCAAAAAATGTGATTTCCAGCAATTCTGAAAAATGCACTCAATGACCCCTAGATGACCTCCGTGACCTTGACCCATATTTTGAACCTCCATCGAGTGTCGACTCATTTGGTGTTGGTCCCAGGTCTGTAGGTCATACCACGCCTGAGATATGGGCGTGACCCACTTTCAAAACACCCCTACAGGCACCCCTGATACCCCAGGAATCTGAAAAACATAGGTGACCGAGAACTTGTGGCTATCTATCAGCATGCCAAAAATCAACGAGATAGGGCAATTCCTTTTCGAGTTATCTTGCGGACAAAAAAGTGATGAGAAGACAGGAGAAGAAGAAGAAGAAGAAAAAAAAAAAAAAAAGAAGAAAAAAAAAAAAAGAAAAAGAAACCGTGCAAAAACAATAGTCTGTGTGTTTCACACAGACTAATTAGGCTACATCAACAAATTTCTAAAAATTTCCACTAATTTCCTTCCAGTTGTGCTGAGATATCATTTGATGAATGTTAAATATCACTACCAATTGCACACAAACCAGAAATAATAAAAGGTTTTTTGAAAAATGGTGTATTTAGAACTCAAACACGAATAAAGAACTTCCTGGTTCAAGAGTTGACATTGACGTCAAAATGAACTTAAGGTTCCGCTCCACAATTTTCCAGGCATTTCCTAAAATGACATGCCATACACTTTAGTCAATTGCAAATATTCTGTAACTTAGTTCACTAACCCATAACATGTATTACATTTCCCAAATCCACTAAAAACACATAACACTATCTGACTAAGCAGAAATAAATAATCTGAATGTGAGTGAAGTAATTTATTGTCAAAGGCAAGACTTTACCCTGCAAAATTACATGAAAGCCTCAAAATCAGAATTTTCCCACTATCCCCACTCACCTAACCCTGAATCATGTGACCCCATGTTTCTGAAATGTGAAAAACAAATTCCATGTTTCCGTCTCATTTTTAGCTCACCTTGACAAAGTCAAGCTGAGCTAATCCCAACTCTCCGTCCGTCGTCCGTCAACACTATGTTTTTGTCTTCTCCCCCAAAACCACTAGGCCATTCAAGTGAAAGTTTATGTGAGTGATGGTTCCGAGGCGGCATTGCATTTTTGTTCAACTCAACATGCTCAGCCCCATAAGGAGGGAGTGAGGGAAAATGCTCCAAAATATTTTTAAAATCTTCTTCTCATGAACCAGTAGGTACAATGACTTGATATTTGTTATGGAGCTTCCTTTTGAGGTGTATATTCAAGTTTGTTCAAAGAAAGGTCGTGGAGCAATATTTGGCTTTGTAAGGGGAGGAGTAAGATTTTTGGCCTCGCCCAAAATTTCTATTTTCTGAACCGATGGTCCAATTTGAACGAAATTCGGTATGTGGTATTATTGGGTCATAAAAACTTGACTCATGCAAAAAAATATTCTCGCATCCCCATGGGAACCCCAAGAGCTAAAAATAGAAATATTTTCAAACGCCCATATTTTCCAAACCGCACAGAACAGAGAACTGTTATTTGGTATGAAGCATCCTTAGGACCAGAAGAATTGAGTGGTAAAAAATATTGCCATTGGTTATGTTAGGGTTTTGTGTAGAGGGCATCGAAAAAATGCTGAGTCAGCATATTTGCAAAAATTTTAAAAATCTTTTCTCCAGAACCAATGGTCAGAATCTTTTGATATTCAGTATACAGCATCCATAGGGGGGGGGGGGGGGGGGGGGTCAGATACAAGTTTGTTAAAATAAAGCCCATTGGTTCATATTTGGGCTCAATACAGGAGCCCAAATTTTTAACTATGGGGCAATATTGGCAATATTCTTTAAAAATCTTCTTCAGAACCACCAGTCAGAATCTTTTAATGTTTGATATACATCATTTCTATGAGGGGCAGATTCAAGATTGTTCAAACCAAGTCGCTCGGTTCAATATTTGGGCTTCCTATGGAAGCCCAAATTTTACCGTAGTTCAGTTTGGAGGATAATTTTTAAAAATCTTCTTCTTCAGATCCACCAGTCAGAATGCTTTCATATTTGGTATTCAACATCTCTAGGGGGGGGGGGGGGCAGATTCAAATTTGTTCAAATCGGGTCCCTAGGTATATATTTGGGCTCGCTATGGTAGCCCAAATTTTAACTTAATGCAATATGAAGAAATTTCTTTACAAATCTTCTTCTTCAGATCCAACAGTCAGAATGCTTTCATATTTGGTATTCAACATCTCTAGGGAGGTCAGATTCAACTTTGTTCAAATCGAGAGCCTGTGTTAATATTTGGGTTCCCTATGGGAGTCGGAATTGACAATGTAGCTGAAGAATTAGAATTTTTGTATTCAGTACCCTCTACAGGTGTGTAACTAAGATTAATCCACATAGGTTATATCAAGGGGCTCCATAGGGGAGCTCCACAATTTACATATATGATCAACTGAAGAAAAGGCATGATGCTCTGACTATTTTAGTCACCCCTGAGGGGCTCAAGGATTGACGATGTATCCCATGGAGATGGATTGCTTAATGTAGACTCATTCTTGGGCTCTGTTTACATCGTGTTCTGTTCAATGTGAGCGCCTCAGGTCCCGTGGGGCCTCTTGCTTAGTTATATGCCTGTTAACCTTTCACCTAACGTAACGGCCAAAACCGGCCAGCGCTATTCACAAAATATACTATGCAATTTTCATTATTTTTTCACTTTTTATCCAAAAAACATAGCTTATGACCCCTCATTGGAACGAAAAATGAAAAAAATTAGTTATTCGATTATTTTATTTGCAAGTGTCGTCTTCTTTTCGTGTTAGGTAAAGGATTAGCAAACCCGTGTAAAATGACATTTTAAAAAATAGCCAATTTTACGAAAGCACTGCTTCTCATAATTCATCTGGTAATTTACCCCTATGCACCAGACTCCAACTTTAGGACCAAAACTTCAAATTCTCTTGTCCAACAAATAGCCTTATGTCATCATATATCTGATACTAAAAATATATCTCCAATTTACATGGCATTAGTTTTAACATATGCCCAATGTTTAGAATTTTCCCCCGTGCAGTAGTCCGAATTTGTGGAGCGGAACCTTAATGACGTACTCTTTGGCGCATGACGTCGCCTTGAAGGAACGATCAGCAGATTTGTGTTATTGTCTTAAAATTGTTTGCGGACGAATTGGACTGAATATTGCGCAGGAAAAATATCACGTAGCATATAATAAAAAAGAAAATCTACGCTATTTTAGTGAATATCGATAATTCCCGATATTCACTAAAATAGCGTAGATACCCTGTATGTATTGAGGAATAAATAGTTTGTGAGAACATTTATGAGACAATGTTGCCAGAAGTGTTTAGAATATTGTGTAAATCAGCCTGGTGAATATACATGAAGAGAAAATCTTGTTTAAAAGAATAAAATCAATTTAAAATTTATTTAAAACGGTGATTTCCTTGAGAAACAACAGAATCTTATGTATGTTTGGATGATAAAATATGTGTCGATGAGATCCTGATATTATAATATTGCCGTCTGACGCGATTAACGTCTGTGCAGTGTCAAACAGTGTGCTCCACTTTCAACGTATTATTCTGGCAAGGAATATATTCTGGTCGCATTTTACTCTCTATCAAAACGGAACGTGTAAGTCTTGTATCACCAATGTGGCATCGTGTCAAAATTACAGCATCTTTTCTATAAGGGTTCCAAGACACATAATTATCAGTTATCAAAGGCTATTACTTAGTACTTGATTAGTTTCATGTCGACCGAGATATCAGGCCTCGGTAACTTCATATCAACCTGAGATGGAAGGACGAAGGCTTATGTGAAGTTACCTAGGGCTGATATCACGACCGATATGAGTTATCGAGTGCTGATACCTCGGTAGATACCAAACTAATCAAGTGTTAACCTCCTTATTCAGATCTGTTGACAGTATTATTGTTTCTAATCCTTTTCACAAAGTCCGAAGTTTCCTCTTCTCCTCATCCTAGTTCAGTTATTCGAACGTTTTGGCTTCTCTACTGGGGAAGCCGCGACGATCGGATAGCTAAACTACTGTACAACAACATCTCGTTCAATATTATCCATCCGCCAAAATCGATTTCGTGCGGTAAAAAAAATGACAGTTCGAACGCGAATGACGTTATGTCTATATGTTATCTCCAACGGGATCCTACCCAAATCACAGTAAATCAGCTTCATTTGCATCAACGCTCACAACCTTTGCATTCTTAAAGGTGTGGATTCTATGACCTCTCGGTTGGTGAAACGTCGCCAAAAAGTGGGTGTTTTGTAAACATGGATGGTTAGGACATCTTTATGATACAATAGTGTACGAGTACTTTCGTTACACCCCCCCCCCTCCACACACACACACACCACAGACACACACACAGAGGAAAGCTTAATACGGGATCGGAGTCACAAAAAACTCATTCTCGTGCCAAAATACAACATTTCTTGAATAACTGAAAACGTTTTGCTTTAAACGCATAGGTTAGGATACCTTATGGAACGAGCTCATTGAGCTCGTACCACGAGGGGTCTTATGTTATGTTTTACGATACATAACTTTAAAAAAAAATTATACAATATGAATGGATTCAACAATTTTGTGAACAGCACATCCATCTATTGGCGTTACGCAAAGTCGTAAGTTAAAAACCATCAACCTGTTTTTTACAGGGACTATGTACTCTTGACGTTCAAGGATAAGGCATGTTTGCTAAGGAGGTGATGTTCTCAGTATGACGAGTACATTCACCAGTGTGCCACGGAGTTAAATGTTGTATCGAACCACATAGTCTCGCGATAGCATTTATCGACGTTGAAACACTGGTCGATGTTGCGTTTTCCACGACATTCGCCGATTGCTGTAGCTAATTTCAATGGCTCTTGTCAACGGAATGTCGTGTTGTAGAAGCACAAATTATCCGTAGATGATGCTGAAATATCATTGGGAATCTCATTCAATCTTTTGGGCCTCGTGAATTTAATTCCACGTTTCTGACTTGTTGAGATACCTCACAATTCTTGTTAAATGTATGCAGCACATCTGTATTGTACACTGACTATCCGCTCTAGATTTGCATTATATGGTACCTTCTAACAATCTGCAGTTGGTAGAAGCATCTTTTTCACGGGAATTCTAATCAGTACCAAATCTCTGAATACACTTTGAGGTATTTCACTACTCCAGATCTCACTGATACATGTAAACAGCCTTTTCGATCCTTGGGGCAAGAATTATAATTTATAAAAAAAGTTAACTAAATAGCAGAAGAGTGCTAATATTGAAGGCATTCTTTGATGTACAACGTATTGACATGACCTTAAGGTTGTCACGATAAAATTGTATCGCAGTATTTTCACTGATTGCAAAACAATGTTGTTCTTATTTTTTTCAATTTTTATTTATTTATTTATTTATTTAATTATTTATTTATTTATTTATTTATTTATTTATTTATTTATTTATTTATTCATTTAACAAGAGGTTTCTCAAACAAACACAGTGGAGGAAACTTCAGGACGACTCCATAGAACACTGTGACAACGTTTGCAAGCAAGTTTTATCACCCCACACTCGAGAGATAATAGTAGCTGTAATTATAATACAGATCCAATTTATCGGATGAAGTCGTGTATACAAACTTAGATAAATATAGGATGGTTTGTGTGTACAGCGGCAGCTTTTATAAACACAAAAGTAAACTGCCGTTAACACTAAGGTTTTCAACTCATCTGATCTAATCACATTTTGGGGCTGAAATTTCACCATTATAATCATACCACATTCCCGACTGTTAATTTACTTAACGTCTCTTGGGAAGAACAAGGTGCCACCTGCAATGCTAAAGCATTGCAGATGGCACCTTGTTCCACTCAAGGGGTGTTATCATCTGGGATGGAAGGTTGCAGCTCCAGTTGGGAGATAATAATAACAACACTTTGGCCGGCCGCTGATTTGTCGCGGTTCTCGGATGAGAAGGCCTTGGTTACCCCTGCACTCCCAACTGCCTCCCTATTCCCACGCTTCTTCTCTCCTCCCAACACTCGGAGACGAACTGCTTGATGGCATCCCTTACCCCGTTCTTCCCAACCTCTCCGATTAGCATATTAACCCTCTCCTTTGAATTTATCACTAACCACATGTCCTTCGTTCTCCCATCCCACTTCCCCACTATACTCCCAGTGAATCTTATTCTTTTAGACTGGTATTTTAGGCATTCTAGAAGAAAGTATTCCAGGGTCTCCATCACGCCCAAATTACACATCTGGCACTCCTTTTCCCCGTTTTTCCCAATTTTTCCCCTCAGCTCCAGGGATCGCGACCTCAGCTTGAACAACAGTGACCCCCCCCCCCCCCCAAATGTGCCATCAAGATACTCTTCAAAACCAGGCTTCTCTTTATCACGCAGGCCACCCAAAGACCTCTTTGATTTGACCCCCTCTCGCCAATTACGGTTACAGTCCTCCATGACCCTTTCTCTGACGATTTTTTTTACCTTGGTTTGCCCCAACGTCTAGGTCCCAGATCTTGGACAGACATTGAACTGCCATTTGTGGATAATAGCAAATATTTAGACCCCGGTCAGTGTTCCAGTTGCATATTGCTGTCTTTGTCTCACGAGGTCTACGACGTACAGAAGCTATATACTCGTAATAGAACCTTTCGACAGCCTTGGCCTCCGCACACTTCCACAAGGACAATGGAACGGACACTTCACCGCCCCAGCCAAGGGCAGGATTCGCAGCTTCCCTGCCTCTTACTAGGGCGCTCCTTTCCTGATTGGTTCACCTTTAGTCTGTATCAAAAGGGTCCGTGCCTAGAAGAAATTCCTATATTCACAGTGTGTGTTTTATATTCAGCGCGATGCAATGAATAGTTCAACATTGGTGTTTTTAAGCATTGAGAGAGTGCTTAAATTGTAACAATTTCTTTTTTTCGGACTACCGAAGAATAATCTAGCATTCTACCAGTTAAATTATCGTGTTATTTTTTTCGGTAAAAAAATGACTTCAGCATGGACTGAACCTGTATCAAAAGCATACCAGCTTCTGACCGATTGATGGAGAAGGCCAAAATGTAGGGAGTTACGTTGCATCAGTTAAATGAACACGGGGACAAACAAATTATGTTTCAATAAGACTAAAATCTTCTCCCTCTGATTGGACGCGAGCTCGCGAAGATTATTCCGTGTCTGCAGCTCCAGTAGCATATGTTACCATTCGACGCCATAACGCGAAATATTTTAAATGTGGTTGCCCGTTTCGTAGTTATTTCAACAACGGGGTGATTTGCAAACCTCATCATTTTTCTGGATTTTTCACATTTGCAGCAGGCAATGTTCCAAATGAAGTGTTGTTTAACCCTTTACCTAAGGTAACGGCCAAAACCGGCCAGCGCTATTCTCAAAAATCGCCAATTAATTTTCATTATTTTTTTTCATTTTTTGTCTTAAAAACATAGGTTATGACCCCTCGTTGGAACGAGCTCGTCGAGCTCGTTCCAACTAGGGGTCATAACCTATGTTTTTGAGACAAAAATGAAAAAAATTAGTTATTCAAGAATTCTTTTTGCAAGTGTCGTCTGCTTTTCAGGTTAGGTAAAGGGTTAAACAACAAATCAGTTTATAATTTGAAATGAGATGGAGTGACCTCGGCCTTATCTAAGTTAATCATTATTTGTCCAGTGAGGTCATGGGGTACACGAGAGATTTATTTTCTAAATTTGTTATTGTAAAAGATGCCTTGTTCTTCTCACAGTGTGGGGTTTTGGACTACGGGTTGGATCTTTTTGGAACATATGCGTTATCGTGACGAATTGACGGTAACCCTGTCTGGGGTTTGCTGTTCGAAGCTTACGTTCAACTGAAACGCCCCGCGAAGCGTTTCGGTTGAACATAAGCTCCGAGCATCAGGCCCCAGACAGTGTTACCGTAAATTAACTACGATAACTTATGATAATCAACACGACATAATATAACTTATTCCGATGAGTTTCTTCTCTGTGTTCCGGAAATTTCCGAACTATTGCCAATATTTGGATTGATCCTCGGTCGTTATCCATTCTTCACTCGGATAATATATGATTTCTATTCACATCTGCAGTGGTGTGTTATTTTATTTCATGGTGGGGTTAATTTCTGTATTGAATATATGGGTACGATTTGTTGCTCTCTTACAAACAACTATGAAACAACCTTCAGTCTCTGGAGTTATAAAACGATATACGGATTTGAAATAAGTAACTTGTATGCAGAAAACAAAACAAACACAGCCCATAATTAGGTGATTAGCGGCGCTAAACTGATTACCATCGGATTCAAAGGAAATCAATAATTTGTGGACCATATGTAATTAAGTGTAAAACACTACAGTAAGACGTCATGTGGAGTATTTCTTTTCTCGATGCCTCCTCAAGGACAAATTAATCACAACGGATGGAGAAGATGATACAGATGTGTACCATCTTGACTTCTAAACAAGACAACAGCTTATACCAGCCAACTGATTTGTGAATACACTGTTGCATTTATTCTCAGATTGGTGCGTAGAAATTCGTGTAAACCAAACGGAATCAGATACAGAATTTTGTAAAGAGGGCTGTGGACCAAAATGTTAGGGAAAGGAAGGGGCGTCGCTAATTGGGGCCCAGGAGTTAAAACACCTTCCCTTTAATGTTTCCAGTCGGTATATTTTCGTATGAATTTAGGACTTAGATATCGATTCGTCCTTCCTATTTATTTATTTATTTATTTATTTATTTATTTATTTATTTATTTATTTATTTATTTATTTATTTATTTGAGTTTAACAACACTTTCGACAGCCAGAGTCACATCGTGACGGAGTTTTACGGGTGGAGGAAGCCGGAGTACCCGGAGAGAACCACCAAGCAACGGCGAGCAACTGCCAGACACCCCAACGAACTAACTCCACACAAGCGGAGTTAGCGTTGGTTGAATACTGGTACACCATCGGCGTGCATTACGCCTTAGTATACAGCACCACCGTGCCTACCCCCATCTCCCGTGGGCAATTGGGAGTAAGGGCCTTGT
This sequence comes from Pictodentalium vernedei, assembly GCA_031216915.1. Lineage (NCBI taxonomy): Eukaryota > Metazoa > Mollusca > Scaphopoda > Dentaliida > Dentaliidae > Pictodentalium > Pictodentalium vernedei. The sequence continues at coordinate 269,769,697 of CM062291.1, read as the reverse complement.
CCACGGACACAAGGCAGTTATCCTTTTGAGAGGATCGAACTGTGGACCTCTCAGTTTGAAGTTCAGTGCCGTAACCACTGAGCAACCACACTCCCTTGCTAGTCATAATGTACTTTCTTACGAGACTAGACTTGATACTCACCAGACAGAGAAATCCATACCCGAAGTCCGTTGTACCCAATGTGGATTGGTGGGGGCTCAGCATGACCAATATGGAGTGCCGTTACGGAACCTCTTAGTCAAATGAGAAGTTATTTTCACGACAACTGCATGCATATTTTAAATATATTTCCAAGAAGTTTTGAATTTCTTAACTATAATCCCGTCTGATTAATATTCCAACTGCATCATCAAAGCATGCCTTCAACGAAGGCATGCCTTGATGATGTAGTTGGAATATTTTATCAATCAGGATAGTCTGATCGCATTTCCATACTGAACTTATGCCGACAATAAGGATGGATATCGTGCACCTGAGTGCGAAAATGTGATCACAACCTTGAAAGCGCCACACATGTTCATGAAAAATTAAACAGAAAATTCATGTAGTTGTATTCAGTATTATGGGTTTTTTTGGCTTCTCTTCTACGAGAGCTCCGGTGGCCCAAAAGTGAGGCGTTGATGTTTATGGGTCTCCAGGTCATCGTCAATATACTGGCATTCACATCGCGAGAAGATATAAAGATTTGTGTCCTTGCACATGGAGCAATCAGGTTCCCTTTAGAAGACCAATTGCACCATAATCATATGAGACGAGCAATGATTTTTTTTCTTTTGCTAGAAAGGGTTGACGTGCCTCGAGAAATCGGGTGAAAATATTCCTATCCCTGTCCAACTGGAGAACAGTGACCACACCCACAGAGTCCATATCTGTATCCACCATTAGGGTCAATTAAATAAGGCTTGTAAAACCATTTGTAAATTTCTATCATGTAGCTTGTTTGCCATACGGATATCATTCCTTGGAACGTTTTCGAAAAGATCTAGTAAGTAAATATTATTTATAAGATAAGCTTTTGTTTCCCGAAATTACCCATTATCGAACTCGGTAGATATGACTTCAATTTCATCTGATATGACTCCTATCTTGGCCGATATGAACAAAGCTTGTACGCGTTATTAATTTGTTGACATCTACATAGTTCGTCGTTATTCGTCGAACGCAATCAGGAAAATTGGCGTTTCCGGATATAATGGAGTAGGCTGAAGCTGCGTTTTTGTATTGTGAGGAATTAATGCCCGCAATAAGTGAGGAAAAGGTGGATGAAGAGAAGAAAGAATAGGGTTGTACAGAAAATTCAACACAAACGAAGATTCAGTGTCGCACGAGCAGAGATTCGTCAAGTGAGAGAAGCGGTAGTTCCTCTTCTGCTGACCTTCGGTCTCAGGCTGATCTGCAGTTACCTCGGGTTGATATCTGTGCCAATATGAAACCAACCAAGTAATAACCTCTAAATGCATAGAGATTATTATCATTATGTGGATGTACAAAATATGGCTCTGAGTCGAGCTCCGGGTTCTAAGGGCAGATCACGACGAGTCGAAGACGAGTCGTGATCTACCCTTAGAACCCGGGGCTAGACTCGGATACACATTTTGTACATCCACATAATGGTAATAATCATTTTATCTTACAATATATTGGGGATAAGTCAAAAATGTAGACGGATATACAGTACGCGGAGAGTGGATTGTAACTAAATCACCCGCGGAGTGGAGTTATCACCCAAACTATAACTTTCAAATTTTGTATATATCGACTAAAAACACAAGCAAAGTTTCAGCCAATGTCCAAGTCCATTGGCTGAAACTTTGCTTGTGCTTGTTATGCTTTGCAATAAATTATTTGCAATTATTGCTTGGGTGGAATCTCCTCTCTGCGGGTGATTTAATGCTAATACACTCTCCACGTATTGTATAACTATTTATTTGTACGGATGAACAAAAAGAAAAAAATGGAACTCACGCGAAAGGAACGTGCTTGTATCCGCCCCCTGATACAAACATCTGTATCGCGGGATCGGATACACGACAGTTGCGGAGTTAATACAGGCAAAATACATGTTGATTGTAAGATAAAAATTGCTCTCAAAGAAAAACGGACCGGGAGTTCTGGCGAAGAATTTAAATTAGGCAAACTTAAAAGGGTCAGCGTGTTTGTTGTCTTTTTCTTTGGAGTCCTTTGTCGAGTTTTGCTTTAGAGAATATTTTTGGTTGAACAAAGGGTTTATATTCACTCAACTCAGATGAGTTGGGTTTACAAGCTGTGTTCATGTTACAGTTCCAGAAAAAGCCAAGACATTCACATACTTGTAAAGTGATTGTTACATTTGAACATTTTCCACATAAATATTTAAGACCGATCGAGTAAATTTACGTGCTATATGTTTATAGCCTCTAAATACTGGCAAACAAAAATATACAAATTGGTAATTGCATATAAATCGTGAAGAACAGTACTGCACAATTTACATTTGGCGATCTCATACATGATGAGAGACGCTGTGTGGTGCTCGTTAAATAATCTCTGTGCCAAACGCGTCGAAAAGCTGAAACATTTAGTTTTCTTCTTCGAAAATCTGCGAATAACACAGTGAAAAAACATCGAAACTGAATTTGAATTTAAAGACAATTGTACATTTTATAACTCTTGTTCTATGTGTATCGGAAGGCAAGTGAAATATTATTAGAAACTTCCAAACAATGCAGAACAATCTACACTGAGCAAGAAAAGTGAAAGCGAAGTTCGCATCAACGTTTTTTTTTTTTTTACATTTCTTGTTAATTTTAGGCGCATAACCTAATGCAAGCCTGTCGCATTTAGAAATTATGACAGTTCAATAAAAGGTTACCTTAATGTTTCAGGCAACTTTCTTGTCATGTTACCATTTTAAAGCAAGGTTTGATACTGGGAGCGGGAATTTAACGGCTTTGGGGCTCCCGGTTATGAAAGCCAATCACGATACCCGGAAAATTTATAAAGCATGGTATCAATGATTACGTTTTGTAGTTTATTTGTATACGGCGAATATCTGATTCTTCCGAGACCAGCATCGCCGTTGGAGCTATGGTTTAATTTCGTAAACGGGAATTTCTCGCTTGCCGGTTCTGAAAATCAGCGCTACTGCCCGGGAAATTCATCGACTAGAATCGGAAATCAAAGGTTGCGAAACGCAACCTTTGATTCCCGGTTCTGTCCTACGAGTTTCCCGGGTATCGGGACTGATATTCACAAATGAGAACCGGAAATTCATCGAGGCTGACTTACACAAACGAGAACCAGAAAATCACCGTTCCCGGGATTATATCCTACTTCCAAGCGAATGAAGACAACATTTCGAACATTCTAGCTTATTTTATTCATTTTTTTTCATTATACTATTATGCTGATGATCTGCTGTAATCTTATGCACGGTTGGGGGCGCGGTGGCATCGTGGTAACCGGTCTCGCCAGATCACCGAAGTTAAGCAACGTCGAGCGCGGTTAGTAGTTGGATGGGTGACCACTAGTTCCAGCGACTGACTCGTGCTCCCGCGTTGTGTCCTTGGGCAAGGCACTAAGCCCCAATTGCCTACATGGGGGCAAGATGACGCTGTGTACTAAGGGGTACTGCACGTCGAAGGTGCGCATGTCTTCAACCAATCTAACCCTGCCGGTGCCGCGATGCAGAGTTCAGAGTTACGGTGGTGGAGAGCTGACAGCTTCTCATCGTTGCTCGGTGGTTCTCTTCGGGTACTCCGGCTTCCTCCACCCGTAAAACTGTCATCGACATGATATGACCCTGGCTGTTACTGTATCGTTAAGCCCTAATAAACAATAAACTATGCACGGTTGGAAATGACTCGAAGAGACCTTCCTAGCAGTGTTACATCGAATAACATTTTAACGCAAAATTATAAGAATTCTATGCCTTATCGTCATTATAAAATCGATCATGGGTCTGGAAGTTGACAAATGGCGACCCAAACAGGTTATTAATATTAACTTTGGCCATATTTTGTTTCAAGTGTAGTACTGTTGCAAAGTGTGGTCTGTGTCTCAGTGGTTAGGGCACTGGACGCTAAACCGAAAAGTCGGCGGTTTGATCCTGACCAGCGGTAATAACTGCGTTGTGTTCTTGGGCAAAATACTTTATTCCGATTATCAGCTTGAGGGTACGTTGGCGCTGTGCACTAGGGCGTGTACTGCACATCGATGGTGCACTCACTTTCAACCGTTGCTAGCAATGTCAGTTAAGAGTTTGTAAGTTGGAGCGGTTGACATTTGCTAGTAGCTGCTATGTGTGGTTCGCGCCAGGGGCCAATACTATACTACTCAAGGTTTGCTAAGCACCAAGCATATTCAACTACCTGTTTTACGTGTTAGTTGAAATATTGTTATGAAAAGTGTATATATTTTTTAATTATATCTTTAATGATTTAAGCACAGAAATTGAGATTTTGTTTGTGTTTGACATTATAGTTTAGCTTTTGAATATGATAACCATGGGAAGGGGGCGCGGTGGCTCAGTTGGTAGAGGTGCAGGCTGCAAACCGAGAGGTCCTCGGTTCGAATCCCACCTGCGGCAACCGTGTTGTGTCCTTAGGCAAGACACTTCACCCCGATTGCCTACATGGGGGCACGATGACGATGTGTACTGAGGCGTAGTGCACGTCGATGGTGCGCATGTCTTTAACCAATCTAACCCTGCCTGTGATGCGGTGCAGAGTTCAGAGTTACGATGTTGGAGAGCTGACAGCTGCTCGTCGTTGCTCGGTGGTTCTCTCCGGGTACTCCGGCTTCCTCCACCCGTAAAACTGTCACGGTCACGATTAGCCATTGTTCATAAGTATGTGACCTTAAACACCAATAAATAAATAAATAACCATGGGAAATGGATATTATTGGTAAAAGAGGAATTTTTTTAAATTTGCCGAAAAGTTGACGGAGCGAACTGATATGGATTCAATATCTAGTATGAGACCCATTTTTGTTAATTACAGCTTGACAACGCTTTCTCATGCTCCCAATCAGATGACACCAAGCTCCTGGACACTTCTTGGTTGGACTGGACGGACTTAAATTGCAAACTCATTCCAGACATGTTCGATTGGATTGAGGTCAGGGGATCTTGCTGGCCAGTCCATACGCTCAATCCCCTCCCTCTGTCGGTACTCGCGGACAGCATGGGCAAAATGAGGACGGGCATTGTCGTTCATCAGAATGAATCTGTCACCCACTGCACCTACATACAATCTGCCGTGGGCATCCAGGATCTCATCAATATACCGCTGTGCAGTCAATGTACCACGGTCAAGGACACAGAGCTCTGTACGTCCATCCCAGCTGATGCAGCCCCAGACCATTATTGACACTCCACCATAGCGGTCATGCTCAGCAATGTTAGCTGCATGGAATCACTCTCCTGGTTTTCTCCATACCCTAGAACGCCTGCCTATGTTGTCTAGGCAGTACCTTGACTCATCTGTTAAAAGGACAGGTCGCCAATCTTCTCTCGACCATCCAACGTGATCCATGGCCCATTCATATCGTGCCTGGTGGTGGTTCTGGGACAGCTGAATGTGAATACATGGTCTTCGCGATCGGAGACCACCTTCGTGCAACCCTGCACGGATAGTCTGCGTCGAAACATATACCCCGGATGCATTCTGAAGGTCACTGCGAAGCTGGGTTGCTGTGTCAAAGCGGTTCCTACGGGTCTGAAAGATCAAAACCGGTCTTCAGCTGCAGATGTTGCCCTGTCTCTGCCACCACCATGTCGGCTGGCTGGTGTGCCATACTACTGAAATCTTGCCCAGGCTCTGTTGATCACCGTATGGTGCACAACAAGGGCTTCACCAACCTGACGATGGGTAGCGCCTTGTTCCCCCATAACTACAGCCCGTTACATTTCTGCTTCAGACAAATGTGTTCTTACATTTGCATTCGCCATATTCAATCATTAAATCACAAGGGTTTGTGTTGAAATCAAGACTGAATACCCTACACATCTCATGTACATGTCGGCAGTACACGAAAACATCATGAAAATCAAGGTGTACATGCTTTCCGTGACTATCACAAAAAGTCTGCCTGTCAAGAGAGCTAATGTAAACACTGGGGACCATCTCAATACATTCCTCAATCATATCCACCAAAAATATCGCAAATGTATCGCACGAAAATTTCACAATGATGTGTCAAATATGTTGTGCTTAGCAAACTTTGAATAGTATATATTTTTAGGTAAACGACAGATCGTTCGCCAAATTCGTGATGTGTCGCTAATGACTGTGGGTGAAAAATGTTATTAGGTTGATCATGTGAGTTCTGTCAACTGCCATTTATTGTTTTCCAAAATTCAGTCCTATCCAGGTTTCAATAAAATAAATTTCATTTTCGTTGTGAATTCCTCGTGATACATCTAGGGAATATCGTAGAGTCCAGCGCAATACAGACTCCTGAGTTCATAACATTTTGATTGAAAACGATTGGTCAGTTTTTACGATGGAGCAGTACATAATTTGACTGCCTCGAAAGTCTTTCGAGTTTCATATTCATCAATTATTGTCTGGTGAGTCTGAGGCAAAGAAGACTCACTTGAGTTAATATGTACATTGCGACTTGTCTGTCATAGGTCGAAGATGCAGTTATCAATCCAATGTAGCTTTCTGGCAATGCAATACATTTCATGAAAGCGAAAAGGGCAATAGCGAAGCGCCAAGAGGAAGCCCACAATAATGCTCCCCAATATTGTAGTCAAGATATCACAGGGTCATGCCGTCACTGGACTCTTCAGCATTAGCACAGAATTATTTTGTGACACAGTAATACAGAAATGGCTTAGCTCTCTATCGAGAAAAATCTATTATCTGTTCGGGCGTTAACCACTATTCGTTATTAAATGCTGTTTATCCCCTGTGAGCTGCCTGCTTAGATTCTGTTCTCAAACAGCTGTTGGCCATCAATACGTGTATTTATTCTAAATTACCATCAAGCACGCTATGTATGTGTTTACTTAATTACAATAAACGATTATCTGTTTAAGCTTAACCGAATAACCCATATCATTTTTGTTCTATATTTTTTAACTCTATCACCTCAATCCGCATTCAAAACAATGACCTTAAATTTCGAAAAAAATGGCAAGAAAAGCACCAGCAATATTATAGCTGATGAAAACAACTGGTTTGCTCGCGGTTATTTCTAAAAGGAAAGGTTTCTAGGATTTCTTTTTGTCTTTGTCTCAGAAACTGCAATATTCGCCGGGTGGAATATCCATCTATAGTGTTTTACTTTTAATCAACGCGTATTGCAAATTAGATTTCTCGCACAGAGTATTGACGTAACTTTTGCCTCCAATAATAAAATTTTTGATTCACGATTTTATCTTCCAATAAGTATGCATTGAGTTCGTAGTTACCCGAATGCAGCGTGTATCAGGGGTTCCTGATATAAAATCGTTTGCTTGCAATTGCATTATACAAGCGCGTACTTGGTTACTATTTGTTTACGTACAACATTACACGCTTTCGATAAGTGTTTGTGAGAGACTGTGAGAGACTGTATTATGTTTCTATATATGAAAGGGGGAAACTATTTTCAAACGTATAATTATTAAATTATTAAACCACCTCACTTTCCTGTTTCTGTATCAGAATCATTTGAAGCATTCACGTTGAAACAACAAGCCGTTTACAGGGCACAGTATTTTCGGAACGTTGAACAAACGCGTTCATAAAATTTAATATAATCCCGTGAATGAGGATTTTCTACTTCTCGTTTATGAATGTTAGTCTCGATACCGGGAATATCCGGTTCTCGTTTGTGAATATCAGTCCCGATACCAGGAAATTCATAGGAAAGAATTGGGAATCAAAGGTTGCGTCCCGCAACCTTTGATTCCCGATTCTAGTCTATGAATTTTCCGGTCAGTAGCACTGGTTTTCAGAACTGGTAACCGGAAAATTCCCGTTCGCAAGATTAAACCATAGCTCCAACGGCGCTGCAGGTCTCGGAATAAACTGACATTCGCAGTAATCTTATGAAATATTATACGCAGTCATTGATACCATGCTTTATGAATTTTCCGGGTATCGTGATTGACTTTCAGAACCGGGAGCCGTAAAGCTGTTAAATTCTCGTTTCCCGCAATTAAACCTTAATTAGGGATCAGGATAGTTCAAGGCAACCTTATACAACGAAGAAAACAGTGCGTTTTATGAGTATGACAGTAGAAATATGAAAAAGACTATTTCATCAAGTGACTGGCAAAGATATAGACAGAACCACACAAGCGTTTGAATGAATTAATGTTTATCGCACGAGTTTGGTTGGGCGGAATAATACCACGAGAGGCGAAGCCTCGAGGGGTATTCTGCGCAAAACCAAACGAGTACGATAAACATTAACCCATTCAAAAGTTTGTGTGGTTCTGTGTTTATTACACACCTTCGCAAATTTCGAAAACAGGCCTTTTACGGTAATATTACGTGAGAATTAACCTATCCTTCTAAGACCTAAAGGAATAAAATAAGACAAAAATCCAAATTATTCTTCACAAGCAGGAGACCAGTCTTATTGTTATTTCGTACGCTGATTGAACTTCCATTCATAGTTTCAACTTACAAATTGTTATGCGTCACCACTTCGACCTATGAAACACTGTTCATCTGAAATATAGTTTACCGTTTTTTATGCCTCAATTTTACAGCGCGAATTCTGAACGATTGATGTGAGCCCCACCAAAAAAGTTACCTCACATTCATAAGAAAAAATAAATTCAGAAAATCCATCAATGAGAAATTATAAAAAAAAAACTCAGATGTTTATCTGACTTCCAAATTCCATGCGACTGTTGTTACTCGACTGATTGACAGACATGTTAAGATTTTAGTCAAGATTACAGTAGCGATTGTCAATTCATCCCACGTAAATTAAATGTATAACCTTATTGTACAAGAGAAATGATAGTATTGTTCACTATGCCCGCACAAAATTTATTAAAGTTCGTGTTATAGCCTTTAACAGGGTACAGATTCCACACGAATTCAAGCGAATATCAACAGGCAATTTGTTTTGTATTTCGATCTGGTTGCCTAGAAACTTGCTCGCACAACGTCATTCAATCGAAATGACGTCACTCACAGACGCTTTCATATTCTGTCTACATTGTCCTTTAGTTTGAACTGCATGCCAATCATTTCCATGTCATACTTTAACCCATGGGGTTATTTAATCAATAATCTGTCAGTATTGTTCACGTTAAGAAAATAAATTAGAAAGTTTGTTTTGATGGTCGGTCAGTGTATAGGACATGAGTTTCTTCAGAAACAATATAAACTCAGATACTGTAGACTGCGAACATCCACTTTACAACATCAAAATAAATGACGTGGCGTGGAAATGGGCCCATGTACTGCATCCTCAGAAATATGACTGGTTCCATTCTTACGTTAAAAAAGTGCAAAAATCTGTATCCCACACGTGTGAAATAAAAGTTTACTTTTATCATATATCCTAGAATGTCGTGAACAAACCTTAATTTTTAAATGGGTGTGGAATAAAGATCTATAATCACCCTTATGTTTATGTACAAAAATGCTGCATCAGAGTCTCGCTCTTGTTTTGGAGGCTATATCTCGACTCGTCGAGACATTGCCTTAGAAAAAAGGGCGCAACTCTGATACAACATTTTTGTACATTAACGTCGGGGTATAGGATTAGAAACAAGAGCGAGACTCTGATACAACACTTTGCAATAAACATAATGGTGATAATACATAGTTATCACACTCTATCTTAAGTAATCACTTCGGAATTTTAACCCTCTCAAACTATTATGCAAAAATATTTGGGTAAAGGACAGTTAGCCGCCAATGAGCAAGTAACAAAATAAACCCAAAATTTGACAGGCAGGTCAGTAATAATTTAATCCTAGGACTGTAGGATAAATTATTATTGAATCTTTTTCCAATTCAAACGAGACTCACCCATTTCCCTGTTGACAGGAGTCTATTTGGCGAAACATTATGGGCCTCGGGGTTAAATGAAGGTGATTCTCTTAATAAAAACAATTTCTGAGTCAATCACAAATTCATTAATTTCCAGCAGGGAGCCAAGTTTGATGGACAAAAAATGTTGATAATATAATCTTGTTGTTCAAGAAAAAACTCATACTTCAGACTTGTAAATAAATTGCTAATGTTCCTTCACTTCGTAACTGTTTCATATCCGTGAACAGAATATTGACGACACCCTGTTTGTGTATTGTACATTTGGAAGCAGACGTTGGAATAACATTGCTGTTGAACTTCCTGCGTACTGTCCACCACAACTGTAACACATTGCATTTTTATTGTTACTCTCGGTGAGACTTTGCAACATCCTGGCGAACCTGGGATCGAAAGAGTGTTCCAAAAACCATATAATTACCCATTTAACCTATCGATGTTGTTCAGCGGCGGTGCACACTGCGTTCACGACATAGGGCTTTTAAAATCTAACGGTATTCCCAATGGGTATAGAAATCGACATTGCCTTGTATTGTAACACCACGTGGCATCGGGCGTCCCAGTAACAACAATTGTAGACTCTCGTTAGCACAAAACCTGTTATTACCCTGTTTTTTTCAGTTTGGAATTAACGAGCGATTTAATTTTGTCTTCAGCATGTGGACCATGTTTCGTTAGCGCGATTGACGTAACAACAATAACTGTGGAAAGTATAGAAACACACTCTTTGGCTTTGACCCCCTGCACTTGTTATTTTCATTGGACTTACAAGATTCCGACACTGGACAGATTTGAAATGGATACATTGTACACATTGAACACCATATTGACGCATGGACAAGCCAACGGGCGTTTTAACCCTTTACCCAACCTAACGGTCAAAACCGGCCTGCGCTATTCTCAGAAATCGCCAATTAATTTTCATTATTTTTAGCCCGACTGTTTACAGTAAGGGGTATAGTAATGACTTTTGTCCGTCCGTCCGTCCGTCCGTCTGTCCGTCTGTTAACATTTAGAGTTTTTGGTTAAAGTTTGTGGTTAAAGTTTTTTACTGAAGGTTCAAGTGGTTTTTTTTTTGTTTTGTTTTTTTTTTTTTTTTTTGTCTTTTCCTGTTGAGTTGACATTTGGAGTTTTGGTTAAAGTTTGTGGTTAAAGTTCTTTATTCAACCTTCAAGTACAGGCAAAACCCGGTAGTTCTTGTCTGATCGTCACGAAATTTCATATGCAGGTTTTAGGTCATGTCTGCACGAGAACGTCCCCTTTTGGTCGTGATCGGTCAACCGGTATGGCTGCCCGAGCCCAAAACCCGAAAACCATTAGCACAGTCTACAGGTTGTATTTATGAAGGGATTTCATTGCAACTTCATAGAATGCCTATGTATAATGCCTAGATGAGAACGTCCCCGTTTGGGCATGATCTGTCAACCGTGATGGCTGCCCAAGCCCGAAACCCAAAAACTTTTAGCACAGTCTGCAGGTCATGTTCAATATGGACGGAGTTCATTGTAACTTGATACGATGACTCCGTATGATGTCTACATGAGAATTTCCCCATTTGGGCTTGATCTATCAACCGTCACGACTGCCCGAGCCCAAAACCCGAAAACCTTTAGCACAGTCTACAGGTCATATTTATGGAGGGATTCCATTGTAACTTGATAGGTTGACTTCATATAATGCCAACATGAGAAAGTCCCCTTTTGGACGTGATTGGGCAACTTTGACGACTACAGGTGCCCGAAAACTTTCAGCACAGTCTACAGTCTTATTTATGAAGGGATTTCATTGTAACTTCGTAGGATCAATCCACATGATGCCCAGATGAGAATGTCCCCTTTTGGTTGCGATCATTCAACCATGATGGCTGCCCGAGCCCGAAGCCCGAAATCCTTTGGCACAGTCTGCACGTCATATTTATGGAGGGATTTCATTGTAACTTGATAGGTTGACTTCATATAATGTCTACATGAGGACGACCCCTTTTGGGCAACTGTGACGGCAACAGGGGCCCGAAGCCCGAATACCTTTAGCACAGTCTACAGGTCATATTTATGGAGGGATTTCATAGCAACGTGATAGGTTGACTTCATATAATGTCTAGATGAGAACGTCCCCTTTTGGGCAACTGTGACGGCAACAGAGGCCCGAAGTCCGAAAACCTTTAGAATATTCCACAGGCCATAATTATGAAGGGATTTCATTGTAGCTTGGTAGGGTGACTCCAAGTTTGTGGTTAAAAACCCAAACAAACACCACCATTCCCTACCCCCCCCCCCCCCACCCCCGATTAGGCTTTTTTTCTACTTTTCTCCAAAATGCATTTTGAACTATTTACAGTCACTACATGCAGAACCTTTTTTTTAAACTTACGTACCCCCCCCCCCCCCACCCCCCCACCCCCTCCGGGCCAATTAGGCACTTTTTTTCCTTTCGTCAAAAATGCTTGTTTACAGTTTTGGTTAAAAACCCAGACAAGCACCACCGCCCCCCCCCCCCCCTCCCAATTAGGCATTTTATTTTTTTTTATTTCCTCCAATATGCATTTTGAACTATTTACAGTCACTACATGCAGAACCTTTTTTTTTTCCTTTTGTCAAAAATGCTTTTTTCGTTAAAGTTTGTGGTTAAAAATCCAGACAGAAATTACCCCCCCCCCCCCCCCTCCCAAATTAGGCATTTTTTTTCTTTCCTCGAATATGCATTTTGAACTATTTGCAGTCACTACATGCGGAACCTTTTTTAAACTCACATACGCCCCCCCCCCCCCCCCCCCACGACCACCACCCCCCACCCGACCCACCGGGGGGCCAATTTGGCACTTTTTTTTTCTTTCGTCAAAAATGCAGTTTTACAGTTTTGGTTAAAGTTTGTGGTTAAACACCCAGACAAACACCACCCTCCACCCACACCCACATGGTGCCAGTTAGGTTTTTTTTTTTCTCTGCTCAAAATGCATTCTGAAGGATTTAGACTGACCACATGTGGAAAAAAAAATGGACTCCCCTAACACACCCCCACTCTCCCCCACCCCACCTCCTCCTCACCCAGGGCCATTCATGCAATATTTTTTCTTTGGTACAAAATGCATTTTTAGCCTGACTATAGTCAGGGCTATAGTCATGACTTTCGTCCGTCTATCTGTCTGCAAACAATTGGTTTCCAACTGATTACTCCAGTTTGGAATATTTGTTTTCAACCAAAGTTGATATGTGTATTTTCCAGCTAGTAATACAGGCCAGGTTTCAATATAGGTTCCACAATCCCAAAATGCATTTTGAAGGATTGGGAGTTATTACATGCAAAAAAGAAAATTGACTCATATAGCCCAACATTGCTTTATGTACTGCATCTTTAATCCTTTACCTAACACAAGTTGAAGCCAACAGTACAAATTATTTTTCTGAAACATCAGATTTTTTCATTTTTTATTTACTTCTAACCATGGCTTATTACTCCTTATTGGAACAAGCTCATCAAGTTTGTTCCATTAATAGGTCATGGGGTATGTTTTGAAGTAGAGAAATGAAAAAATAAAATTTGAATAGCAAATTTTGTATATCACGAGTGCAGATATGGCAGATTCGTTAGGTAAACTGTTAACAAAAAATGGATCCGACTATTTTGCATCTAAGCATTGCCATTCCTGGGACAGTCGGGCTACATGTGTGACATCACTCTAGTTTCATTTTTTGTCTCAAAAACATAGGTTATGACCCCGCGTTGGTACCATCTTACCACATGCACACACAATACAATGATGCTCGTTAGCAACAATCATTAGAATCTACTTATTTTTGCAAATCTTCGCCACATTTCATATTGTAATATGCAGTACAGTGGCCATGGACTGGCCGTAATCCACGCGTGGGCAGTGATGTCCACGCATGCGTTTACCACGTAATACAAATCATCAGCAGCAAAATTTTAATTTTTGAAACACCGGGTTGAACCCTGTGTTTCGTTAATTAAATCTTTGATGATTATTCCTATAATTGGTGCTTGGAATCTAAAATTATTGCGTCCGTGGAAATATTCCCCACATGTGGAAAGTAACCAGTCCACGGCGGTCGTACTATACATAACATAAATGTGAAGTAAACTTTTATAACAAAGTCACTTTGACTTGTTTAGCTAGATCTGAATGGGTTTAATATCTTAATTTGCCCAAAAGTCACAGAGTGACATCAACCGGTTATTATTTTTTGTAATTTGTTAAATGTATTGGGAGAGACGTTGATATAGGCTATGCCTGTTCGTCAAACCCTATTTCTATTTTGAGAAATAAAATTATGTTTAAAAAAAAACCGGTTTCGGAATTAGCGGAAAATGTTACCCTAGAAACGGTAATAAAATGCTTTACACACATTTTTCAGGGTGCCATCCACAACGGGCTTCTATCACCCAGCTCATCGTGTTCTACCAAGAAAATCAATTTTTCTTTGATAACATGCTGAAAAGTTTGAATTTTGGAAGTCATATGCAATTAAAGGGGTTATGCAATCAAGAAAAATTCAAATTTGCTGGTCTCCATTGAACGTATATTCAAAGATAATCATTTAATTATTGCTGCATGTTTGCACAAAATAACAATAACACAAAAGAAAGAAGAAGGGAAATTATATTTTCAATGCACGGCGTTGTTGACTGATAAGTGACAACGCGTATTTGAACGGGAATGTTTCATACCTATGGTTCAACAATCAAGTTAAATGGAGTAGATTAAGTAGGTAAATTACAAAGCGCTTATCTCTGTGCCGTTGCTTTGATTGCAACATTTCGTTCCTTCACAGAGTATGAGTTTCATGTGGCGTATCATTTTCAAGGATGTCACGTCGTAACACTTTAATTGTATATTAGCTGCCCCACCCATCCAAGGACGGAAAATAAACCACCTGCACATTAAGGGAGACCATCATTTATTGGTGCAAGAGAATGAAGCGTTTTTCCCCTCTTCGTCTCATTGCCCTTCCCGTCTGGGAGCCCCCAAAACACAGTGACACTCTCTACACTGATCAGACAGTTGCCCACGGTGGCGCTATGTGCGGAACAGATTTTCATTTTCCGCATGGTTTAGTGTTGCTGCAGATGAGGATTTCGTAGAACAGGCGTGTAATAAACAACGTACTGACACTTCGTCGCCTGAGTGCTAGAATGTTCTATGTCCCTTAGGGGACATAGAACATTCTTGCACTCAGGCGACGACTTCACAAGCAGAGTTAGCAACGGTTGAAGGCAATTTCACTATCGCCGTGCAGTACACCTTAGTACACAACACCACCATGCCCTACATGGCCAGACTTTCTGAAGGACATAACGCAGTTACCACAGATCAGGATCGAACCGTCGACAAGGGTGTAGCCTGGATTTTTCAGGGTGGGTAATATTTTTAAGTTTTATGGCCCTGCGATGGCCAAAAGTCAGCCGTGGATGCCACATCAAAAGCTGGGGAGATCACGAAAGGGGTGCCCCCTCTCGTTGGTGGTGGACCGGGAGATCTCCCAAAGAAATGTAGTTTGGACTAATGTTTACCATGGGTCGACTTTCTGGAAATTGGGGATTCACATTACCAACGGCGCCAGGCACCTCAACCCCACTACAACTACAACCCACCCACCCCCGCTACACCTAGGTCGACCTTTCGGTTCAAGTCCAATGGTCTAACTACTGATCCATTGCGCCCTCATGTGTGCAGAATTGGAGCGATACTCAAATGGGAGGAGAACATTTAAAAATAAGATGTATTTTTTTCTTGTAGCAAAATATACAGACTTACTCTTTAACCCTTTACCAAACGTAACGGCCAAAAACGGTCAGCGCTATTCTCAAAATCGCCAATTAATTTTCATTATTTTTCATTTTTTGTCTCAAAAACATAGGTTATGACCACTCGTTGGAACGAGCTCGTCGAACTCGTTCCAACGAGGGGTCATAACATAGGTTTTTGAGACAAAAAATGAAAAAAATTAGTTATTCAAGAATTTGTTTTGCAAGTGTCATCTGCTTTTCATGTAAGGTAAAGGGTTAAAGATTGATTATATGCATGTTTGAACACTCGTCTCGAAGCTTGTGTGAAGTGAAATACATAAACCCGTGCACACAATAGACATTTAATATTGTTTGATTGTAGCTCAATAAAGTATATATGCGATGCTTTGGTGTGTTTAGAGTCGTGACTTCCGCTCATTTTTTGTGTTGAAAACAGCCTCCTTGTGAAAACAAACGGTTGGTACCATTTTAACAAACTGGTTGCACAACTTCGGGTTCTGGTCGAAACAGTTGCGCGTAGTATTTCTTATAACCCTATCAGTCACGTAGATATAGTTTCGTTCAACATCAAATAATCAGGGACGTGACGAGAGGGAGGTGTTGAGGGTGTGCCCCCCCCCCCCCAATCCTGGCCAAAATTTCCTATAGTTGGAAATTCGGAGGGCAAGTCATGAGTTGTTGGAAATTCCATCTATCTGGAGTTTAGAGCTTTACTTCCCAAAATTCCAACTCGATTTCAAATCGGCAAAAATTCCAACTGTTATTATTTGCAACAGTGCACGCAATATCGAGCTTCATAAGTATGCATGATGTCAATCGGTATTATATTTTTATAGTGCGTTTTACTTGTCGTAATAAAAAAAAAATCATCCTCGAAATGCACTTCAAGAAAATCACATCATGATTGAGCTTGAGCATTTGTTTAGCACATATTCAATTCCCAGAATAATACCAAATAATAGTAACCTAATAATTCTGTCACAAATGAACGTGTTGGCATTTCAGTTACTAGAATCAATTTTATGCCCCTTTCATGGCTTCCTTCTCAAAAGTTTTCTCGGTAGTGAATTTCCAACTAGGGGAGAGACCGGGAGGGGTGTCCCCCCCCCCCTCAATCGGAAACCTCTAACCACGTCCCTGCAATTAATAGCGATATCCGTAGGTTATTAGGATGGTGACATAAAACAAGGAAAAAGGGGGAAAAATCACTGTGCTAACGTGTATATATATGTGGTGGGTCAAAATAAATTAGTTATCGCATCAATAGTATCAATTATTGATGAACATAAATAATATTTACAGAGACGCCGGAACCAGGGGGCGTTTTGCACTAGGGCCCCGCGAAGCTCCGAGATTCGATTCGATTTCGAATCTTGAGTAGGTTTTCGGTTCGATTCTAAATCGGCTATTCGATTCGTTTCCTCTCGAATCTTCTTCACATAAATATAGCTTGATATCAGTCCTATTCATCGTCTCACAAAACGTATAGTTCAGATGGAAATTGTACCTAAATAATGTTGAAAGACTGAGTGTAACTTTCGCTGCATTAACCCTTTACCTAACTTGAAAAATAGACGACACTTGCAAAAGCATTCTTGAATAACTAATTTTTTGCATTTTTTGCCTCAAAAACATAAGTTATGACTCCTCACTGGAATGAGCTCGACGAGCGCGTTCCAACGATAGGTCAAAACCCATGTTTTTGAGACAAAAACTGAAAAAAATAATGAAAATTAATTGGCGATTTTTGGGAATAGCGCTGGCCGGTTTTGGCCGTTACGTTGGGTAAAGGGTTAACATAAATAACATCTGAACTCATGCCACCAACCATGTTAATTCCAGTATCACAAGTCCCTACTACTGTTAAATGCAAATTTAAAGTTATGAAGCAATGTCGTCGGTGAACTGTAATCATGATGGGGTAATATTCCAACTCCATCAACAAGGCATGCCTTCGACGAAGGCATGCCTTGATGATGAAGATGGATTATTTTATAAGTCGGGCTTGAGCCATCACAGTCGGCACAAATCACGTTTATAGCACCCACTCCAAACACACTCGTAGGTCACCTTCAAGACGCCTCTGATTCGATTTGAGGTTCGATTAGATTTCGAATAACAGACGTAATTCGATTCGAGATTCTATTCTATTTTGCCCCCCTCCCCCCCCCCCCCCCCCACACTCACACTTTCAAAGAAACAGAAATGTGCCTCCACACACAGACGGGAATATCTTGAGTGTTGGCACGAATACATCGAAGTCTATAGACATGAACTAGCACTCACCTTTGCGCGATGATCCAAAATCCCATCCAAGACCAACTCTTGTTTTAATATTCAAGTATACATTTGGTCGATATATTTGCGGTTGGACTAACTTCATTTGTAAAAAGATGAAACATAAAATCACTTTCAAATGATCTATTAACCACCTCGCAAACAAATCACAATGTATAATGTCCAAAAAAAGCTACCCCCCCCCCCCCCCCCCCCCACCACCATAATACGTTTTTGGTCAGTATATATGCGTGCGCGTGAGAATTTCGGTATAGTATAGTGACCTATTTTATGTTCCCCATCCCTGCTTTTCAAAAACGGTCCGGTTCCGCTGAATATTTATATTCAGTTGGTAGGAGTAGCATGTCTCATATGTTCCACCCCTCCCCCCCTCCATTTGGAGGACCCCGGAAGTGACTCATGTCACGTGACTCAGTGGCGCCATGTTGAGTTGTCATGGTAACCCGCGTGACCGGTCATGTTGTGACGTCATCCCCATAGTGATATGTGGTGTTAGTGCGCATGCGCAGCGCATGTTGTTAGGGTGATCAGCATCAACCTTGATCGAGGATATAGTCGAGACTGAGATAGGTATAGCTAGGAAGTAGTGTTACAAGTCTATATTAATGGATATTAGTATAGCCAATAGTAATGGCACAAGACTGCAGGGATGTTAGAAGACTATAGAGTATTGGATGACTACAATAGAGCAAAATCATAGGACAGATAGCTGGAGACAAGATGGAAGCCGTTGGTAAGACTACCTGTATAGGAGCTACGAGCCATGTAGGATCTGTATAGGACCCCAGTAATAGGTATTCTCAAAAATCCGTATGTGCTGGTGCACAGTGTGTCACATTGTGCCTTTTCACATAAGCACATATCGGCACATCCAGCATGCGCCTATGTGCTAGTGCACATTGTCTCATATTGTCCCTTTTCACATAAGCACATGTAATAAAAAAGGGATTCTCCAGAAGGTATCCTTGACAGGTATCCTCAAATAATACAATACCAGGCCATAGGTATCCTCAAATATCCGTATGTGCTAGTGCACAATGTGTCACATTGTGCCTTTTCACATAAGCACATATCGGCACATCCACCATGTACATATGTGCTAGTGCACATTGTGTCACATTGTGCCTTTTTACATTAGCACATATTGGCACATCCAACATGTGCCTATGTGCTACCCAGTGATGTGTACAATAGAACATAAACATGTTTAGGGAAGACAGAATAAATAGAACAAAGAAGTCATAAAAAGGATTCTGGGGAAATCCGAACCAGAAAAACTATTCTAGTTCAATCGAACTTACCCCCAGGTACCCCTTCTGTACTGTAGCACTACGTGCTACTATTAAAATCTACGGAATGGCGGTCCTAAAAGGATTCTTGGAGAATCCATAGTAAATAAAAGTGCATTTTGGTGATTTGGAGGGATTCTGGAGTTGTTTGTGGTAATTAGATTTGCTCTTATTCAATCGAACACGCCCCCCGAACATACCCCTATCTTATAAGAAGCCTTTGGGTCACATAGATACCAAAATGGCGGCCTCCAGTATACAAAATGGACGGCAGAAACATGTTTCACCCTAACAACAAGCGCTGCGCATGCGCTCTAACACCGCGTATCACTATTGGGATGACATCACAACATAAGCGACATACTACTGGTAGGGTGCTGGAAGCCCATATTTGGGCTTTGTTTTGAAGTGCAGGTATCGCACCTTAAAGGCTTCATATTCAGTGGACTGGTACTCTCCCTTGCATTATAACAAGGCAAAGACATGTGAACAAACTTTAATGACCAAAAATAATTTAGCACTAAACCAGTTAAATGGTAATACTACGATTGGGATAAAAGTCTAATTTGACAAACTATATGTGTATTTTGTTCATTCCAAAATGCTAAGATAAACAGTTCAATACTATGACAGAACAACAACGAGGGAGGATTACGAGCAACAAGAATCTATGGACCGAGTTGGAGTTTTTCAAGTGCTTCACGGGCGGCGTATACGCGACAGAAATAGTGGAAAAACACCAACAAAATTCGTTCATTTCTGTCGCCATACTTTACCTGAGTTGTGTTCTGTAATGATACCACGATTAAGTTTGAATTAACCCTTTACATAATGGATCGGCCGTATCCTCCCGCGCAATAAGCAAATTCACAAGTTGTAAAAACTGAGCTTGTTCCATTGAGGGGTCACATGATATGGTTTTATTGAAATTTTTGGAAAAAAAAATTTAAAATGATATTTAAAATAATAGCATAGATTTTTAAAGAACAATATCACTTTCGGCGGTCTGTTTACTTTCTTGCACGACACTGTTTTGTGTCGAAGCATTTCAGTCATGTCATAACGCAATCAGATGCGTAACGACCAAACAGATGCGTCCTTTCAGGGTGTTCTTACACGTAAGTCGGATTCCACGCGTGGGGTATCTGGGGGCATTTGTCATTGTCTGTATTGTATCGGGTAACGTTGAGTAGACACAACAATCGTGATATAATTATCGTTTTTCATTCTAGTTTGAACCGTGCGTCGTAAGGCCTTTGTGACTTTGGTGGCGTAATACCTTCCTAATATACCGGTATATACTTTTTCATTGTTAACCCTTAAAGCATCAAATTATTTTTTAGGATAATTACTAGATCATATACATATATACACAACTTCAGATAACTTAACAGTGTATCTACCTCATTGTTAGCTGCCTCTACAGGCAGCCAACAATGATGTAAAAACATTGCCAAGATAAATGTCGCTAACCGGTTGAGTTCCAAAGGAACAATACACTTGGAGGCGACTTTATCAAACCAATATAAAAGTGCAGCTTGTTGCAGTATGGAGACCCAAAGGTTTATGGCGAACATTTGGCGGAAACAAATTATTCTAGCTTGGGAATAGAGCAAACATCCATGTTACGCTTCTTATCGATACTGTAGAAGTCGCTTGAAGGGACGTTGCGATAAGGGGGAATGGGGGTGCATCAACCCTCACCCCCAGCCCTACCTCCGAGAAATGTGCAACAGTCAGAAATCCAAAGCCCTATGTTGGAAAAAGTTTAAAAATTCAGTCAATTTTTCCAAACAGTGATAAACCTTTGAACTCTAGTGGTATCTTCCATGCCAGTTCAATAGAAGCACTTGGAAGAGTCCATATTCATTATTTGGGGAGACCAATCAATATTTTCAAAGTGCAGCCCCGAGGTCTACCCCACACATTATCAGAGCAGCCATCCTATTTAATGACTTCATGACGTATCATGTTCCTGGAGGGAAAAACGGCTGCTAGGGTTCAAAAGGTTAAGGCTGAAATGTGGTGAAAGTCCTCCAAATATTGATTGAAAAGAAGTCAAAATCCCCAAATATTGATTTGTAATTGGTATTTGTGACTACCTTGCGCCTCAGTTGGATAGTTCACAGTTTAGAGGATGTACAAATGGAATTCTCCATCTTAAAACATGAAGTTGGGGAAATTTGCAAATCTGGAGTAGACCATCTCCCCCAACACCAGCGACCTCTCAGCAACATAATCGTGTTATTTTCTTTTTTATGTGAGTAAATAGAAAAAATGAACGCCACATTTTATCTTTCATCAAAGGTATTTTATCAGTGACGGCTGATGATTTTTCAACCAACTGCTTCGTATTGAATGTGTAAACAATAAAAATACAATACCAACCACACGAATCAAGAAAGGATCTTATACATGATCTAATCTTGAGCCCAAAAATTCTCAGCGCTAATCCCTGTTATCGTCATTCAAATTTTAATACTTTTTCCATTTTTGCCCCAGAAATACAGCTTATGACGCCTCATAACGGGTCATAAGCTCTGTTTTTGAAGTAACAATGTAACATCTTATGAAGCTTAAAATGTTTTAAAAGTGTCGTCTGCTTTTGTTAACTAAAGGCCGAAAAAGTTCTTTTACAACATTGACCTGAAATATAGTAACTTTTTCACGAGAATACCTTTAGTAATAAGAATAATATTTAGGACAGCCTGGGACAGCCGCTATTTTTCCGGGGCTCAGAAGTGAGGGCCTTTCTAACCATAGTAGTTTGTAGTAGCTGGTGTCCAATTGGCCTGTGATCTGTACCCTTTTGTCATGTTTGTTGCTGTTTTATCTTTGTCGATGCTCTCTTCAAGTCGGTTGTTTTTAGTTTATTGAACCTCGCCACTTGCCAGTCTCTGTGGATTCTCCTCACACTCGTAAACAACCGCCAGACATTCAATCTTAGCCTCAAGTCTCATTGATTTAATATAGTTTTCTGAGATACTGAATTCGTATTCATCTATTCCAGGGGTCGAAGCGACCTGCCATAATTTAAAGTAGCATATCGAATTCTGTTGTGTTCTATTATGGACTCTAACAAATTTCTCTTCACAGGGATAATAATGGCCACGGACAGTGTACGTAACATCAGAAGTGAAACTCGACAGAAGAGAAGACAGTAATCATATCTTGCGTCTGTTGGTTTGGGTAAGCAGTTTATGAGAAATCGATAGGTTACGTTTATTCTGGTAAATAATTTCATCTGTGCTGAGAATTGTTTACTATCGGGATTTCTAAGTATGGAATATAATTTGTAGAGGATGATCACTATGTCAATCGATTGGATGAGTTTGTTTTCGCTGGGCAATGCATTTGGGGCTATTTGTATTGTAATTAGGAACCATTCAGTTTCATATGATTGTTGAAAGGAAACTACAATATTATTAGTTATCCTTGGGTTTTCCAGGGTGTATGGGAATTTACACCGGTTTGTGAACTCATACACCCTAAGGCGAAGCCGAAGGGTGTATGAGTTCACAAACCGGTGTAAATTCTCATACACCCTGGAAAACACAAGGATAACAGATTTATTTCCAAGAATTTTGGTGTACTTAATACTTTAACCTATATTGTGGGCAAAAACTTACAGAAAATTTGTACTTTGCAAGTTTCTTAAATAAAACCGGACAAATATGGATGTCATTGGAACTGGCTTAATGAGCCAGTTCCAATGACATCCATATCTGTAATATTTTATTGCACATAAATATTGAATTTCCTGTATTTTTATTTTTGTTCTAACATAACCGAGCAGAAGGTATCAATTAATAATTAAAAATGGATACTTTTTTAGCCATATAGCTTGCTCTTGTATATTCTTTTTTTTACACCGTGGTTAAACACGGTGTAAAAAAAACCCACTGTGGATTGCAAGTTACACCGTACCTCTCAGCGAATCAAAATGCAGTATTTTGTTTCATTTGGAAATAATACAAGTTATGGCAGGCGCGTAGCCAGTATTCTATAATGGGGGTGTCCTATCCAGTTGTTGTTTTTTTTTTTGTTTTTTTTTTTGGGGGGGGGGGGGAGATGATATTTGAAAGGCCGTTGTGTGGGGTTTTGGGGGACTCCTCTAATCCCAACTAGGACCCCTCGGTCGCTGCCCACTACTCACACTTCCCTTCAGGACAAAGAGTGAAGCCTAATGCTGAAGGAAAAGAGAGGGCAACGACTGGAAGGTCCTAGTTAGGACTAGATCCCCACCCACCCACCCACCCACCCGCACACACACCCGAGAAAAGGTTGCAAAATTTAGTACTCTTAGAGCCAATCTGAGGCATTTGTACCTTGTGTGGCCCCAATACTGGAGACCATTTTGGGGTCCCATGTTGTGTGAACCTTGCATTGGGCCAATGTTTTGTGGAGGGGGGCAGCACATTTTTTAGCTATTAACCCCCCCCCCCCCCCCAACACCTCGTAGCTATGCCACTGAGTTACGGGACGTTTTGCTGGCGGATACGGTTTTATATGAGGTGAAGTGAGAACAATATTGTGCGAGTCTTTCGACAGGAAGATTAATTTATATTGGACATGGATTTATATTCTGATGGCTAAAATGCTCATAATCTTTTAGTCTCCAACAATGTCTTATACTTAATATGTCCACTCCACTCGTTGTCCTACAAGACAGAAGCTGCATATGATACTGCCAATCTTTATTCCAAAATTGCCCATTTTTGTCGATTTATAGTTCATGATTGGTACAGTACAGCCGCCATGGACTGGTAGTATTCCACGCGTGGGTAGTGATGTACAAGCATGCGTTTATCAGGTAATAAAAATCATCATCATCAAAATTGTAATAAATGAAGCACCGGGTTCTACCCGGTGCTTCATGAATTCAATTTTTTGATGATTATTCCTATAATTAATGTTAGGAATCTAATATTATTGCGTCCATGGAAATATGGCCCACCCGTGGAAGGTGACCAGTCCACGGTGGCCGCACTGGATTTTCCTTCTAAAAGAGAACACATGATCCCTCATTGGAGCGAACCCAATGAGTATATTCCGATGAGAGGTCTTATGCTGCACTGAAGAACAAAAAATATTAAACATCGAGAAAGAAATATTCGTATTCTATGTGCACACATCACATGCAGCAGATGGACACATGCACTAACACATATCGGCGTAACACACACGTACCCATGTGCTACTCGTGACGTGTACTCATTGTAACACATTGTTCACAAGCACGCAAACACATCTTATCAACAACCAGTCCCACGGCCCGTGGAATTCCATCTATAGCTTTTCTATGCATACAGAATCCCTTTTCATCGTATGTGCCTAAGAGCTGCATATGTGGTGCGAACATTGTGCATTTCCACATCAGCACATATCGGTTTATTTGGCATGTGCCCATGTGCTGCATGTGGTGTGTACACATTGTACACAAGCACACATGCACATCTCGGTATCTCCAACAGACTGTTTCTTAAATGTAAAGTACCCATGTTTAGGAAATGTGAAGACCAATACGGGCTCAGATGAATGGAGTGATCTGACTGACCCCGGTGAAGACCTGACCGAGGGCAGACTTGAGGCAGGATTAGTGATGGCTAGGAAGTATAAAGTAGTGTTACAAGTCAATACTAATGGCACAAAGCTGTAAGGGGGGGGGGGGGGGGGTAGAAGTTTACATGTGTAGTATTGGGTGACTACAATAGATTGATCTTAGGACAAATGATGGTGACTATGGGTAAGTCAGCTGTAGTGGTCTAAGACATGATGGCCATGGGGGGGTGGTCTAGAAGCCAGAAGCCTATCAGGTGTTACTAGAGATAACTATCCTCTATAAGGTGTCCTCCAAAAGGTATACTCCAATAGGTATCCTCCAATGGCACATCACCACGTCATAGGTATCCTCCAATATTCGTATGTGCCTAAGGGTTGCTTGTGTTGTGTGCATATTGTGCGCTAGAACACAAGCGCATATCAGCACATCCAATATATACCCATGTCCGGCACACGCTGAGTACACACTGTTACACATCGTGTACTAGCCCACGGACACCTCTGGGAAAATCGAATATGTAGACCAAAGTAGATAGAAGTCATAACATAGTTAGCACGATGAATAGAGTGGAAAAACGAGGATTTTAGATGAATCCTAACTAGATAAAACATTCTTGGGTCTATTTGGGTAATTAGAATTACTCTGCAATCACGTAGCTTCATCAAAGGATTGCCCTGTTTGGAAGAAAGAAAATGAAATTCAAAAAGTCAAGTGCGAAAAACAAGTAAGTTTCAAAGAGGCCTGAGAAATAATAACATTGTTGCCTGATATGAACACATCTTCACCGTCATATGCTTCAAACTTATCACAAATATATACCAGTCAGTGGAATTCCAGATACAAAACAATTGGCTCAGTGGAACAATTCCTGCCTTGGTAAAGGTCTTTACAATACAACAGACCGAACTAAAGTCAACCCAAACAAATTCAACAGCTAAAACGACAACAGAGAAACCAGACAACACACAACAAAGAACAAAACCCCAAATCAGAAAAGAAAAATGAGGTAAACAAACCGAAAGTAGATCAAAAACATAAACATCAACAGCAAAATCTGAGTCAGAGTCAGAGAAGGTAACAAGGGAAAGATCGGAGGAAAAAAGATAAAGAAAAACAGAAACTAGATAGAATCAGACTGAATACCCAAACGCCTTCAGAATGTTGTCACAAGCAACATGTTTGAAGGAATCAGTTGATGACCAGATCGTTGACACATTCTCGACTGAACCACGCCAGAATTCCTCTCAGGGTAGGCCTCCTCGTAAAACTTCACCAAAAAGAAATACGGGGGGGGGGGGGCAATTTCTCCCACACGTCCACCATGTAAATCACCACCCAAACATTGATCACAAAACTAGCAATATAATTCAATGGAATTGTCGAGATTTTAGAGCAAATGTTAATGAACTGGACCTTCTACACCAAAAATATAAACCTTCTGCTTTTTGCCTGCCAAAACCGGCCAGCGCTATTAAAAAAAATCGCCAATTAATTTTTATTATTGTTTCATTTTTTGTCTCAAAAACTCCTTCCAATGAGGGGTCATAACCTATGTTTTTTGAGACAAAAAATTAAAAAAATAGTTATCCAACAATTTTTTTTTTGCAAGTGTCGTCTGTTTTTCGTGTTAGGTGAAGGGTTAAAGAAACATGACACTCAAGATCATTCAGCTTTAAAGCATAAAACTTCATATAATGACTGGGTAGATGATAATGATCTTCATATTCGTTGAACGTTAATCTTATTTTAAAATGACACCATTCACAGTTCTGTAACTTTACAAAGAAACTTACAGTGTATCGGTAAGCCTAACTTTAAATAAGACAGTTACGTATGTTCTATTTACGTTTCACCAAGTAAAACTCTTCAACTGAATGATCTTGATTGCGCTTCTGATTCATCAACTCCCAAACTCCATATATTTTGTTGGGTGATTCCTAGAGAGTGTGGTTCCGGCGGACGATGAGAGGGGGTGGGGGTGGGGGCAGTAGAACTTTAAAAAGACGAACTGGGACACTTTCTCGCTGCTTTGTTCTGAACGACTCACGCTGGGGAACTTTCAAGAACGTGCTGACCAATTGGAACAATTTACTGCAGAATTATTTGACATTGCAAGCACTGCCATTCCTAAAACCTCGGCATATCCAAAACGTTTCACCAAACCGTTGTTTAATAAAGATTACAAGCTGGCTACACATAATCTCGATACACTACGCAAAAAAGAAAAGTTCTTGGGAAAGTTATGTTTCTACACTTAACCAATACACTCCCATTAACAAAATTTGGGAATTTTAAACAAAAATTAAGGGCAAAGAAACAAACTCAACTTTACAAAACCTACAAGATAACAACACACTAATTACATTAAAAAAGAAAGTTCAGACAAATTGGCCTCGACATTTTCTAAACCTTCGTCGTCTGAAAATTGTAATCCAGAATTCATTGAAATTAAAAAAAACTACAGGAAAAACAAAAGATTACAAAAACCTCCAATAATTTCGAGGATTATAATGACCCTTTCTCTATGGAAGAGTTATTTATTTCTTTCCAAAGTGTGATTTACTGGGTTTTCCGGGTTTGATTATAAACGATAACTTCACAAGTGAATTGTGCAATCAACAATTGTGTCATGTATCCGTGCGCGCAAACCAAGACGCTTTGCCATGGGTGAAATGGGGACTTCATTGGGTTTTTTTTGCTTTTTTTAACCCTTTACCTGACATGAAAAGCAGACGACACTTGCAAAAAAATTCTTGAATAACTATTATTTTCATTTTTTATCTCAAAAACATTGGTTATGACCCCTCATTGGAACGAGCTCGACGAGCTCGTTCCAATGAGGGGTCATAACCTACGTTTTAGAGACAAAAAATGAAAAAATAATGAAAATTAATTGGCGATTTTTGAGAATAGTGCTGGCCGGTTTTGACCATTACGTTAGGTAAAGGGTTAAATAATATAATTATCGTTAATAATGAAAAGTAATAAACAGAGTAATCGCTTGACTGGACTGGTTACGTGAAATTATTCATTTGGGGCGAGGGACTATATTGTAAAACACTCGTGTGAATTCGCGCACTCGTGTTTGTACAACGTCCCTCGCCTCTCATAAATTATTTCACGTAACCAGTCCAGTCAAGCGATTACTCTTTATGTAACTCTTTACATAGAGCAAAAGATACCTCCATTGGACCCGATGAAATACACTATCAACTCTTTACACATAGCAGCAGATACTTCTATTGGACCCGATGAAATACACTATCAAAATTCAAAACATCTGCACAATCATCACTTGAACTTTATTATCAATTTCAACGAAATATTGGGTACAGGACAGTTTTCACATTTTGGCGTCAACCAACAATAATTCCTATTCCAAAGCTCGATAAAGACCATTGCAATCAAGCAATTATAAACTTATTGCATGAACCAGTTTTCTGTGTAAAACCATGGAAAGGATGACCATTGATCGAGTTGTCTGGTTTCTGGAATCGAACAATCTACTTTTGAGAATGTACAGTGTGGTTTCCGAAACCAGAGAAGTACTGTGGACCATTTGGCTGGACTTGAAACCTTCCTCAAAAATTCCTTTGCCAGAAAAGAATATGTGGTCGCAATCTTCTTTGACCTGGAAAGGGCATGTGGCACAACGTGGTAGTGCGGGATTTTAAAAGATATTTTTATCATGGGGTAGAGAAGGCGTGTACCTCTTTTTATAGAACATTTTTCAAAGGATCATCAATTTCAAGGTCGTGTTGGATCCACGTTATCGGATCCTCGCGAGCAAGAATTGGAGGTTCCTCGGTGTAGTATTTTATCTGTTATCCTTTTTCTGTGAAAGTTATCGACACAATTGAGAATATGGTTGATTATTCACTGTATTTCATTGACTTTTTAATTTGTTGTTGCAGTAAAAATATGAACGCTATCGAGCCCAAATTCCAGCTGTTTTTAGAGAGAATCCAGAAATGGGCTATCGAAAACGGTTTCACGTCTACGAAACCCAAATCTAATTGTGTTCATTTTTGTAAGCTCCGGAAGCATCGTCTTGATCCGGAGTTGAAAATGGATGGAAGTGCCATTTAGGTTGTAAAAGAAGTGAAATTCTTAGGTTCATCGTTTAACAATAAACTGAATTTCTCTTCTCACATAAATAACTAAAGGTTAAATGTAAAAGCGCACTGAACATTCTGAAGGTAGTTTGTTGCACTGATTGGGGTGCTGACCAAAAAACTTTAATCCATCTGTATAGGTCACTTGTTAGATTCAAATTAGATTACGGTTGTGTGGTTTACGTTTCTGCAAGAAAGTCGCACCTAGAACCACTTGATACATTTCATAATAGTGGTATTAGAATTAGACTGGGTGCATTTTGAACATCACCAATAGAGTGCTTGTTGAAGCAGATGAGCCTTCTCTTCAGACGTACAGAATTAAACCGCGAGACGTACAGAATTAAACCGTCACTCCTATATGTTTCTAAGCAGCTGGCTAATCCATCAAACCCTGCTTATAATTGTGTCTCAGATCCACAAAATGTTGGATTTTTTAATAGACAGCAGAAACATTTCTTCATTGGAAATTAGAATTAAACCCCATATCGAGTCCGCCACACTTGAATCTGCTGCGATAAAAGCGAACCATGAACGACATATTCCTCCTTGACACCTTAAAAACATACAGTTATTTTAGACCTTGCTTCTGCAAAAAAAAGTCTGAAACAAATTCTTGTCAGTTTAACCCTTTACCTAACGTAACGACCAAAACCGGCCAGCGCTATTCTCAAAAATCGCCATTCTCAAAAATCGCCAATTAATTTTCATTATTTTTTTCATTTTTTGTCTCAAAAACATATGTTATGACCCCTCGTTGGAACGAACTCGTCGAGCTCGTTCCAACGAGGGGTCATAACCTATGTTTTTGAGACAAAAAATGAAAAAAAATAGTTATTCAAGAATTATTTTTGCAAGTGTCGTCTGCTTTTCAGGTTAGGTAAAGGGTTAAGGAGAAATATGATGAAATCAAGTCCAAGTATAGTGCATATAAGGAAATCTATAAGATGGAACTAATGATTGTCGTTACTGGTGATCAGATCACCCCAGTCAGAATATCAAATAAAAGTTCTATTTTCACAGCTGAAGTTAAAGCTTTGCAACTTGCGCTTGGACACATCGAGAATGTACAGGAAAGGACGTCGTTTTTTCCAACTCTCTCTCTCTCTCCTCTTTGCTAGCGTTACTCAAGTCCAGGTTGAAAAACCCTCTTGTTTCGGAACGTCTTGAGAAGTTGAATACTTTCGTGTCTGACCGATATGATATCGCGTTTTGCTGGCTACCTGGACATGTTTGTATCTCCGGCCACACTCGTGCAGACATTGCAGCGAAACGGGCTTTAAACAAGCCTCTTACTGATATTAAAATTCCTTTCAGTGATTTTAATCCACATATCAATAAGTACATCAAATCTGTGTGGCAGGCGGAATGGGATGGAGCGACTAATAACAAGCTCCATCGCTTTCCAAACTACTATTACTGACAAATGTCCGTTTAGTAGTAACCTTTGTAGAGAACATCACGTCATTCTGATACGAACCATATCGGTCATACAAACTTTTCACATTCCTTTTTGTTAGAGGGGAATTTGCGACCAAAATGTGTTCCTTGCCAGCAAGGGTTGACAGTGGAACACATTCTTTTACATTGCACTGATTTTAATCACGTCAGAGAGCAGTATTTCAGTATAGGATCTCTAAGAAATCTATTTTATCATACGAGCCAACAAAAAATTATATTACTTCTGAAAGTAATCAACCTATTTAATAAATTTTAAAATTATTTTTATTCTTTTAAACCAAACTTGACAAGTCTCCAATCATCGGGTTGATTTATACGGTATTCACTTTTCTTGTATCATCATTCATCACTGTTCAAACCACACATATCTTCGGCATTTCTGCTGTAATTGTTACTTCATAATTTTCAACGACTTTTTTTTTATTTTATACCGCTTCCCTGCCACGATATAGTCGTAGCTCCTGGTGTGGCGTTAAGCACCAACAAATAAATTAGATTTACTCAAGTCGAAAAGAACACATCCTCAGAACCCCCCCCCCCCCCCCCCCCCCCTCATGCTATTGTAGGACAATGGGTAACATAGCAACTATGTGCCACCATAGAAACCAAGGTTGAGGAGTCCAAAGTAAACAAAATGGACGACGGAAACGCGTGCCACCTTCACAACATGCAGCGCGGGTGCGCTTTGACAATACGTTTCACTGACGTGAAAACATGTCCGCTCAAGAAATCTACAATCACAACCAAACATGACATAGTCGGGGGCACGCGACTAAGACGTCACTTACCCCTCCACCTTTAGCTGCATCTAGAAAGGCCGGTTTCGTAAATGACATACTGCTCCAGGACCATTTAAAAAGGTCCCGCTTCATACATCAAATCGTACTCCCGATTGTCTCAAAAGATTGCCAAGACCGAATTCTTATTATTTATTATTATGTTATTAAAAGAATAATTGCTTTATCAAGAGGGAGATGCGTTCTGGCGAGCATTATTCACAGAAATCAACATTTTTTTATTATTTGTTACCCCCCCCCCCCCCCCCAAAAGCTTTGGACTCCTCGTTGAAACGAGCCTACTGAGATCCTTCCATTGGGAAATAAGCTATGTTTTTGAGGCAAATAATGCCATGCAAATTTTTCGTTGGTCAAGATTTTTTTTTCTTGCTTTTCCTTTTTAGTCTTAAGCAAAATCTTAAGAGCAAGGACACCGTAAGCATCAGCGGGCAAAGGGGAGGGGCTGGCAGAGGTGTCAAAAAGGGCACTCGACTCTGGATGTGAGTTAAGACAGGGAGTTAGCAACGTATTATAAATTGTAATATGACAACCAATTGTGTAGACGCATATACCGTTCCTTGCACCTTGTTCAAATTTAAAAATCTCCCCGTGAAATGTAAGGCGTCTTTGTTCGATGATTATCGACGAAACTCCAAAATTATACTTGATCCTCCCCACCCCCATTGGAATTGGCAGATTAAAATACGTTGTTAGAAACGAATATTTGAGAGTTTCTCAGTTATAGTTTTCAGAAAGGGAAGTCTCTTCCCCTAGCGTACTTTTTGCGAAAAATCGGACTCTCTTCCGCACAATGGGGGGCAGCTGACCCACACCCACCCCTCTTCGATTCTTGTACCCTTGGTTAAGAGACTTTTCGGTGTGAATCGTGTTGCTAGGTAGAAGCAACAAGAAATCGCCCATCACGACTTGGTTCAGGTCATTGAAATAAAACTGTTTTATTATAAAACCTAGTGATGAATTTTGACTTTAGACCTCTGCTATCGAAAAAGTAGATATGATTGTGCCATACTGCATTAAATATCGTCAAAAAATTCATTGGTAATCATTTCGCTAGTCGTTATTCTTTTATTTAGGCTTTCGTTCTCTATCTTTTTTCTTTCATACAGTATCATATTTTCTCCTGGCCTTTCAGAATTAATTTCCATAACCTTGTGAAGTTATTTATATTAGTAGACACCATAATGGGAATGGAAACTTTCAGGGTTTTTTTTCTCTCACTTTTACTGACAATGGAGTTTCTGGAATGTGTTGGGGGACTTTTGAGAGAAAGATCAAATAGAATAATTCAACATGAAAATTAATTCCAGTGTTTGATAGCATATTTTGCTGTTTACCAAACAAATCAGTCCAGACACTCAGACTAATTCGAAACAAAGAGTCACCATATAGGTTTTGTGGGTTTTTTTCTTTTTCTTTCAATTTATAAAATACAAGAAACTCATTGAAAAGAATTTTTTAGCTCCTTCTAGTGAGTTTTAACAAGTTTGTTTTGAAAGAAAAACGAAATCCTGACAATTCTGCATGTCAAGCTGTATTCCTTCAAGTGTTCGTGTTGTGTTTGTCGGAAAGCTTTGTTTACAGGAAATGTTAATCCAAATATTTTTTAAGCTTTCTTTGATGAATCATTATATATTCTCGTGTTGAATTGGTCTATCCAACATGGGTATCAACTGCCTGTGCTTAGTTGTTAACTCTTTGAAACCGAGAGCCTTCCATTAAGTCGGATGGCTGCTAAGTTAAAGAGTGAGAAAGACCAATCAATATTTTCAACGTGCAGCCCCAAGGCTAATTGGTCTGCCCACAAATAAAAGATAAGTACAGTTGCTTCCATTGAACTGACATGGAAGATACCACCAGAGTTAAAGGGTTAACCCTTTACCCAACGTAACGGCCAAAACCGGCCAGCGCTATTCTCAAAAATCGCCAATTAATTTTCATTATTTTTTTCATTTTTTTGTCTCAAAAACATAGGTTATGACCCCTCGTTGGAACGAGCTCGTCGAGCTCGTTCCAACGAGGGGTCATAACCTATGTTTTTGAGACAAAAAATGAAAAAAATTAGTTATTCAAGAATTATTTTTGCAAGTGTCGTCTGCTTTTCAGGTCCGGTAAAGGGTTAAGACAAGGCAACGCGATCAATTGTTCCCGTGACCCCAGTGTCTCTACTTCCAACATGTACACCACGCTATACCATACGCCTTCTACGTCAAGAGCGGGCCCAGGATACTGGTTTAGGGGAAGAGGCACATTTCAATTATGCGCCATGATGCGAAGTGTCATCCGACGCGCAAAGCGGCTAGTTGTGGTCTAATACGAGGGAGGGGGGTGGGGGGGGGGGGGGGTATCCTACTCTCGATGGCAAGGTTCTGAGGCCCCTTCGGTGAAAATTTGGAAAAATGGAAGGTCAGAGTGACTCTCCAGTGGCGTCTTTCTACAACACCACAATGTTCCATCCAAAATATTCCACAACTTTATGTAGACTCATTCAGGTTTTGAAACAAGGAAGCCATTTTATAACGACTCACAAGGGACCAAGAACATTGCAGAACAAAGCTGTATGCGTGGAGTTTCCGTGGAGGACGCGGTGACTCAGTAGGTAGAGATGAAATATACAACCGAGAGGTCCTCGGTTTGAATCCCACCTGCGGCAACCGCGGAGTGTCCTTGGGCAAGACACTTTATGCAAATTGCATCCGTGGGGGCACGGTGGCGTTGTGTACTCAGAGGTGTACTGCGCGCCGATGGTGCACTTGTCTTCAACCAATGCTAACTCTGCCTGTGTGGAGTTAGTACGTTGGGGAGTCTGACAATTGCTCGCCGTTGCTCGGTGGTTCTCTCCGGGTACTCTGGCTTCCTCCACCCGTAAAGCTGTCCAACACGAGGTGACCTTGGCTGTCGAAAGTGTCGTTAAAACTCAAATAAATAAATAAATAAAAAATAAATATGGAACGTCCGCGAAAACACATGGACAGGCATCCAGATTAGGAATTTTAGGCTTCCTGGTGTGTGTGGCGATCAGGTCGCGATTTGGTGGGGGAAGAGTCCACTTTTGCGATCACTGTCATTGGAATGGGAAGGGAATGGTAAATTCGCTCTCCATGAAATGATTCGTGCGCGTGCCTTTGTCCGAAAATTGGAAATATTATTCAAGTTTGCGGGAGTGTAACCAGGATTTTTCAAGGAGTGTTATAAGTTGGGTTTTATGGACCATAGATGACCGAAGAGATCAGTCCTACCTTGGACCCAACTACCGTTATATAATTGTTTGATGTGGCATGTACTGTCCAAATGGCGTACCACACTAAACAATTATTTTACGCCCTTTGGGTTCAAGTTCGGACTAGCCGAAGCTTGTCTCGTTGGTGCGGGTGGGGGGCATCACCGGGAATAAGTTATTAAATCCAAGCTCATGAATTGAATCTGTGGGTTCAATGCTTATTTGGAGAATTTAAATGCGGGGAAATTTGGTTGACTGAAATAAAAATTCAGCTGTTTTTCTGCAGCATTATTCGGTGACCTTAACCTAATGTCCAGTATGATGGCTCCTTTTCGGAATTTAAAAAAAAAATGTTTGTGTGCGGGGGTCACATAACCCCTGTTACCCACATCCACGGCTGCACCCATTAGCCCGTGTAACATCCTACATGTGTAACCAGCATGGATTATAATCAATTCAATTTGGGCCTCTAATTTCTCTTGTTAATAGTCGTTGGCATAGCATACTTTTATGTAATTTCTGTGCGTAGCGTTGGGTGGATTGGACACCTTTTAGAAAAACTTTTCAGATTTTATAATAGTTGTATTTTTTCTGCTTTTGATGATGGGGGACTGTCGATGATGATGCGGTGTGTGATTGAGAAAGCGTCTGAATGCAAATGAATTGAACATACGAGTAGAATAAATGCAAACTATCATTATTTCATCGATTTGTGAGGAGGACACAGACTCCACCATAAAGAACTAACGGCAAAACCGATCAGCGCTATTCATAAAAATCATCATTTAATTTTCATTATTTTTTTTTTGATTTTTGTCTCAAAAACATGGCTTATGACCCCTCATTGGAACGAGCTCGTTGAGCTCGTTCCAATGAGGGGTCATAAGCTATGTTTTTTCTTAGTTATTCAAGAATTTTGTTTGCAAATGTCGTCTGCCTTTTAACGGTTAAAACCAGCAAGAAATGCTGCGAGATAGAAAGACCATGATTGTATCAGCTGATAATTCCGCGAAATCTCTTCTTGTTGGGAAAAAGGGTTCAGAAATGGAAGCAAACGAATAAACTGTTCTACCTTTCACGCAGGAGATAAGAAATTACTGATTCTATCAGATGGGAATTCGTTTTAACTGACTTCAGTAAGGATTTATGCATGCAATTCATAGAACGCTTGGAAAACACATCGTTTTAAAAACCCATCGAATAAAGAATTATCTGATTCAATATGCGCAGTATTATGGCTTCAGACGCAATAGCTGACATGTTTACAAGGGGATCTCGATGTGAAGGCGGTATGCTTGAAAGAAGGAAACCATAAACCTTTCTCCGATACAGAAATATACCGACCATCTCCTAAACTTCAAAAGACTGCAAGTAACCTGAATGTATGCTGTCCACATATCGTGTCTTGAAAGATTAAAGATGCCAACTGGATTGCCCAAGCATTGCAGTTGGCCCTTTTATACTTTCAAGGAACGATATTTGCGACTACTCCCTAAACAGGGCCTCTTGAATCGAATACTTTTCTTTCGGTTTATTGTCAGTAATTACTTAATACGAATAGAAGACGACACCTGCAAAAAGATTTATGAATAGCCACAAATATTCCATTTTTCGTCTCCAAACATAGCGCATGACCCCTCATTGAAACGCGCTCAACGAGCTCGTTCCAATGAGGGATCATAAGTTATATTTTCAGGAAAAAATTGGAAAAAATAATATAATTTGAATTACGATTTTTGTGAATTCCGCTGGTCAGTTATGTCTGTTACGTTAGGTAAAGAGGTTAACCCTTTACCAAACGCATAGGACATCAAAATTTTATTATTTTAATTTGTTTCCAAAAATGTCTGAAAAACATATCATGTGATCTCTCATGGGAACGAACTCGTCGAGCTCGTTGCAATGATAGATCACATGATATGGGTGTTTTTTGTTGTTTTTTTTTAGGGGGGGAGGGTTAACCGTTCAATGTAAATTACGCGGGTGGATACCTCCGATTCGTTAGGTAAAGGGTTGTATTCTATCTTACTCTAATTTATAATGGCCAGTTATTGTTTGGATGAACAGCCCATCGCGTAAGAAACCTAGTTTTATAAAACACCGGTACTTGAGTTCGATTTCCCATGAGTGAGCGCGGTGGCACTGAGTAGTAAGACAAACTGCACATCGACGGTGCATCTGCCTTCAACTGCCTTTAAAAAAATCTGCAAAGTTTGTACGTTGGTGAGTCTGTCCGTTGCTTGCCGCTTCTCAATGGTTCTCTCCGGGTACTCTTTCTTCCTCCACATGTAGACCTGCCTGGCACGATGTGACTCTGGCTGTTGGAAGTGACGTTAAACCCCAATAAACAAACAAACAATACAGTGGTAGCGTCAAAGCATGCAAATCTTCAATTCACCTAAATTCGCACGACATATATGGGAAACGAGTACGCTGTTAACAAATTAAATTGTTTGTTGACTTCAGAGGTCATTAACCCTTGCATACTGCTGGCGGATATTCCTGCCCAGGACATGAAATCTCTTGCCACTAAACTACCTAATATTTTAGCACACGAAATCAAATTTTCTCCTGCAAATTGTATCGACTTTTTGACCAGCGATTGCTTTAGTCAAACTTTAATTACTTTTTCATCAAATCTAATCATGGCTGCTTCAAAGCAGCCATGACTAGATTTGATGAAAATGACTTAAAAAAATACTCAGTGGGCTAAGCGTTAACATACCATGGTGTTAGTTTCGCGGATGTCTTTTGAGGGTTCGAATAGGGTTCTGCGAATATTCGAGATTTGATTCGATGTCGATACCACACGTCTGCTTCGAGCTTGATCCCGAATCAGTCTCAAGATTCGATTTTTTCGACTCTCTCGTACTAACTTCAATTTGTTACGTTTCCAACAAAATTGGATAAAATTGACATTAGACAATTCATTCATGTAGGTTCAATTCATATTTACTTGAGTAATTAATTGACAATGGTTAATTGTTAGGTAAGTAGTGAATTTTGCCCTGAACATGATCATTAGTTTTAGTTTTTGAAGGCTTAATTTGTTACTATTCACGTTCTTTAGAACGTGAATAGTAACAAGTTAAGCCTTCAAAAACAAAAACTATGGATAATAGGCCTAGCTGTTTCAGCGACGGTGCTACAGAGAATATTTATTTATTAGCGTTTAACTCTTAGAAGCCGGGGAATGAGAATGAATTTATTGAACATGACATACCGCGAACGATTTACCGTAAAGCAGGTGCTTCTAGTCAAGTGTCGTCTGCCTTTTCAGGCAGACAACACTTGACTAGAAGCACCTGCTCAGTGTTTAATTCTCCCCCAGCCCAAAGATAGCCGAACCGTCACAGCCAGATTACCTGCCGTATTGCATCACAGGCAAGAAAACTCTACTCCCGGCTTCAAAGAGTTAAGTTGTTAGCCAGTCTTGTAAGGGTCATCACAGTGTACCTTAACTTCCGTTTGGGGCAATATGAAATAACTTGTCTATTAAGATTCGAATCGAGATTCGATTCGATATCGATATTAGAGACATGATTCGATTCGAGATTTGATTCGAAAAAAATGTGTGATTCGCAGATCCCCAGGTTCGAATGCAGTTTTGGTAATGTTGTCGAATGACCGTGGTTCTTGTTTACTTCATAGATGGTTAAATTCGCAACTTTGTCCTTCTTGTCTGATAGAACATAATAAGAAATAATGGATGGTCCAAGATAAGGACAGAGTAAAGTAATTAATTTAATGATTCTTCCGACGGCAATGATCGATTAGAACATTAGCTGTGTCGGCATACATTCCCAATCCATGTTCCACACAAAATGAACAAGTAAACAAACCTTTAACCTTTAGAAATGTTACGTAGATTTTATACTCTCGAAAAGATATGAGCTATTCCTAAAGTAATAATTAAGGATTCTTCTCTTTGCGATTTCCACACTAAAGCATATGCAATTAAACGTTATTCATCAACCATGTAGTGTGATAAAGTCTAAATACATATGCATATAAGTGAGATGTAATTATGTCTCCATATGTCCATGCCTCTTTGATTTTCAGACACACCCCACTATGGTTGAAAGTAGCGCAGCCAGTTCAGTGACCAACGCTCCGAACACGACCACATGTCGATGTCTGAATGTTGGTCATTCAAGAAAGTTGCATTCCCTTTTGAGAAAGCTGATAAACAGACCTCACCTGTATGCTTTACCAGACGTTAACAGCAATTATTCTGTCTGTGGATTATCTTGTCTAGGGGTGGATTTGGTACATGTATGTCTGTAAGATTACGATCTATTTCAGTTACCCGATTTTTAACAGACTGCATACATTTTAGCGTTTGCTGCCACTTCTGCAAAAAATGATCCTAAATCCATCGAAAGTGAACCAGTACGAGAGAAACATAGCTGGCGAAAATATGGGGAGGTTCTGGGTACACCCATTGTTTCACCAGTCATTGGTTGTGTTAAAATATATGCATACAAAAAAAACATGGCCCGACAACAAAAAAAGTGGTGGGCGGAAGCCATCCCCAACCACCCCCCCCCCCCCCCCAACCACTCCCGGTTCCGCCGCGCCTGTACAGACCGTCCAACCAGTGTGAGAATGCTGTGTTCTATTTTTTTTTTAAATACATCGGGATGGTTGTCAATAGGCAAATCTTCAACTCTGCCAATGAGATGTCAAGGTAAAATTATATATTCTCATTTAAAAGAGAAACTTATAAAGTGGACAATGTTGTGAAGCTTATAAACTGTGGGATACGTGAAGGCTTAATCGGTTTATGTCAATTTAACTTTGAGCAGTGTCGCGATAATTAGCGAACAGGTCAGTCCCTAGCTGTGGTCATAGAAATTCTAAAAGTCATTTATAATGATAAGCGTTTGCCGATGCTATATTAATGCAAAAAGGCGTCACTGGATAAGCTTCAGCATATCCAAATGTGCTGCTAGGTGTGTAACTCGAAATAGGAAGTCGTGTCACATAACACCTATCCTAGCTTACCTCCTCTGGCTTCCTGTCCAACAAAGAAATCAATATAAAATAATCCTTCTGACATATAAATGTATAAATGACCTGACACCATCATATCTCTCAGATCTGGTCACATACTACACACCTGCCAGAGACCTCCGTTCTTCGGACTCGCACACCTTGGTCCAACCTGTTTCAAAATTAGCATCCATAGGTGACCGGGCCTTTTTGATCGCCGCCCCTAACCTCTGGAACCTTTTACCGAGTCACCTGAGACTACCACAGGAAACTGAGTCATTCAGAGATGGTTTGAAATGGCATCTCTACAAACAAGCTTTCTGTACCAATATGTAGATTAGAAATCATTTCCCTTTTTTGTGTGTAAAGCCAAAGAGCACATTTTGTGGATTTTAGGCTGAAAATCATTATTATTATTATTATTATTATTATTATTATAAGGCAGGCACTCGCGTAGGTAATGTTTGACCATAAATTTCTGTAATCGGTTCGGTGCTTTAAAGTAATGACCATTCGTAACGACGCCCAGCTTCACGCACGTGGAGAACTGGAAAGTTGTGTGTTTGTGAGCTCTAAAATTGTAATGCACAGACGAAGTAAGAGCAAATAGTCTTCTAACTGAGAAGGACGGTTTTTTTAGGGTGAAAATGCAAGTATCACCAGACACACACAAATGCTGCCCGTTATGGTCAGTGAATGTTTAAGCCTGTGTCCAATTTAAAGTACACCAATCCAGCCGTGAATCTTCGATTTCAAAGGGTGCAATTATGGTTAACACTGATTACTTCCAAACTGCTTCCAGACTGTACATATGTGTGGAAGAGATGCTTGGTAGGTAGTCTCTCGTGCTCTAAGAGAACTTGATGTGAAGATTCATGGAGTCTTGTCAGTGGACAACCATGAACGGCAGAGGGTTCAAGAGCGCTAACCATAAGTGGTAAATAGCTAGGAGTGGAGAGCTGGTTGACCTGGACAGAGATCTACTGTTGGAACTATTTAGCGGAATATAGTTGTTGATGATATATTGTGAGAACTTCATACGTGAATATTGAATACGTTATTTCTCAATAGATGAAGGTTAAATTAACCTGGTGAGAGTAAGATCGGTGCAATTTTAACTCAACTGTTAAATACGGAACAGCCAAAACTGCGGCAATGAAGCAAGTGAGTAGAGACGCCACCGAGGGCGTACGTTAGCAGAACTTTGAGCAAAGGTCCATTTAACGATGGGTTTAACCTATGTAAGAGAAGTGCTGATGAAAACATGCATAAACTCTACCGCAAATACTAGAACTCAGACCGTTTTGGAAGACGACAACCGAGGAGATACCAGAGCTGTCTGCGTGGCCAGGAGGATTCAGCTAGCAGCTGTGCCAGACGATGTTACCCCTCATGCACAGAGTGCAAATTGTAATTGTGTGTTGTGTATATATAATCTCGGACACGTTAGGGAATTTGTGAGTAATTGTTACTTAATTATACTCATCTGTGCGTGTAAAGTGCATTTTCAGCTTGTTATCGTCGATCAGCTTTGAATATTCAAATCACTGACCCCTTCAGGACCACGAACCTAGTATCAAACGGATAAGGAGTTGATAAGATGGCGAGACCTATGTTCGAATCGAGGTTCAGACGATAGCCTCTGTGTATCAGCTGTGCTACTAGAAAAAAAGTACCTCCCCCAGCCCCACCACCGAAAGGTATTAACCACCCTTATTCTGTGAAAAACTCAACAAAGATAAAATGGAGACAACTACTTTATATGTTACACCGAGAGGAGTGTGTTAATACAACCTTTTAACATTCTGAAATTTGAAATTATAAATAAAAAGAAATTCCCCTACCGTTAATATTACATTCACTGACCGTTCTGTGAAATTAGGTGGGAGATAACGTTCTCGGAAAAGCATTCTGAATGATCAGAACATTTGGCCATATTTCCACTCATGTTCGTTCAAAAAGTTCGTTCCAAAAGAAGGCCCACTATCTGGCCTCAGAACCACAGAAAGTCTATGAAAATCAATAGCCTCGGCGTTTGCAATATTTTACTATGCAAGGTCGAGTCCAACAGGCATGTATCAGTGCAGAGCGTACGTGGCGTGTAGCCGCTATAGCTTTGACAGTGAGCAATCTGGCAACATGTTTTACGCGTGCTTCTCTCATTTTGTTAGCTCAACTTTGACGAAGTCAAATTTGAGCTATTGTCATGGCCCGTCGTCCGTCTGTCTGTCCGTCCGTCCGTCTGTCCGTCTGTCCGTCTGTCCGTCTGTCCGTACGTCAACAATTGGCTATGGCTCGGGCTAGAGGTCGTATTTATGAACCGATCTTTACGAAACTTCTTGTGCACCTTTGTTATGACCCTGGGACGGGAAAGAGTGTTTTTAGGTGTGGTCCGAAATTCAAGATGGCTGCCAGTGGCCATTTTGTACCGATGATGCAAAAATCAGTTTTTTGTACAGAACTTCTGTATAAAAGTTCTGATTTGAATAAAGTTTTGTATAAATGTTTACTACCATGGGATACATCACATATAATACGGGTTTTTTTTCTCGTGCGTAAATTATGCAAATTAGACTGACTTTGATTTATTTAGTGTTACTTTCAGAGCTGTAAGTGTCAAGCTGCTATGGCTCGGGCTAGAGGCCGTATTTATGAACCAATCTTTACGAAACTTTTTGGGTACCTTTGTTATGACTGTGGGATGAGAACGAGTGTTTTTGGGTGCAGTCCGAAATTCAAGATGGCTGCCAGCAGCCATTTTGTACCGACGATGCAGAAATCTTTTTTTTGTACAGAACTTCCATATGAAAGCTCTGATTTGAATAATTTTTCGCATGAATGTTTAGTACCATGAGATACATCACATATAATACGGGGTTTTTTCTTGTGCGTAAATTGTGCAAATTAGACTAATTTTGATGTTTTTTGGTGTTACTTTCAGCACTGTAAGTGCAAATGCCAATACGGCTTGGGCTAGAGGCCGTATTTATGAACCGATCTTTACGAAACTTCTTGGGTACCTTTGGTATCACTGCGGGACGAGAACGAGTGTTTTGGGGTCCGGTCCGAAATTCAAGATGGCCGATGGCAGCCATTTTGTACAAAATTAGGTGCAATCAGATTTTTGCACAAAACTTCCATATGAAAGCGCTGATTTGAATAATTTTTTGTGTGAATGTTTAGTACCATGGGATACATCACATATAATACGGGTTTTTTTCTCGTGCAGAAATTATGCAAATTAGATGAACTTTGATTTTTTCAGTGCGACTTACACACAGTAAGTACACATGTCAATACGGCTCAGACTAGAGTCTGTATTTATGAACTGATCTTCACGAAATGTCTTGGGTACCTTTGTTATCACCTTGGGACGAGAACGAGTGTTTCTGGGTGCGGTCTAAAATTCAAGATGGCTGCCAGTGGCCATTTTGTACCGAAATTAGGTCTAATCAGTTTTTTGTACACAACTTCTATACAGCTCAGACTAGAGGCCATATTTATGAACCAATCTTTACGAAACTTCTTGGGTACCTTTGTTATCACCGTGGGATGAGAGCGAGTGTTTTTGGGAGTGGTCCGAAATTCAAGATGGCCACGAGCAGCCATTTTGTACCAAAATTAGTGCAATCAGTCTTTTGTACAGAACTTCTGTATGAAAGTTCTGATTTGAATAAATTTTTGTTTGAATGTTTAGTAACATGGAATACATCACATATTGTAAGGGGTATTTTTTCGTGCAGAAATTATGCAAATTAGATGAACCTTGATTTATTCAGTGCTACTTACACAATGTTAGCACACATGTCAATACGTCTCAGGGTAGAGGCTGTATTTATGAACCGATCTTCACAAAACTTCTTGGGTACCTTTGTTATCACCTTGGGATGAGAATGAGTGTTTCTGGGTACGGTCCAAAATTCAAGATGACTGCCAGTGGCCATTTTGTACCAAAATTAGGTCCAATCAGTTTTTTGTCACAAGTTCTATACAGCTCGTATTTATGAACTGATCTTCACAAAACTTCTTGGGTACCTTTGTTTTCACCTTGGGACAGGAACGAGTGTGTTTTGGGGTGCCTTTGTTATCACTGTGCTATGAGAACAAATATTTTGGGGTTCAGTCAGACCCACTCTGGGACTCAAAGTTTTCTTTTCTAGTTTAGCATCTGACTGTCACCCACCTTTACAATACTTTACCTATACATTTGTTACAGGCAACGGTCAGTATTTATGTACAGACCGTTACAATACTTTATATGTACCTTTGTTATCAGGTCATTACCTAGATGTTTGTCATTGCTGTGTCACATACTATACATGTGCATGTCTTTGTCTTGACAAGTTGAGCTACAGTGTCATTGACACTTTCATTCTGAAATATGTTACAGTTTGGGGGTAAAAAACCTGTTTTTTCGTGACCATATCGCAATTTCATTGCGACACACCGCACCAGTGGGTGGATATTTTCTTAATAAAATACTTCGAATCCAGGACCGCAACAAGGAAGAGAAGCGAAATAGTATTTAACATTCAGGATTCTCTCATTCTCATTTCTGCAGATGAGATTCTGCAGTTTTTCTGGAAAGAAGGTAGAGAGAGAAATTCGACCGGATCGCGACTGGGTCGCTATCCGGTAGAAGTTCTCTGTGCACTTTTGTGATCGTATGTGTAAATGTTGAGGCTCGCGATGTTGGACTTTATATCGTTTTCTAAAATATCGTAGTAGTAGACCGGCCCATCGATGTACACACTGAGAAATTTTGGTTCCTCCAGGAACCAAAAACTGGTTCTTCAGTTTGTCCTGGTAGGGGAACCATATTTCTTTTTTTCTCCTTTTTTTTAAATCTTTATTTCAGATACATAATCACATTGTCAATAGTACAGAATATAAATATATATATAGTAT
Organism: Pictodentalium vernedei; assembly: GCA_031216915.1. Lineage (NCBI taxonomy): Eukaryota > Metazoa > Mollusca > Scaphopoda > Dentaliida > Dentaliidae > Pictodentalium > Pictodentalium vernedei. The sequence continues at coordinate 269,725,295 of CM062291.1, read as the reverse complement.
AAAACATGAAAGCTTAGTTGATTATAATGTATGCATATTCCCGGTTAAAAAAATGCTACTGTGTGAGAATATGAATTCTACAGTGCTGCAAAGAAGGCTGCACATTTCCTTTGTTTGGTATTCGGTTAAGTTAACTTTTTCTTTTTCCCCAAGGTGGTCTCTCCAAACAGCAAACACGGGTCATATCTTCGGACGCAAAGACTGAAATCTCCGGTTACTCCAGAGGTTTCGTTCCGCAGAGAATTCGTAGGCTATACTCTGGGAGCAAAGTGAAAACAAAATGGCAAGATTTGGATGAATATATTCGTGCGTAGCGCTAGTTGACTCTGAACGTTTCATTGGGCAAAAATATCAAGTGCCCCTATGGATGAATTTTAGTAACATAGTCTTACATTTAAGTAACATCCAAAGGGGATATAAGCGAGCCAGTCTGTTCAATCGGCCTCTCTCTAGCCGTCCCTCTGGCATCAACATTAAAACTCTTTTTTTTTATTTTTATCAGTTATGGATATATTGTGAGATGGGCTGCCTGCAAATTACTAAATTTAAGAATGAAGTCTATGAAGGATTAAAGCATTTTATCAATAATTTCCCAACGTCTATTCACTGCATTAGCCTTTTCCAGTGGATACATGTGCAATGAGTACATTTCCAAATTTCGGTATCTCTTCATCTGCTCCACCAGAGCCAAAAACAAAGGCTGACAATGGTTGAATTTACAAGCAAATATATATTTTTTGAAAAGCAGTAGGCAGATATTTACCGTTTTTACAGTATCCTCCTCAATTGGCAACGACTTTGGATAGCCCAAAAGAATATATTCCACACATAAAGGTGCTAATATGTTACATTTTTCTCTTAGATTTTCCAAAAGGAGAGGCAAAACAGTACTAGTGAACGAGCATTCGAAAAACAGGTGGTGAAGAGATTCTTTTGTATTCCCACAGAAGGTGCAAAGTTCTGTTTTTGATAATTCTACTTTATAAAGATAGGCATTAGTGGAAGTAATCCTATGAAAGAGTTTGAACTGCAAATTCTGTAAGCCTGTATCATCTGTTAGTGTAAAATGTAGTTTACATATCCAGCCCCAGGCATCAGGCTGCAGGTTTATATTTAGATCGCTTTCCCATCTCTGTTGTGTTTTTAAAGGAAATGAGGTAGAAGTACTTAGTAAAATAGAGTAAAAACTTAGAGTAAAAACTTTGGCAAGTATTTTTAACCATTATTAATTTTGATATATTATCGATTATCGTTCTTTACCATACCTGGGGTTTTGCACTGTTTTAGAGCATCTTTCCAGTGTTTGGGGATTGCACCCATCACCCCACCATAGGTAGTAAATGGTGTACTTATGCTGTATTTTGTTCTAAATTCTTGGAATGTCAGGAAAGTATAGTTTTCATTTAAAAGATCATTTATAAAGAAGATACCTTTTTGTGACCATTTTTTATGGAAAAATGGCTTTCCATCAACTAAGATGTTATTATTGAAAAAAATTGGTTCCGAGAAAAAGTCTTTTGGGGTTATGATGACATCACCAAACATGGACCAGGCATTAAGGACAGTCCTCCAGAATGGATTGAGCTTTTTAGCTATTTCCTGAATTCCTTCTTTGTGAAGGTACCAAATATTATTGTACCCATACATTTTCTAAATCCTCTAAGATCAAATTCTTCCACGGGGAGTATATTTCCGGATAGATGAGTTTTTTTATCCACATAAGTTTCATCGAAGTACTAAAGGTTTCTATGTGAGGAAATTTCAAACCGCCATTCTCTAAAGTGTTTATAATTACATTTCGTTTTATTTTATCTATTTTATTCGACCATAAGAATTTGAAAAGACTTTTTTGTAATTCATCTAGAATGGGTTCGGGAGGGTCGGATAGCACAGCGAAACACTGAGTTAAGATTGGGATCGCAAGAGTTTTTACCACTGAAATGTGCCCCATGATTCCACATTAGAGGCACGTCTGTTTGGATTTCATCACCACAACCACTTTTCCTTCCAATCCAGATAACCTGTGTTAACTCGAAGTTAACTTTTTAACCATCGCATAGAGCGAAGTTTTGTAATGCTTTCACCATCGCTCTTATCGAATGTTCATCGCCATTTAGGAATAGAGTGGAGTCGTCGGCATATAGGCTAATTAAATGTTTATAGTTAATAATTTTGATTCATTCGATGTCTTGGTTGTATTTCAGGGCCGCGCGAAGTATTTCTACGCTAATAATAAAGAGGTACGGGGAGACAGGGTCGCCCTGTCGAACACTCCGCTGAATTTGGAATGTATCGGAGCAGTGCCCATTGTTCAGAATACAGCTCGAAATATTCTTATAAAAAGTATTGAACCATTGTATGATAGATGGGCTGAATTTTACAAAGTGTAACGATATTTCAATAAAGTCACATTCCAATGAGTCGAAGACCTTTTCGAAGTAGACCAGAGATGTCAAATTTTTCGCGTTTATCGATAATGTCAAAAACTAACCTTGTTGCTTCTCCTATGTATCGGCCTTTTATAAATCCTAGTTGTGATTCTGATATGATTGTTGAAAGAACACCTTTTAGTCGACTAGCTGTAGCTGCTGAACCTAATTTGTATCGACATTTATTAGAGAGATAGGTCGCCAGTTTTTTAGATATACTCTTGATTTATTTTGTTTCGAGTAACAGAGAGTTCGGTCATTCTATAGCTATAGTTTAAGGATCTTGTTAAATAAGAGCCAAGATCTTTCCAGAAGAATTTATAAAATTCTGATGTAAACCCGTCCGACTCCGGGGTTTTTCCGTTTTTCATTGCTTTCAGTGCGTTCTGACACTCCAATTCTGAAAGTTCACCTTCAAGAGAATTTGATTCTGTCTCTTTTTAAAATGTAAAAGAAGGATTTTCTTCTTTGCAAAATTCACTGACTAGTAGTACTTGTGTAGTACTTGTGTAGATGTGCCACGTTTTGAGGTGTACAACTTTTTATAAAAGTCTTTTTGTTCGTGTATTATATTGTGTATGTTGGTGACCACGGCGCCATTGCTTATAACGAGTTTAGGTATCAGCTTTTCTGTGTCTTGACGTTTTTCGAGGTTGTAGAAATATTTTGTAGATTTTTCCCCCTCCACTTTCCATTTTGCCTTTGTTCTAAGGATTATTCCCTGTATTTTTTTTATCTCTTAGAGTTTTAAGTTCTAAGGATAAGGTGTTGATTTCATCCCTGACTGTGAAATCACCTTGGTCGAGTTCTGTAGTTAATCGTTTCAAATTTGGTTACATGGAAGCAAACATACACATGTTATCAATCTTCAATCTGTCACATTGACTGGAAAGTTAATGCCTCTCGACATTGTATAAACTGTAAAATATAAAGATAAAGCCGCGCAAAGTTGGAGTTTTAAAATGGCGACGAAGCAACGTCAGAAACAGGTTTCTCAATTGTTCCATCGTGAACGACATCAACATTTATTATTTTAATTATTGTTTTTCTCTTTCCAATGAGGGGTCACATGATATGGTTTTGTTGAACTTTTTTTGCCAAATAGATTTGTTTTCAACTGCTTAACCCTTAACTTTTTACCTAACTTGAAAAGCAGACGACACTTGCAAACCAAATTCTTGAATAACTCATTTTTTTTCATTTTTTTCTCAAAAACATAAGTTATGACCTCTCATTGGAACGAACTCGACCAGCTCGTTCCAAAGAGGGGTCATAACCCTTTGGCCGTTACGTTGGGTAAAGGGTTAATTTCTTAATTGCGCAGGGAGATGCGGCCGATGCGTTAGGTGAAGGGTTTGATTGAAGGACAACTGCAGTTTTTCATATAAACAAGATAGACAACTCTATATGAAATTGCTTGTTCTAGATCACATGACGACTCATTTGATTTGGTTCTTCGATGGGTTTTTTTCTAGTTGGAAGCAAATTTGGCGCGAATTTCTCTGAATCTACTACAGTTAAAACTAGATGTCCTGTCATGAACGAACTGTGCGCTTATCTAGGCTTAAATGCGCGTAGGAATTGCGCGCAATTGTCATATCGAATGGCATCCAAAGCACGGCAGGTTCTCCTGGTTACTCATATCAAAGACGGGCAATGTTTCTGCCAATGGACCTCCGGGTTACCCGGAGGTCCATTGGCCGAAACATTGCTTGTGCACAGGCCATATGTACGGAATTTGATAGCTTTACTATAGTCATAACGCGTAGATTAACGCGTAGATCGACGTCCTATTTGAGCGCATTTCATGACAAGACTTCTAGTTTTAACTGTATGAATCGAGTTTATTTCAAATACAATGCTGCAAATTTTGATCCACATTCCATAGCTCTACTCGTAAAATTCTCGATTTTATAGGGATTCTTCGAGAAAATCTTTTTGAAAACGTATTAAAAATTATGCTAATTAGAGACCATTTGCATGCATCGTTCAAAAACACATCGATAAATGTCAGTTCTTGTGTTGAATACTGTTCAAGAACCCAGATAGATGATATATTCTGCAATCAAGTATGTTAGGTATTTTCTCTGTATTCCTATTTTCACTGAAGGTATCACAACACTAAATATTTTCCCATAGGCTACCATTATAATGTTCAGGCGAAAAAAAAATAATATGATCGCATCAAATATCTTTGTCAAGTATAGCCCTTCCGACAACTTTTTTTCTGACCCGAAAACAGGGGGTCATGCAACAAATAAAAGAGAAAAACTGACATGAAGGGAAGTACCGCTCACTTACACATACTTTTCGGAGAATTCCTAACAAAAACACAATAGTCAGTTGTATTTTTTAGGTCTAAAAAGTCATCAAATCATACACTTTTTGTTCTGGTATATTCAACAATAATGCAAGATGTCAGTAAAATGCTTCAAATGTTTATTGAATCAATATATTCTCCCAAGGCTGATTTCTTGTGGAGATTGCATCATTTGCAACTTTTCAAGGTGGGTAACTCTAATTTAAACATTTATAACAGTGATATCTGAAATTGATGGCCAAAGACGTTATAAATGCGTGAATATTATGATCCCCGATGAGCTGGAGGTGGGATGGGGAAATCTCACCCGAGGGACAAGATATTTGAACCAGACCCGAGGCTTGTCGAGCGTCTGATTCAAATATCTTGCCCCGAGGGTGAGATTTCCCCATTCCCACCTTCAGACTCATCGAGGATGATTGTTCTCCCCCACCATGCAGCGATTACGTTAGCCATAGGTAATCGGGAGTCACGTGCTGATTCAATCAACTCATTTTGTATTCGTTGTTTTGAGAAACTGATGACACCATCGGAAAGAGCATGCACAAGTTATGTATATACCAAAGGTATATACCACGAAATCGATTAGGAACGGTGGCAGATTGAGGGTTGAAGAGTTTTAGAGCATCGAACTTTGATCACACTGCATTCCGATGACGTCAAAATGAATTCGTTGGTAGCAAGAAACTGATACGATATGCATAACGTCATAATAACGTTATAAATGTACAAGGTCACGTGGGTGGGGTGGGATACATCTGTCTCTCCCTGCTATCTCACCCGGGACATACGTATGTTACACTTGAAGTGGGGGGAGAAAAGAATTTCCACCGGCTTTAGCCTGATTACTTCAGTGTTTTGGAAGCCCCATAGGATAAGGATAATTGGGAATAGCATGAGAATTTCTCACGGTTCCGATGAGACATACCTCTGGGAAGCTGTCTATAGGGTTTTGTACGATCTAAATGAAATATTAATTTCACAGTAGAAACTGTGAGAGTGTTTGGTTAAACTATTCGCTGAACACTTTTTACATTATTTATCAGAAGTCACATTGGCATGCAAATCTTAACTCTTAGAAGCCGGGTAACAGAATTAATTTATTGAACATGACAAACCGCGAAAAACTTACAGTAAAGCAGGTGCTTCTAGTCAAGTGTCGTCTGCCTATTCAGGCAGACGACACTTGACTAGAAGCACCTGCCCAGTGTTTAATTCTCACCAGCCCAGATTACCTGCCGTATTACACCACAGGCAAGAAAACTCGACTCTCGACTTCTAAGAGTTAATGGCCGAGTTGTGCTCAATTGGTGCACTCTTCCATGAGCTTTCCCAATCTGACCAACATACGGCTGCATTTTATCATGATTTGCAAACTGAAGCCATCGTACAGTCAGAAATCCAGTTTAATGACTCTCGTATAGAATATCATCTTAATTAAGATTTGTATCGCAGACCGGTTATTATCTGGTGGCAAATGAGAGTTCTCGTGGTAATTTCGACGCACTGCAAATAAATGAGTTTCCTGTTCCAAGTGTAGTTGTCAGCCGCTTCAATTCGTGATTCGGGTTTATTGAAGACCAAGAGGTAATCAAATCCGAGATCTACAGGCTTAATAAAATGTATGTATGTTTTATTTATTTATTTATTTATTTATTTATTTATTTATTTATTTATTTATTTATTTATTTATTTGGGTTTAACAACGCTTTCGGTAGCCACGGTTACCTTGTGTCAGACAGTATGCGGGTGGAGGAAGCCAAAGTACCCGGAGAGAATGACCCAGCAGCGGCGACAACTGTCACACTCCTCATCGAACTGACGCAGCACAAGTGTAGGGTTAGCATTGGTTGAAGACAAGTACACCATCGACACGCAGCACGCCTTAGTACACAGCACCATCACGCCCCCACGTGCACAATCGATTACAACTCTCGGTTTATAGATGGGAGGCACAGGCAAGGTTTCAGCCAATGGACCCAGATGGGCCTATTTGCTGAAGCTTTGCTTCTGCTTGAACAGCTTCTTATGTTTAATGGGATTTTAGACTTACTGCGCTCGTGGAAACTCCGTTTCATGGAAGCTTTAATGATATTGTACGCTTAAACAGTGACATGTTTTAAGACTGCAAACTTGATTTATACCGTCGTTTTTCAGTTTTCCACAAATGTCATCAAAATGTAATCCTAATAATTTTATAGCTATAACCTGTGCAGTAGGCTTCTGTCGTAGAGAACAATTTTGTTCAATCGAAGTTTGAGGTGCAGGTAGGGTAAGGAATAAGCAATCAATTAATCAATCAATGTTGTATTTTATAATAAATGTACCATTCGATATTTACAATAAATTAGAAAGAATGTGGAAATGACAAATTAATGATATTTCCGATAAACATAATGGAATGATATGAACATAATGGTTTTATTCTGAGGTACATTTATCACAAGGAGATCGAAGAACCAGATTGGGTGTCCACCTTTGTTAACTCTTGAAACTGTGGGCAGATTCGTGTCTTCGAGGCCGTCAAACCGCAAGAAGCGTTATATTTTAATCGTTTGATCAATGTTAATTAGGTTTTAATCCCGGGAACGGGAATTCCCGGGTTCCCGTTTCCGAAAGCCGTCCCCGATACCCGAGAAATCTACAGCATGGAACCTGGAATGAAGCGTGGCACTGTTTGTGTACTGAACTGAAGTTTTCTGAACTGAAACTTTGTAGGATTTCGTCAGCCCTTCCACGCCTGAAATGTTTACTGTCCTGGTTCCTGACGAACCATCTTCAACAAATCAACCAGTTCTGGAGGACCCCAGCCTTTCAACAGCAAGATCTTCTTCATCCGCTTCAAAGTTCAAACTCGTCTTCATTTTCAGAATTACTAGTATCACTATTCACTACCTCCTATAACATTAACATCCTCTTTACAGCCGTCATCAGTCTCCTCTGCTTGAAGCAGAGGCGATTGGTGACGGCAGTGAAGAGAATGTTGATGTTGGAGAAGGTAGAGGTGATAATGCGAGTGATTCTGAAAATAAAGACGAGATTGAAGCGGGTTTGGGTTTTCATATTTATCTTATAGGAAAAGAACTTTTTCGTTTGGAGATGTGAGATTGCCAATGAAGTATGCTCATTATCATTAAAATAAATGCGTCATGTTACCCTCGTTAATTTGTTTGATATTACCCTGGAAATTTCCCGGTTCCCGGTTCTGGGGGAAATTTTGATTCCCGTTCCCGATTTCTAGAAAACCAGGGAATATATTAAACCCAAGTGTTAATGTTTTGGAAGCATTCATCAATTTACAGTAACAAGAAGGGGAATGTGCCAAATAAATTTATGACTTGCTATGTTCATCGCTCTATGATTAGTTTTCTACAACGAAGAACGGAATACATTCCTCACATCTCGGGATGCGACTTTGATAAACCGGCTTCCAGCTCGTTTAAATTTTATTATGCCTGCACCTCTCCAATCTGCCCTTTCCACACTTCCCTGCCTTCCCTCCCAGCTTCCAGAAACCAACTCTTTAATGTGGATTATGTTTGGTAATGGGTTAACCTGTGTAATTATGGTGTCTCTCTGGATTCATAACACGCCCTATAGCTTCAATACAGTTTAGCCGCCCTAGTCTTGTCACTTCCCACGGGTGGGAAATATTTCCAGGGACGCAATAATATTAGATTTCAAACAATAATTACAGGAATAACCATCAAAAGGTTAACCAATGAAGCACCGGGTAGAGCCTGGTGCTTCATTAATTAAATTTTGCTGATGATTATTTTTATTACCTGGTAAACCCATGCGTGGACATCGCGCTCCATGCGTGGATTACAACCAGTCCGATCCGACTGTACTGTAAATCTATCGGTAAGACTAAGATCGACCAAACAATAAATTGGAAAGAAGATAAATAGAGAGTAATCGCTTGACTGGACTGGTTACGTGAAATAATTCATGAGAGGTGAGGGACGTTGAACAAACAGGAGTGCGCGAATGCGCACGAGTGTTTTACAATATAGTCCCTCGCCTCGACTGAATTATTTCACGTAACCAGTCCAGTCAAGCGATTACTCTGTTTATTACTTTTCATTATTAACGATAATTATATTATTTAACCCTTTACCTAATGTAACGGCCAAAAACGGCCAGCGCTATTCTTAAAACTCTTCAATTAAATTTTATTATTTTTTCATTTCTTGTCTCTAAAACATAGGTTATGACCCCTCATTGGAACGAGCTCGTCGAGCTCGTTCCAGTGAGGGGTCATAACCTATGTTTTTGAGACAAAAAAAATGAAAAAAAATGTTATTCAAGAATTTGATTTGCAAGTGTCGTTGGCTTTTGATGTTAAGTAAAGGGTTAAAAAAACAATGAAGTCCCCATTACACCCACGGCAAAGCGTCTTCCTTTGCGCGCACGGATACATGACACAATTGTTGATTGCATAATTCACATGCGAAGTTATCGTTTATAACCAAACCCGGGAATCCCAGTTAATCACACGTTGGAAATTAATAAATGGTATTCAAAGGGACGATGAGCCTCGAATTTGAAAAAATAAGTTGACCCTTTGACAAAAACACAATATTCGTTATGCAAAAAGTAACCTTACGTCTTTTTTATCATTCGCGTGGACTAGTTGGTATCGATTAAATAAATAAACCGAAAGCGAGAATTTATAAGTTTTATCAAAAATGTCAGGCAGCATTTTTCATCTCAATCACGTTACCCGATCAGTCAGGAAAATGTCCGGGACAGAACAATGTGAAATGTCATTTTCCATATTAGTCGAAATTAGCTCTCTCAGAAGAATGAAGATGAAGTTAGTGTAAACGTGTTTTTATTCACAGCGTAAGGGTGTGTGCAGTCTATTTTGGATTGCCATTGTCGATACTCATTCTGTGAGTTTTATAGGAAGCATGGAACGTTTTATTTAAAATAATACGAAGTTTTTGATCTGATAATACCAACTTATTGCTAAAATAATGCACATTTGGTTTCGTGGCGACCAAGTCTTCGGACAGCAGCGATGGTATTAAATTATTTCTACGTGTATCAGAAATTATAACACGCGGTTGTGTTCACTTTCGATCACTTCGGGCAACTTCGTGTATCTCTTCACGGTGTTATATCTTTTTAAGCACAGATTTAAGTCGTTTCGTATGCTTTTGACGGCTAACATACAAACATATTCTGAAAGTCGATATTTTTTTCAAATTGGTTGCTCATAATCACTTGTCAACTGTATCGGCCCAAGCAGCCCCGTGCTATACAAAGCAATATCCATTAATTCTTTGTTACTGTTTTTATTAACTTTTTTGTGGGGAGCGCGGTGGCTTAGTGGTAGACTGTTGGACTTCTATGCTAGAGGTCCCGAGTTCGATTCCCATTCGTGACGACCCGTATTGTGTCCTTGGGCAAGGCACTTTATCCCCGTTGCCTGCATGGGGGCACGATGACGCCATGTACTAAGGTGTACTGCACGCCGATGGTGAATATGTCCTCAACCGCTGTAACCCCGCTTGAGCGGAGCTTGAACAGAGAATGTTGAGGAGCTGACAGTTGCTCGTCGATGCTCGGTGGTTCTCTCCGGGTACCCCGGCTTCCTCCACCCGTAAAACTGTCACGGTCACGATTAGCCATTGTGCATAAGTACGGTGCGGGCGGAGTGGACGGTGGAGTCTGCTCAAACTCGTCCTTTTGGAAAACACCTGTGGCTATGGAATCCCATTTTGGTCGAATGTGCCTACGTGAAAAAGTACAATGTGACACAATGTGACCTAGCACATAAGCACATGCTTTATGTGCCGATATGTGCTTATGTGAAAAGGCACAATGTGACACAATGTGCCCTATTACATAGGCACATACGACCAAAATGGGATTCCATAGCACAGGGCACATTGTGTCACATTGTGCCTTTTCACATAAGCACATATCGGCACATAAATCATGTGCCTATGTGCTAGGGCACATTGTGTCACATTGTGCTTTTTCACAGAAGCACATATGACGAAGGTCATATGTTTTTTCAAAAAGGGGTGCCGAAATTGGGGTGCCCGGGGATATTGCCATTGGATATAGATGTGATGAGAATCTGATACAACTTCGTTGTAATAAGGGGAGATAACTCTGTACGATTAAGTAGAGGTTATGGGAAATCAAGCAATCTGATTGGTTAGTTATAATTTATATAAATGATCTAGATAAATGAAACAACAAGAGTACTTAGAATAGAATAGGGTCAGAACAAATAAGAATAGACCAGAAATAGCTAAATATAGTAACAATAAGCAAAGCTGTTCCAACTGATAGGCTCTTCTACGCTACTGGAGTATACTCTATAAGAAAGGAACATGGCCAGATAGACGTAAACTATTGCATACATAGATAGAAGCAGAGATCTGGGTAATGACCAAAGGAACGTGTCTTTTAATGGGAAAAACGTCATGGGATAGGGATTCAAAAAGGGATTCTGGGAGAATTCTAAGCCAGAACATTACTCCTGTTCAATCGAACGCACCCCTTTGTACCCCTTAGTATTATAGCACTACATGCTAAGCCGATAAATTGGGGAAATAAAGTCAATTTCGGTGATTTTGGGTGGATTTTGGTGATTTGGAGGGATTGTCTGGTTGTTTGTGGTGTTCAGATTTACTCTTCTACAAAGGAACACACCACCGAACACACCCCTGTCTTGGAAGAAGCCATTGGTAACTTAGCAATCACGTGCTACCATAGAAACCAAGATGGCGGCCTCCAGTATACAAAATGGACGACGGAAACACGTATCACTCTAACAACACGCGCTGCGCATGCGCACTTACACCACGTATCACTATGGAGATGACGTCACAAGATGGCCGCTCACGCAGGTTACCATGACAACACAACATGGCGCCACTACGTCACGTGACTATGACGTCACATGAGATCCGGCAATGAGATCCGGCCAATGAGTCCTTTCCGGGTACATGACATACTACTTGCATAAGTTCGTGACCTTAATCACCAATAAATAATAATATAATTATTAACATTTTTGATTCCAAAGCATATGTTGTACCGCTTCGTTAGAACGAGGTTGTCCAGTTCGTTCCAACGAAGTGTCATAAGCTGTGTTTTGGAGGCATAATGTAACATTTCCATTTTTTAAAGACAATTATTGGTGTCAGCAGAGTCTACAAACTCTCGTATAATAAGGGTTTTAACCACTCGGAAAGCCGAGTGGTTAAAACCCTTATCCTACTTGTGGTTTAAATCTGATTACCGGCCCCAGTACCTATTTATTCTATATAAAACTGTCTTTACATCAGGGTTAAAACACACCTCATCTCAATTGAAGTGCTTGGTGGGAGTGTAATAAAAACGCATAATAAAGAAGTATCTAAGTGTTTGCTCGTGTGTGCATTTCTTTCAAAGTTGTATTTTATGAAAGTTATTTTTTTAGAAATATGACCGCCTCAGTTTCGAAACATGTACGAATTCCTGAATACTGGGTGTTTTCAAATTATGGAATCCATATATTAATTGTTCGTGATAATCCTCTATGGATATACTCACGCTGTAAGTTTTCAGTTGATCGTGCACGCACATGTCTTTGATCATTACGCACTACATATATGACATGTCAAATATGTTTGAAATTATATTTTTCACAGATGTCCTCTACGTACAGTAATTATAAAACCGATATGTGATTCGGTACTTGACATAGAAAGATATTCTCCCATCAGATTATTGACTTTTCCTGAAGGCAACCGTTGTGAGAATATGATGGATCGGTTTCAACGCTTCTGCCCGCCATTGCAATGTTGTGAATCAAGACGTAACACGGATGTATGTGATACTTTAATATGGGATCGAAAATGCCGTCCCTGGCCCCATGTTAGCTCATTCGGTGAACACGATGAAGATTTATACCACGAAGTGGCGAGTTTAGGCAGTTACATTGGTGTCACTTGCCACGATCAGTAACAAAATCAGATACTGTCCTCTAGGTATCACGGAACTAAATATTTCCCATAAGCGACGATTAGAACGTTCAGGCGAAACAAAATATGATCGCATCACTTTAATTCTGGTATTTAAATATCTTTGTCAAGTATAGCCTTTCTGACCCGAAAACAGGGGGTTGTGCAACAAATAAGAGAGTAAAACTGACAGGAAGGTAGGTCCCGGTCAGGTGTGCATATTTTTCAGGGAATTCCCAACAAAAACACACCAAAAGTCAATTGTATTTTAGGTCCAAAAGTCATCAAGTCATCCTCTTTATTTGTCTGGAGTATTCAACAATAACGCAAGATGTCAATAGAATGTTTCAAACTTTTATCGAAACAATATATTTTTCCAAGGCTGCTAATTTTTAGAGATTGCATCATTTCCGAGGAGGGTAACTCTAATTCAAATATTTAGTTCAGTGATACCTCTAGGATGTCACAGATGCTGGTTGTTGCCACATCTGTTGTCGTTTTTGTTTTCTCTCTCTCTTATTGTTGTCTTGTTTTGGTTTTGATGTTGTTTCTTTTTATTTTTTTTTTTGTCTTTTTTTTAGTAATTTTTATTTTATTTCATTTTTTATTATTCGTTTGTTTGTTTATTTGCTTTGCTTGTTTTATTTTATGGTGTTTTTTTTTTTCTTTGCTTGTTTGTTTTTCTACAGTGGTATGTGAGTAATTATATTTTAAATTTGTCATGGATAGGGTTAACACATTGTCCACTGAGTTCCAATATGTTGTATGTGCCTGCTGGTACATAGAACACATCGGAAAATCAGGGGACGACATGTCAATCTACACGTTGTTAGTGACTCTGATTACAGACAACCCAACCTTTTACACTTCGAAGACTTCATTTAAGTACCAATCTAAATTGAAGGAGAAATGAAAATTACCGAGTTGAAATCAAGAGACGAATTTATCTATTCATTAAAAAGTTTGAATCCCATCTTTCTTTCTTTCAGTGTCAGTTCGATTTTCTAATGATCTATTTATTTTACAATAATTACAAAATATGTTCATCATCTTCCATCTCAGAGTATCGATCGACTACCTTTTCAAGTAATAAATGAGTCGGCGTGTGCAGAGATTTTTCAAAACAAAGGCTTTCCATAACGAATCGATAACACCCATCTCCCATTACCACTGAATAAGCCTGTAGACGTTCGAAATTAGGGCGAACAGAAAATAGGTTACTTTAACCCTTTACCTAACATGAAAAGCAGGCGACACTTGCAAACAAAATTCATTATAACTAATTGTTTGCATTTTTTGTCTCAAAAACATATGTTATAACCCCTCATTGGAACGAGCTCGACGAGCTCGTTCCAGTGAGGGTTAATAACCTAAGTTTTTGAGACAAAAAATAATGAAATTAACTGGCTATTTTTGTGAATGGGGCTGGCTCGTTTTTGGCCGTTACATAGGGTAAAGGGTTAATTATTCTTGGACGACTCCTTTTTCCGTGTAGCCTTTTTCTAATCTTTACGTACAAGAAGGGAGAGTGATACTGATAATGTCACACGTGGTGGTGCAAGGCCTGATATGAGCAATCTGCTGCGGCTCGTGTCATGAGTTTCCATTGGCAGACCGTTTAGATAAGATAAGTTTATTGCACTACCTTATGAAACAATGAGTATATGTCACACAATAATAGCCCACACTTTGTGTAAATAATGAAAAAAACAAGTACATTGAGCAATGAAACCGAGTAAAAGACAACTTGATAAAAATGGCGATGTTTGAGCAATTGTTCGAGCATTGGTGATTTCCAGAGCGACTATAACATGAGCATGAGCAAGTGAAATTAACTGGACAGTGCCGACAACTGAAGCAGATTATCATAGGAGGTGAATAAACAGGTTGTTCGCTGGAAGCCCATGTTTGGTCTTTTTTAGGAAACCGCTTATGTACTGTTTATTTGCCTTGGTGAAACGCACAGTGGAAAGGGGTCAGAGAGCCCTTTCCAATGGTGTGTTACATCACACCATTTCTTCGCAAAGTAAAACAACACAACCTTTGTCATAATATTTTATATAAATAGGAAGTCTGTGATTCCGTCCAGTTAAATATTGATCATCTCTCTTGATATGCATGGGAATACAATTTTCCGTAGCGCGGACGGAGCTTAACATCCCTCCCGGGACGAGTGGGCCCGCTAGTTAATTGTAAGGTAGAACATTGTTCTGGGAGGCTAAACAATGTCTTGCTCTTTTCTTAAAGTCTAGTAAAGTGGATGATCAAAACATCGGGCACCCAGTGTCCTTTGAAGCCAACAATATAACCGAATGAAACGATGGTTAGTCAAAATTATACAGGCCTGGTCTACTTATTCTTATTACATTTTATTGTTGTTGCAGTTTTTCACACCATTCTTATAACACCTAAATGAATGGGTAACAATGAATGGGTAACAAGCTGTCTTCTGGAAGAAAAACAAATTAATTTTTCGTATTGTTTTCTTTTCAAAAATATCCCTAACTTGTGTCATATAAAGGGTCAATGTGTCCGTTACAGTGTTTTTAAAACATTAGCCAGAATACGTTCTTTCTCGGTGAGAAGAATTCTCAAGTGCATAAAATACGTAAATCATTTCCAAAACATGGCTAAATGGTTCAAAACCACTGCGCGGTAGGCCACTATATGAAAAACAAACAGTACTTTTATCATGCACTTCCTGATTTAACCCTTTGAGCACGTAAGACCGATTTTTCGGTCCAAGGCATAATTTCGTCCCACTTTTGTCTTATTATTCGATGTTTATACACGGGGCAGTGATGATAAAATAAAAACTGCAGTCTGTTGCCAGACGGCTGCAGACAGCAGTTATTATTGTATCCTCCCTGAAAATTGGTATCGGACTGACCCATCTCACAGTAAATGTACACAAAGACGATACCATTCCAAGACATGAGAGTTCAAATGGGTTAATCATTTGAACCCGTAAGCCCTTTTTCCGGCCCAGGAACATGATACGTTATAATTTCATTTAATGGAATGGCTGCTCAGAAAACGTGTGGGGAAGAAACATAAATATTTTCAACGAGCAACGCCAAGACGGCACGTTAAAAATATGAATTAGTCTACCCTGAAATAATGAATCATGGACTCTTCCAATTGCTGCAATTAAACTGATAGGGAGATACTACCAGTGTGCATAGGGTTAACATTATTCTAAGATATCGCACAAAACCGCACCGTTCTATATTCAAAACTTATTATTATTCTAGATTTTCTTAATATTTGTTTCCTAATCATAGTTCATACGACATCTTACTGGAATAAGCTCGTTCCATTGAGATGTTGTGACCCATTTTGGGGACAGAAAATTAAAATTTATCTCATTTGAGTTATTTTGAGAAAGTTTTGTGTCACCTCGATGTCGTATTATGTT
This sequence comes from Pictodentalium vernedei, assembly GCA_031216915.1. NCBI lineage: Eukaryota > Metazoa > Mollusca > Scaphopoda > Dentaliida > Dentaliidae > Pictodentalium > Pictodentalium vernedei. The sequence goes on along the minus strand of CM062291.1, from coordinate 269,709,158 downwards.
AAGAGTGAATACAATTTTATACCATACTCGCCTACGTTACTACCTGTGCAAAGCCTGCATGCATGTTAAATTTTAGCTTTTAACCCCACTACCGGTGTCAAGTTTCTACAGCGATTAAACAAACTTTACACATACAGTCGGAAGTTCATCCAACTTGATCTTTGGCATGAGCCAATTTGTGATACTTTCACATTTCGTGATGTTTCATTCAAACATACGACAATCTACTACGTGCAATGAATATTAAGTTTAAAATACCTACAATTAAATATTTAAAATAAAATTTAAGAATTGTTAATAATAATTTGACTGAAAAAGCAAGGTAAATTCAATCAACTTTGACGATGTGCCTAGCTGACAGTCAAGCATTCACGTACAGCTGGTAGTACAGTCCACCATTGCAGATGTAAACAAATAAACCAGTGTGTTTGCGGTAGAAAGTGTCTATTATTTATTAAGAGCGTGGTATAAATAAAACAAATAGGTACTAGGACCGGTAATCAGATTTAAACCACTCGTAGAGTAAGGGTTTTAACAACTCGGCAAGCCGAGTAGTTAAAACCCTTATCCTACGAGTGGTTTAAATATGATTATCGACCCTAGTTCCTATTAATTGTATATTTTCAATACGCAAAAATATTGCGGAAATTAGTTTCATCGCGGGTTTTGCCCTTAACCGATATTACTTCTTTTATTCACATGGTATAAAGAAATCCATGGAATAAATGAAAGATTTTACGCCGAATATAATCGTTGAACAATGCCTTTATCCAGTGGCTCATCACACCTGTACAATCCTTGTTCTTTCAGATATCACATGTGAATTGAAACAGCATATAGCCTATAGGAACTCTCTCATAAATTGTAACGAGTCAAATCGTACAGATGAAACAAATTCACTTCCAGGATAATGTGAACCACATCCACAGAATATGAAACATTTAAGGGGTGGTACCTGCACTTAACCATGCATCCCAAATATGGGATTCTAGCAGCGAATGTACACTCTCAATCAGTTAGGTTAAAAATCAACCCAAATCAGCTGGGTTAAGTGAATATGAACCCATTTGGTTTCATATTCACTCAACTCACTTGATTCGGGTTGATTTTTAACCAAACTGATTTTAGAGTATACAAAAAATAAATAATAAGAATAAAGGCGTCTCTTCCACGTTGATTTGAAGAAAGTAATTGCTCGTGTATCAAATGTATTTTTTGGTTGGTTTTATATTTTTGTAAAATTGCTTCAAGGGCAACATATATTTCATTTATTTGTATTGGGTAGAATGAGCGCGAGAAGGAGAATAGAGACAATAAGACGTAAACTGTATTACATCGCCTACCACACGATCACCATCAAAGTCTTCCAAAGCAATAAACAATAATTAAATGGCAGATTACGCGGAATTTCCAACATCCAGGCTACGTCACACTCAGGAGAATATAGTGAATGAGCCATAGTTAATGCCGAAAATAACACTTCCTACACCCAAGAGGGACTTTGCAACTAGATATTCTGACAGCGCTGTCTCATTTACTAATGAAACGGAGCAAATCTCTGTCACATTTATCAGTGGCAAACTTAAAATTACATCGTGATTATTGAATACGTCTCGCCTGGGATTGCGATATCGCATTCTGAGAACGCCAAATATGTATATATTTACTTTGAGAATGATATTAAAGCAAATAATTCATCACCTCATAACATCTTTTTTGTTGTTTGTTGCTCAAAGTAATCAATGGTTTCCTTTACTGTGATGACAAAGTTTAGAAAGTATGAATGGATGTTGAATGTATTTTAACTTCATGATAAAATATCAAAAGAATTCAACATTTGCTCTCTAAAATATATTTTAAAGAAGCAAAATTATTGTAAACTCCACTTTAAAATATAGTCCCGTTTCTGACTTAATTTTGCCTTCGATAAAACAAAAAGTAAAGGTGTATATTTTTTCAAGGAATATCATTGTTTATTGTCGAACATATACAATTATCATATTCTAGTTTTATGAAGTTATCAAACATCCGTTACATTGCCTACATATTCGTGCCTTGACAACAGGGTAAACGAAGGTGTACATATTCTAAGAGTGTTAGGACTTCATTTGCGCCGTACCTTTCAGCCAATCAAATCACTATATTTCAGTATGTAAGGAAACAAGAATCGCTACACTCATAATGATTAGTATATTTACAACTAATTGCAAGTCCTCTGTGAATAAGTAGACGATGGTCGAGTTGAGATGCTCGATATATTACGTTTCCTTTAACCACTTGACCAATATATGACAAGATGAAGGCGTCTGCAAAAACACTTGCATAACTTTTTCATATTTGCCACAAAAACATAGCTTATGGCTCCTCATTGGAACGAGCTCAACGAACTCGTTCCAATGAGGGTACATAAGTAAGGATGCCGGGAGCACGGAGCCGATGGGGCAGCTGACCCTCCTCGCCTTCGGACCACTGGGTCGAGAGGGGGCACACAATGCCCATCCCAAGTTCGTCCCTCAATATTTTTCAATGATTTATTCTCGAATTAAAGCTAAAGTATACCTCAAAGCTGATCTGAGAGCTTTCAAAATTCAATGATGGAGTTGGGGAGTATGGGAGGAGATGCCTCCCTCCCGATGGGAGGGGGCACCTCATCTAAAAAAAAAACCATCTCAGGCTTTCGGCCTTCGAGACATGCATGCTTCCGCATGTCATTGCGGGGCTTCCAGTGCGAGTAAATGCACTTTTCCTGGGGTCTGACCTCTCTGCCTGGAAGTGATTCCGGCGCCCCTGGACACAAGCTACGTTTTCGAGGCAAAAATTGAAAAAAATAATGAAATTTGGTTGGCGATTTTAGTGACTACGCTTTATGTTAGGTGAAGGATTAATCTCATGATATGCAGTTTTGTGGCACAATATTCGAAAGGGTTAACCCCAGATATAATTATCTCTGCTACTCACAATAGCTTATCCAGACAGGTAATTGATGGTGAATTCAAAATTCACTTACCTATTGGTATAAGATGGGGCTTCGGTGTCTCGGCTATGATTAGAATCGCAAATGTGTTCGTTTGCTCTTGATGATCGAGTATCAAGACAGTCAACAACATGTTCCGTCTATAAGAAGAAACATTAGAGATTTCTGTCAGTTTAATGTCCTGAACACTCAAACCGCCTAGTTTCCATCCACTGGATTTGCCTGCTTTCGCATTTTCTTTTCAGAGCCAAAGTTGGCGGAACTAAATATAAATATGGTGGACATTTATGTCGATAACAATTTAATCGACGGTGCATCATCGAGTACTAATTTCGACATATAAATACGTTAATGGGCGTAAGTGTGTTCACTGTAAAACACACAAAAAACTGTAAATCGCCCCTTGGCGGAACAGGGTGCCATCTGCAATGCCTAAGCATTGCAGATGGCACCTTGTTCCACTCAATGGGCGATTTTATCGGTGAAAATAAAATGTCTGGACTTGGGCATTTGCCGACGTCCATATATACGTGTTATGATGTATGCCATGATGCATTTGACTCTGAATTCCGACACAGACTCATGTTTACGGTATACATCCATTCCATATAAAAGTATGCCATTATGGTTTCGATTGTAATAATTTAATTTATTAAATGCATATGTGATCATTCTGTAGAATAGTTTTGATGTTAATTTAGCTTGAATGAAGCTAATGTATACTATGCACAGTTTGCCAATTCTGAGTAGTACAGTACCAACGGAAATAACTTGTACATGTAAACGCAAAATAACGGCGTTTACGGTTCCGTTTGGCATTGCGTTTCTAAACGAAATATAACGGCGTTTTTCGTTTTCAGTGCGTTTGTAAACGAATATGTTTCGTTTACCTTCGTTTAAGTAAACGTTTTATTCGTTTAAGTTCGTTTACATAAGCGAAACTCGTCGTTCATGATACCCGAGCACATGCATCAATTGAGTCGTGTTCAGACAATATCACAACCAAGTCAGTGTGATCATTCGGTGTCAGTGGCGTAGACACTGGGAAGATAATGTGCAGTCCCGTAGGAAAATTATTGGGACCATTCTAGGCGAATTTATGCCTATACGTGTAATAGCATAAAAATATGGGCGTTTTGTGTGTGAGTTGGAGGGAGTGGGGGGGGGGGGCACACCACAAAATTTCCGACCAAACAGAGTCACAAAATTTGGGCTTGCTTAGGCGTACGGGACACCTTTTCGGGGGGGGGGGGGGGTCTCAAATATTTTTCCGAAAAGTGATGCTGCGAGCATTATTGAGTGAAGTGGTCCTTGGGTGGGTTTGGGTGTGGGAGGAGGTGTTCCCCTTCCACAGTTGTAGCTAACGGCCTGTTTATGTCTGTAATTAGCTAGAACAAACTGTTACGCTGGCGTGTCTACAACCCTCAGATGCGATATCAATCTGATAAGACGGTATTACAGGTATATGTACGAACATGGACCTGAAGTCCGTAATATACTTTTTTGGTGTGGTACGACCTGTGGGACGTACTACACCAAAACATTATATTACAGACTTTGTATCCAAGTTAGAACTGATGGGACATAATCCTTTATTGAAGATAAAACTGCCCAAGTGAGTAGGTCAGTCAAACTTGCCCGAAACAATCATAAAAACTGGCCGAAAAAAATGTATTTGCCCCGACTGGAGGGGAACTGCAGTCCTCAAGCCTCCCTGAAACATACGCCTATGTTGGCGTGAACCCCGGTCACCGAAAAGCTGTCTATGTCACTTTGCTCTTTTCGATTGTAAGGCCTGTATGCTGCTTCAAGTGCCTTGGTCGGCGCGGAGGTGCCACCTCCCACAGATGGGGTCGGGGAAAATTATTTTATGCTTGATTCTTTTTACCAGGATACATATACATGTACATAAACGTGAACTTTATTTCTTGGTTGTTTAAAATAATAAAAAAGAGGAATTTTGTCGGTTACCAATCATTGAATATCAACGATAGATATCACGTTTGTATTTGTTAATTGTCAAGATAGATATTACAGTTGCTATTTACTCAGCCAATATGAAAAGACAAAACACAATTTAAAACTTAAAACACCGATATTCCCTTTCCATAATAAAACTTTGGCCAGTCACTGATTTGCCATGGTCCTCTGGTAATTGGATTAAGTAAAGTCAATTAACCACGTGTTTTAATTCGTTTGTTTGATCCCTTCTGTTTGCTACTGTCGGTAATTATTTTATTAGTAGCTCTCATGATTAGTGTGTTTATTTTGCGTAATTGGGGTTATTTTTTATTAGTAGTGTTATTTTTCCGTTTTCAAAGGAGAAAAATAAATGCTGACCATTGGCCCTACAATATTCGAAAACGCCTTTTACGAGGATTCGAAAACGCCCTTTACGAGGAAAACATTCCTCTCTTTTTGTATCATTGGTTGCTCGTAATGATATAATGACCAAGTCTCCCAACTCACCTTGAATACACCCAGTTAGCAAAATGAATTCTATTAAACGAACTAGGGTCCCGTATATTATACGCCAGAAGATTGTCAGTCTGAATGAAGGAGGCTCAAACTTTGCTGAAATAGTTAGAATCATAAAAGAAGAAGAGAGAATGAATATAGATCGCAGAACCATCAGCAGGGTGATCAGGAGTTATAGAATCACAGGGACAATATGTGATAGGGCCAGGAGTGGAAGGCCAAAACTTTTAACAGATGACAATTTAAACCTTCTTGACAAAACGATGAGAGACAACGCAGAAACGTCATCAGTTGAACTTTCTAAAATGTACATGGACTTAGGGTTACAAATTGCTCCGTCTACTGTGTGTGATGCCAGGAGGAAATTAAATTGGTGCAGAAGTGGCACAAAGTACTGTCAGATGGTAAGGGACGCGAACAAGAAAAAAAGGTTTGACTTTGCCAAAAAGTGCATTGAAACACAAGAAGAGTTCGACAATGTTATTTTTACGGATGAGTGTACGGTTAGGATGCAAAGCAGTCTGAGTAAGAGTTACAGAAAAAGAGGAGAACCTGCTTCTTTCATCCCAAAACCAAAACATCCGTATTCAGTGCATGTATGGGGTGGCATTTCACGAAAAGGTGCCACAAAATTAGCCATTTTCACGGGCATCATGGATAGTGATTTCTATCAATTAATTCTCCAGAATTATTTCATTCCGGCTGCTGAAATGTACTTTCAAGGATCTGAGGGTCATCGTCTGTTCAAAGACAACGACCCTAAGCACACTAGTAAATCAACCCTAGAATTTATGGCAGCTCAAGGCATTAATCATTGGAAATCACCTCCAGAATCCCCAGATATGAATCCAATCGAGAACATCTGGGCGGGCATGAAGTACTATCTGAGGAAAACGGTGAAGCCAAAAGTGAAAGAAGAGTTAATTCAGGGCATAAAAGACTACTGGTCAGCGTTAACCCCACATGACTGCAATAACTACATCAACCATTTATTCAAGGTTATGCCTTGTGTCATTGAAGAGCGTGGAGGGGCGACAAAGTACTGAATATTCTCGTGTACATGTACATTAACATTTAATTCTCAAAAGTGATGAAGAAGTAATGAAATTTCAAGCAGAAAATTCTTCCCATAATATAACTAAAAATTTAACAAATTTATTATCGTTTGACAGAGCTCTGAAAATTTCTGTTTAACAAGAATAAACTGTTTACATTTCTAAAAATATAACAGTACAGTGGTTTGATAATGTTATGGAAAAAAGTTGAAGCAAAATGAGAAATCACAATTTATAAAAGCAAGCAATGTTACATATACATAAATATTTACCAAAACAGTCAGAATATTGACTAATATTCTGTGAAAAGGCATTGACCACTTTACCTCATACAACTGAAAAAAATCGTCGTACACAAAAATCAACATTCATATTTTAGGGGTCATAATATATGTTTTGGAAGAAAAAAAATGAAAAAAAAAAAATGATCGAACATTTTTCGATATTTTGCTTTTAAAAAGTTCCCAAATGTTAATTATTTCTTTTTTTTTCTTCCAAACCACATCTGATGACCCTACTGTGAGGTCATAAGATATGTTTTAGAAGAAAAAAAAATGAAAAAAATGCTCGAGCATTTTTCAATATTTTGTTGCTAACAGGTTCCCCAAATTTATTTAGTTTTTCATATTTTTTTCCAAAACACATCTTATGACCCTACTCAGGGGTCATAATATATGTTTTGGAAAAAAAAAATGATCGAACATTTTTCGACATTTTGCTTTTAAGAAGTTCCCAAGTGCTGATTATTTCTTTTTTTTCTTCCAAACCACATCTGATGACCCTACTGAGGGGTCATAAGATACGTTTTGGAAGAAAAAAAAAAATGAAAACATTGCTTGAGTGTTTTTCAATATTTTGCTTCTAATAAGTTCCCCAAATTTATTTAGTTTTTCATATTTTTTTTCAAAAACACATCTTTTGACCCTTCTTACGGGTCATAATATATGTTTTGGAAGAAAAATATAAAAAAAAAACTGATCGATCATTTTGTCGATTTTTTTATTTTAAGAAGTTCCCAAGTGTTAATTATTTCTTTTATTTTTTTCTTCCAAATCACATCTGATGACCCTACTGAGGGGGTCATAAGATATGATTTGGAAGAGAAAACAATGAAAAAAAATGCTCGAGCATTTTTCAATACTTTGCTGCTAATAAGTTCCCAATTTATTTCTTTTATTCATTTTTCATCCAAATCACATCTGATGACCCTACGGAGGGGTCATAAGATATGTTTTGGAAGAAAAAAAAATGAAAAATTGCTCGAGCATTTTTCAATATTTTGCTTTTAATAAGTTTCCCAAAATTATTTAGTTTTTCATTTTTTTTCCTAAACACATCTTATGACCCTACTTATGGGTCATAATATATGTTTTGCTAGAAAAAATAAAAGAACTGATCGAACATTTTTTCGATATTTTGCTTTTAAGAAGTTCCCAAGTGTTAATTATTTCTTTTATTTTTTTTTCTTCCAAACCACATCTCATGACCCTACTGAGGGGTCATAAGATGAGTTTTGGAAGAAAACATTGTACATAACTTAAATTTCACTGATATCACAATATTTATAGATCTTGTTGACAAATAAATTTCTGTTGAACTGGTCAATGACCTTTTTTATGTCTGCCCACACTATGCCTTGTCTTCCTGCTGGCTGTACAGGGAAAACCTGAAACAAAACCTGCTTTAGAATATCCATTTTCTCCACACCTATCCTGGGCTTTCCTCTCGTTCCCGCAACATTCTTGTCCCTAACCTCCCCAACAGTGAACATCTTACGAAACATGTTTCTTGCGAAAGCATTTCTGTCACCTTTTGATATTTCAGCCGTCACTTGAATAAGGTCGGGGTGAAGGATGAAATTAGTGCCCGTCGCGGTTTTATCCATCGCCTCAGCAATATCTTCTTCTTTCATGGACACTGGCAAATTGTCTAGAAAAATATCCAGGAACCTTTTATCAGTAATTTTCAACTTAAGCATTTCTTGGGGGGCCACAGCATTACCAGTGGCGTTGTCAACAACAGAACCATTTTGGAGCATACGTCTACATGTAGTACCCTCTAATTTATCCAATCTTGCTTGCATTTCCGAATTATGTTTTTGAAGATTGGCCATATCTGTCTTTAACTTTTCCAACTCCTGTCTGACCTCAGTTAAAATGCTGCTGCATTCGCACGCTTGTGGCTCGATCTGTGTAAAATCTGGGGATGGAATCGGAGAAGACACCCACGTCTCAGGAAGATAAATACAGGGTAGTATTCCATCATTTGCTATTTCAGCCTCTCTATTATCAGGGATTCGTGTGGATGACAAAAATGAGTTTACCACCTCTACGGGTGTGTCGTCAACTGGAGGATCCACACGTACTGTCGGTGGACTTGTGGTATCATTTGACAATATCTCCTTAGCTTTCTCGCTGAGGCAATACCGCCCTTGGACCACAACTTCCGCAGCAGAGTTGTTCATGCCAACCTTTTCTGTTGGGATCACATGTGCTGTAGGCTTTGCAGGTGAAGCAGAAACTACAATTGCTGCTTTGTTCTGAAAAGAAAAAAATAACGTCATTGTATTAGCAAGAAGAAAAATGGTCAAGCCTTTTTATTTTATTTTTTCACTTTTCTTTCTTCCAAAACATATCTTATGACCCCTAAGTAGGGTCATAAGATGTTTGAAAAAAAAATGAAAAAATAAATAACACGTTGGAGCTTATTAAAAGCGAAATATCGAAAAATGGTTAAGCTTTTTATTATTTTTTTTATTTTTTCCAAAACACATCTTATGACCCCTAAGTAGGGTCATAAGATGTTTTGGGGAAAAAAAGAAAAAACAAATAACACTTTGGAACTTATTAAAAGCGAAATATCGAAAAATGGTCAAGCCTTTTTATTTTATTTTTTCATTTTTCTTTCTTCCAAAACATATCTTATGACCCCTAAGTAGGGTCATAAGATGTGGTTTGGAAGAAAAAAATAACAATTTGGAACTTATTAAAAGCGAAATATCGAAAAATGGTCAAGCCTTTATATTATATATTTTTTTTTATTTTTTTTTCTTCCAAAACATATCTTATGACCCCTAAGTAGGGTCATAAGATGGGGTTTGGAAAAAAAAAGAAAAAAATAAATAACACTTTGGAACTTATTAAAAGCGAAATATCGAAAAATGGTTAAGCCTTTAAATTTTATTTTTCTTTCTTCCAAAACACATCTTATGACCCCTAAGTATGGTCATAAGATGTTTGGGGAAAAAAAAAAGAAAAAACAAATAACACTTTGGAACTTATTAAAAGCGAAATATCGAAAAATGGTCAAGCCTTTTTATTTTATTTTTTCATTTTTCTTTCTTCCAAAACATATCTTATGACCCCTAAGTAGGGTCATAAGATGGGGTTTGGAAAAAAAAAATGAAAAAAATAAATAACACTTTGGAACTTATTAAAAGCGAAATATCGAAAAATGGTTAAGCTTTTTATTTTTTTTTTATTTTTTCCAAAACACATTTTATGACCCCTAAGTAGGGTCATAAGATGTTTTGGGAAAAAAAAAAAAAACAAATACCTAAGTAGGGTCGTAAGATGGGGTTTGGAAAAAAAAAATGAAAAAAATAAATAACACTTTGGAACTTATTAAAAGCGAAATATCGAAAAATGGTTAAGCCTTTAAATTTTATTTTTCTTTCTTCCAAAACACATCTTATGACCCCTAAGTATGGTCATAAGATGTTTGGGGAAAAAAAAGAAAAAACAAATAACACTTTGGAACTTATTAAAAGCGAAATATCGAAAAATGGTCAAGCCTTTTTATTTTATTTTTTCATTTTTCTTTCTTCCAGAACATATCTTATGACCCATAAGTAGGGTCATAAGATGGGGTTTGGAAGAAAAAAATAACAATTTGCAACTTATTAAAAGCGAAATATCGAAAAATGGTCAAGCCTTTATATTTTTTTTTTTTTCTACCAAAACATATCTTATGACCCCCTAAGTGGGGTCATAAGATGTGGTTTGGAAGGAAAAAAAATAAATAACAATTTGGAACTTATTAAAAGCGAAATATCGAAAAATGGTCAAGCCTTTTTATTTTATTTTTTCATTTTCTTTCTTCCAAAACATATCTTATGACCCCCAAGTAGGGTCATAAGATGTGGTTTGGAAGAAAGAAAATGAAAGAAAGAAATAACATTTAATCAGCTTTATTTAGGAGTAACGCGCCTCAAACATAAAAGTTCACATTTCTTGTTCAAAATTTAACAGGGAATTTTAAACTTTAACCCTTTGAATTTAGTGAATACATTTAGTGTTGGTCGGTTTGGACTGTTATGTTGGGTAAAGGGCTAACATTTCAAATGTCGTAAAATCACACACTGGGGGAATATTCGGTCACTTTGAGATCATACAAACTCACCCATTCGTTTAACTCTATACATGTAGTACCATAATGTTAATCTTCTTCAATGGCACTATTCGGGGCCAAAAATTTAACTAAACTGCATCTTATTCAACAGGGCTTAATGAGCTATGTTGAACAAGATGCAATTACTTAATTTTCAATTTTAATGTGGAAAACTGTATCCCTAATCATTACAAAAAATGCTTGCAACGATTTTCGACATGAAATGACACCCCAAAAAATAATATAATTTTTTTCATTTTGACACAACGTCCCAATAAAAATGGATATGCAAGTGACCCCAGCAAGTCTATTGGTGTGGCTTCTGTGACTACAGGTGATTATAGTTGATTATTGGGTTATTAAAATCGTGGCAATAAATTATAAATTATAGTTGATTGTTGGGTAATTAAAACCGGTGATCAGACAGTCGCTGCAACAAGATTAGTGACCAGACAGTGGAATAGCTATGTCACTGTCACACGTTCAATTTGTAAAGGAATCTACATGTAGTAACATATTTTTTTTACCTTTTTAACGTTTTTTGTCTTTGTGGTAGTTTGCCTTTGTCTTTGTTCTGTTGCTGGTGTTGGTGTTTTATCTAATGGAGTACTTGATGCACATGGTGCCTGGTTTGGCGAAGATGGTGGCTCTGGTGACGCAACTCCTTGTGGATTTTCCTTTATGACCTCGCTATAACGTTTGCTCATCTCGGAACTATTTCCTGAATCCAAAACCTACAAAATAAAATGACTGCATGTACAAACTAAGTTCTTGAACATTAACTTCGGTGAGTGGCCGTAACAGTGGAATTTCAATGTGTGATAAGTCACAACAGCAGGACTTCCATTTTCTCATGTTGGTAAAATGAATTTATGGTATCATTTATTGGGAATGGGTCAACTCGCCACCGGGACAAGTCACCACCGGGTCAAGTCGCCACGGGTCAACTGTCCACGGGTCAACTCGCCACCAGAAAAAAAATATATATAAGACAGGTTTGACACTACACACTGTATACAGTAGGAAATATCATATTTTGACGATTTTTTTTATACCTTTAGCATTCCTCCCAGCACATAATCTTATAATTGTGAAATATTCTATTTATAAATGGGGGAAAATCGACAGTTACATTGAAAACTTGGAAAACGTTTTGGGGGGATCAGTGGATTTGCGTCAGTTTACTCTTGGATTCACGTTATGAAAGACTGATGTCTTTGATTCATAATTACGCTCTGATCGTTTTGTATCATAAGATACATAATCATGAGAAACTGTCTATTCACATTTCCTTGAGTTTGGTATCGAATCAAGTCATGGCTGCTATTAGCAGCCCTGACTTGATTTGATACGAAACTCAAGAAAATGTGAAGCATGTGGTAAACCATGTGTGGAAACTTATTTCGTGATCTCTCCAGCAACATTCAGCTGGCGTTTGCAGAATTTCATGTTTTGGCCTATATGGATTCGCGCGAATATATTTCTAGTTAAGTTATCGGACGAACTTTAAGCCCTGACTAGTCACATATTTGGAAAAATAAGGATTATAGAAATATCGCAAGCTTTTTATTGAGCCGTCATCACCTTTCAACGGCAGCTGATTCAACAATCTGTGCAATAAAAACAAACCCAAACGTATCTTCTCTTATTCATTTTCATGTGAAAATCACTGCCGGACGGTCACGGAGTGAACAGTGAGTACAATCAAATTTATTTTTTGGAAAAAAATGTTAAAAATAAGTAGAAAAATATTGGAAAAAAACTTATCAAAAGTGAGTCAACTCGCCACAAAAAGTGGGTCAAGTCGCCGCTAACCTAAACCAGGGCCGATACTGGTGGGAGCGCTCAGAGCCTTGAATTGTAAAAACAAATCGGGAAGGGGAGAACCCCCAGCACCCCACTACACCACCACCCCCGTCGGGGCTAGGCAATTCGGAAATGGCCTTCGCCTTCGCACCAGGATGCTATCCGACATGCAGAGGTGGGTGAGGTGGCAGGGGAGGGGCGCCCCACACTCTCCATGTCGGAGTTTTATTTACTGCTGGCTTCGGGCCTGACCTAAGCGGAGGTTCAGTAGTTATTTCCAGGCCTACCATGATCGACATTAACTCTCGCCGACCCTGTCGGATATTTTTCAGTTCCTTGTTTTGGGCATACATGTAAGTAAAGGGTTAAAAATAAAACACGTACCTTTCCAACAGCAACCTCGTGCACTCTTCTCCACTGAATGAGGTAAGATTCTCCTATCTTTATTGGGTCTGTCAGTTCTTTAAAAAAAACCGAGCTTCTCACTTGTATTGCATTGTCTTCAATATACCTCACCAAATGGTGACTCGGCGTTGAAGACATTTTCCGTCGGTTCATTTTGATTCAGAAAAGTCGAGTGATAAATTCAAGTCAAGTAATCACCTTTTTAAAAGGGAAATTTGTTCTGTTTATACTGTCTTGACCAATGACTGCATGTACAAATGTACGTGTGTCCTAGTGCCTTTAATGTTAAGAACAACATCTTGTTATTTTTATTTTTACAAAAAACTGTTTTTAGACCCATTGTTTTAGATACAAACAGAAAAGGTTCTCAGTGCTTGGTATCAAAGGTTCGTACCGCAGTAAATTTTAATTACAATAACAACCAAACTTAAAATGACAAATCTGAATGGTATTCTTAGAAGAAATATGGGATGCCAGCTTTTATGTGGCTTGGCCGCTTGGGGTCGACAACAATCAAATAGAAAGGGAAATGATACAATGTACATGTATGAATACAAAGTCGAGACAATTTTTAAAACAATGTTTTTTCTGCAAAAATGCAACACCATTACTTTTCCAGAAAACACTTTTCAGAAGCCCTTCAACTTTCAGTTTCGGTTTGAAAATTAACTTGGTATTGATATTGAAACCTAAAAATTCACAAATGGAATTAAAACGCCAGATTTCACGTCCCATTCCAGTCATGCGTTATACGCCTATCTTAAAAGCAAAAACGTACCATTTTAAAAATCTTCCCCATTAATTTGTAACCGTGCTTCGATAAAAGTGAACGCAATAAAATGAATTGTTCCGATATTGCGGAAATGATCAGTCTGTTTGCAAACCGTTTATATGTCGTTCGGTACGTGTACATATAAATGGACTATCGTTTGTCTTCCGTTCAGCTAAACGAAAAAACGTTTAGCTTTCGTTTAGCTAAACGAAAAATCGTTTACCTTTCGTTTAGCCTTCGTTTAAATCATCGAAATACGGATCGTTTATAAACGTTTGGTAAGCGGAAAATAAACCCGTTTTTCGTTTAAATGCTATTTGTGAACGCGTTTACAAACGAAGAATAACGGCGTTTAATGTACAAGTTATTTCCGTTGGTACTGTATATAACATGGAACCTACAGCGTATGTTTACCCTAGGTCCAGTAGTTAATTCTTACACATACGGTCGAGAAGCCTACATCACATAAGATTCCGAAAAGGATTTTTTTTAATAAATATTTGATTTCTGTGAACAGAAAAGGGTTTGGCAAACAGGCTATGCCTATAAATAGCCTCACTATACATCAGTAAACAATTCATTATTTAAATGGTGCAGGTTCAAAGGGAGATGGATGGTATATCACTAACAAAGAATTCAGTATGCATATTGATACAAAACCTCAAGACCTTAAGTGGTTGTTAAGCACATAGCTGCAACATAAGACCATGTGGAACGACAGCGCCTTCAGTAGTATAAACAACACATATGCGCACATATCTGTATTATATTGGTGGTCGAAGCGCTTGGTGTCATTAATGAAGGTATGCACACTATTCATAATGATTTCATTTTCTTCACGGCTCATTTCTGCATTGCCAAAAAGAAGATCAGTAATGGGCACATTTATGTCGCCGAGATTCTGAAACAATAAAGCTCTCTGATTAATGAAATCAGGACACTTCAAAAAGAAGTGTTCCGGTGTCTCATATATATAAGCACAACTACATCCGGGGTTATCTGTGAGAAACCTTTTAAAATTTGAAAACAAGCTGTGTGTCTGCGGCTGATACTCAAAGCAACGGTTTTTTACTGGACTGAATATAGAACTTGTCAGCGTTTTGAGTACCCGCTTATTTCATTCAAATCTTGGTTCAGTATGTCAGATGTCCGTGTTGGGTCTACGACAGTATGATACAGCGAGGTGTCATCAGCATACAGGCGGATATTCGAGGTAATATCATCAACAATATTGTCGATATGGATGTTAAAAGTAATATTTTTTCTTATTATTTGTTGATTCCTTTTTGTGAAACGAATGTACGTGATAATGTTTCCAAGCAGTTGGAAAATTAGCCAATGACAATGACAAGGTAAAGATGCGAGTTAGTGGGCATGCTAACTGAGATGAACAGTGTTTTAGAATGGTATTTTTTATTACATCGGGTCCGCTTGCCTTATTTCTGTGGAATTTACATAGAATAGATTTAACCTTATCCACGGTAATTACCGGTTGTTGAATAGATAGTTCATTTAAGGGTAGAGGTATCAACGGGATATCTTGTACTGTTTCACACAAGTTAATGAAGCATTCATTTAAAATATTAGCAATTTCTTCCGGGTCATCGACAACAGATTCGGCCTCAAGCAATGCTGGAAACAGAATACCTGAATTGCTTTGTTGCTTGGAAAAGTTTTTTACAACTTTCCACCGCTGTCTGGAAGCAAATCCGTTGTTTGACACGCAATTATCCAATTTAATATCATATTCTTTTTTTGCTGACATGATAGCGTCAATTGTCTCGTTTCGTATTTTACGAAAATATTCCCAATCCTGCGGTCGGTTTCTGTCTTTGGCTACTCTGTGGATTCGGTCGCGCTTTCCCATTAGTTTCCTTATTTCGTTTTTCATCCAAGGTTTGTCACGAGGTCTTATTCGAACCAGTTTTGACGGTGTAAACCCCCTAGTGGTTCCTGTGATATAAGTTGTAACATTTGCAACCACGGTGTCTAAATTTGCGGATACAAATAAATCATCCCAGTTTGTATTAGCAAATACTTTATTCATTGTATTAAAATCAGTTTCTTTGTAATTATAAATCTCTCGCTGATATGATCTAAGGGGTGATCCTTCAGATTTTAGGTGTACGTACATAGAATGATGATCTCTACAAAAGGGCGGTATAACATCACACTCCGTCACTAGTAAAAGACAGGAAACTAAAACTAAATCGATTAGTGATTTTGTAGTTTCTGTAACACGAGTGGGTGAAGTTATTAACCCTTTACCTAACACGAAAAGCAGACGACACTTGCAAAAATAATTCTTGAATAACTAATTGTTTTCATTTTTTGTCTCAAAAACATAGGTTATGACCCCTCGTTGGAACGAGCTCGACGAGCTCGTTCCAACGAGGGGTCATAACCTATGTTTTTGAGACAAAAAATGAAAAAAATAATGAAAATTAATTGACGATTTTTAGAATAGCGCTGGCCGGTTTTGGCCGTTACGTTAGGTAAAGGGTTAATTGTGTAAGAACATAGATATTTTCTAGATGTGTAATTTTGGGGTGTGTAATGTTTAGACAGTCTGCATTAAAATCACCCATTACTACAAATTTTATGGATAAATCATTTCTACCAAGGACAGAGATTCGTCGATAAGATCCCAATAAAGAGAAAGCGCAGAAGGTTGCTGATAAAAGATTCCTAGTAAAAGTTTTTTATTGGTGGGGCGAATTTCTGTCCATGTCGCCTCAAGTTCCGGAACATCTAAATCAGGGCGACTTTTATAATAAAGATTAAGTTTAATGTAGATAACTATACTCCCACCCTGATCGCTGCTACGATCCGTTCTTTATGGAGGTGTTAGTGGTAACCAGGTATAGAAATACGCACATTGTCTACTTCGTTATTGAGTTTAGATTCAGTCACGGCAGTGACGTCATAACCACTAAGTTCCGCAAAAATTAAATCAACTTTCTGGCGGAGGCCACACACATGTATATGTACTATTGACATGTCACGTTTCTCTCCGGGATTAAATTCGATATATCCGCATAGTAAGATTAACAGAAGGACTATAAAACATAAACCAAGAAAACCAAAGGAGCAAACCATATAAACCAAATTGACTAAATGAACATCAGAATGTGACGAGGACGCTATCCTTCCACCGTAGAACAGACCAATACGTATGCGATAGGATGTTAAATCAATCTCCATCGTCGCAGTTTGCATACATAACTTACCAATAATGGGGAATTGGTCACATATGTCATTAGATTGCAATACAGCCGGTGTAAACATGATATTCAGGCCTGTACTGTAGAAAGATTCTATATGCATACATTTACATCTCCTTCATAGTGCTGGTGCAGACAAAACAAGTATAAAGAAAATTATATTGTTAGTTACAGTTTGTTGGTGGCCTAATATGGTATATATGGTGTCAGTTAATGTTATATTGGACGAGAGCGAAGCTGACACCATATATATCATATTAGGCCACCAACAAACTGTGTAACGAATATATCTTACCGACTGCTGCATCGATGCACAGAACTAATAACAACAGCGATCAAAATTAAATGAGAGAATTCTCACAATGTGTTCACGTGTTTTTGCCATGTTACAATTTATGGGAGAGTGCCTAAGCCAAATTCATACATACCAAACAGTTTCATTTCGAAGGTAACATGACACACATCCACAAAATACGAAGCCTTGTAAGTTGCCTAACCTGCACTTCAAACCAAATATGGGCTTCCAACACTCAACTTGAAGCGTTTATCTGCTGCCGCCATGTTGAATAATCAATGAACAAAGGGGAGATTACCCATAGCTGCCAGCGTATATTGATGTTGACAGGCAGTATATGGTTTTATATGCAGTCTGTATGTGACGTCTTTGAACCAATGAAATTCCCAGACACTTGTAGGAGGTGAGATATCTATATATACAAGAGGTAACAGGGTAACAGAATCTTAGGTATTACTACTATTATTGAGCTTCCTAATACTCTATTATCTTGTTAGCTACCATTGCAGCTACAGAATAAAATATTCACCGGTTCAGAGGAAAAATGTGTGTCAGACTGATACTCATCTAACCAGGATACTTGTAGAGGGGAGGGGGTGGGCTCTCTTGTACACATGGATTCTATCAAGTCACATGTACATATATTTATGTCTCCCTTTCCCAGAAGGGAGACATATTGTTTTAGTTCATATTCTTCTTCTTCTTCTTCTTCTTCTTCTTCTTCTTCCCATACAAACTTTGTCCGGGCCATAACTTTTTTGTCTTTTGACCTACACCTTAGATACTTGGCATGTGGATGTATCACCATGAGCCGGTGTGCAGTGTACCATAGTGACCTTCATGTGGCCTTGACCTTTAACCCGAAGGTCAGATTATGTGTTTTTTTAAGGGAAACATCACACAAACTTTGGCCGGACCATAACCTTTTTGTCTTTTGACCTACACCTTAGATACTTGGCATGTGGATGTATCACCATGAACCGGTGTGCAGTGTACCATAGTGACCTTCATGTGACCTTGACCTTTGACCTGTAGGTCAGATTTATGTGTTTTTTTAAGGGAAACTGTCTGGACCAAAACTTTTTTGTATTTCGAGTCAGGCTTTAGATATTTGGCATGTGGATGTATCACCATGAGCCGGTGTGTAGCGTACCATTGTGACCTTCATGTGACCTTAACCTTTGATCTGAAGGTCAGATTTGTGCTTTTTTCAAGGAAACTTTGGACCAAAACTTGTTTGTCTTTTGAGCCAGGCCTTATAAATTTGGCACGTGGATGTATCATCATGAGTCGGTGTGTAGCGTACCAGTGTGACCTTCATGTGACCTTGACCTCAAGGTCAAATTTATGTACTTCAAATAGGGAGTAATTGTCCAGATCAGATTTTTTTTGTTTTTTTAGCTCACCTGAGCGAAGCTCAAGGGGAGCTTTACTAATCACTTTCTGTCCGGCGTCCGTCGTCCGTCGTCGTCCGTCCGGCGTTAACTTTACATTATCGACTTCTCCTCCTAAACCACTAGCCCAATTTTATTCAAATGTTGGCTAAATGTTTATTACCTAATGCCAATTCAGATTTGTTCAAATGAAGTTGCCCCTCCTCCTGGGTGGTGCCACGCCCCCAAGGGGCACCAAAATCTTTGTAAATCTTCTTCTCATGAACCAGCAGTAGCAGAGACTTGATATTTGGTGTGCAGCTTCCTTTTGAGGTGTAGACTCAGATTTGTTCAAGAGAAGTTTGTGGGGCTATACTTGGCGTCGTTATGGGGGGGGGGCAAAATTTTTTGCCCCGCCCAAAATTTCTATTTTCCAAACCGAGAGGCTGATTTGAACCAAATTTTATGTGAGGGCTTATTGGGTCATGAGTACTTGATTTATGCAAAAAAAAATTTTCCTGCAGCCCCGTGGGAACCGCAGGAGCTAAAAATAGAAAAAATTTAAAACGCCCATATCTCCAAAACTGCACGGCACTGAGAATTTTTATTTGGTGTGCAGCTTCCTTAGGACCAACAGAAAGGATTGGTAAAAAAAATTGCCATCGGTTTTATCATAGGGTACAGTTTCGGGACTTTGAAAAAGTGCTGAGTCAGCACTTTTTAACACTGTAGGCAATGGGAAAAACATTAAAAAATCTTCTTCTCCAGATCCAGCAGGCAGAATCTTTTGATATTTGGTATGCAACATTGTAGGGTGGATCTGATTCAAGTTTGTTCAAATCGGCCCCCTGGGTTCATATTTGGGCTCAGTATAGGAGCCCGATTTCGAACTTAGTGCATTTCAGGCAAATTTCTTAAAAAATCTTCTTCTCCAGATCCAGCAGGCAGAATCTTTTGATATTTGGTATGCAACATTGTGGGGTGGATCTGATTCAAGTTTGTTCAAATCGGCCCTCTGGGTTTATATTTGGGCTCAGTATAGGAGCCCAAATTTGAACTTACTGCATTTCAGGCAAATTTCTTTGAAAATCTTCTTCTCCAGATCCAGCAGGCAGAATCTTTTGATATTTGGCATGCAACATTGTAGGGTGGATCTGATTCAAGTTTGTTCAAATCGGCTCCCTAGATTCATATTTGGGCTCACTATAGGAGCTTGAATTCGAACTTAGTGCATTTCAGGCAAATTTCTTCAAAAATCTTCTTCTCCAGATCCAGCAGGCAGAATCTTTTGATATTTGGTATGCAACGTTGCGGGGTAGATCTGATTCAAGTTTGTTCAAATCGGCCCCCTGGATTCATATTTGGGCTTACTATAGAAGCCCGAATTCGAACTTAGTGCATTTCAGGCAAATTTCTTAAAAAATCTTCTTCTCCAGATCCAGCAGGCAGAATCTTCTCATATTTGGTAAGCAACATTGTGGGGTGGATCTGATTCAAGTTTGTTCAAATCGGATCCCTGGGTTAATATTTGGGCTCAGTATAGGAGCCCAATTTCGAACTTAGTGCATTTCAGGCAAATTTCTTAAAAAATCTTCTTCTCCAGATCCAGCAGGCAGAATCTTTTGATATTTGGTATGCAACATTGTAGGGTGGATCTGATTCAAGTTTGTTCAAATCGGCCCCCTGGGTTCATATTTGGGCTCAGTATAGAAGCCCGATTTCGAACTTAGTGCATTTAGGCAAGTTTCTTAAAAAATCTTCTTCTCCAGATCCAGCAGGCAGAATCTTTTGATATTTGGTATGCAACATTGTGGGGTGGATCTGATTCAAGTTTGTTCAAATCGGCTTCCTAGATTCATATTTGGGCTCACTATAGAAGCTCGAATTTGAACTTAGTGCATTTCATGCAAATTTCTTAGAAAATCTTCTTCTCCAGATCCAGCAGGCAGAATCTTTTGATATTTGGTATGCAACATTGTAGGGTGGATCTGATTCAAGTTTGTTCAAATCGGCCCCCTGGGTTCATATTTGGGCTCAGTATAGGAGCCCGATTTCGAACTTAGTGCATTTCAGGCAAATTTCTTAAAAAATCTTCTTCTCCAGATCCAGCAGGTAGAATCTTTTGATATTTGGTATGCAACATTGTAGGGTGGATCTGATTCAAGTTTGTTCAAATCGGCCCTCTGGGTTTATATTTGGGCTCAGTATAGGAGCCCAAATTTGAACTTACTGCATTTCAGGCAAATTTCTTTGAAAATCTTCTTCTCCAGATCCAGCAGGCAGAATCTTTTGATATTTGGCATGCAACATTGTAGGGTGGATCTGATTAAAGTTTGTTCAAATCGGCTCCCTAGATTCATATTTGGGCTCACTATAGGAGCTTGAATTCGAACTTAGTGCATTTCAGGCAAATTTCTTCAAAAATCTTCTTCTCCAGATCCAGCAGGCAGAATCTTTTGATATTTGGTATGCAACGTTGCGGGGTAGATCTGATTCAAGTTTGTTCAAATCGGCCCCCTGGATTCATATTTGGGCTTACTATAGAAGCCCGAATTCGAACTTAGTGCATTTAGGCAAATTTCTTAAAAAATCTTCTTCTCCAGATCCAGCAGGCAGAATCTTTTGATATTTGGTATGCAACATTGTGGGGTGGATCTGATTCAAGTTTGTTCAAATCGGCTTCCTAGATTCGTATTTGGGCTCACTATAGAAGCTCGAATTTGAACTTAGTGCATTTCATGCAAATTTCTTAAAAAATCTTCTTCTCCAGATCCAGCAGGCAGAATCTTTTGATATTTGGTAAGCAACATTGTGGGGTGGATCTGATTCAAGTTTGTTCAAATCGGCCCCCTGGGTTTATATTTGGGCTCAGTATAGGAGCCCACATTTGAACTTGGCGCATTTCAAGTAAATTTATTAAAAAATCTTCTTCTCCAGATCCAGCAGGCAGAATCGTTTGATATTTGGTATGCAACATTGTGGGATGGATCTGATTCAAGTTTGTTCAAATCGGCTTCCTAGATTCATATTTGGGCTCACTATAGAAGCTCAAATTCGAACTTAGTGCATTTCAGGCAAATTTCTTAAAAAATTTTCTTCTCCAGATCCAGCAGACAGAATCTTTTGATATTTGGTATGCAACATTGTGGGATGGATCTGATGCAAATTTGTTCAAATCGGCTC
This sequence comes from Pictodentalium vernedei, assembly GCA_031216915.1. Taxonomy (NCBI): domain Eukaryota; kingdom Metazoa; phylum Mollusca; class Scaphopoda; order Dentaliida; family Dentaliidae; genus Pictodentalium; species Pictodentalium vernedei. Next base: position 269,687,204 of record CM062291.1, on the reverse strand, counting down.
CCTAGATTCATATTTGGGCTTACTATAGAAGCTCGAATTCGAACTTAGTGCATTTCAGACAAATTTCTTAAAAAATCATCTTCTCCAGATCCAGCAGGCAGAATCTTTTGATATTTGGTATGCAACATTGCAGGGTGGATCTGATTCAAGTTTGTTCAAATCGGCCCCCTGGATTCATATTTGGGCTCACTATAGAAGCTCGAATTCAAACTTAGTGCATTTCGGGCAAATTTCTTCAAAAATCTTCTTCTCCAGATCCAGCAGGCAGAATCTTTTGATATTTGGTATGCAACATTGCGGGGTGGATCTGATTCAAGTTTGTTCAAATCGGCCCCCTGGATTCATATTTGGGCTTAATATAGAAGCCTGAATTCGCACTTAGTGCATTTCAGGCAAATTTATTAAAAAATCTTCTTCTCCAGATCCAGCAGGCAGAATCTTTTGATATTTGGTATGCAACATTGTGGGGTGGATCTGATTCAAGTTTGTTCAAATCGGCTTCCTAGTTTCATATTTGGGCTCACTATAGAAGCTCGAATTCGAACTTAGTGCATTTCAGGCAAATTTCTTAAAAAATCTTCTTCTCCAGATCCAGCTTCAGAATCTTTTCATATTTGGTAAGCAACATTGTGGGGTGGATCTGATTCAAGTTTGTTCAAATCGGCCCCCTGGGTTTATATTTGGGCTCCGTATAGGAGCCCAAATTTTAACTTAGTGCATTTCAGGCATATTTCTTAAAAAATCTTCTTCTCCAGATCCAGCAGGCAGAATCTTTTGATATTTGGTATGCAACATTGTGGGGTGGATCTGATTGTGATTCATGAACGTATTTATTTGTAAAGTTGATAGAATCTTAGACAAAATTTGCAGAAAAGATCTACTATAGAAGGGGTGGTATCCAGGGTGAACCGTTTACCCAAATCTAGCAGTACTAATGCATTATTCACACAAATCTCCGTTCAAATTTTATGACCCCTCATTGGAACACACGCATTCAGCTCATTCCAACAAAAGTCATATGCCATGTTTTCGAGACAAAAGAATAAAAATTTTAGTTATTCATGAAATTTTTAGGCAACTGTTGTCTGTTATTCACATTGCTTCATGAAATTTCAGTACTTTTAGAAGTTACCTCAGTAATCAAGGGTTAATTCCCCTTAATTAAATGTCGCCTCTAAAAAACAACCACTTTGCATATCTTACCTTTTTACCAGCATAACTGCCAAAACTTGTCAGCATTCTTCGCAAAAATCGCTATTCAAATTTAAATTTTTGTCTCTTAAACATACATGTACTTATCGCTTGTAAATACCCCATTGGAATGAGCTTTTTGAGCTCATTCCAATGAGAGGTCGCACACCATGCTTTTTTAGTCAAAAAAGCAATTTTTTAGTTATTCCAGAATTTCGTACGTAAAACACAGCTTTATGACTTCACATTAAAATGAGCTTTCTAAGCTTGTTCCAATCAACATTCACGCACTATGTCTTTCACACAAAAAATAAAATTTTCCATTTATTCAGGAATTTTGTTTGCAAGAACACTCTTACCCCCCCCCCCCCCCCCCCCCCCCCCACACACACACAGACACACACATCTAAAAGTTAGGCAGCAAAAAAACAGTTACTTCAATTTTTAAATGCATTATAGGAACAACTTGCCTAATCAAATTTAAATACTTTTGCATCATTCTGTATCTAGAACAAACCATTTACCATATCTTTACGCAAAATTCTCCAGCATCATTCACAAAAAAACACCATTATTTATATATTCACATTTCTGTCTCAAAAATATACCTGATCTTCCCATACCCCTATTGGAATAAGCTGTTTGAGCTTGTTCCAGTGATGATAAAAAAAACTAATATTTTGGAAAATTTGTGAAAATTTTTGTTTTCTTGCATGCAAATATGTACATGTAGCACATGGAAGATATCCACAGTTGGGGAGAGATGTCCAAGGCTATCTCTTCACATTCCTTGTTTGTGCTTCATGCTAAACCAGTTTGTCTGCAGAGATAAATTTGCTTTATTAAAAATCATTGGAGATTGGCCACACACCAATGATTTTAAATAAAACTAATTTTAGGTAACAAATGTTGAACTTCAAACAAAATCTATCACTCAACCAGTTAATGTTGATGAGGCATGACATGGTGAAGGTGACCTAAAATACTTCTTAGAGTCACTTTGTCAGGTGAGCGATTAAGGCCACGTGGGGCCTCTTGTTTACCTAGGACTTGGTTATTTGACATGTGGATGTGGCACCATGAGACCGCATATCGTCTACCTCGATGACCTTCATGTGACCTTGACCTCTGACCTTAAGGTCAAATTTATGTACTTCAAATAGGGAATAATTATCCAGACCAGAACTTTTTTTTGTTTTTTGGCCTAGGACTTAGATATTTGACATCTGGATGTATCGCAATTAGACCGCATGTCACATGTAATCATTACCTTCATGTGACCTTGACCTCAAGGTCAAATTTATGTACTTTAAATAGAGAGTAATTGTCCAGACCAGATTTTTTTTCGGACATGTGGATGTGTCACCATGAAACTGCATGTCCGCTACCTTGATGCACCGCATGTGACCTTGACCTCTGACCTCAAGGTCAAATGTATGTACTTCAAATAGGGAATAATTGTCCAGATCAGAACTTTTTTGTTTTTTGACCTAGGAGTTAGATGATTGACATGTGGACGTATCACAATAAGACCACATGTCATCATGACCTTCATGTGACCTTGACCTCAAGGTCAAATTTATATACTTTAAATAGGGAGTAATAGTCCAGACCAGAATTGTTTTCTTTTTGACATGTGGATGTGTCACCATGAGAGAACAGTTTTCTGGTGTACGAAGAAGAACTCGATTACAAACTGTAAAAGTCTTCATTGTCAATACAACTCCTGTCTGCAATGTGCTTGCCAATCTTTCTGAAATGGCAGTGTCTGGTGATCACTGGATTGTTTTAGCTGTTGGTTCTCAATAAGATCAGGTATTAACCTTTTCTATTTTGTCGGTGGATGTATCAACATGTGGCACCTTGGCCAAGTAAACCATGGTGACCTTCACATGCTCTTGACCTTTGGACCCCAAGGTCAAGTTTATATATTTTATAGAGTATTATTTTCCAGAGTCATCATAACTTATTTCTCTTTAGAGCTAGACCTTACATTTCTGGTATGAATGTCAATATTTTTATGTATATATTATTTGTAGTGCATAAAATAGAAAGGAAGGGGAGACATATGCTTTAGTGTGCTAAAGCACTTTCTAGTTTGTGCTGAACTTGGTAATGTTTTGAAGATACTGAATTGCCTAATACTCAGTTATCTTGTTATCTGTCAATACATGTACAAACAAAATGTTCACCCAGCCTAGAAGAAAAAGAACGTGTGTCAGACTGACTACCATTCATCTAGGATACTTGGGGCTCTCTCTATCAAACTATTATCCTGTTACCTCTCATTACGTACAGAACAAAACATTCGCCAAAACCAATGGAAAAAAACGTGTGTCAGAGAGACCCTCATTTATCTGGGATACTTTAGGCTGTGATAAGCTTAAGCTAATGGTAGTGTTTTGTAGATAGTTAACACCCAACACTCCCTTCACCCAGTCACCCCCTGTATATATACAAGAGGTGTGACAGTGCAATAGAGTCTTAGGTTTCACAAATGTATATATTATGCATATATATACCATATTATTATATTATATTATACCATATATATGTCATATATATACAACAGATGAAATTCACATTCACATTTTTAGGCTCAAAGTTCTCTAAGTCCTTACTGATCCTCACAACGAAAATTGAGTCATTATTGCCCTTAACAAATAATTTGCCATCCACTGCCGAGGCCTGTTGAATTTCCTTCAACTTTCTAAGCTTAAGCGCCCCAGAGAAGAGTTTGTATTTAGATTTGTCAAATCCTCATTAACCCTTTACCCAACGAATCGCCCGCATCCGTCCGCGTAATATGCAAATTCAGCAGTTGAAAAAAATATTATATTTCAAAAACTTTCAACAAAACCATATCATGTGACCCCTCGTTGGAACGAGCTCGTCGAGCTCGTTCCAACGAGGGGTCACATGATATGGTTTTGTTGAATTTTTTTGAAAAATTAAAAAAAATAATATTTAAAATAATAAATTTTGATATCGTCTGCGTTGGGTAAAGGGTTAATGTAAATTTCCTTGTTGTTGAACTTGTTGCCCTTTAACTTTTTCTTGGCAGAATAAAAACTTCTTCTGGCTTTATAGTTTGTGAATTTCACAATAATCTGGCTTTGGATCCCAGGTCAAAGAGGTCCCATCCTATGAGATCTATCAATGTCTGTTGGTTGAATCTGAAATTCCGAAAAGGATGTGTATTATATCTCCGTGGTTCCCCAATTTAGTTAGAATGTAAGACAAACAAACAGCCATATACCGTTCCACATTCACATCAATGTGTTAGGATGCATTCTTATAATGGTCCGACGGCTGGAAAATTTTAAGACATATCTCATCCAAGCTTCGGCCCTGAACGGATTCTGTCGAAGAGATTATTTTTCCCGGGGGTCGAGAAAGAATTCTATTAGAATTCCCGTGTTATACCAATAAGTATACGCCAGAAAGTGTATTTCGATAAAATTGAACTTGCAACGTACTTACTGAGGTTGTAATTATATATTCAAGAGTATTTTTAATGGTTGAATGATTGCCCCCCCCCCCCCCCAACCACCACCACCGGGAACCCCGGAAAGTGAAGCAGTGGTTGATTACTGTGGTCAACAAGCTCTGTTTACTGGTATTATAAGACACAGTCTCCAATGCTTGGGTGGATGTCCTCTAAAATGGGCAACATGGGTATAAACGATTGACTTAACATGACTTTATCTCCATGTTGCGGTCACGATAGCCATTGAGCAGAAAATGTGGCCTTAAACACCAATAAATAAATGCAAAATAATGATTGATGCCCATATTTGGGTCTCATTCAGAAGTGCGGGTACCGCAACTTTGAGACTTCGTATTCTTTGAAGAAAAATTATTTCGTCTGTATGAATTTGCCTTGTTATAATTGATGGGACAGTGCTTATTGACAAGGCGAAAAAGTGTGAACAAATTTTGACAACCAACACTTTAGCACTCTAAGCTGGATTTATGGGTAATATCAAGCGATCACACCAGTGTTGTTGAAGCAAGAATCATACATTCTGTATTGCAGTTGAGAGTCAACTCTGTGAATTAGTGAGGGAAATTATTGGCATCTCATGAGATTAAATTTCCAGGACCTGTAATTACTGTAATAGTGATTGTTGAAGATGATTATGCAACTTGTTGAGTTATTAGTGAAGAGGTCTCATGATTTTATTGAACACAGATCATTAAGATGATGCACGGAAGATTGGGGATTTTTTTTTATAAATACCAGTGCAACTGGGGCAGAAATATCTGGTTTGTTTGTGTGGGGACTTTGAGCTTTGTCAGGAAATCTTAAATTATATAATAGAAATGACTAGGCATAAATAAAATCTGCCATGCAAATTGTATTATATTTTAAATATTTGCTTTCAAAACATAGCTTTGGATCCCGTATTGGTGCGAGCTCGGGAGGGTTCATAAGCTATGTTTTTGAGAGTATTTTTCAGTTAGTCGCGAATTTGGGGTTTTGTTTGTAAATATCGTAGGCTGTTCGTATTAGAGAAAGGTTTAAAAATCAAAAGCAAAGGTTCAGCTAATGGAACTCAAGGGTTTAACCCTTTACCCAAGGCAGACGATATCAACATTTATTATTTTAATCAGTGGCTTTTTCAATTGTTTTTAAATTTCAACAAAATCGTATCATGTGACCTCTCATTGAGGGGTCACGAGATGTGGTTTTGTTGCATTTAAAAATTCAACTACTCAATTTGTAGGCTACTCGGCCGAATGCGGTTGATTCGTTAGGTAAAGGGTTTTGTCCCTATATCCCGATAAATTCGGTCTTTTGATTGGTCAGAATGCATTGGACCAATAACCATGGCAAAGGATGCCCGCAACATCCAAGGTATATGAGAGCGTGCAACATCCAAGGTATATGCGCACGCGAAACATCGGGGGTATATGGTTTAAACGAAAGCTTTCCACTTTTGCTCGCCTCGAAATAAAAATCGAACCCAAAAACCCGAAAATAGTCACAAATATCATCAGATTTCCGACAATACAATCACAAAAATAAAATAAGAGCAAATAATTCGTCCCCTGAGTACCAATGTGTTCTATGTGCCATATGTCTATATATCAACAAAATACTGTTTACTCGTTTCCTTAACGAGCCAAGGGATCTAACTCTATCTGTTGCTTCTGCGATTATAAAAACAAAATTGTTATCACGAATTTGGTCCAAATGATTGTGGAGCTGAGAAATGGGTCCACAAATTTATTTCCTCTAAGTTGTATTGTGTTTCAAATGGGAGATAACGTTTTTGTCCCGGTTGAAACACAATACAACTTAGTGGAAATAAATTTGTGGACCCATTTGTGTTTTTTTTCCATTTTCCACTCTGGTTTGTTCTTATGAATCTGTATCGCATTTAACATGTTACTTTATAAACAAGTAACATGTTTTAACTTGTATCAGTCGATTTCTATGCACTGGCCTAAATGTGGTACTATAAATACCAATATTCAGTTGTATTCCAAACATAATGGGTCGTTCATTTTGACTCAAAGTAAACTGCGTAACAGAGGTGTGTATTGTTCTTTAATAATTAATTATCAAGTTAATGAGTTCGTCTCAGTTCAGATTGTACACTGGATTTGAGTTGGGTTCTGGTAGACTTTCCCTTCAGATAGTGTTTCCTTGTAGTAAGAAAACAGAAACAAGATTTTATTCACCTGCAGAATGTGTTATAATAACATACATATTTGATATCACGAGATACATTTGTCCACTGATAGAAATTGCTCATACAACGTAGGAAGAATTGTTTGCCCATATATTTTCTTAACAAATTGATCAGACGAGCAAAACTCTTAACTCTGTCCTTTTATATTATCACCTTCAGAAAAAATTAACACCCTCGACTTCGTCTCGGGCGTTAATTTTATTCTGAAGGTGATACTCTACCATAACATACTGAACAAAGGTCAGTTCGTAGTAGTCGACGTGAAAACCATGAACTTCTGCTTTGCAGATTGTTTGTATTTTTATCTTCCGTTCCGTTACCACCAGGGCCCTAATAACCGTACATGGCTTCTCCCCAGTCAGAAGAATGGGGGGGGGGGGGGTAAGAGATCGTTGGGTCGCGCTCTCTTACTGGATAGATGGATATTTGTGGCCTGTATTTGGGGTCAAAATGAAACATGTCTGACAATTTCCAACATCAACGCGGAAACAGGTTGCAGACTACATTTGCTTGTGGGCCACACTTTCCTAAATAAAATACCCCACTCAATACAAACGTTACTGTTAGGGCTACATTGGTCTGAGAAACCCATAACGGTTTTTTGCTTTGTTTCAGTGCAAAATCTCAATGGACCTTGCTTTGAAACCCGCAGGTCCATTAGAAAGAGTGCTAGTGCCCCGAATGTTTTTTTGCGCGATTTGAAACTCTTGTAATATAACACCATTAACATTCATTGAAATACCACTAATTCTTCCGTTTCTATGTTTTCAGAGTGCGTGTTTTCTTACACAGTTCTGCCGTTACAAAAGCGAATAGAGACTTTCGATCTAATCGCGACTGTGTCGAAACTCGCAGTCTGCTTTTCTACCCACAACACTGCAGAATCTCACCTGTTTAAAACGAGATGCAAAAAAAAGTTTGTTTTTCTTGGTTCAGTTTTGATTTGACAATATTTTATTTATAAAATTTTCATCTACTGCTGTAACTGTGTCGTGACAAAATTATGACCATAACGTGATCTGGAGGAGAGAAAAACCGCTTTTGCGTTCACTGTATAGACGTTCAATCCCTTGAACCCGTGAGCCCTATTTTCCGGCTCAGGAACACGATACGTCATAATTTCATTAAGTTGGTTGCAAAGTGAATGTGTGGGGAAGACAATCAATATTTTCAACTTGCAGCCTCAAGCTCGAAACGTCACAGTTATTAGGTTCTCTATCGCGTATTTCAGATAGATTCGAATCAAGGACGTAGGGTCCGTGCGCACGGCGGGTACTTGTATTTCTCTTTCGCGTTCCCACCATTGGAATCTTGCTAGAAATTTGTAGGAAGGGGTGCATAGATTCTTTTCTCTTACGATGTGACCGAAGATTCTCCCATCTGATTTGTCTCTTCTACGGCCTTTAAAATCAATAATATTGCACATTTTGTCTCCATGTTTAACAAATTTCCCCAGCGGAGAAATTTGGTAAATGTGATGCCAAAAATGCGCATTTCTATTTCAGTGTAGAGGTGCAGTAATCCCAAAATTAGTTCTGTGTATGGTTTCCCTACCATACCACTAAGGCGCAGCGGTCACTAGTGATATATGTCTGTGTGTGGGTGCCCACTATTTTCGAGTCCCCACTCCCCTCTTCCGAGCTTCCTCGTTTGTCCAGTAAGTTCAAGGGAGATAACTTTATCGAAAGTCGATTTAATTAAGAAGCAAGCAATTGTTGACAAAACTCCAATGACATCAGTAGAAAATGAAGTAAAGTTTCATTTTGTTACTTTTAAAAAACAAAGGAAAACTTGGTTTTTATGGCAAGCTAATTAGAAGCAACTAGTTCACAGATAGTCCATCATTAACCCTTTACCTAACGTGAAAAGCAGACGACACTTGCAAAAATAATTCTTGAATAACTAATTTTTTTCATTTTTTGTCTCAAAAACATAGGTTATGACCCCTCGTTGGAACGAGCTCGACGAGCTCGTTCCAACGAGGGGTCATAACCTATGTTTTGAGACAAAAAATGAAAAAAATAATGAAAATTAATTGGCGATGTTTTAGAATAGTGCTGGCCGGCTTTGACCGTTACGTTAGGTAAAGGCTTAAGAATATTTATTATTATTTCACCTACCAACACTAAGGCTTCCACTTTGGTTCTTTGCTTAGCGAATGTGTCTTTACAGTAATTTGCAAGTTTTTATTCTTCCCAGAAAAACAGTAAGAAAATCACACCCTCTAGACTTTTGGATTGCCTTAAATATATACGCCTTATATGTCACGATGCGCACACTATTGATATGATGGACAGAAAAAATTACAGGATATTAAAAGATGGTGAAAACTCCGTTTTCTTATTTTTTAATTGGGTTTCAACAGAGAATAAATATTTCTTTCGGTTGAACAGGGTGAATAAGAAAGAAATTGTATTCCTTCGGGTGTTCTCAAACATTTGTGCGCTCGGAGTCGCACGGAGTCGCACGGGCGTAACCATCCAATTTATCAATTGGATTGTTTGACGAATTGAAGTCATTTCAGGTGCTAGCGCAGTGGAGTGCACTGGATACTAATTAATTTTTATCATTATTTTAGTGGAGACAAATTGTATTGATATCGGCACTTTTTTGGTATTGTTGTACTGTAAGAAATATTAGTCATTCGGTTTGTGTATTTTGGAAATGTGTAGAATGCGTAATAAAGCACGACACTGTGTAGCACCTACCATAGCAACAAGGGAGTTGTTATATTTATGTGCGCATAAATGTTTGAGGGTGGTCCGAAGGAATAATAGTGAAGCGTTCAAACTGATTGGGGAAAACTGTAAAAAGCCAGCTTCTGTATTTTTGTACTGCACTTCGGGAAAATCCCTCAAGTTTGTGAAATAGGGCGCACATCGATGATACAAATTCGCTAACATATCAAAATTTCAATTTTTAAATGAAATTTCCGTGTCCTTAGTGTTAAATTTACTGACATGTTTGGAAATCTCTTCCAATGACGAAAATTGTCGGTCATGCTCAGAAGCACTGCCAATAGAACAAAACGTCATCCTAACATTGATACCAAAGCGTCTATGCTTTTTTCACAATTTTTATGCCGATGAAGCCGTCAAGCAGACAAATAGATCATTACATGTGCGTGTACTACAAAAGTGTCTGAAATACAGAGAAAACTCAGAAACCTCCCGCAGTGATCAGTAAGATGGATTTTTTGTTTTTACAATCTTCTTTTTTCTGCCAAAGTGACCTTTTCTCCGGTTTCCCGGCTGATTCAAACAAGACATTAACCATTAAAACCCTAAAGACCGCTTGCCGGCCCAGGAACACGATACTTCATAATTTCACCAAGTTGGATGTGAATGTGTGGGGTTACCAATCAGTATTTCCAATGTCCAGCCTTCGGGTTACATTTAGACAACAGTGAATGATTTACCCCCAGATAATGAATTTGAATTCTTCCAATTTCTGTCATTTGGAAGACACCACCCTGGTTAAATGGTTAACTGGTTGGGGGCTAGAGGCCAATATTAGGCCTTTCAAAAAATGAGCGTACCAGAGCAAAAGCCAATAGTTTCCTTGCTCATATTTCTTGTTCAGTCAAACGCAAATCATAATTTGTTTATATAAAAATGTTCTATTACAAATTATTGGAGAGTGCCTGTGGGCACTCTCCAATAACTAGTAATAAAACAAATTTGAATAACAAATTCAGACCACCAAAGATAATTTAGCCGTCAATCAGTTTGTTTTTTTAGCTCATCTTGACAAAGTCAAGCTGAGCTAATCTCATCGCTTCCCGTCCGTCGTCCGTCGTCCGTCGTCCGTCAACACCATGTTTTGGTCTTCTCCTCCAAAGCCACTGGGCCAATTCAAGTGAAAGTTTGTGTGAGTGATGATCCCAAAGGGGCATTTCATTTTTGTTCAACTCAGCATGCCCAGCCCCATAGGGAGGGAGTGGGGGAAAATGCACCCAAATATTTTTAAAATCTTCTTCTCAAGAATCAGTGTGTACAATGACTTGATATTTGCTATGGAGCTTCCATATGAGGTGTAGAATCAAGTTTGTTCAAACGAAGTTCGTGAAGTAATATTTGGCTTTGTAATAGGAGGGGTAAGATTTTTGGCCCTGCCCAAAATTTCTATTTTCTGAACCGATGGTCCAGTATGAACCAAATTTGGTTTGTGGTATTATTGGGTCATAAGTACATGACCCATGCAAAAAAAAAATTCCCGCATCCCTATGGGAACCCTGGGAGCTAAAAATAGAAATATTTTCAAACGCCCATATTTCCCAAACCCCACGTAACAGAGAGCTTTTATTTGGTATGAAGTATCCTTATGACCAGTAGAATTGAATGGTAAAAAAAAATTGCCATTGGTTATGTTAGGCTGTTCTGTAATGGGCATCGAAAAAATGCTGAGTCAGCATATTTGCAAAAATTTTTAAAAATCTTTTCTCCAGAACCAATCATCAGAATCTTTTGATATTTGGTATACAGCATTCATAGGGGGGTCAGATAAAAGTTTGTTGAAATAAAGCTCATTGGTTCATATTTGGCCTCTCTACAGGAGCCCGAAGTTTTAACATAGGGTAATATGGGGAATATTCTTTAAAAATCTTCTTCTTCAGAACCACCAGTCAGAATCTTTTAATATTTGGTATACATCATTGTTATGAGGGTCAGATTCTAGATTGTTCAAACCAAGTCCCTAGGTTAATATTTGGGCTTCCTACGGAAGCCCAAATTTTTCTTTGTTCAATATGGAGGGTAATTTAAAAAAATCTTCTTCTTCAGATCCATCAGTCAGAATGCTTTGATATTTGGTATGCAACATCTCTATGGGGGTCAGATTCAAGTTTGTTCAAATCAGATCCCTAGGTATATATTTGGGCTCACTATGGTAGCCCAAATTTTTACTTAGTGCAATATGAGAAAATTTCTTTAAAAATCTTCTTCTTCAGATCCACCAGTCGGAATACTTTTATATTTGGTATACAACATCTCTAGGGGGGTCAGATTCCAGGTTGTTCAATTCGAGTGCCTAGGTTAATATTTGGGCTCCATATGGAAACATGAAATTTAACTTAGTACAATATGAGGGAATTTCTTCAAAAATCTTCTTCTTCAGATTCACTTGTCAGAATGCTTTCACATTTGGTATACAACATCTCTAGGGGGGTCAGATTCAAGTTTGTTCAAATCGGATCCATAGGTCAATATTTGGGCTCGCTATGGTAGCCCAAATTTGAACTTAGTGCAATTCGGAGAAATTTCTTTACAATTTCTCTTCTTCAGATCCAACAGTCAGAATGCTTTCGTATTCGGTACACAACATCTCTAGGGAAGTCAGATTTAACTGTGTTCAAATCAAGAGCCTGGGTTAATATTTGGGCTCTCTTTGGGAATTGGCCATTTTGCTGAAGAATTAAAAATTTTGTATTCAGTACCTTCTAGAGGTACTAAGATTAATCCACATAGGTTGTATCAAGGGGCTTCATAGGGGAGCTCTACATTTTACTTATGATCAACTGAAGAAAAGGCATGATGCCCAGATTATTTTTGTCACTCCTGGGGGACTCAAGGATTGACAGTGTAGCCTATGGAGATGGCTTGCTTAATGTAGACTCATTGGACTCTGTTTAAATTGTGTTCTGTACAAGATGAGCGCTTCAGGCCCCGTGGGGCCTCTTGTTTATTTTTTTATTAGGGTTTAACCACACATTAACAGCCAGGGTCGTATCATGTCGGTGACAGTTTTACGGATGGAGGAAGCCGGAGAACCCGGGGAGAACCACCGAGCAACGACGAGTAGCTGTCAGCTTTCCAACATCGTAACTCTTAACTCTGCACCGCGGCACAGGCAGAGTTAGATTAGTTGAAGACATGCGCACCATCGACGTGCAGTCCGCCTTAGTACACAGCATCACTGTGCCCCATATAGGCAATCGGGGTTAAGTGCCTTGCCCAAGGACACAACGCGGGAGAACGAATCAGTCGCTGAAATGGTCACCCATCCAACTACTAACCACGTTCGACGTTACTTAACTTCGGTCATCTGACGAGAAACGGATACCGCAACGCCACCGCGTCCCCAGCCCCTCCCCCAACCCCCTCCCCCTTCCTCAACCAGTTAAGTGTTGTCGTAATGATGTGTAATAGATACAAAATAATAGAGTACTCGAATATCCAGTGTTTTGTTCATCTAATCTGATATGTGAGCAATAAATATGCTAGACTGCCTATTATACACACGTGTTATAACAATTAGATGATAGCTTATCTTCTTTCCTTCGTTAATTTTTCAGCCCTAGAAATGTGCAGCGAGTACACATGACTTTTTTTGCAGCTGTATTACAAGTGAAGAACGAATTACCGCAGAAGTTGCACAACTATTCTCTAACGATTTGTAATATTCACGAGAGATATATTCTGTTATGCCACGTAAATTCTTGGAATAACATGAAGATGAAGTTCTATAAATTAGCGAGGATTATTTTTTATTAGTTGGAACAGTGACTGCAATTATTCTGCAGATCTTGTGCATTGATCCAGCAGCAATCTCTCAGTCCACCTGTCTAATTCTGTAAGGAATTTGGCGCTGTTGAGGCCTGGAACCATTCTAACCCTTAAATAGTCCATCGTCTTTCTTGACATTCATTCGTCTATAACATTTCAGTTGGTCAGAAAAGCGAATAAGACGATTTAATCTAAAAATGCCATAAACATTCATTCTGTTTAAATCAACGCAAGAAAGGTTACTCAATCGAGACCTGATTTGACCGAAGTCTTTATGATTTTACCATTTGGAATGTTTTTTTTTTCATTACAACACGCAGCTGATGGGACTTTATTTTTGTTTTACCATAATAAGCGGCATAATCCACTAATTGTGTTAATAGATAGTTTCAAGGTGAATTAAATACTTATTTATAGGAATATCTAGAACTGGAGCACGCCAGAATACATGTATATCTCTGTGAGTGTTTACCGTGGGACCCCGAGAAGTGAAACAGTGCTTGTTTAGTGTGGTAAACAAGCTCTGTTTTACTGGTAAAATAGGACCCAGTCGACAATGATTGGTTTGGAAGTCCTCTAAAATGGATAACATGGGTATAAATGATTGACTGTACTTGGCTTTATCTCCATATTGCGGTCACGATTCACCACTGTGCACAAAAATGTGGCCTTAGACACCAATACATAAATAAATAATTACATTGTTAATGTAGTTATACGTTTTGGGTCCACATACTCAATTCCCATTGGTCAGCTGGATGAAAACGTCATGACCAAATGTAATTCATTTTCCAATGAATACATTTGGTCGAACTTTGACCCGCATTTACGGTAGAGCGAAGTTGACAGAATGTAATTCGGGCGGTGTTTGGGTGGGTTTTTAACTTTTAGCGCCTCTCGCAGTGATCAACTCCGCTGCTGTTTCTTTGGTGACATTTCCCAACTGTGGCATAAAGCCCGTTACTAAAATACTCGTTTCCATTTCTAAAGTTGTGAAAATTAAAGCTTATTTGCCTTTGGGATATCATTTAGACGGAACAAAGGCCTGCGCTAGTTCTTGATTCCAACGACTGAAAGCCTCGTTCATTCGTACATGTTTTATTTCGTCTTTCTGCTTTGTTGTTTGGCAAAAAGTAGTTTAAACAGTTACGGAATGTAATTATAAGAATTGAATGCAACTTTTATAATCTTTATTGGAGTATGAACGTGTGGGAATGGGTACAAATTATGTATGAATCCTACATAATTTGTACCCATTCCCATACGTTCATACTCCAATAAAGATTATAAAAGTTGCATTCAATTCTTAAATAAATCTCTGTGAGTCAAGGAACATCACATTACACCAACGGTGGTTTGTGCGAAAACTTCACGAAAAGTTGGTGAACAAACAGTCCATAACACCGTGGAATTCCCTACAGAATTAGACTGATGGCATGAGAGCTTGATCCTGCAGTTTTGGGGCTCAAGTGTGGAAGATATATATACATTATCATGATCATGTGCATGTCCTGTAATTTGTATCAGATTCGGGGTGGTGTTTACAATCGGATCACAATGAACTAGAGTTGTGATTCGATTGTAAACACGACCGAGAATGTGATACAAATTACAGGACATGCACAATGGTCATGATAATACACTTATCTAACAATCCCGTTACATAAAGCCCGTTTTCCCAATTTTTCAGTTTAAATTTGGTTCAAATTTGTCAAAATTGTGAATTTCAGGGACTATATTTCAATGCTAATAACAATGCATATATGTTATAGTGTGGTTTTTACCGGAAATTGAATCTGTCTGATACGGAATCGGAACGGGGAGGGGCTGATACAAACGGGGTTTTTTCCGGGATTTGAGGTGCAAATTAAGTTGATTGTTAGATAAAAGGTTAAACCATTAGAAACTGGGTATTGGCTATATCACAGAGAGTACAAGAAGGAGAATTTTCTACGCCGTGGAAAAAGGCGTACTGCACGTCGATGGTGCACTTGCCTTCAACCGCTGCTAACTCTGCTTATGGCGGGCGAGTAAGTTGGGGTCAGTTCGACATTAAGGTTCAGGGTTTGTACTTTTCGACGATGTGACATTAGTATCAGAATTGTGAGGTTAAATTTTGCGCCCTCTTGGGTTATTTTTCAAATTTCTGACTCTAGAAAACCCCACAATGCACCTCTTATAAGTACACAGAGGCCGAAGACCTCCTGTGTGGGCAATATCTCTCTTACCCCACAAGCATATCGACGACATCACTTTCCACAGAGCTCCCTGGAAGAACCGCTCGGGACTTGATAATACAGTTCTCGTTTTATTCATAACACTGAAATGCTGTGGTAATCGATCAATAACCTGCTTGGCAAATCATTAAAGAAATGTAATTTATCATAAAACTGAACTCCTTTGACAATATTTAAATTGATCCAACCGTTTTATTAAATTTATCCGTAAAACGGACTTGAGATAAACAACGATAAATTTGGTTATAGACAAAGATCAGTAACGTCAAAATATTTATTACACGCCTGTTCTACGTAATCTACAGGAACACTAAAGCGTGCGGAAAATGGAAATCTGTTCCGCACATATGTGCGGAACGGAAATCGTTGACGGACTACTTTTAAATAGAATTTAAATAGAATGTGTTCTATGTGCCAGAAACACATTGGAACTAGTAACACGGGTTCCCCTCATAAATTTGGTTTTCGATAAAATGTGTTGTACTTGTTGATAGTTGTCAAATGAATTGCTGAGTATCCTTCTAATATTTTTTATAGAAGTGAAGGCGTGTAATAAACACAGACCGACACGCGTGTGTGAATGGGTTAATCGATATGGCACTTGTGTCACCGTGGAAGGATAAAACTCGAGGCCTGTGGCCTCTCGTTCTATCCTTCCGCGCAGGCACTCGTGCCATATCTTTTAACCCCTTAACACACGCGTGTCGTTCTGTGTATTTCTTGAACCGATAGAATTTATAGAAGCTTTGAGCATATTGTTTCAAATGGACTGAAACAAGACTGCTGATCTCAATACGACTGGATTGCTAGAATGTCAGGGAATAAACATCGCAACTCAGTCTTCCCACACCCACCCCAAGATGGCCTCAGGTCAATAAACGCATTAACTCCTCCCACGGATCACGTTTGATGATGTTAAACCTTTGAACCCGAGAGGCCGCTGTTGCGGTCGAGGAACAAGATACGTCATACTTCCATTAAGTAGGATGCCTGCTAAGTTAAAGTGTGAGGCAGACCAATCAATATTTTCAACGTGCTGCCCCAAGGCTGCACGTTGAAAATATTAATTGGTCTACACACAAATAAAAAATATGGACTCTACCAGTTGCTTCCATTGAACTGACATGGAAGATCCCACCAGGGTTCAAAGCTGTTACGCTGTGACTGTCACTGTAACATCTTTCATTTTTTTCAAACGCCACGGTGTTTACCTTGGCCAAAAGATAGTTACACGGTTTCAAATTTCCAATCTCAGCACCTGTTTTTATAAATAATAACTAAGGCCAAAAATGTGTTTTGATTCTCAGATAATCCATCATTGAATTAGAACCCCCCCCCCCCCCCCCCCCCCTCACCCCATTGGACGTTTTTATTGCCTTTCATTGTCTTCCAATATTAGTACAAACTCAGGGAGACCCGAAACTTTTTACATTTTTTGATTGATGCGTATTTATATAGTTGCGTCTCCAATATGTTTGCCTTGCTACACTTTATGGGAGAGTGCCCTTATTGTAACGAGGCAAATCCCCATAGATTAAATACTTTTACTTCAAAGATTATATGAAGAGCATCGAAAGAATATAAAGCCTTTGAATTTCAGTACCTACAGTTTGTTTTAGAGGAATGTTGTATTTTTCAAATTAAAAATGAATTTATTTGTATAAATATACACTTTCTATATTTCTTTGTGTAAAAAGACAGCCGAAATCCTCTCCATGTTTGCTCTGTTTTTGCAAAAGAAAAATAAAAATTAAATGTAAAACCCTCCCTCCCTCACTGATTTAAAAAAAAAAATGCCTGAGAATCAATTAATTTATTTTGTGTGGCCTAAAATGTGTTGTAGATATTCAATTTGTATGGGCGCAAAAATTGCGCACATCATCAACTTATTAATTTCTCCCAGACATCGAAGTATATTCTTTAAAAAGCGATTGATGACTGCTAGGCGTCAGAATATTGAAAACCTTGGAAGAATGTTTGGGTTCTTTGGGGATGAGCATTGTTTATTCATAGCAACACCCGTCCTACATTTGATGGTAGAAGTTGAGACACTTTTCTATATGTGACCAATGAGCGACCAATGAGCGTCCCGACAGTCTAGTTGTACAGAGAGCAGGGGTCATGACCATAACCTGGAAATAACTTCAGGGCGGCCATGGTACCGAGCGAACTAAGCAAAACATTTCGTCGCCGGAAAGGCTATCTTGTTGGAGCTACCATTTTCATGAAGCCCACCAGAGTAGATATTATTATGTCAGTAATTGTTATTGACCAATCAGCTTCAGTATCTAGTGACCGTATATGAGACTGTGTATCATCGAGCTGACCGTATATAGAGCTTATATACGGTCAGTTCCGTCATTTTGTTTTTGACTTTTGACATCCAACGCTCGCTTCGATGATGTTTTTCTTGTGTTCAACGAACAACAAATAATTTCGCGTGTGTGTCTGTTGAGCAACGTACAACTATAATACGCTTCTTCCAGTATTGGAGAAATTTTAATAAACAAATGTAAATAAATACATTAAATAAACCTCTAAAAGTAAAACGTCATGTATAGAAGCCAACTGGCACAGTCTGAGGCGAATGATGAATGAAACTGTTCCCACTTACCTTCTTGAAAGAATTGTCAATCCATTTGTTAAACCGAGAAATTCCCTGGTAGTGATAACAGAACATTTGCGCTAGGAACCTGGGTACACTTATGGTTGTGCCACTTTCAAAGGATTGGCATAATAAATACGTTATGGGGCTTTCAGTGGGCGGATATGGTGTGATATAAGTCTCAACAAGATCAATATTAGGCTCGACCTTCGGCCCGCCTAATATTGATCTCACTTCACCTTATATCACACCATATCCGCCCACTGAAAGCCCCATAACTTATAATATGTGTTCGCGCCAGCTCCAAAGCAGCCTATTTACTGTTCGTTTTTGTTAATGAAAGCAAAGAAGAGAAATTGAGAATTATTTGACAAAATGACGACATCCGTTGCATCGACGGCCAGAGAAGACGTTAAGTGCCAAGTCTTAAAACAGATGACTGTGAGAAGCACGTTCTATAATAATAATAATAATAATAATAATAATAATAATAATAATAATAATAATGCAATGTTAACGCCTAGAATCCACCACAGTGCCTTGTCCTTCAAGCAGAGACATGTCACACCTGATGCCATCAATCTAATGGCATCAGGTGTGAGGAGGCTGTCTCCCATTAGCAGTGAATAGAATGGCAAATAGGTTTCACAGCCCAATCTGGTTCAGAACAATAGGTGACATAATCCGGATTAACTTTGCACATGAGGAAAGAATTCAAACTGGAGAAATATTCAGTATATTTCAGAGGGTTTTTTTTGTTAAAAAACACAAATATGTTGAAAGATTTTTTCTTCAACGTCACATCAAAACAATGCACAACCGATAAGGGATATGTACAGCAATTTTCAGCAGATAAATCCAAAATGTCCAGTAGAAAACCAGGACCACACTTGGTGGAAATACATTGAAATAATGTCACTGTTTGTCATAAAACTCTGCTAGAGACAATGAATTCAGATTTTGGACTTAATGGTGTTGCTGTTAGCTGGCTGTCATCATACCTCAAGAATGGACAGCAGCGTGTATCAATAAATAGTAATCTGTCTAAAGACTTCCATCTTGAATGTGGAGTCCCACAGGTCAGTTGCCTTGTCCTGTTCTGTTTCTATTCTATATTTCAAAAATGTTCACCATCATTGAATCTCATCTGCCCGACGTCCATGGTTATGCTGATGACACACGGGTCTATTTCTCTTTTCGGCCATCAAACAAGGATCAAACTAAAGCTCTAGAAACTACTGAATCATGTATTTCGGACATTCGCACATGGATGGTTTCAAACAAATTAATGATAAATGATGATAAGACTGAATTCCTAATAATTGGTTCACGACAACAACTCACTAAAGTTGACATCAATTCAGTGAAGGTAGGAAATTCCGCCATCAGTGCAAGTAACTGTGTACATAATCTTGTTGCCTTCTTCGTTTTTACCATGTCTATGGACAGACATGTTACAAATGTGTGCAATAAGGCTTTCAGATGTCTATACAAAGTTAAACAGATAAGATAGTTCCTCGCCAAAGACTCAACTAAACCCCTAGTTCATGCCTTTGTAACTTCACATTTGGATTATTGTAATGTCTTACTGTTCAACCTTCCACCATATCAGTACTCTCGCCTGCAGATGGTACTAAATGCATCATCAGCCCGAGTGGTATGTAGGGTATCACGATCTCAACACATCACTCCTGTTCTGAGGGATATGCACTGGCTGCCAGTCAAGTACAGAATAATTTTCAAAACTTTATTATTAGTTTTTAAGACACAAAACAACATGTCACCAGCCTACTTAGAAGAACTCCTTAATACCAAGAATGTGTGTCAATACAACCTGAGGTCCGATGGTAAAATGCTACTACATGTTCCAGAACATAGGTGTAAGACATTTGGGGATAGGTCATTCCCATTTGCTGGCCCTCACTTGTGGAATCATTTACCAGAACACCTAAAAAGACTGTCAAATGTCAACCTTTTCCAAAAAGATCTCAAAACATACCTGTTTCATAAAGCCTATAAGTGATTTCTGGACTGTAAGATACTGTATATATTCCGTTTGTATATTTGCACGAGCTTAGTAACACGTACAGCGCCTTGGAATATGGTTCTAAATCTTCTGAACTATAATTTTGGCGCTATATAAATGAGTATATTATTATTATTATGATCATTACCCCGTTTCATAGGCGTACACACCCTTTGTTCATTCTATGACATTCTCAGCTCAACTCAACGGAGCATACTGCCGGTGCTCCACAGACTGGCACGCAAGGCAAGGGCATCAACAGGTCCCTCTTTTAAGTACGGTGTGGATAGCGTAGTACTGGTGAACATTCCCAACGTTCACAGCTGACAAGTGATTCAACGTCGCAGAGCCACAGACTCAAACTTCGCTGATCGCACACCAGCCACTACTATGGGAAGCACCCGAATCAATCGCTCAGTGGTCACCCATCCAACGATTAACAGGGCTTGACGTTGTTTAACTTCGGTGATCTAGCGAGAAGCGGTCTCGCTTCGCCAGTCCTCCCCTTACATAAACGTTTGACAGTACATAGCCGATTTTATAACAAATAGCATTTTTGTGTGTCATTACCGTCGTTTGAAATCATTTGAAATAAAACCGAGACTAATGAAAGAATACTGGAGATTTCTTGATCCAATGTGTTAAGTACTTATATGCGATCAGATGTTGCTACGTCTAAAAGAGAAAGGTTGAACTTGAGACGTTTTGTTTTCATTTTCTACTTTGCAAATGGACAAATTTCAAATAGACGCATACAGATATGAGCAGTTTTCTTTCTTTTTATTTGTTTCTTTCAAAACAGAAAGCTTGTTGCTCTGGTCGAGCTTGTTCAAATGAATCGTCTTAAACAAGGTTTGAAGGGAACAGATAAAGTGTGTTCAGTTACGTTAAACCTTTGAAGCAGAAAGACCGCTTTTTTCCGGTCCGGGGTCATGAGACGACCTAAATCCATAAAGAAGAAAATTTCTCGGTGAATTTGTGTTGTAGACTAATCAATATTTTCAGCATGCAACCCAAAGGATGCACGTTAAAAATATTCATTGGTCTTACCCCAAGTAACGAACATAGACTCGACACTATCAGTTGATTGCCATACCCAACTTTCCACGTCAGCTGACTGGTTCAAGTGGACGGTTATCTCCCCTTATCGACTATTAGAACCCATCAGCTAATTGCTTCACAGATAATTGGCCACGGTGTGAGAGAATTAATCAGATTACATAATTTTAGACATCAAAGGAACAAAAGGGAAGACTTGTGTCTGATGGATATTTTTACCAGACAATAGACACAAGATCATATTTTTCGAATTAATGCGCTTCCCAGCCATCTGTCGAACCAAAAAGCATACATAGATGGCCAAAAGTCAATGGAAACACTGTTTGTAAACATTTTTGGCATGATTGCACTGGAGAAAACAGTACATTTTAAAAGTGACAGGAGAACAAAACTCAGATGGTAAACTGGCAACATTCAACATTCACTATAAAGAAATATATTGAGCTTCCCGATGCCTCGCGCTTTCATAATGTAACTTTTGAACGTTTTATTTAATCTTAGGAATAGTAAAACTTTCCCATAGCCGTGATGCTAATTTCCAATCCCCGAAACGACAAATTCTGCAGAGATAACCAGACCTTTTTCCACTAATTTGAAGATAAAATCTGGACATGTCTGAAATGGAATGGAATATACCCTCAGTGAGTGTCCAGAGGGTTAAAATAGATATCGAGAATGTCGATAGTTGTAGTCAGAAGTATTAATACAGAAGGTACTTATGCTAGGCAAGGAATTTTCGAAAGTTTGAACATTCGCTTGATAACCTCGTGTTTTCTAATCGGGGGCGTCGTTAAGGGGGGTTATGGGTATGTGACCCCCAACCCCCAAACAACCTTCCAGTCGTAACACTTTCGTGTGGTGTCTTAGACATGGATTCGCTCATGTACTTTCTTAAAATACAAGAATTAATTCCTGGACTTCAGTCAAACACACAGTTGGTCATACTAACAGAGATCTGTAGTACCCTATTCGGCCTGTTGGAAATCCAACAAGACTCCACATAACCACTTTGGATGACCGATACGGTACGCGTTAATGGAATAGAAAGTTACATCACGACTTCTACATGCATACTTTATTTATCCACGCACAATTTCCAAAGAAGTCTTTTGTCTTTTTATGAGAAACTCGATTGAATAAGATTCCACCTTTAAGATCAAGGGCATGCCTGCATTATGTGGCTGTTGAAATATTTGATCAGTCGAGACTTGAGCCATGGCATTCAAGACAAATCAGGTTTACACCAAGCTATTCTTCCTCCAGGACCATTATTTTTGGCATGGTCAACAACATGCCATCCAAAAATTATTATATTACATCGAACAAACCGAGAAAGAATATTTATACCCACCACGATTCCAATTTTAAGTACACTGCCTTTTTCAAAGACTAGGCTCGAGACAAGTATTTTCAATCTTGAACTTAGAAATAATGAAACAGAATACCAGAAAGAAATCTATTAAAAGGATGTGTTGTGTTCTGTCAGCCGAACGTTCTAGAATATTCCGCGACTTGTTCTACAAAGTGTACAATGCAAGAGAATAGTGCACTGTTATTTTTAGACCCTCCCGATAGGTAAAACTATCGGCTATAGTATAACACCTCTCAGCCAAACAGATGCAGGGAAAGTTACATGAGATATAATAATATACCTGTATATTTCCCCTTGGCTCGTGTTGGTCTCCGCGTAAAGAGGAGAGAACTCGAGTTCACCCGACTTGGCGCAAAACAAACATCGTCCACGACACGACATCCTCTAATCATTATATTGCAGCGAACATACTCCGAAGTGGTATATATACTTGCTAACCTATCAAAGGACTTTTGTAATAATACAAGTGGAAAAATGGACCAGTTTCACACGTTTCAGTCATACCTTTGTATAAATCAGTTCCGCTAGAATGTGAAAAAGCCACAAGAAAATGGCCTCGCCGGTTAAAATTTCTATCTGATGGTTTGGAATTTGTTAGTTTTAAGTTAGCATGGTGTGCGTTTTCAGTTGGTGATACGTTTATCCATATGCATTTATGTTTATCGGGTTTAACGACACTTTCAGCAGCTAGTGTGCCGTACAGTTTTACGGTTGGAGGAAGCTGGAGAGAACCACTGAGCACAGTCATCAACTCTCAGACTTCCCAGTGTACTAACTCCGACCATGGATGGATAGCATTGGTTGAAGGCAAGTGCACTGTCGACGTGCTGTACCCCTTAGTACGTCCAATGCTCTAACCACTGAGCCACGGCGCTCCCTGTTTCTGTCTCATAAGAAACATAAGTGATTCAAACAAGAAAGTTATATAGTTCATGCAAAAACCAAAATAACGACATCTCCCGAATGGAAGTGCAGCACCGGCTGATCAAGCTCGTGCCAACTGGGGCGGGAGCAATGTTTTTTAATAAAAAATTGAAAACAAAATAATTTGTGCTCGCCCACACCTTCACTGAGTTCCGTCGCCACTGCGGCGGTGTATTTAAGGTGATTACTTTCTTCACGAATGAAAAGAAGCAGAGCGATAATAATTGCGCGGTGGTGTCATGTTGTGTCGGTCCCGGATTTGGATTCTGCACTTTTATTGTAAATTAGATTGCAGTATCGATCTTGGTAAAATAGAAACGAAAAAGGTTTGATGAAGAACAAAGGACAGGACAGGTACACATGCTATATTCTGTTTTTCTTGACTCCGGGCACAATTGTCGCATCGCATTTTTGCCGTCAAATTTTCTTTTTAAGCTAATTTTGGATGACATTTTAACTCGATTCTCACCGCGTGTCTGAATGCTCTTTCAGAAATGGTTCGGGGTTCAACGGTTTGCACACACTATAGTCGGGTTACAAACTCAGGCGCGTATCGACAGGGGGTGCCCCCCCCCCCCCCCCAGCCCCCCCCCCCCACCCCAATAGCCATCATAATTTTCAATCGTTGGAAATTCGAAGAAATTAATTTCCTTCATGTTTTCAACTTTTCAGACTTTTCCGACCAGTCGATTTTATTTTTCAGCCCGTGATCACACTTTTTCCGACGGCGATCGGTGTCGGATACAGGCTTTAGTCATTAGCTATGCTCCGTCTTCGGATTCCTTTCAATTTCCGGATTCCATCATTGTAATTGATTGCCAACTGAAGTTTTCCCTTACAATGGCCGGGCAACACAAGGGCTATAGACTGACAGCTATTCATCCAATACCTACTCCTTCCAACTGACTACCAACTGCCAGTCAGTTAGAAGGAGTGGGTATTGGCTGAATCGCTGTCAGACTGTCAGTCTATAGTTCGTGTGTAGCCTGTTCATTGTAAGGGAACACTATGGGCCTACGTGGGAAAATGCATTTTTATGGATCAACTGACTAGATTTATGCCAGAGGGAAGCCTCAGAATCCATCTCTGGGAGCCAAAAATGGAAAATTGTCCCCGCCGAAGGCCCCCGATCCACCACCACCGGAACTCTTCCCCAACACCGTGTCACGGGCACGCACCCTCTCGGGACACCTGCGGTAAGTCGTGCTGGGACCCCAACCCAGTTGGAAATCTAACTGAACACCACCTCCCCCACCCCCCCCCCCCTCTCCATTTGAAGACCCTCTAGCTACGTCCCTGGTAACAGTCTCGCTGTAGAATAAATTGTTTAGCACAGTCCAGGCCTGGCATTTTTTAAAATGCAGGAGGGCTAAAAATCGCTCTCCTCACATGGACTAGGGGAGCGATTAGCTCTCATCAAGCTTACATAAGCTAAAAGGGGCAAAATGAAGTTGTACTATTAATGAATTCTGCCTAGTGGGCTTTGTACATTTTATTTGGTGCTGTTAATAAGGTAGTCTCTGTGAGACGGCTACACTGCCCCTCTTACACCTCCGGGCCTTGGCAAGACCCGGAGGTGTGGGAGGGGCACTCTGGTCATCTCGCAGGGACCACTAACATAGCAGAGATCTGAAAACCTGTGGGTTTTAGGGACAGGTTGTTGTGGCTATCATTATTTTTTAAGGCTAGGAGGGCTATTTTTCGCCCTTGTCATTTTTTTAAGGCGAGCAGTAGGCGAGCGAATAAATCGCTCTCCTGATAATGCCAGGCCTGACAGTCTCAAACCAAATTATCTGATCACTATGGATAATGAAGCCAGGAAGCACATTTCCGTTCCATACACTGAATAATGCATTTTACATATTTTGTTTCCCCCGTGGGAACCCCGGGAAGTGAAGCAGTGCTTGTTTACTGTGGTAAACAAGCTCTGTTTCACTGGTAAAATAGGACCCAGTCACTAATGCTTGGGGTGCGAGTCCTCTAAAATAGGCAACGTGGGGTATAAACGATTGACTGACCTTGACTTCATCTCCATGTTGTGGTCATGATTAGCCATTGTGCAGAAGTATGTGACCTTAAACAACAATAAATAAATAAATTAATAACATATTTTGTTTATTGTAAAGAGTCGAAATGCAAGTCATTTTAGCCACGGAGAGAGGCGTCTCCCAAGTAAAGCGATGTAAATACACAATTTTTAGACATTGTAATAATATTTATTGTTTAAACTAATATGGAGAAAAGAGAAGATTAGACAGTCATGGAAGTCGGTTGCAATACAAACCTGGTTTGGAAGGTGGTGGGCGCGATATATTTGGTTGCCTTTTCATCCAGAGTGTTAGGGATGTCATGACAGAGACGCAGGGCAGGGGGGGGGGGGGGGGTCATACCTTGTTGGAGTAATATTTTCTTATCACCGTGACTAGGGAGAAAAACAGGAAAGAAAGAATGATGATAGAAAACAGACACTGTATTACCTGTACAGTTACTATATTACTCTTTGACCCTTTGAACTCTAGTGGTATCTTCCATGCCCAGTTCAATGGCAGAAATTAGATGAGTCCATGTTCATTATTTGGGGTAGACCAATCAATAGTTTCAACGTGCAGCCTCGTTGAAAATATTGATTGGTCTACCCTACACATTTACTGAACAGCCATCCTTCTTAATGACATTATGGCGTATCATGTTCCTTTCTTTCTTTCTTTAAATACTGCTGCACACCCCTTGCAGGTATTATGAGCAGGAAAAGGTGCAACGTCGGGGAGTTAGTGCGAAAAGAGATGAAAATAAGAATAGTAAGGTCTAAAAAAAAGATGATAGACTAGTATTTTATTAACAGTGTTTAAAAAGATAAAATCAGGTTAAAAACAATCGATTCTGGCTTCAGGGATAGGTTAAATCTCTCACTGCCTTACCAAAGGACTCTTTGTCAGGCAGTGTTACAGTGTTTGTTCATGGCCGGAAAAGCGGCCGCTCTGTTTCGAAGGGTTAAATTGTCTTAACAACTCTTTGTAATCCACACTTGATGGAAGTTAGGAGATGTCTGGGGGTTTACATCCCGAGGGAGAAGTAGATGAAAGAGGAAAAAGTTAAACAGTGAAAAAGGGAATGGGGTGGAGAATCTGTAATGAAATTTCTGTACGAGTTCTTTAAAATCGAACTGACCCGAGATTTACCAAGTCTCAGATCAATTTTAGTGAACAAGGTTCAGAAATTTCATGTCAAGTCGTGATGAATTTGGGATTCGTTTTATCACGAATAATGTTTAACCCTTTATTTAACATGAAAAGCAGACGACACTTGCAAACAAAATTCTGGAATAACTCATTTTTTTCATTTTTTGTCTCAAAAACATAGGTTATGACCCCTCGTTGGGACGAGCTCGACGAGCTCGTTCCAACGAGGGGTCATAACCTATGTTTTAGAGACAAAAAATGAAAATATAATGAAAATTAATTGGCGATTTTTGAGAATAGCCCTGGCCGGTTTTTGCCGTTACGTTGGGAAAAGGGTTAATTTAACTTTTTGGGTAACGTAACGACTAAAGCTGACCAGCGCTGTTCACGAAACATCGCTAGATAAATTTTATTATTTGTTCAATATTTGCTTCAAAAAAATAGCTTATGGCATCTCATTGGAACGAGCTCGTTCCAATGAGGTGTCACAAGCTATGTTTTCGAGACAAAAAATAAATATATTTAGTTATTCTGGAATTTTTTTTTACAGATGCCGTCTGCTGTTTGTATAAGGTAATGAAAAATGAGAAGATTAATTCAATTCTACTTCCGAAACCAACTCACTCACAACGTTACCACCCCGATGTTGACTTCTGACGTCATTCCCGTATTTGACGTGTTGAGAACGATATTTTCCGCAATGAGCTATTGGTGGTGATTATTTGATGAAGATGTGTATGTACTCATAAGTGCCTTTGGGCGAATTCATGCCTTGGTTGGTGAAGCATGGATCACTCCACCTCACTACCACTATCTGAAGATAGTTACGGACACGTCTGTACAGTTTTGTACAATTCAACGTCCAACTGTAATCCCCAGCGTCTGAGTGCTGTCACTCGTGTCACTTTAATGAAAAGGGATGACTTGATTTCCGGTAATATTTAGCACCGAATGGGAAATTATCGGATAGTAGGATTGGTTACATTACAATAAACCGTTCGACCTTATCCTTTTCTTATTCATTCCAGAGAATTCGACAGGAAAATTTTGAATTTGATCTATTAAAAGAACAGAAAAGGTCAAAACGTCGTGACAATAGTTGTGTGATGTTGATTAACTTGTCAGCTAATTGTACATTTGATACCAGCGTTCAGTATAATCGATCAGCTTTCCGTTTATAGAATTATCTTCTGTCAAAAATTCAGTGTGAGGAAGGTCATTTACCGAATAACGCGATTTAATAACAAGTCGAAAGAAATGACAGATTAAGGCTAACTGAGAGAAAGGTTACCCTGCCTTTTTTAGGCAACCCAATCAAATTTTTATCATAACAAGCAGCAAATGGGGCATTTCGAGCAGATCACGATCTGGTCGAAGTTATCTGTCCGTTTCTCTGTCTCTTCACTCGATGGCATTGGGAAGATGATGACCAATGGCGGTTTGTGTGTAAACCTGACTTATCCCGATTGTCATGACTCAAGTCCTATCTGAAGAAGTATTCCAACTACATCATCAAGGCATGCCTTCTTTGACTTGATAATATAGTTGGAATATTTGTCAATGGGGATTATGGTTAAGTAAAACTCGGGAAATTTGTTTGTGGATTTATTTTTATTTATTTATTTTTAGGGTTTAACGACACTTTAACAGCCAAGGCCACATCGTGTCGGTGGCAGTTTTACGGGTGGAGGAAGCCAGAGTACCCGGAGAGAACCACCGAGCAACGACGCACTGCAGCACAGGCAGGGTTAGATTGGTTGAAGAAGACATGCGTATCATCGACGTGCAGTACGCCTTACGGCGTCATCGTGCCCCCGTGTGGACAATCGGGATGAAGTGCTTGGCCCAAGGACACAACTCGGGAGTCAGAATCGATCGCTCAGAGGGTCACCCATCCAAGGACTAACCGGGCTCGCCGTTGCTTAACTTCGGTGATTTGACGAGAACCGGTTATCGCAACGCCACCGCGTCCCCTGTTTGTGGATAAATACATATAGTATTCGTGGATCGTCTTTTTTAACCCTTTTCCTAACATAAAAAGCAGACGGCCCTTGCAAACAAAATTATTGAATATCTAATTTTCATCATTTTTTGCGTCAAAAGCATAGCTTATGATCCCTCATTGGAACGAGCACAACGAGCTCGTTTCAATGAAGGGTCATAAGCTATATTTTTGACACAAACAATTGAAAAATAATGAAAATTGAATGGCAATTTTTGTGAACAGTGTAGTCCGGTTTTGGCCGTTACGTTGGGTCAAGAGTTAACTACCCCTTGCCGTACTCAAAATTGGTCGTGCTGCATCCCCAACATCCCCAATCAGCCACAGGCCTTCATTTACATGAAACTGACCGCCTGAGTGTCATACGTCCAAGAAGCAAACTTTGTCCAGAACATTCATTACCAGCAAGAGCGAATCGATATCTAAGTCTCCAATACAGTTGAAAATATACCGACTGAAAACATTATTGTGTCACACGCCTACCCGCCCTCTCCCCATAATTATGATGTTGTCTACCGTGTAACATTAACTGTAGAAAACGAAATGCGAAAACATTGCATTTTGGGTGTTATTTTCATTGTTTTCTTCAAAGATTTTCTTTTGATTATGCAAAACCTCATTTATAAAACATCAGTCCACCGGTGCAAATGTGAAATGACCAGATAGCGACCCTATCGCGATACGTCCGAGAAAGAGGGGGACATTTTTGCGAGCAACGTACGCCTTAATAATAATAAGAATAAGAATGTAAAAGCATGAAATCCACACATGGTGTTCTATGGCTAATACAAAATTGCAAAATAAAAAAATAGACTTTGTGGTCGTGATTACAAAAGTCTTGCGAGTCGGCAGGGGCAGGGTCAAGCCACGAGCACCACCCAGCAACCAATGCTCGCATCCGTTCTGGGAAGAGTGGGCGGTGAACAGATTTTATGCTGCTCGACCCTATTGCCTATCCGAATTAATACCGGGAACGGGAATTTAATGGCTCTGTGGCTCCCGGTTCTGAAAATCAATCACGATACCCGGGAAATTCATAGACCATGGTATCAATTGATTGCGTATTATAGTTTGTGAGATTACGGCAAATATCAATTTCTTCCGAGACCAGCATCGCCGTTAGAACTATGGTTTAATCTCTCGAAAGGGAATTACCCGGTTACCGGTTCAGAAAGTCAGAACAACTGTCCGGGAAATTTATAGATTAGAATCGGGAATCAAAGGTTGCGGAACGCAATCTTTGATTCCCGGTTCTGTTCTATGAATTTCCCGAGTATCAGGACTGATAATTACAAACGACAATCGGAAATTCCGGGTATCGAGGCTGACTTTCACAAACGAGAACCAGAAAATCCCTGTTCCCAGGATTAAACCCTAATCCGTATCAGCTCTGGCGTGACTGCACATGTGTCTTTATAGCTGTTCTGGGGAGCGCGGTGGCTCAGTAGGTAGATGTGCAGGCTACAAGCCGAGAGGTCCTCGGTTCGAATCCCACCTGCGGCAACCGCGTTGTGTCCTTGGGCAAGACACTTCATCTCCATTGCCCGCATGGGGGCACGATGACGCCGTGTACTAAGGCGTACTGCACGTCGATGGTACGCATGTCTTCAACCAATCTAACCCTGCCTGTGCTGCAGTGCGGAGTCACGATGTTGGGGAGCTGGCAGCTGCTCGTCGTTGCTCGGTGGTTCTCTCCGGGTACTCCGGCTTCCTCCACCCGTAAAACTGTCACGGTCATGATTAGCCATTGTGCACTGGGCCCGATGTCGTTGGAGTGTCCGCGAATGTGGAGTGATTTTGCAGAGCGTTTCTCATAATAATAATAATATTTTTACAGTATTAAATGTACGCATGCTGCTGTATGGCTGTACAAAATAGCATTGTTGGTGGAAAGACTTAGATAAGCAACTTAGAATATTATCACCTATTTCATGAGTTCTTTGTTATAAAGCCTATGATATATTATTGATATATTATATGCTGATGTTAGGAAAACATCTTATAACTCTTTCCATTACTGTAGTACGTCACAGTATTTCGTCGCTGAAGTAAAAAAAACCACGAAGTTCCAGCATCATTATTAAGTAGTTCATGGTTTTGAAAAAGTTAGCAAGGAATACCACGGGGAATTTGATAGACCCTTTAACGAAGGCAGACGAAATGTCGGTTATCAACACTGAAACATTCCAGTCGGTTGAACACGCTCTCAGCCCACCAGTCTAATTCTGTAAGGAATGTGACGCTCTTGTGGGCTGTTTGTTTGCCCACTTTTCATGGGGTTTGTACGCAGTCTACCGTTGATGCAATGTGATGTTCCTTCACTCACAGAGATATATAGATATTCTTTCGTGTTTAAATTCCGGATATTCCAATCAATAAATATTCATCCTTAAACCGGTAAGATATTGACACATTTACGAGGCGCAATCATAAAATTGCAGCTGTAGAAAGTTTTCATTCATAATGGTAATGTCTTCAAAAATTAGGTCGAATCCAGTCTCGATTGGGCAGCATATCACGCACTGATTCAAAGAAAATGAATGTTTATGGTATTTTTAGATTCAATCGTCTGGAATATATCAGTTGTCGGAAAATCGAACCATATAGATTCGCTTTTCCGACTAACTAAAGTATTCCACCCGAGTGAATCTAAACATTGGCGATGAATATTTATAGGCGAGACTGGTTCCAGTCCCTAACCATGTCGAATTCTTTACAGAATTAGTCTGTTGGTCTGAGAGTTTGTAATGTTTCGTTTTCTATTAAATAGAGTATATCTGGTGTTTTTGAGAGGATACCGAAAATTATCTCATGAGTGAACGACACAAGTGTTTATCCCTATTTATCTCGGTCACAGTGAGATAATTTTCGATATCCACTCAAAAGCACTAGGTTTTCTTATTATTATACGTTTTTTTTACAAGAATCTGATCATTCCTATCGATACTTCCACTCGTTTCAACCTTGCATTGATGCATGCAAGTAAACAGCTGATGCGCATTGATACGCGGAAGTGATTTGATCGATACTCAGAACAAGTAGCATATTGTGATTTTATTCAGCTGGCGGGTTTCATTCATCAATTCAAGGTGAATTCGTGTTGAATTATTGCTAAAAATGATCGGTATCCACTTAAAAATGCTAGCTTTTGTTTTCAAGATACGTTTTTAGAGCAAACTGATCATTTCCTGTGATAATTTGACACGTATTCAACTTGAAGCCCTGCGTTGAAAGTCGCCATTTTGACCGATATCGTGAAAGTGAACATTTCTGTATCTTTAATGTGGGGATACGATTTCTATCTTTCCGCATTTTTCGATAATCTATCGTTTAGAGAAAAAATAA
This sequence comes from Pictodentalium vernedei, assembly GCA_031216915.1. Classification (NCBI taxonomy): domain Eukaryota; kingdom Metazoa; phylum Mollusca; class Scaphopoda; order Dentaliida; family Dentaliidae; genus Pictodentalium; species Pictodentalium vernedei. Next base: position 269,655,059 of record CM062291.1, on the reverse strand, counting down.
AAGGTCATATCCGGGGTTATTGGATAACCTCGACTAAATGGCTATTTTGGGCCAAGGTTTTATTTTGTGGTGGTGTGGATTTAGTAAAGAATGCTCATTAATGGTGATATGGCCAAAATAATCTGTTGATGGTCTTGATTCAAACTGTGTATAGTCAAGTGTATTTCAGTTGGAGGTCAGGGTCACACAGGGGTGTTAAATGACTAACCCAGACCTGTTTGGGAGCTGACATTTCAGGTAACATATGGGACAATATGTGAGAAAATTTGTTTTGAGAAAGGTTTTTGAAAAAATGAATAAGAAACCCATTTTTTTTTCTTTGTCAAAATGTTAATCTTATGTTGTAAAATCATCAGTGAAGGAATAAAGATATCCTATAACATAGTTTTATCGCAACCGATGCACGAACATTGGAAATGTATCCCCAAAATAAGACAATTTTGACCCATTTTTCGAGCAGTCAGCTGTGTCATTCAGCTGTGTGTATTTGAATGGTATAGTGAGATTTTGATTGTGTATTGTTTTCTCTAGGAAATGCCGCACTGAGAGCTTCCAGAAACTGTAAACATTCTGAGGATTGTGGGTGGGGGGTGAGGAATTTAAATGCGAAATATCCTCGGGTGTGTTCATAAGAAATTGTGCATTTCTTGAAAAAACGATGTATTCACATGAATAACTATAACGAGACCTAAATACCTCTTATACCAAAATCTTATCTGGCTCGCTGACTTCCGATTTCTGACAATGTTTGTTTTCTTTTTTAATTTAAGGTGAACATCGTGGTTGCAGTGCTATAGCCATTATGAACAGTGCTAAATCGTTACAAGTTGTGCTCAACTCAAAACTGAAGGAAAGACAACTGAACAGGGAGCTTGATTCACTATCAAGAGAATTAAAAGGAAAGCTCTCCAGTTTAGACTATGAACTGAAAACCCTACGAAGAGGATCTCTTGTTTCAATTTCGGAAGATGATACAGCAATGCCCAGAAGGAGGTGTTCGGAAACAAACGCGTTGAATCCAATGCATTTCAAACGAAAGGAAAGAGGACTGTACTTCATAGACGAAACTTTATCGTCGGGTAGTCGGCTCATGTCTCGAAGAAGATCCATGCCGGCTTACATTCCCTCCGATGACGAAGACGACGACGACGAGCCGAAAACGGGTTCATCGTCAGGAGTAACGGACAAAACTAAAACGGAGGACACGGAGGACTCTCAAAATTCAAACCAAGCATCGAGTGCAAATAAATAGTGAACGCCATTGTTGTCCCTATGTTACATTTCCATTGTTAAATGTTTTGAAAATAGGGTCACCGATTTATTTTCCGTGGTTGTACGGACAAAACGGTACTCGTGAGCGGATTGGAAATTGAACTCAGCGTGGAAAACTCCATCTTACTTGCCGACATTTGTGACACACCATGCGCAGACACAGACGCGTGGATACCTTGACTGAGGGTGCAGTTTGTGTGTGTGGAGAGATTCGGATAAGTAAATGGGGACGGGGAGAGGGTGGGGCTTTCTGAATCCTACTGGATGGAGAGGTCTACTCGGACATTTCCGAAAAATTACATTTGATATACGCCTTTTTGGGCGGCACAAGCCTGCGTTTAAGGTTTAATACCGGGAACGGGAATTTAACGGCTCTGCGGCTCCCGGTTCTGAAAGTCAATCACGATACCCGGGAAACTGATAGACCATGGTATCAATGATTGCGTATAAAAGTTTATGAGATTTTGGTGAATATTAATTCCTTCCGAGACCAGCATGGCAGTTGGAGCTATAGTTTGATCCCGCGAACGGGAATTTCCCGTTTACCGGTTTTGAAAATCGGTGCTAATGTCTGAGAAATTCATAGACTAGAATCAGGAATCAAAGATTGAAGAACGCCTATCGAGACTGACTTTCACAAACGAGAACCAGAAAATCTCCGTTCCCAGGATTAAACCTTACCTGTATTCTTGAAAGGCATAACCTTTTACAAAATTCTTGATCGCAAGTTGGTGAATCCGTTTTATTTTTTGCAGAGATGATCCGTACTAATTTAATCCCACGGCCCTCTAGGGTTTGCGGATTAAATTATTACTGATTATCGTAAAATGTATTACCGTTCATTATGCCATATATCTTCTATTCCCACTTATTAGACTGCCAGCCCCTTTGGAAACCATCAGGCCTCCCAACAGAATAATCTTTCCTGGCGGTACCTCGTATATATTTATGATCTCAAAACGCAGTACACAAAACTCCGACACAAGGTGACATTGGCTGTCGGAAATGTGTCGTTAAACCCTTTACCTAACATGAAAAGCAGACGACACTTGCAAAAAAAATTCTTGAATAACTAAATTTTTTCATTTTTTGTCTCAAAAACATAGGTTATGACCCCTCGTTGGAACGAGCTCGACGAGCTCGTTCCAACGAGGGGTCATAACCTATGTTTTTGAGACAAAAATGAAAATATTTTGAAAATTAATTGGCGATTTTTGAGAATAGCGCTGGCCGGTTTTGGCCGTTACGTTGGGTAAAGGGTTAAACCCCAATAAATAAATAAATAAATAAATAAATAAATAAATAATGTACACAAAAATGGTGAACGATTTTTCAAAAGACTCACCTCACTTGATCCTTGAGCTCGACGAGAGATCCGATAGCAGTTGCATGTCGTGAGTCAATCTGGATATTCTTCTCCGGAAATGCATTACGAAAAGTGGGAAATTATCCAAAAACTTGCCCATTTGAGAGAGAATTATTACGAAGACTCGGAACTCGCGCAACCAGAAACTGTAAAAATTACCCTTAGCTTTACGATATAAGTACTGGCAACCATGCAGTTGCCATTCTTTGTGCCGTAATGTTTAAAGTCTCACCATATGAAAACTTAAAGAGGACTGTTCATGTGCAGTTGAGCAAGGGTACTTTTCAGAACAAAAGCGTTCACCTCATTAATTCCTTCTTTTTCAATATGACATCATCCATGTCGAAAGTTACCTTACTTTAGAAGAGTCATTTTTTAAAGTAGACTAATTAATAGCTTTAACCTGCAGCCACATGGCTGCAGATTAAGGCTATTAATTGGTCTACTCTGTAAGACAAATGAACAACACCCTTCTCGTGTTGTGCAAGGAATCCAAATATCAGTTCCTCGGTTTTGCTCCAAAATCGAACAAAAATAGCTCGGCATTGCCAAAACTAGTTTAATGCGGTATTTTCGCCGTATTATTTTACAGTCGAAGTACCAACAACTCATTGTCATTACTTTTACTGTAACGATAGTTTTTCACAGTGTATTGTTCACGCATTACAAAAAAAAACTAGTGTGTGGAATATTTGCACAGAAAGGTGCATGATAGAGAGAGGGTCCAGACAGAGATGTCTCATTCACATGGCAAGAAGGATATTGTCTTAATAATCAACGACAATACCAAGCCCTTCGGAATTGTTAGTGCACGTCTCTACCCCCATCTCCACCGCATCTTAAAATATATTATTAGATGAATGGTATTGGGGCTATCTTCCACAGAGTCCTTTGTTTCAACTTCGGACAACAAGTCATGCTCTGAAGGAACGACCACAATCCACCTCAAAGGAAACTAGCGATGGACACCACCACACCCTCCCCGCCCCTCCTTAGGCGGTGAGGTGATATATCTGTAGAGTTCTTACACGAACGCAGAGATAGGGGTGAGAAAATCTCTCTCATGGAGCAGCATATTGACAACCATTCTGATATTTCAAAATAAAAAAATTAACATTCACTCAGACACTCGCCGGTTTTTTGTGCTTTAACCTGCACTCATCCCCTTTTTTACAAAAGTGTTTCCCGCAGTCTTGCATGGTTATACACAATACACACACAAATAAACTAGACCCTACTCTAAGAATTAAAACCAGAAATAAGTAAAACAAGCCGGCCACAAAAGGTAACACCATAAGGAGATTGTGTACAAAAATTAAAGGATCACGGCAACTCTTTCACAAAAGCAGTGGACGGATCGACCCTGGCCCCCGCCATCTACGCCGTGTTCTTTGGCAAGACATCTAACTCCTATTGCCAACATGGAGGCTCGTCGCTACTGTGTACTAAGGTACACTGTACGTCGGCAGTACACTTGCCTTCAGCCGCTGCTACTCTACTTCCGCCGGGTTAGTAAGTTGGAGTATAACAGTTCTTCGCCGATGGTCGGCGGTTCTCTCCGGGTAATTCTACTTTCTGCATCGGTAAAACTGCCCAAAACGGTATGACCCTGGCTGTTGAAAGTGTCGTTAAATCCCAATAAACAAACATGACATAAAGACAATATCATACCAATGCTTTTCATTAAAACTTTCTTCAAATTTAATTTTTAGCACGATGTCTGCCACTAAAGCATAGCGATGACCCCTCAATGGAACGAACTCAGTGAGCTCGTTCCAATGAGGGTGATAAGCTGTGTTTCTGAACTCCAAATTTAAAATTGTTAGCTATTCAATAAAGAAAATGCAACCGTCGCCCTCTATTCGTGTTCGGTAAAGAGTTAATTTGCTTATTTATTAGTGTTTAACGACACTTTCGACAGCCAGGGTTCCTCGTGTCGGACCGTTTTACGGGCAGGAAGCCGGAGTACCCAGAGGGAATCGGCGAGCAACTGTCAAATTCTTCAACGTACTAACTCCACACAAGCAGGGTTAGCACTGGTTGAAGACCGGTGCACCATCGACGTGCACACAACGCCAGTGTGCCCCAAAGAGTTAATTATTGGACGCCATTCTGTTGCATCTTCGAATGAGAGGTCACATGTTATTCGTCCGGAATGTCAAATGATATGATATGAACTGGTCTGGTTTCAATCTATCATGTTGAAAACGTTTATCTGCTGCAGAAAGGGTACGATCTGCAGATGTTATTTATACGAGATTGAGAATGAAACGCTTTCGAGCTCGCTGCACAAAACGTGAGGGCAATACAATGTTTTCCAAAAATCTTGCCACCGAATCTAATAACGTTATGTCGGAAGTTCAGCGCACTGGAAACTCTTGCCATTATATTCACGAACATACTCAACTTAATTCGTCGTAGGGATGTATTATTCGAAAAGTTATCTCCCCCTGTGAATACTGGAGTCTGACTGTAATGTAATTAGCATTGATCCACTGAAAGGTGTGAATAAAATCTTGTTTGTCGGGAAATCGAAATAAGCGACAAGCTTCACATTTCTGGCTGAACTGAAAGTAATTAATAGGGCTATCGCACCTTTCCTTTTATTCACACCGAAACCTTCTGCATATTGTGGACTGTGGGTTCAACTGTTTTTACAACAATCAAATTTGTCTTGGTTTTAACATCAAAGGAAAAAAATGGGCAAATGTCAGATTATATATTTTTATATGATTAGAGAGGACAATATCTATATTATATGCACATATGCGCAGAGCATTGCTAATATGAAGACTAAAAAATATTTTAATCTCTAAAAGTTGACGAAAACGCAATTTTCCATTATTTTACATGGCACTCTACACGAAATAACCGTACCTTTTTAAATGAACAGGGGAAAAAAATTGGTCGAATGAAATGGTTCGATTATATCACCAAGTGAGAGCATATATATTGTTCTTAAATGTCTGATGCGCAGAGCAAATATAACTTTCACGGGTTTTATATAATTTTGAGAAATATAAAAATTCCCCATTCAATTAGTGCTAATTTTTGCAAGCCAATTCCTAGCAATCAGGGGAGATAACTATTTGGTAAATAGATGCGAATAACGAGAATAGTTGAACATGACGATTTTTGGTCATTTTTTTCATTATTCATTTGTTTTGTTGGGTTTCTTTCACAAACATATATTTAAATTTTGTCACGTATGTATTGCACGAGTTACATAACTTTGTTATAACGATTGGTGAAGCGATACTTTCTGTGGAAATGGAAAACAAAATGTTGAGTGGAAGAGGTCTACATTTTCTATTATATTTGTTTGTTGGCATGAGCGTTATTTATTCAAAATGTATTTTTGTGATCAACAATGTTTGATTGTAAAGATGTGTCCCAATTTTAAGTAAAGTTCAAAACAGTTCATGAAAATAGATTTCCACAAAAAACCCGCGGATGGAGTGTCCGCCTGGAAAATAGTTTCATTTAAAAAAACCGGTAGTTCAATCTTTGAAGTTTTGCTTGTGTTTCTTTTCATTTCTAAAGAATAAGACTTATTTCCCCGATGGAATATCTTCAGCCCGTGGGTGTTTTGTGGTAATTCCTTCTCCATGTCTTACAGTTTGTGCTTTCAAAAGTACAGGATCAGGCCAGTAAATAAACAGTCTGACATTTGCAGAATGAGGTCCACAGAGGGCGAATTTGATGATGCTATCCCATACCTGTGGGCCAATTTATCCTCTTTCTGTTTAGTTTTGAGACCCTGATTCAGATTGAGGTTCAGAGAGGGTCAATTTACTAAATTCACCCTCTGGGGACCTCATTTTGCAGATGACAGTCTGCTTATTTTCTGGCTTGATAAGGATTAAGAAATATTTTGAAAATAGCTTAGTAGAGCCTTCTGAAAATTCGAAATTCAATTCTATTCGAAATTCTTCAACTGATTCGATTCGACTGGATTTCAGTGTAGAAATCTGAGATCTTCGATACATTCTCCAAACTGGGCAAACTCTTTTCCTATCATCAGGTCGTCTGTACAGGAGACGTGATGACAGAAAAAGAGTTCAGGAAGGTTCCGCTTCTAAAACTTATTTATTTATTTATTTATTATTAGAGTTTAACGACACTTTAACAGTCAGGGTCATATCATATTGGTGACAGTTTTGCGGGTGGAGGAAGCCGGAGTACCCGGAGAGAACCACCGAGTAACGACGAGCAGCTGACAGCTCTCCAACATCGTAACTCTGAACTCTGCACTGCGGCACAGGCAGGGTTAGATTGGTTGAAGATATGCGCACCATCGACGTGCAGTACGCCTTAGTACACAGCGTCATCGTGCCCCCATGTAGGCAACCGGGGCTAAGTGCCTTGCCCAAGGACACAACGCGGGAGCGCGAATCAGTCGCTGAAGTGGTCACCCATTCAACTACCAACCGCGCTCGACGTTGCTTAACTTCGGTGATCTGACGAGAACCGGTTACCGCTACGCCACCGCGTCCCCGCTCCTAAAACTACTTTGATTCCGTACTGGGGTATTCCGTTTTTTATTGATTTGCTTGAACAGATAAGTCGCCGTTGAATGGAGACTGGTAATATTTACGGTTGTAAGATGGTACATCATCTACACCTTGAAAAGCATTGAAATTTGATTCGAAATGTTCTGCTTGATTCGATTCGACTCGAGATTTCAGATTCATAGGTCTTTGCAGTTTCGCTATTTATGCCGTCGGAACTAGGTTGGGTGCGCAAGTACAGTAAAATGGCCGCAAAAGTGTTCTCTTTCTTAATCGGATTGCGATAGGATTGATATTCGATTGCAATAAATTCACATCGCTGGGTTGCGATTTCAGAGATTAAATGTTGAAAAATCAAGTCTGGTTCAAGAAAGACCAACGAAAATAGCATCTGGGATTAGGGCCCTGCGAAACTTCTAAATATGATTTGATTCGAAATCGTCTCAATAATTTGATTCGATTCGAGTTGCACTAATTCAGAAAATTTCGAATCTTTGAGATCTTCGCAAAACCCTACAAAGTGTTTCCTCCTGAAATCGTCTTATATCACCAGGTCTCCTGTATACGGGAGACCTGATGACAGAAGAAGAGTTCAAGGAGGTTCCGCTTCCGAAACGACTTTGATTCCGTTCTTCAATATTCCTCCTTTTTGTTTGACTTGTCCAAATAGACGAATAGCCCATGAATACTATACGTGGGACGAGACTGGCAATATGCACGGCCTGCAGAAGGTGCAATATTTACAGTTTGAAGAGCCGCGAGATGCAATGACAGATTCGAATCGATTCGGGGTTCGATTCGACCCAACATTTGAGATTCTCGTGCCCTATCTGCAGGTGCAAAGATTTCGCGTCTCTTTTCTGCAGGTGAGATTCTACAGTGTAGTGAACAGAAACGTGAACAGAGGATTTCTACAGTTAAAGATGTTTAGTACATAGACTGAAAAAAAAAAACATTTGGTTCCCACCAGTTGCAAATCGGCCGAAATTATTTGTCCGCTTCTAAAATCATAGTACTATAGATTTTCGTGGAAGCAGCATGACCGGCGTGTGTAATTAAAAGCTTTGCAGAGTGACTTCTGTGTGACAAAGCATTAGGCGAGTTAGCTTTGTAAAACACATATCGATCAAAAAGCGTCCACTGGCTTATGTCATTTTCACTGTAAGATGAGTAATTATTGGACAATAGGTTTATCAAGGCTTGTTGATGAAAACAACAAACAGCTGAATCAGACATGCTGTAATGAGATTGAGATTTGTCGCCCGACATCTATTTTACTCTTTGTTATTATAATTACCTTTTTTCACATTTTCAAAAATGTTTAACAAAACTATATTATGTGACCCCCTCATTGAAATGCAGTGAGGGGTTCACGCGATATTGTTTTGTTGAATCTTTAAAAAAAAATTATTGCTCAACATGTAAATTGCGCTGGTACTCTTTGTGAAATCAGTTGGGTTAAAAATTATCCCAAATCAGCCGGGTTGAGTGAGTATGACCCTGTCTGATGAGTTTTTTTATCGTCAGTCGGAAAAAATGTTAGTCGCCTGAACCCCAACATTTTCTCGGAAAGCCGCCAATTTGAACAAAGTGACCATTTGATGAAACCACAATTTTTATGATGAAAAATGACTTAATGTTCTGTGTATCTTTTGTGTGAAATAATCAAGGAGTCCTTGAGTCATGTAAGCGAACAACTTTCGTCTATTATTATTTTAAAGAATTACTTTAGTGTTACACGTAAGTAATTCTTTGAAATAATAATAATAAACTACAATTTATGGTCTGTTTTGCTTATTATTGTTTTTAAGAAGTATACTGAGTAAAATTTCAACTTTGTACCGACGGTCAACGACCCGAAAACGTTTTCGAAAATAATTTAGCTCTCGCTCCACCGTTTCTGAGAATTTTAAGATCCGAACGTTGGGCCTACAAACCTTGTAAAATTAATGAACTAAGGGCCCTGCGAATGTTCGAGATTCGATTCGGTTTCGAATCTTAAGTTGCTATTCGTTTCGATTTGAACCGGCTGCACGATTCGTTTCCATTCGAATCTTTTCACTAGTATATCTCAACATAAGTCATCTTCGTCGTCCCACAATACGTACAGTTCTGGTGAAAGTATATATAAATAATATTGAAAATAAAGACTCAGTGCAGTTTCCCTATCTATTCTTGAGTGCCTAATAATCATACATGTATAATTATTCTTTTTCGAACAAAATTCCCGCCAAAATGATCCTTATTTGACCCTGTATGATTATTAATTTTTAGCAATCGAATGTGCAGAGCGGCCGCTTATCTCAAGAAGTTCACCAAAACAAACTGGTAAGGTACATGTTACTTACAAGCAAACACAGGATGCAATGGAAATGTTAATTGGTAGAGAGCTGGAAGCATATACTTGAGCTTTATTCTGAAGTATTTCTAACATATAACTTTAAGACCTAGTGCAGTGGATGTGCTTCATACCATCACTGAAACAGAATTAATTAAAGTTTTGCATTGGTGCAATTTATGGGAGAGTGCCTGTAGGCACTCTCCCATAAATTGCAACAAGTAAAATCCATGTGAAAATTATGATAACCGAAAGTAATTTAGCCCTTTACCACTTCAATAGCATCAGACTTCTGTGTTATAAAAAATGGCTTTCAGCATAGCGGCTGACTCACATGTTGGAATTTTCCACACTATACTATTATTCGACCCTGATCTATTATTAATTTTCAGGAAATTTTCCACCCTGTACTATTATTTTGCCCTGTACTATTATTAGGCACTCGAGAGTAAACAAAAACAACGTATGTACCCATGCCACCGGTCATGCTAATTCCAGTCTCACTAGACGCCACCACTGTTAAAAAAAATTCAAGTTTCTAAGCAATATCAACGATGAACTGTTGCTAGCGGCTTGTCATGTGCAATGCCCAGTACTGATGATTTTCGCACCCGTTTCTGTTGTTGAACTACAGTTCTCAGTAATTCTTGCTGGATAATATTTCAACTGTATCACCAAGGCATGCCTTCCACGAAGGCATGTCATGGTGATGCAGTTGGAATATTTTATCAGTCGGGACTTGAGCCATCACTGTCGGAACAAATCAGGTTTACACCACCCCCACCCCCACCTCCCCAGTCGGGCATCTTCAAGACGCCCTTGATTCGATTCGAATTCGAATAATAGACCAGATTCGATTCGAGATTCGATTCGATGCGAAAATGGATGATTCACAGGGCTCAAAATGAACTGGTTCTAAAATTTTGAAAGAGAAAAGAATAAAATAAATCTCTTGCTCAAGACATAATTTGTATTCAGGGAGGACTCAGTGAGAGTCTATAATTATGTAGTTATGTAATCCAAGTTTGAATTTGTTCAATATCGTGGTTGCGAAATTTGGATATTTTCTTTCGTGATGGAGTTGGAATGGTTTCTGCCCTACTGACATTCAAGAGGCGTACCTCATTAAAAATTCTCCTCAAGTCTAATGGATAAAGCTACAAATTACCCTATTGTCTTTTTAAAGAACTGAAGACACTGTATGTTCTCCAATAATCTAAAAAAAATTACAATTGTCTGAAAAATGTGAATAAATGGGAAGTATAAAGGAAAATTTTAATGAATTAAAAAGAAAAATAAATATTTTTGTGAAATAATGTCTATTATATTATTGATTATGTATTATTGTTGTTTATAAAAATGATATTTTAATATTTCTATGTGTATAGGAAAACCACAGGTCTGGGCATCGTCTACATCTATATGGTTACCTTAACAATTTAATTGACCGTAAGTAACACACACTTTAGAAAAACTCAAAGAACTTGTGAGCTGACATACATGCTGTGGTGTATTTCCGTGGGGCTTTACACAAAAGCACCTACTACAACTGTCGCCATAAAAGTTCTTGTATTTTTGTCACACACACGCAACATATTTAGAATCTCAAAGAAACATGTCTCTGGACGACATGGTTAGATGAAACGAGCTCGTTCTAATGAGAGGTCATAAGCTAGGCTTTTGTGACAAAAATTGAAAAAATAGTGAAATCTGAATGGTGGTGAATAGCTCTGGCCGGTTTTGGACGTTACGTTGGGTAAATGGTTCAGAATTTACTGCAGCATTTCTTAACATTACAAGAAATAGTTGCTCGATTTTCGTGTGAATTTTATTCAAGTGGGAACTCATCATGCAGCAGGACAGTACATAACGCAAAACACGACAAAAGACAATATCTCGGAAATTTTTTTTTCTATTGTTGACTGGAAAGAGCAAAGTATTTTTCATTTTTTAAGTTTTTTTCGATACTGCAAAAAACATCCCAGAAAAGAAGTAAATGCTCAGAAGAAAAGGTATTACATGCGATTGTTACCGCGACTAGGGCGCTATCGGATTGAAACGCTCTGTCCGTACTCCTGTCCACAACACCGCAGATCCCACAACCCACCGGTCGCACCCCATATAGTTGAGAAATCATTCCACAAACTATTTTCGATTGTTTTTGTTTGGTTGGGTTTTTTTTAGAGCTGAAACGGTTGACCGATTAATCGATTAATCACTGATCATCATCTTGACCGATCCAAAAAATAATTGATCGATTAATCGTTACGTTTGATCTACTGTATTATATGGGTTAACAAAGGAACAAACTTTCTCCAAAACAGGCAAACATTGTCACACTGACTCACATCAATTATATGAGACAGATTAAAGCATGCAAATTATATGCTGACATTCTTGTTTACTTGCATGATCACCATACTGTATCAGTGGCTGGAAATGGTCATTCTTAACCTTTACCAATTGTGGGTAGCAGACGATACTTGCAAAATAAATTCATAAATTACTAAAAAAAAATTAAATTTTTGTCTCAAAAACATAGCTTATGACCCCTCACTGGAACGATCTCAACGAGCTCGTTCCAATGAGGGAACATAAACTATGTTTTTGATACAAAAATTGAAAACATAATAAATTTGAATGGAGATTTTTGTATATAGGCCTAGTCGGTTTTGTTTGTTACGTTGGGTAAAGGGTTCATGCTGTAAATCACCAACTGTATGGCACTTATTCAGATATCTGTTATACAAGTGATTAATCGGTCAACCAAGATTAATCTACGCGATTAATCGATCAAGAAAACCCCTTAACCGTTTCAGCTCTAGTGTTTTTAACTCAACTTTGGCGAAGACAAATTTGAGGTATTGACATGCCCGTCGTCCGTCTGGCCGTCTGGCCACCCGTCGCACCGCACACACGGTTCGGGCTAGAGGCCGTATTTATGAACGGATCTTTACGAAACTTCTTGAATACCTTTGTTATCAGTGTGAGACGCGAACGGGTGTTTTGGGTCCGGTCCGAAATTCAAGACGGCCGCTGGCAGCCATTTTGAACAAAATTAGGTGCAATCCGATTTTTGAAGAGAACTTCCATATGAAAGCTCTGATCTGAATAATTTTTATATGAATGTTTAGTAGCATGGGATACATCACATATAATAAGATTTTTTTCTAGTGCGTAAATTATGCAAATTAGACTAACTTTGATTCATTTAGTGTTACTTTCAGCACCGTAACTCCAAATGCCAATACGGCTCGGGCTATTTATGAAACAATCTTTACAAAACCTCTTGGGTACCTCTGTTATCACCGTGGGACGAGAACGAGTGTTTTTGGGGTGAGGTCCAAAATTCAAGATGGCTGCCCGCGGCTATTTTGTACCAAAATTAGTGCAATCAGTTTTTTGAACAGAACTTCTGTATGAAAGTTATGATTTGAATAAATTTCTGTATGAATGTTTAGTAACATGGAATACATCACATATAATACGGGTTTTTTTCTCGATCAGAAATTATGCAAATTAGATGAACTTTGATTTGTTCAGTACTACTTATACACAGTAAGTGCACATGTCAATATGACTTGGACTAGAGTCTGTGTTTATGAACTGATCTTCAGGAAACTTCTTGGGGTACCTTTATTATCACCTTGTGACAGGAACGAGTGTTTTGGGGTGCCTTTGTTATCACTGTGCTATGAGAACAAATATTTTGGGGTTCAGTCAGACCCACTCTGGGACTCAAAGATTTCTTTTCTAGTTTAGCATCTAACTGTCTATATTTGTATAGATTGTTTCAATGAATGGTAGCGTAATACCGCTGTTTCGTGTTTCTCATCTGACCGGGAAGCTAAGTGTAAGTGGGTAAAATAATAGCTCTCTCTCTCTCTCTCTCTCTCTCTCTCTCTCTCTCTCTCTCTCTCTCTCTCTCTCTCTCTCTCTTAAGCAAGCATGATGCATGTGCGAGTCATAATTGGCTATTGCTTCCCAGGACTGAGGTCGATAGTCATGCTGAGAAAATGCAAAATGGCGGCCATGTGGTATTACTGTTTGTCCCCACAAAGTGATCAATCAGATGGAATTGTTGCCAAAACTTAACAATGCCAGGTATTGGTTAAACACGGCATTGCTTTGAATCGCTATTGTCCGTCGTTAATTTTGTTTTCTTGTTCCCCCATATTAACATGGGATGTTCTCTGCTCTTAACTTAAATATAAATTTGGAAACAAATGCACTTGGGACGTAACTTTCTAGACTCGAATTGACTACTAGCGCAATTATATGAAGCGTGAATTGGCCATCGAGTGAGTAAAAATCCGACAAAACACTAACCATTTGACAAGATCGGTTGACGGAGAGTGAGTGTCCCTTCGGCATCACCGATTTCTTCGCCATTGCCCTGTTAAAATGGAGAACTGCAGTGTTTTATCCCTTTTACACATAGTGTGGTCATTAAAATGACCACTTGCTCAATGGATGCCACTTTATCAATGAAATGATTTATTTGCGTGACTCTTCTGTTCTAGAGAGGAGAAACCAGATATCAATACAGGAGTAGAGGAGATCAGCAGTAGATCACTGTCTAGTTACCAATTTTCTTTTCAATCTTAAAAGGAAAGATCACATCCATTAATTTATATAAATGGGAAGACTGTAATTCCTTCCAGCTGGAATTTCCTGCTTTGATTATCTCCATTGATATGCAATGGGCTACTCTTCTGTCTTTGCACAGGTGGCCCCATCCGCTGGTAAATCTATTTCCCTTCGTTTCACGGATGGGCATACTAGTTGTTTATGAAGGGCTATTGGATGATGGCTCCCAATTCGTTTCATTTCGTACTCCTAGAATAGTTTGGATTCGAAAACAGTTTGAAATACTGCAACCAGTTTCAAATTTAACCTAATTATTACTCACCCGCCCTACAAATGCAGATGGATACGCCCACGCTGCAGACGGTAGTGTATGGGAAGATTTCACAGAGTGCGCCAGTTCTCCAATATACGGCTACAGACGCTATGAATACCAAAGCTCTGAATTTTGCAAAATGTTCTTGGGGAGGGATAATCCTAACTAGGACCCTCCAGCCGTTACCCTGTTCTCTCACTTTCAGGGGAGTGGGAGGAGGGGTGACGTCTGGAGGATCCTAGTTAGGACGACAGCCGGGAGTCCTGGTTAGGGCTATGTGATGTCCTCAAACCCCATCTCTCACAACTGCCTTCCAAATATCAAGTTTGTACCTCACCCACTCCCACACCCACTCCCACCCCAAAAAGCTCTGGCTATGAATCTTCTATTATAGAATCCTGGCCACGCGCTTGCGTAACCCAGAATAGACTCACCCAATTGTGGTAAACAACATTACTTTTAGAGGATATCATTCGGTGAAAATCTCGAGATTGCAGAAATTAAATAACAGGAATCGATAATATACAAATAATATGATTTTGGAGGGCGTTACGAATTATAAACGGCCCGACGGGATTAATAAACAGCCAGAGGGTCCATTAACAGCCCGAAAGGAAGTCGATGGCTGTTAATCATAGCTGGAGGGCCGTTCATAAACAGGGACGCCCAGCAAAATCTTGTTATTACTATTATTACCACTTCTAAAATGGTTTAATCCTAAAGATTCTTCATCAAGTTCACTTGATTGTGACATCCCGAGTTTTCACAATGACATTTAACCAAAACACGTGTCGTCTGTTTCTAAATAAATAAAACGTCACGTGGTCAATCACAGGATAGCTTAATTTGAATATTTTTGTTTGCCACCAAAATACGACACAAAAATTGGCCTTCTACTTCTACCACATAATGTCCACCATAACTAATTGATTATTCTGCTATTTTGGTGCGCGCAAAAAATTTACTAACAAAAACCTACTGTAATGAATTAATTACACCCATCTTGACAATTCGAATGCTTCATCACCGAAGTAATGCCTAATGGGGAAATCACACAAATTTCACGTGTTTAACATCCATTGCAGTTAAGCGCGTTTCATCATCTCGGAAGCAGTGGCGCGTTTGGTATGACGGATTACATAAACTGTAACCGGAATCGGGTTGTTAACGAAACATTTAGGCGGAAGCGGGCGGGTTGGAGTCTGTGCATTATGTACTTTTACCGTAAAGGTAAAATTGTGTTAATATACTAGAGAACGCACGCTGAAGTGGTAATAAATAAAGGTAAAACCTTTAAATTGAAGACGACGCCCTATCTGACAATATCTTTGTTACTGAACTAAAGTTTTGGTAGTCAATTGTTAAATATATGCTGCGTTGTGAACGAATAAAATAATAATGGATCCGTTTGTAATGTTTACTTTATCAATTCCATTGCCCATTTTGGTCATGATGATTCTATGTTTTCATTCCGTGCTCACGCAGGCGAGAAACTGATTGAAGCCATTTTTTCAAGTCGACCTGGATCAGGGCCGTAGGAAGCTTATAATATTGGGGGGGGGGGGGGGAGGGGGGAGTATTGTAAACGAGAGCTTGTAGGGGACAGCATGCTCGCCTTTGGCGGCCCGCTTGCGTAGCCGAACCCGGGGGAGAGTGCAGGAGGGGGGTGGTACCATGAAAACTTGAGAAATATGACCTACTCATTTCCTCGCTTCTCAAGTGAAAAAATCAAGGTAACGTTGCTGTTAATTTTTGGTGTTTATCCCTTTACCTAACATGAAAAGCAGACGACACTTGCAAATAACTATTTTTTTTATTTTTTGTCTCCAAAACATAGGTTATGACCCTCATTGGAACCAGCTCGACGAGCTCGTTCCAATGAGGGCTCATAACCTATGTTTTTGAGACCAAAAAATGAAAAAATCATGAAAATTAATAGGCAATTTTTGAGAAAAGCGCTGGCCGGTTTTTGGCCGTTACGTTGGGTAAAGGGTTAAAGGAGGATGTATGTCAGAGAGGAAAATGTTAACCTGTTGAGCGTCAAATCAGTCAGTGACATCGGCCACCAACTGTTCTATGCACTGCAAATGGTGTAGATCATACAGCTTTTATGTGCGCCTGTACGATGTAGAATATGCAGATGTATGTGGTTATTTTCGTGTAGATACTAGATATGATTTTAACCCTTTACCCAACGTAACGGCCAAAACCGGCCAGCGCTATTCTCAAAAATCGCCAATTAATTTTCAAAATATTTTCATTTTTTGTCTCAAAAACATAGGTTATGACCCCTCGTTGGAACGAGCTCGTCGAGCTCGTTCCAACGAGGGGTCATAACCTATGTTTTTGAGACAAAAAATGAAAAAAAATAATTATTCAAGAATTTTTTTTTGCAAGTGTCGTCTGCTTTTCATGTTAGGTAAAGGGTTAACAGTTTTGGATATTTTTTTTTGGGGGGGGGTGGGGTGGGGTAACCCCCGGTTCCTACACCACTGGGCTCTGGATATATTTTTGCCAAAGACAAGTGGTTAACTTAGCCCCGAACCTAATACGAATAATAGACGACACTTTTATTTTTGTCCCAGAAACATCAGAAACATAGCTAATGCCCCATCATTGGAACCTGCTCAACTACCTCATTCCCATATCTAAAAACGAAAAAGATTAAACGGTTTAAATAGCGTTCTTTGTGAATAGTGTTACCAATCTCTCTGTAGGAATTCGATTCTGATATGGGCCATAGATATCTAATAATAGACGTCTTTTCAGATTTCTATATGGGCTATTCGTATAACCACTTTTTGTGGAATTTGCGCGCAGACCACCTTTGATTTAATCGGAAGCCCCTTTGCTCACAAAAGTATACAGATATTCTTCCGTACTCCCGTTATGGATATTCGAATCAGAAAGTATTCCATTTGCCTTGAAAACATCAAGATATTAACACAGCTTGTGGAACTAATCATAAAAGCAGAACTGTGATGAGTTTGGTTAACCGAGAAACATTTCTTGCGTTCATTCATAGAAAAAGAATGTTTGTGGTATTTTTAAATTCAATGGAGTGGAATATTTCAGTCGGTCGGGAAAACGAACCATATGTTCGCTTTTTCAGAACAACTGAAATATTCCAGACGATTGTATCTAGGCGATGGACTACTTAATGCCTTGACTTGTTCCGGGCCACAAAAACACCGAATTCCTTACGTTACGTGACCAACCAGCCCTCTATATTGACACAATCACTGGGCTTGAGTGTATGAAAGTCGGTCAGTGTCCCCGACTACGTTTTCAGCTGCATTTTAAGACTAGAGGCAAAATAAGACTCTGTTTCTTTCTTCCGCGTTATTCACCATCGTAATGGTTTCTCCTCGTGCGTGCAAGGATATTTTTTGTTCAAAAAATTAGGAAATTGAAGGTTTTTGTGCCAAATAAATTTTGTTAGTACAACTGGCTAAACTGGCACGCCACATCGTGAACGCTGTTCGTATTTTCTGCGTTGTGTTCGTGGATAGTATTTTGCTAACTCATTAAATGTAGCTGGCAACGTTTGAAGAAATGCCTTAACCCTTTACCCAACGTAACGGCCAAAACCGGCCAGCGCTATTCTCAAAAATCGCCAATTAATTTTCACTATTTTTTTAATTTTTTGTCTCAAAAACATAGGTTATGACCCCTCGTTGGAACGAGCTCGTCGAGCTCGTTCCAACGAGGGGTCATAACCTATGTTTTTGAGACGAAAAATGAAAAAAATTAGTTATTCAAGAATTTTTTTTGCTAGTGTCGTCTGCTTTTCACGTTAGGTAAAGGGTTAAAACACTTTGTCCAAAATATTGCAGACTGCAGAGGCTTTTAATCATCACCAATAAACACATGAGACACAACACAAGATGACAATGATAAGAACATGAGGTGTGTATGACAAATCTCTCTCCGGGATATATTCTCATTGTCCAGTTGCCTTTCCAAAGATGCCGTCAATGCTAGTATTTCCGATAGGTGTTTCTGTGTGCAACAAACAGCTGAATCTGTTTTGAAATTCATAAAGGGATTGGTGATACTTCTATCGATGCCACATGGTGCTTGGAAGTAAGTTATTTTTAGCATTTTTATATAGGGCTGCACGATACTCAAAACTGAATACCGGTATCGGAAACTGCTCATATATATGAACATAGGTACCACAATCGAGACTTAAGGAATCACAGTCGGAACGAATCAGCATGCCCTGATGATGCGGTTCGAAAATCATTTTCCCAACGCAGACGACATTAAAATTTATTATTTTCAAAATTAGTTTATCAAATTCCCCCACCCCACAATTCTACAAAACAATATCATGTGACCCCTCATTGGAACGAGCTCGACGAGCTCGTTCCAGTGAGGGGTCACATGATATAAATTTGTTGAAAATTATTTTTTGAACTGCTGAATTTGTATTTTACGTGGGTAAAAAGCATATGATTCCTTGGGTAAAGGGATAGTATTATTCATTCGGATCGACAGTTAAAAAACTCAAGACATTTTGAAAATTAAATTGTGGATAAATAAATAATGACAATAAACCAATATTTTTTGTAATTACACCAGTATTCAATCGATATTGGTTTGAATACCTACATATGTCGGGTTATCGATATACCGTGCAGGCCTATTTTTATAGATTTTGTGATCAGTTGTTTTGTTGTTTTTTTTCACCAGCATCGGCGTTACCCTTGATTATCTGTAGATGGGAACCGCATCATTTTGAATCTTTATTTTTTCTACTGACATGTCGTTACGTGTTTTTTAGTTGTATGTGTGATAAATTATCAGTTACACAATTTGTTAGTAACATAATATGCATATACTGTGTGAGTTAATTCCATATCGTGCGAGATGCAGATCGAGACCAACATAGGATTACCTGACTCCGTGTACAATTATATAACGAATTTATCCTATCGACTACTCTGCGGGTTCAGTAAATTAACAACTGCGATGAATAATAAACGGTAGAATCCTCGCATGTTTGGCGTTAAGAGGTTGAGGTCTGCCGACATTTTGAAAGATGAATAAACAAAGGGGATATTACCCTGACTATCAGCCGTGTATAGATTTCGACTGACTGTGTATAGTTAATACACAGTTTGCATGTGGTCTTTTAAAACAAATGACATTCTCGGAAATGTATTGAAGGTAGGATATAGTATGATATGCTGCTATGTGATACATTGTTGGAAAGGGCTCTCAGAGCCCTTTCCAACGGTGTGTTACATAACACAGTAATATCAGCTGATTATCGCCTTTATTGTACACGTTTTGCGATCCTCTAATTGCCGGTCTGCTCATGCACTGCCGACCCTTGGTTCTCGAAGTTTCTCATCAGAATGTTAATGGTTCACACAAATACTGCAATCATGGCTCACATGCGATGATGAGTAGATCCCCTTTTAGACTTTCTAGCCTTGTGTGGTGTCCAACAAACTGGTCTTAACCTAGTAAAGGCAGAAATACTTCTCAACAACAAAAACGAACATAAAGTAGTTATGTGGTTGGTACTAAACTGATGGATTATACCGCACTTTTCACATAACTTGAAAGTCAATTGAAAGCTCATACTTCTATCTCTAATGATTTTAATTTTGTGTATACTAACTATTTTTATACAAATGGGTCTCTCGTCTCGTTCTGCTAATGAATAGATTCAAACCACAGCTAATATAATGCACTGAGTAGCCTGCGGTGAGTGAAGGTTTGTCGTACAACTTTGATAGGCTGTTCCTAACTTCTGTGATAAAACCCGCAGTTCTCTTCTGTGTTACTACATCATGTATTTGCTCACATTTTGCCCAGAACCAGATAAACTTTTCAGTGAAAGGTGTGGTCACTATTCATCGAGGCTTTTTGACATTAAAGAAAAGGAATTTTCGAGATTGTTAGTTGGACCCATATGAAAATTATGTTATTCTGTTCCTATATTTATACAACTGAACGAAAAACAAGAAAAATCACGCCCAGCATGAAAAGTCACGGTGGAATCGATCGTTAAAACAATAATTAGAAAACTCTCACTGAATCTAGTTTGTTAGCTTTTCTGGCGTAGGGATTAGGACCCATTTTATACAAGAGTAGTAACAGCTGCAAATGTAATTAGGACAAATTTCATAACAAACACCAAAAAGGTGAGTTTACAAATAATATATTATAGCCTCATTAATTTCTTTTTACCCATCTGTCGGCTTAAAACCTGAAGCTACATTCTGAAGAACGCGATGCTCGTCTGGGTTGTGAAAATGTGGTACTTGCTGCTTCTTGTCAACGAGCGGTAAACTGCCACGTCTTTTGAAACGCAAATCATCATTTAGTTATTTCAGACAAAGAAAATAGAATTTTGTAAAATACAATTGTAATAGTGTTTAGATGTACTTATTTCAAAGAGGAAAAGCAAGGTTTTGCAACTCTCATTACAGCCCAATAGTGTGAACGAAAATTGACCATTTTCATTTTTCAAAAAACAAACCTCCAAATTCTCGTTCAACCCTTTACCTAACTCTTGCAAATAAAATTCTTGAAGCACTAATTTGTTTGATTTTTTCGTCAAAAACATAGCTTATCACCCCTCATTGGAACGAGCTCGTTCCAATGAGGGTTCATAAGCTATGTTTTTGTGACAAAAAAATGAAAAAGTAATAAAAATTGAATTGTGAATTTTGTGAATAGCGCTCGCCGGTTTTGGACGTTACGTTGGGTAAAGGGTTAAATCGGTTTGTGAAATTTGTTCCAAAAAAGGCTGTTTTTTAAAGTCAATGATTTAAAGCCTCTCAACGCGGTGTGCATAAAATTCTGCGAAAAGCAAAAGTTGGCACTCCGTGAGTAGACCAACGCAATAACATCTTACTGGACAGGCCATCAGTGATAATTTAACCCTACACCCATATGGGGATGTGGGTTTACATTACTACTTAACCTCCTTGCAAATGCAGGATAGACTCGAACCAAATCCCTGTCTGAAGTTGTGCATAAGACCTACCGATTGTGGATGTCATGTTTGAAAGGGGTAAGTCTTCGCAACTGAAATCTACATTGCTGATAAAATATTCTGTTAGGCAAAACGTTCGGCTTTACTTCATATCAAATGTTGACATTCCATCTTACAGTTATCTAATGGTTAGAAATCGAGGTACCTTGCCCAGACCGAGAAATAGAGGTTATCAAATGAGCTCCGATTTTATATTAAATTTCCGAAGCGAGTTCACTAAAAATGATCTGAGCCGAGGTTTACATCGGCTCAGATCGATTTAGTAAACGAGGGTAAAAAATTTCACATCCAATCGTGACGAATCTGCATCTTTTTATCACACAATGTGTTATCTAATACTTTACACAA
This sequence comes from Pictodentalium vernedei, assembly GCA_031216915.1. Lineage (NCBI taxonomy): Eukaryota > Metazoa > Mollusca > Scaphopoda > Dentaliida > Dentaliidae > Pictodentalium > Pictodentalium vernedei. Next base: position 269,633,303 of record CM062291.1, on the reverse strand, counting down.
CGTACCAGTTGAAACCAGCCAACTCGATTCATGTAAATGAACAACCAAATTTTCGTATTTTTCAGTTCTTGCAATAAAAACATAGCTTATGGCCTCTCATTGGAACGAGCTCGTCCAGTGAGGGGCCATAAACTATGTTTTCGAGGCAAAAAAATGAAACTGTTTTTATTAACCCTTTACCCAAAGTAACGGCCAAAACCGGCCAAGGCTATTCACAAAAATCGCCAATTAATTTTCATTGTGTTTTTCATTTTTTGTCTCAAAAACATAGGTTATGACCCCTCTTTGGAACGAGCTCGTTCCAAAGAGGGGTCAAAACTTCTGTTTTTGAGACAAAAAACGAAAAACATGAGTTATTCAAGAATTTTATTTTAAAGTGTCGTCTGATTTTCATGTTAGGTAAAGAATTAAAGGAAGTGAAAGAGAAGATTAATGTTAGGACACCTGAGGCCCCGTAAGGCCTGGGCTGACATGGGGTTATTTAGTCCCGCTGATGAAGTTGCGGGAAAATTAGACCAACGTGGAGGGTCGGAATCCAAGTGTCGCGAACTCGGCGCAGGGAGCTGAGTTAGACCGACGCCGTGATTCCTTCTCTGCCAAATTGGCCTGAAATAGGTTCGCTTTCCGTTAGGTCTGATTCCTAATCACTTCAGGCTGTGTAATGGAAAGAATGACTTAAAGTAACAACGATTCTTTTATTTACACATAAAAATAAAGCCGTTTCAATATTTCAACAATCAACAATTCGATTCTTTTCACAGAAATTTGGTTGCTAGGGTTAAATAATTCTCAACAATCATATAGTCATTCTATAGCCCTGTACTGGCACTATAGTCTACACACTGGAAATGTTACTACCGTGAGCTCGCCATAAGACCTTCACAAATCTGAAATGTTATTACTGTGAGCTCGCCATAAGAGCTTCACCCGCTTAGGCTCAAATGTCAACGTCTGCGTGTAACTGTACCTCTGGCTGTCGGAGGGTTCCGACCAGCAATGTTCGTCATCCATAAAGCCACCGTACTTCTGATTTGGGTCAGATATTGTCTATCCATACCTTATGTGCCTTTTGAAAGTCCTCCGTGAAAGTCCTATTGAAATATTCACTGTTCCTGGTTGAATTCACGATTCACAAATGCCTCTTTTTGTGCTAGGGCGAAATTGTCTCTCACACCGATCTCCAGTCGGTATTACGATGCTTCGACAGCAAAACAAACTACTCCCAACGCTATCAGTCTGACGCTTCAGTCGGTATTACGATGCTTCGACAGCAAAACAAACTACTCCCAACGCAATCAGTCTGACGCTTCAAAGGGTTAATACGCACAATACAATTTAACCTACACTTCTGACGATTGCAGGCTGATACCTGCTACTCGACAATCTAAACCTTTACTTTCCACCTGGGTTTTCCTTCTCAACGAATTTGGCACTTGTAGCAGCCTATCAACCTTAAGCTAAATCAATCGTGGAATGCCCTCTCTAGCGATTCCAGCCGTTTCAGGATCCTGTGATCGAAGGTACCCCTTTGCCAGGAAACAGAGTCGCCTGCCCTGGACTTCACCAACGTGTGTGTGACCCCAAGTGTGTGTCTAATGCTCTGCTCTTCAAAGTATATATACTTTTTACCCCAAACTGTCAGTTGGACGGACGCTCATCTGTCTATCTGTCAAAACGGTGGGAGATGACGTATATCGAGACAGAATCAATACAAGTCATCTCGCGCGTGACGTAACGGTGATTTCACTTGTCGAGAAAACTGTTTCGTTCCTGCCATTCATTGCTACCTAATGATCAGGTGACGATACGATAGACATTTCTATCTTTTAGAATCTCGTTTCTCAATTGGCCGTGACGATATCCTGCCACCAACCGATTACGTCTCGTAAGACTCGCGACTACTGTATAAATTAAATGAGATTAGACCTTATCTAACATACCGTTTCTCCCCTGGGTCCCTGCGCTGAAGCTGGATATACACCACGTGTGTTTTTTCCATGTCCAGCTTCACAGAGAAGTGAAATTCACGTAGGGTTTTCGCCTTGATGCGGAATATCTTTTGAACTTACACTATCTTTATATATGAGGCCCCTTGCCCCTATATTTAGGCTGGCTTTGCCCTGACAACTCCCTTCCCGAGAGAAACACCCTGTGTATCTCTTAAAACACAAGGGGCAAAGCCACGCACGCTCGCCTCTCACACCTTTTTACAATCTACCCATATGTTCAAGACTACGAAACTGTACCCTAGTGGTCGTGGGGGTCATGACCGGGCTCATGCGTCGGTCATGTCGATTCCCGCGACACACACGCCACCACATGCTCCCGTCTTGCGGGTTTACATATGGAGAGTAGCCTTATCCTTAGATTTGCAGCACTCTCTCTCTCTAATACTATATATTTACACCTAAACATACACATTTTTATACACATTCGCCCATTTTGCAAACAGTTCACTTGGCACTCACTCCGACAAGTAACACCGTCCGCGCCTTTGCGTCAGATGGGTTAATTCCAACGGAGTGTAACTTCGCCTCCCCTTCCCCTATGTCTTGTGAAGGTGCAAACGACCCCTGCATTATGTTGAGCCTCACCCTCGCAAAGCTCAACCAGGGGATTAAAATTGTGCCTCACACACCCACACATTCAACACACAGATTTCCCGACCGCGCCTTTGGGACTGACGGGGTTATTGTATCCCACACTTACAAAACTCGACACACAGGCTCCCCGTCCACGCACACGCAACGAACGGGGCAGTGCATCTCACATTCGCACTCACAACCAACTCTAGTCAGCAGTCCGAGCAATAATAATACTAAAATAAGAAAATTTCTTCCGGGCCTTAACACCGAGTTTACGAAACTCATCACCTCATCCACCAAAAATATTTGCGACTGGAGACCCCGTCCCAGACACCAGGCCCACAGCCACCCAACTATTGCTTCTTTATAACCACCGACCAGTGGTAGGGGCCCGGTTCCCAGTATCCCCTTGGGTAACCCTTGAAACACCCCTACTTCTCGCCCCGTTATTTCTACGGGTATTCCACCAGGGTCCCCATACCCTGTCATTGTCGCATTCCAAAGAGCTTCCCTTGGCGCTATATCCCCCAGGCTCACTCGTCCCGGCGATTACCTTCGTTCGAACGACACTGGCCGTCCTTGGCCCTTGTGCCGTCGACCCCCCGGTCCATTGCGACGACTTCTTGCGCACCTTGGGCGCTGTGTGCCCCCGGCACTCACTGCGTAGTCTCCGCCACCTAGGATACTTCTCCTTTGGTTTGTGGACCCTTTCTTTGGCCCCCTGGGCGCCCACCTTAGCGGTTCCATCCACTTTAACACCCTCAACTTGTGTTGACCCGTGCCCTCTCAATTCTGGGGGAGTTTGCCCAGCCATTTGCGTGGATCTGGCCTCCCCTCTCCACACGAGTGACACCGACTTCTTGGGGCGCTCAACTCCCCCACATAAATTTGCTTGAGGGTCTTTTCCCAATGACCCCATTGGGTTCCCTGGCTGTTTGGCGTTTAGCCTGGACCGCCTGCGGCCCCTTCTCCCTAATTGGACAGGAGTCGTCCCTCCTGAAACTTTCCGACATTTCGTCGTGTAGGGGCCATCTCCTGGACCATCGGATTGGATCCCCCTGGGAACCTTCCCTTCCTTACTCGGTACGTTACCGAGTGCAACCGCCGGGGGTCCTTGCCTACCGACTTGAACTTCCTTTGCCCTCGTTGGGCCCTCACTTGGCCCCGTACCCCTGCACCATAACTTATCAGGGCTTGGCCTCACCCCTGGGATATTACCTATGACCAGGTTATACACAGGTGATTCAATGCACATGGCTTCCACTTCCCCACAATAAAATGGGGTATCCACCGTTATCCTCGCGATGGGGAACCTTCTAACGGTCCCATCTATCAAAATACACAAATGGTCGCGCCCCAACAATTGCTTGTCGTCAACCAGTTGCCTTCTAACCGCTGAAGAGGAGCACCCAGAATCCCGGAGCAGACGGATCTCCCTTTGCCCCACATACCCTGGGTACACTGGCATATCAACCTTCTCCTGCGAAAGTGTGAGCCTCTCACACATGCCACTTATTATCGGGACAACCTTCCCGCCTTCCAGCCTTAATTCTCCCTCTTGTATACATTCCCGGAGGGGACTGTGTTCTGGACCGATAGTTTGACAGAATGCTGCCGTCTGTCTAAAGGACCCTGGATCTACGCGGCCACCTTGCTTCCAACCCCTTGGTGCTGCGTTCCCGGCCTCCTGCTGAGGTGGTCTAATGTTCCCAGTGGTCCTAACCTGCTTCTGCCAGCAGTCCCTGGCAACATGACCCCGCTTGTTGCAGATAAAACAAGTGGTGTCTTTGGGAGTGCTCCCCTTCCGGCTGGTCTGCGACGCAGGCGGATTGGGGTGGTGTTGCCTTACGGGTGCTATTGCCAACCCGTTTGCCCCACCCCAAGCCGGTTTGGGTGCGTTTACACTCCCACCGTGGGCCTCGATGTAGCGTTCTGCCACAGTTGCCATCTCATCATAGGTGTTCCTTGATGAACAGGCCCAACTCCTTGGAGCATGTGGTTAAAAACTGCTCCCAGAGAAATAGATCTCGCAGGGCTCCATATGACTCATTCACTTCTGCGAGATCAGTCCAGCGGTCAAAGTACCGCCTAGCTCGGGCAAAATACTGAGGTACTGTTTCTCCCTTCTCCTGCTTAATTTCTCGGAACTTGGTCCGGAACCCTTCTTCAGTGAGCTGGTATCTCCGAAGGATGGCATTCTTCAGCTCACTGTAGTCGTTAAGAAGTGCAGGAGGCATACTGGTATAAGCCTCGAGGGCTTTACCTGACAACAAAGGGCTCAAGCACATAGCCCACGTGTCTTCTGGCCACATTTGACTGGAGGCAAAACGCTCGAACCTCTCCAAGTACGAGTCCAAGTCATCTGTGTTTTCATTAAAATGAGCGAGGTGGGGGCGTGGGGCATGAATTGCTACCCCTGCACTCCCATCCCCTGAGCGCCGACTTTCATTCTCCACATCGGCCCTTGCTCTGAGGAGCTCTAATTCTCTCTCGTGCCTCTGTTGTTCGAGCTCCCGTTCTGCCTCCCTTGCTAATTGGGCTTCCCTCTCTCTCGCCTCTCTCGCATCTTTCTCTCTCTCTCCCTTTCTAACTGAATCTCTCGCTCTTTTGCCTCTCTTGCGTCTTTCTCACGCTCTCGTTCTAATTGGGCTTCCCTCTCTCTCGCCTCATTTGCTAATTGAATCTCTCTCTCTCTTTCGCCTCTCTTGCGTCTTTCTCACGCTCTCGTTCTAATTGAATCTCTCGCTCTTTTGCCTCCCTTGCTGCTTGGGCCTCTCTCTCCCTTGCGTCATAACGTAAGGCAGTCTCCTTGGCCTCACGTTTCTGTTCATCTTTAGCGAACTTCTGAAGTTCAGCTCCCTCAAGGCCCATTTCCTTGCCTAATGATACCAGTTGAGCGAGGGGTGTAACAACATCCATTTTGATTTTTTCTTTCTATCTTCAACACTCGTCAGAAAGAATGAAGAAGGAAAAGAAAGAAAGAAAAAAAAATATGGCAATTGATCCTAATTTACCTCTGTAATTTAACGTAATTAAACGCCTCACATATTCTGAAACCTACCGCAGTTATAGTGGCTATTAAGTATCCTTTTGGGGCCTACTGTATTGCGATATTAAACCCTTGAACGGCATCAGCTGACCGAACGCGTCAAAACCTAAACAGAACCGCCGTTAAAATAAAACAAAATTTCCATATAGCCATTTTTTACCTTTTAGAAATATCCTGGTTAGCGCTCGCCAATCATTGTCAGGACACCTGAGGCCCCGTAAGGCCTGGGCTGACGTGGGGTTATTTAGTCCCGCTGATGAAGTTGCGGGAAAATTAGACCATCGTGGAGGGTCGGAATCCAAGTGTCGCGAACTCGGCGCAGGGAGCTGAGTTAGACCGACGCCGTGATTCCTTCTCTGCCAAATTGGCCTGAAATAGGTTCGATTTCCGTTAGGTGTGATTCCTAATCACTTCAGACTGTGTAATGGAAAGAATGACTTAAAGTAACAACGATTCTTTTATTTACACATAAAAATAAAGCCGTTTCAATATTTCAACAATCAACAATTCGATTCTTTTCACAGAAATTTGGTTGCTAGGGTTAAATAATTCTCAACAATCATATAGTCATTCTATAGCCCTGTACTGGCACTATAGTCTACACACTGGAAATGTTACTACCGTGAGCTCGCCATAAGAGCTTCACAAATCTGAAATGTTATTACTGTGAGCTCGCCATAAGAGCTTCACCCGCTTAGGCTCAAATGTCAACGTCTGCACGTAACTGTACCTCTGGCTATCGGTGTTCGTCATCTATAAAGCCACCGTACTTCTGATTTGGGTCAGATATTGTCTATTCATACCTTATGTGCCTTTTGAAAGTCCTCCGTGAAAGTCCTATTGAAATATTCACTGTTCCTGGTTGAATTCACGATTCACAAATGCCCCTTTTTGTGCTAGGGCGAAATTGTCTCTCACACCGATCTCCAGTTGGTATTACGATGCTTCGACAGCAAAACAAACTACTCCCAACGCAATCAGTCTGACGCTTCAAAGGGTTAATACGCACAATACAATTTAACCTACACTTCTGACTATTGCAGGCTGATACCTGCTACTCGACAATCTAAACTTTAACGTTCCACCTGGGTTATCCTTCTCAACGAATTTGGCACTTGTAGCCGCCTATCAACCTTAAGCTAAATCAATCGTGGAATGCCCTCTCTGGCGATTTCAGCCGTTTCAGGGTCCTGTGATCGAAGGTACCCCTATGCCAGGAAACAGAGTCGCCTGCCCTGGACTTCACCAACGTGTGTGTGACCCCAAGTGTGTGTCTAATGCTCTGCTCTTCAAGGTATATATACTTTTTACCCCAAACTGTCAGGTGGACAGACGCTCATCTGTCCATCTGTCAAAACGGTGGGAGATGACGTATATCGAGACAGAATCAATACAAGTCATCTCGCGCGTGAGTTAACAGTGATTTCACTTGTCGAGAAAACCGATTCGTTCCTGCCATTCATTGCTACCTAATGATCAGGTGACGATACGATAGTCATTTCTATCTTTTAGAATCTCGTTTCTCAATTGGCCGTGACGATATCCTGCCACCAACCGATTACGTCTCGTAAGACTCGCGACTACTGTATAAATTAAATGAGATTAGACCTTATCTAACATACCGTTTCTCCCCTGGGTCCCTGCGCTGAAGCTGGATATACACCACATGTGTTTTTTCCATGTCCAGCTTCACAGAGAAGTGAAATTCACGTAGGGTTTTCGCCTTGATGCGGATTATCTTTTGAACTTACACTATCTTTATATATGAGGCCCCTTGCCCCTATATTTAGGCTGGCTTTGTCCTGACAATTAATTCAATTCTTCTTCCAAAACCAACTCACAGTATTATAACGTCGACGTTGACTTCCGTTATGGCGTCCACGTTGACTTCCGACGTCACGCTTTTAGTAAACGTGTTGCGAATGATATTTCCGTATTCCGTAATGGGCTATTTGGTGCCGATTATGTGATAAACAGAGTTCCTAAGAGTGCAATAAGTTCCCATAGGGACAGTGCCGACATTCATTTGTTTACTCATTTCAGATCCAACAATGGTTGTTAATTTGGTACCCCGCCAATCCTGCCATCACAAGAGAGAAAAATCGAGACAGGATTAATACCGCCCTATCGCTCCGTCACACAAATATAAACCGACTTTAGGAGTTTCAATTGGTTCCATTTCTCTGTATTTATAAGGAACACGTTTCCAATCTCCGATGGTGTTTCTTATTGAATTATGACGGTGGTTGTTTCAGACAATCAATATTGTCTAAATAGTCTGTAATTATAATAGATTTTTTGTGGAATCTCTCCCGTCGATATATCGAATCGACCCTATCACAGCCATTGTGCTGGTGATGAAATTGTGTATTGGCCTCCTGCAGTGGCGGCGCTACGGGGGGGGGGGGGGGGGGTCATTTGCCCCCCCCCCCCTCCCAAACGAAGGCTCTCCCCCCCAGTTGCCCCCCCAACCACCTCGCATGCATTTCCATCCACCCTCACACACAAACACATTCAGTCACTCTCTCTCACACACACACACACCCCTCTCTTTTTTTATTCCCAATAATTTCCCATACACACTTAGCCCAAAGCCTCAGGCTAGCTATGAACACATCCAGGCAGTAGAGATTTAAAGACTCCGATGCAGATACTTATAAGTTATAATTAAGTTATGAGCCAACAAAGGCATGTCTATCCATATCCCTTGTCTAAAAAAATTCATGGATTTCGCATTATGAGAGACGGGCATTATGAGTCTATCTCTCTCTCTCTCTCTCTCTCTCTCTCTCTCTCTCTCTCTCTCTCTCTCTCTCTCTCTTCTCTCTCTCTCTCTCTCTCTCTCTCTCTCTCTCTCTCTCTCTCTCTCTCTCTCTCACGCACAGACCCACCAGACGCGGATCCAGGATTTTTTGAAAGGAGGACCGCTAATTACCATTACATTTAGTCGAAACTTGGACCCAAAGTCCGTAATATAATTTTTTGGTTTGGTACGTCCACAGAAAAAGTATATTACGGACTTTGGGTCCAAGTTTGGACTACCTCATAACAAAGTAATGATATGATCCTTTACGTATTTGCCCCCTTCATGGGAGTCTGCCCCCCAAGTTGCCCCCCACAAAAAAATTTCTGTCGCCGCCACTGGCCTCCTGACACATATTGTTCATGTTTAACCTGTTTCTTACCAAATCAGCCTACGGCACATGTAAAATAAAAATCTCCGAATAACTAAAAATATTTATTTTTTTCGTCAAAAACAGATCTTATGATCCCTCATTGGAACGAGCTCAATGAGCTTGTTCCAATTAGGGGTCATAAGCTATGTTTAGAAGACAAAAAATGAAAAAATAAAAATCTGAATAGTGATTTTTATGAATAACACTGGCCTGATATGAGTGTTATCTCATGTGAAGAATTAACTTTCGGCGCCGCTGTCGTACAAATGCGACCTCTTACTCTTAGAACCAGAGTAAATGTTGTCGGAATGTTCTTATACTTTCGGATTGGTCAACCTGGCTATGACGTAGTGCCAGTCATACAAGATAGTCAGCTATAATTCGTGATAGTCGCCATAAGTTACACCGACAGTTTGAAAGTGTTGGCCACACCGCGGAGGTAGCCGGCATTATGGCTAAAAATGTTATTCTTTTTTTGCCTAAAAATAGAGCTTATGACATGCTATATGGTGGTGCCACTTTAGTGTGGGTTTTTTCTTGTTTGACCGCTTCCGATAAAAGGATCCTGGCGTATGGGATATGACACACAACATCTATGTTTAAGTGCTGCAAAAGGGTTTGCAAATGCGCAAGAAGCTTCGGATTTTTTATGTGCCACGTCAATGCTTGCTTAGACCGTTCCAGATATTTGGGGAAAGCTGTTCCAGACGCTAAAACTGTGCTCGGTTATAGCAGTAAAGTATATAGATGTGCAAGATATGGGAGGATTCCCTGCACTTGGCTGTGCCACTGCAGGGAAACTTATGCTTTTTGACCGTTTCGGACAAAAGGCCTGGTGGCTATGTTATTTGAAATATTAAATCTATTCTCAAATGCCACAATAGTCTCGTGTGAAGATTCCGAACATTTGATGAGCAGAGTGATGTTGCCATCTGGGCCATACATGTGTTTTCTTAGACAGTTTCGACCAAAGCCCTTCTGAGATATGCAACTCAAAACAATAAAACTATGCCCAGGTGTTGCAATAAGGTCTGTAGAAGGTTTCTTGAGACTATATTCGATAGCAGTTTTCGGGTTTATGTAATTCGAAATGCTTAAACTGTGCACAGGTGTTCCAGAATGGTTTGTAGATATACACAAAGGTTTAAGATTTTTCAAGTGCCTTCTGGCGGCGTTTTCTTGTACCCTTTCAGGCGATAGTCTTCTAGGTGTGTAATTTGAAATGCTGAAAGTACAGCATGTTTGATGTGCCATCTGGTACAGCCATTTCATTCCCTTTCCTTGACCATTTGCGACACAACTTTTCTAGTGAATGTAATTCGAAACGCTGAAATTCTCCTCTTGCATTGCAATAGAGTCCGCAGATGTGCGTGAAGGTTTCGGGTGTTTTAATGTGCAATCTGACAGTGCCACACCAACCACTTTTGCATTTTCTTAGACACTTTCCAGCAAGAGGCTTCCATGGTATGCAGTTAGAATTGCAATGATCAGGTGTGGAAACGAGGTCTAGAGGTAGATGTACACAAGGGTTTCGTATTTGTGATTCGCTATCTCCTGGGGTTTCTTCAGCCACTTTAGAGTTTTCATAGACTGTTTCCGACTGAAGGCTCCAGTGGTATATAATTTGAAAATCTGAAGCTATGGTCAGGTAATATGATATAGGGTTTTATGTGCCATGTGGCGGTTCCAATCCATCCTCTTATTAGGGCCCGGCGAACGCTCGCGATTCGATTCCGTTTCGAATGAGAAACCTTCTCGATTATTCGAAGAAAGTCGAATGCCGGTGAGCTCTGGATTTCATACATTTCTTTATTGTCGACATTCCAAGATGGCACCTCATACTGCAGTTTTCCTAGGGACGAGATTGAACGTATCCAGATTAACTTATTAAGTAATACAAATTTGTCGGAAAATTCGTAAAAATGTATCATTTGACGCGACAGTGGAGATCGCGTTACTTCTAGTTTGTACAATATCTCGCCCTTAAGGCATTGAAGAAGGCGCCTTGTTTCGCTCAAGGGACGATATACCGTCCCCCGAATACTAATGTGTTCTATGTGCCTACTGGCACATAGAACACATTGGAAATCAGGGGATGATATGGCTTTTGTTTTCGTCCACTTTGGCGATGCCTGATCTATTCTCGTCCCATTGCTAAGATAACCACAGAATGAGTTGTCATCACTAGGATATAAAGAACAGAAAATGTCAAAACTTTTTTTGGTTGTGATACATTCAAAGCGAGAGCGTCGAGTAATTTGAATGTCAATGCGTCAAAACTCCGCGCTGCGCGGTCCTATTTAGTGAAAGTACGTCACTCATTGGTTCTATGCACTGGTCCAAGCTGAACACGGAATACCTGAATAAATTTCTCAACATTTCAAAAACAAGTGATAGCTCCATCTACTTGTATTTGCGTTTCGATGGTACGAAAATCTAACCAGTACGCATAATGGTACTGTGTGCACATGGAAGATGGACAAAAATAGTAAGTCAGTCGTACTATCGTATCAATGGGTAGTGGATTCGATTCGAGAGTAGATTCGGTTTCGAACCTTTTGTCTGATTCGATTCGACATTCGATTCGTGCGAAAATGAAGATTTGTCGAGCCATACATCAGATTGAGGCCTGTCGCAACACACTTACACCAGTAGGTCGAACAGTTTATGAATAAAATATGAGGACATCAAAAAGAAATCAAAAAAAAAAAAACTACAACGGTGACATTTGTGTGCAAAGCACACTAAGGTGTATCCCCGCATTTTCAGTTTGCCATCAGGATGGTAACAAATTAATTCACATTCTCTAACTTTTTCATCATTATGCCACAAATCAATTCACATTCTCTAACGACAAAAGTGGCACTACGGGTGACACATGGGGCCGGATCAAAAATCCCAAACCTTTATGTACCTCTAGAGACCATACCTGATTCTCTAACCACAAAAGTGGCACTTCCTCCACTGCAGGAGGCCGAATTAAAAATTCGAAACCTGCACACCTAGAGACCCAAACGGAACATAAGAAGACACTTTCAACGTTTCAAATTAAAACCCTTAGTAGCCTTTTACCGGAAATCGATTCTCTAATGACAAAAGTGGTACTACGATCGCCACATGGGGCCGAATCAAAATTCCAAACCTGTATGCACATCTAGAGACCCTACCGAACATATGAACACTCTTTCAACGTTTCGAATTAAATTCCCTAGGAGCCTTTCGCCGGAAACCGATTCTCTAACGATAAAAATGGCGCTATGGGCGCCACTTTGGGCCGAATCAAAAATCTGAAACCTTTATGCACACCTAGAGACCTTACCTGAGCATATGGAAACACTTTCAACGTTTAGAATTAAAATCCCTAGGAGCCTTTCGCCGGAAACCCATTCTCTAACGACAAAAGTGGCTCGACGGGCGCCACATGGGGCTGAATCAAAATTCCGAAACCTTTGTGTACATCTGGAGACCCTACAGAACATATGAACGCACTTTCAACGTTTCGAATTGAAACCTCAAGGAGCTTTTCGCCGGAAACCGACTCTTTATTGATAAAATTGGCGCTACGAAACCTGCACATCTAGAGACCCTACCGGAACATAGGAAGACACTTTCAATATTTCAAATTAAAACCCTTAGTAGCCTTTTACCGGAAATCGATTCTCCAATGACAAAAGTGGTGCTACGATCGCCACATGGGGCTGAATCAAAGTTCCGAAACCTTTATGCACATCTAAACACCCTACTGGAACATATGAACACACTTTCAACACTCAAATTGCATATCCTAAGAGCCTTTCGTCGGAAAGGAGTATCTTAGCTCAATTTTTAAGTGGCGCCACTGGCATCACCTGGTGACAAAAATTCAATGTAAACTTATTTTTTTCATCTCTATGCCATGCTTGAGAAGTATGGTAAGTTTCAAAATTATTGCTAAAAAACGGACGTACGGACGGAGATCATCACTATATCCCCGCATGTTTTAAAATGCGGGGATAACAAGCGAAATGGCATCTCACATTCAGTGTTCTTGTATTGGCGCAGGAAAGGATACAGTCGGACAGTTTTTGCCTGTCAATATCCGGAGCACCAGAAGATTTGTTCTTGGTGGGACATTTTGCAATTCTCTTCTTTTATCCTGATAAGCAGTAAAATTTCCCATTAAATTTTCAAAAGCGGCGCCATGCGGCTCAGCGCCGCGCTTTGCATGGCGATCAACACAGTATTTCGACCCTGATACTGGTAGATATCCGCCTAAGCCCCTGTCAGGTGTATATTTTTCTGTACATGAGATTCTACAGTGCTGTGAAGAAGAAATGCTGATAGAATATTTTGACCAGGTGGTGACTCGGTCAGGATCCGGATGAAATTGTCTGTCCTCTGCAAAGTAATGCATTTTTCGTGAGGTTTGTCGTTCATGTTACGGTCCCGAACTCTCACTGTCATTAATCTTTAAACCCGTGTGTCCTCTTTTCATCCTAGGAAAATGAAATGTCATATTTTAATTAAGTAGAGTGGTTGCTAAGTGAATGTATGGGGTAGATCAATCTATATGTTCAACGTGAAGCCTCACGACTGCACGTTGCAAATGTGATGTAAGTTTAGAAATAAATACGGTCGTGGTCGTCGATCCGACAGTTCTGCCTTGCGCGACAGTGGTGTCGTTTCGTGTTCATTTGGGATATTCCGATTGCAGGCACCGGTGACGTCACCGCTTGTATATAAGATAGGCCGACCGGAAATTATGGGATTCGGCTGGCAGACTTCGGCGTTGATTGACAGTACAGCCAGAACTCACGATATTTGGAGAAAGTTCAGCGGATGATTGTGACGGCATTGGTTCATGCAATCGGAAGATAATTTCATTCATAGGTGTAAGTAACCATTCTTTTTGTTAATTATTTCAATAAATATTGAATCTGATTTAGGCTGTTATTCCGTCACCTTTTGGCTGACTCGAGCCCGGACTTGCATGTTGGACCAGATCCACTCTACCAATTAATCAGTGGTTCATTGTGACGGGATTGTGCACTGGTATATTCGTCCGACACTGCCAGGGGGACGCAGGACACTACTTGGGTCGGAAATCGCGCCAGACCGTGGGTGGAATCTTCGAACAAGATACCCCGGGGCAGGATATTCCATTACCGTCAAGACCTAATATATTGACGAGAGAGAGAGAGAGAGAGAGAGAGAGAGAGAGAGAGAGAGAGAGAGAGAGAGAGAGAGAGCACGTTACCCAGGCGACAGAGCCGATGTGACAGGAATGATAGTCCGTAGGAACGTTAGTCCCTCTGGACTATTATTCCGCGGAATTATAGTCCTAGGTCTAACATTCCTAGGAATAGTAGTTCGGCGGACTACTATTCCTAGGAATGGTAGACCTAGGACAATAATTCCGCGGAATAGAGGGACTAATTTTCCTACGGACTATCACTCCTGTCACACCGGGATTGAATAACAGTGATCAACTGTTACTATCAACAATGACTGAAGATACATACAAGGTTACAGATATGGAGCTCGAAGGATCATCACTGGAAAGCGAGCCGGAGTTGTTAGCAAGGAGCCGAGCAAGATACACAGAGCTCCCAGAAAGGAACCGAGCAAGACTGAAAGAGTCGTTGACGCGAAAACGAGCCGTAAGTTTCGGTGGCGGTCTGAGTGTGTCACAGCTTGCATCAACAGAGGCAGCTCTTTTATTAGATGAACGTGGAACTGATGATCCTTGGAGTGCCAATGCTGAACTAAATGGGCCAGTCACTTTTCCATGTGTTGGGAGAAATCAAAGCTCAGGCTATGAGTCGAGCCGCAGCTGGTATGGTAAATCGAGCCCATTGAATATAGCCGGCGTTAGTTCACAAGAAAACGAGCGTCGTGGACAAGAGATCTCTGCTTACTCCTCAGACCAACGATGGAACGACTTTCATCATGGATTATCAACTTCATTTTGAAACTTGCGCCGAAATAAATCGATGGGACGAGTTGGAGAAATCCCTTTATCTAGTCTTAACCCTTTACCCAACGTAACGGCCAAAACCGGCCAGCGCTATTCTCAAAAATCGCCAATTAATTTTCGTTATTTTTTCATTTTTTTGTCTCAAAAACATAGGTTATGACCCCTCGTTGGAACGAGCTCGCTGAGCTCGTTCCAACGAGGGGTCATAACCTATGTTTTTGAGACAAAAAATGAAAAAAATTAGTTATTCAAGAAATTTTTTTGCAAGTGTCGTCTGCTTTTCATGTTTGGTAAAGGGTTAAGAGCCAGGCTCAGCAAGGTTGGCCATATTGAGCAAAACAGACAGAAAAATTTATGTTGTTTACTGCTTTAAGAAATCGTTTTCTACCACCCAACCAGACGCAGCTATATAGAGCCAAGCTCCGATCGTCAACGTCGAAGCTTTGCCAGAACTGGGTCAGTCGGTTAGAAGGAAAGTAAGCTTAGCTTACCCAACAGCTACGTTGGAGCTGCAAGATATCTTAGCCCTTGACGCTTTTGCGATGCATTACAAGGAGATCCAGAAATGGTGTGGAAGATCCAACATTCCAGACCGGCGAAGTTGGAAGCAGCAGTGCACATCGCGGTCGAGCTCGAGGCTTTTCGTTATGCCGACAAGTCACTAGACGAAAAGAGCTTTCACCGAGTAATAGCGTCGAAGAGTGAGATTGAGAAGATGTCAGAACGATTAGAACGACTAACGAAGATGTTTGATGATTTACAGTCTGCCAAAAATAAAGAGTGTGTGTTTTTTTCTGAAGAGAAAAGGGCACAAGACTGCAAAAGTTTCAATTTTCCAAAGCCAGATAGTGATGTAAGATCTGAAGATAGGAAAACTGACGTAAAGAGAAAGCAGATAAAGTGCTACCGTTGTGGGGGCATAGGCCACATAGCTAAGGAACGCCCCACCCGAAACAATGGAACGAGGGCAGTTTGGACGAGACGTAAGAGGAAGCATTACAGACAACGAACGAAAATCCAATAAATGCCGAACTGGGATGATAGGAAGGCCACAAGAGTCGGGACTTTGCATAGCAACAGAGATAAATAACTTGTCAACTTCCAGTTTGATTGCCACGGGGGCTACTGTAACAATTATATCTAAGGACGTTTTTGACAGACTGCGCGACGGCCAGAAGCCAAGCTTGGAAAGGGCTAGAAGAAGCGACAATTATGGAAAAAGAAGAGATAGTCATGACGAGCAGAGGGATGCTAGACATCGAAGTAGATGGAACGTAGGCAGGAGTATGTCATCGTCGAGAGAAAGGCAGAGAAGATTACGAGCAGAGAGTCGGCCGACGAGCGTGATAACTTCAGTGAGCAGAAGAAGTGCCGAGACAGAAGAGCGACAGAGAGATAAAAAGAGTTGTGATGAGCTGAAATTCAGTAGAGAGAAGGGAGGTAGTGAGCACTGTGGGCATGAAGACAGAAGATAGTGTTGAAGCGGATGTGAGCCCTCGTGGTGTAGAGAAGGAAATGACGAATTTGAAGCAGAAGAGTTGGAAAGGGGTGTGCTCAGTACTCATACTCAAGACCAAGACCAAGAGCCAACAGATAAAGGGCTGGAGAGACTATATGATTATAGAGCAGAGAACGGAGGTAGAAAAGAAGAATCGACTAGTAAGAAAAGTGACATGGACAGAAGGAGCATCAGCGGTGTGAAGAAGCGCGTATGCCGGGTATGCCCCTATGCTGCTGCCAAGACCTCTAATTGGAAGAGGCATTTAGAAAACGTCAGGCCGCGGAAGGACATTGAACATCAGTCCATTCGCATCAGCCAGGCTAGGAGTGAGATGAAGGGTAAGCCGTTGGCTCAGATGTTGCACGAGAATCGTAGCAGTTCGACGTCAACGAGTGGAGGTGATTGCTCTAAGCAGACTTCCGTATCTACTCCTGTAATGACGCCTAGTATTGGGTCAGAGCCACAACTGTCTGTTGACCTGAGTGGTAAGGAATCGGATGTGCTAGGTTTATCCGTTGCCCATCACTGCGAAGATTTGACGGAACCACCTGCGCAGTCAGTGTTGGGAAGAAGAGATATCGGGTTGCAATGTAGTCAATTTCTAGTTCAGAAGGTGGTTATTACAGAAGAGACGCAGGGGTTAGAGAGACGTATAGAGAGGGAGGTGACAGACGAAGTTGTGTTGCAAGCGGGAGAGTACTGTGTTATTGACTCTTTTCCGCGGCGTAGGCTTCAGAAATTAAACAGATTTTTTGCCTTTTTTGGTTCTTGACCCTTGTTGGGCAATGCGGGGCGCATTTGTCGGAGGAGTGGGTTCTGTGATGTAATATTAGAAATAAATACGGTCGTGGTGTGCCCGCCCTTCGATCAGACAGTTCTGCCTTGCGCGACAACGGTATCGTTTCGTGTTCATTAGGGATATTCCGATTGCAGGCACCGGTGGCGTCACCACTTCTATATAAGTTAGGTCGACCGGAAATTTGGGGATTCAGCTGGCAGACTTTGGCGCTGAATGACAGTATAGCTACAAATCACGATATTTGGAGAAAGTTCATCGGATAATTGTGACGGCATTGGCTCTTGTGACCGGAAGATCATTTCATTCACAGGTGTGAGTAACCATTCTTTTTGTTAATTATTTCAATAAATATTGAATCTGATTTATGCTGTTATTCCGTCACCTTTTGGCTGACTCGAGCCGGACTTGCATGTTGGAGCAGATCCACTCTACCAGTTAATCAGTGGTCCATTGTGACGGGGTTGTGCACTGGTATATCCGTCCAACATTGCCAGGGGGACACAGGTGTCACTACTTGGGTCGGAAATCGCACCGGACCCTGGGTGGAATCTTCGAACAAGATACCCTGGGGGCAGGATATTCCATTATCAGGACCTAATATATTGACGAGAGAGAGCACGTTACAAAAGAATTAATTTGTCTACACGTAAATAATGAATATGGACTCTTCCAATTGTTACCATTAAACTGACAAAGGAGATACCACTATGGGTTAAGGAAGATTATCTGCTCACCTAATAATGTATTTCGCAAAATGATGTCAAAAACCACAAAAGACGAAATTTATTTTGATTCTGTCTGACACCCGGAAATTATTTTCAGCGTGAACGAACCACCGTGTGAGTGAAAACACATTTAACATCAGACAGAAGCGAACTTTCCGACAAACGTTTTTGGCGGTCGAACCAGTGGTGCTTTCCAGAGGGAACACGGGGGGGGGGGGGGTGAGTGGACAACGTTTCCTCACAATTGCAGGACATGGAATTACTTGACCTTGACAAATAACCAACATACTGTGCAGCTAACAAAATGAAGGAGTGTTCGCTGTGTTTAACACAGCGAGCACTCCATGTTGCAAGCTGCATTAAACCAATTTTAGTTGTCGGTTCGTTACTCGCTTTCCAAACTATATAATATATATATATATATGGTCGGATATAAAAACACAAAATGACGCCATGAAAGTGGAATCCTTGGTAAGATTCACGAGCACTTGTTTTGGTTTGTAACTCAAATATGTATAACAAGAGGGGCATTTCCACGTTCTTTTCATAAAACGTAGGGCGGGTGAATCGTCCTGATTAATCAGGCTATCAGAGTAATGAAATTCATTGCGAAAAATCAACGAGAATGCGCTTCTTTGGTAAAAAAAATTCAAATAATATCGGGAAGACACCCGACAAATCGTCACCTTTCTCTTGCTTATTAATTTCGGAAACAATCACTGAGTCGAACCCTCTTCCTCGCCATTTCTGTTAAACTGCATGGGTACTCCACTCTCTAGAAAGATTTTTTTTTACTTCAAGGTCAGACTGAAAACACTGACCTGTTAAAAAATCAGTGCCTTATCCATTAGTGTTTGATCGTGACCCTTGAAAAGAATTCTCTCTTTGGTGGAGATAGGCTACCATTTACCTAACCTCCCCCTACTCCCTATTACGGCTGCATAGTTAGGTTCCTCGAATGAAGTTAGGTTCCTCGCCTGATAACAATCAGTGTCCACACTGTCGTGTACCAATGATACCAATCGCACTAAAATATTTCATTCGGCACTAAAAATACAGAAATTTGCCCAACATTCGGCATCAAAATAGGTCTCAAAGCCTTTGTGGATTATTATTTTAATACGCTGTTTTCGATAAAACGCGCTGACTGCAGACGACACGAGCGAGACATCATTCACACCTGTCAAATAATCTATAGGTCACAGCAAGGTATAATCATTGCTGTTTGTTTGTTAACCTTTACCCAACGAATCGGCCACATCCGCCCGCGTAATATGCAAATGCAGCAGCTGAAAAAAAATATTATTTTTCAAAACATTTTAACAAACCATATCATGTGAACCCTCTTTGAGCTCGTTCCAATGAGGGGTCACGTGATATGGTTTTGAAAAATTTAATAAAATGCTATTTAAAATAATAAATTTTGATATCGTCTGCGTTGGGTAAAGGTTTAAAAGTTTATCCATTTAATCTCATTATTTTCAAAACATTTCTTTTGTCCCTTCACCATTTTTTATCTTGCTTAATCTTTTTTTTATAATCTTTCTAAAAGTTATGAAATTATTTGCTACCAGTTTATTTGGAGTGAATAAACAGTGAATAAATAATAATCATGAAATTATTTTGTAAACGTTGATAATAGCCTTTTACTTTTTATCATCTATATATATTTTTTTTTTATCATTTGTGGTGTTTTTTTAGACTAAAATATTTAAAAGAGCAAGGTAACACTAAATTAAGATATCCTACTTTGAGTGAAGCGAGGCGCTATCTGCAATGCTTTAGCATTGCAGATGGCGCCTTGTTGCACTCAAAGGACGACGCATGGCCAGCGTAAACATTGATGACAATGAACCTTTCGGAGAACAGGTCCGCTGTTGTTTCAGTTCGGGATACATTTGTGCTGTTAGTTTCTGTTTTTCAGTGATTGGAGGACGGAGAGTTAATGTTGACCTACATTATTATTAGACACTTCCTTTATCCATTCAATCGAACTTGATGTGTTAGGAAATTCGTATTGTCCAGATATCAGGCTTAATTTCGTGGCATATTGATTTTTTGGGGACAGAAAAACATATTATGGCACGATATTCTTATTTCAAGCATGCCCTACAAATAAATAGACTACCAGGACGAGCGAGAACTAGAACTGAAGGAAACATTTTAATAGCTTCCTCGTTTCTGCCTTGGAGATCTGTACTTTTGAAAAGGCAATCTACTGTGTGTAAGCCACAGAAGCCGCTCTGAGATTAAATGTCTGGTTTCTTGTATTATCGGCTTTGGAATCAGGGTCACATGGGGTTGTTGGGACATAAGATGTTCTCTGAGAAAAATGATTTGTTCAGTTCCACTGGGATCCAAGGAAATCCACACAATCCGCAAGGCTTATGAGAATATCTTGATTCAATGTTCGTATCTCTATAACAATGTAATTGAAAACAGGAGGGGAACAATGAATTGACATCGGTGAAATAAAGGGTCATTGTGTGTGTTTAAGTTCAAAAATTCGCACTGGCACAGACATTTCCTACTGAAACGTTTTTTTCATGTAATATGCCGCCGAAAAATTGTTTTCATTTACTGAACCTTGATGAGTTTCAAACATGATAAAAAAATGCACCAAATTGATTTAAACTAAGTGATGAGCTTAGGAACTGGTTAAACTGACTGACAATAATTGATGTTATTCATTAATGGGCTCTAATTTAGTCCTTATAAGGATGTTACGCAAGCTTTTTGTTTTTCTTATAGGCTATGACAGGTCGAAGATTCAAAGGTTCATTTAATTCAGAGTTGGTTAAATTAAACCCATATTTTTATATTTTTGCTATTTCGATATTCATTCTGTTGTATGTCAAAGTGAAAGGAATGATGGACCTCCTTTTGCGTTCTCCCTCTGATATGTTCATACCAAATGGCCAGAGGGTTTGACGCGTATTGATCCAAAAAAGCTTCACGTTATTTTCTAAATTCATCCGTTACTTTTAATGTGTCTAAAATTGGTGGTTGTTCAATAGGATGGATTTCGCAATCGTCCAAAGAATGGCCAGAAAGGTTGAAATGTCGTGCTACTGGGGCATCAGCATTATGTTTTATTTCATCGTGCGTGCGTGCGTGCGTGCGTGCGTGCGTGCGTGCGTGCGTGCGTGCGTGCGTGCGTGCGTGCGTGCGTGCGTGCGTGGTTTCTCAAAAACACGGACCAAATAGCCTCATTTGTTCCTGATTTTCACTCTAATAGAGCTCATGTCAATTAAACATGGAACATTCCGGTTTTCTTTTTTTTCTCCGTTTTTCCTTTGATATGGTAATGTCATGTTTATGAACCAGCAATGTGGAAAAATTGCCATTTAAAATACGGTAAAAAGTAGGGCTCAACGAAACTTCGAAATTCGTTTCGATTCTATGAGTCGATTCGAGATTCTATGAATCGATTCGATTTCAGTCGCGCCGATCCTAAATTTTCTAATTGTTGAGATGTTCTCAAAATTCCACAAACTGGTCCGGCCGCAGAGGCGCTGAACCTGGTTTTGTTGTATTAAGTTTTTTTCTCGGCGGATTATTATTCTATAGGGTCTTTTTTTTAGATTTTTCTTACTGGACAGCTGACAGTGTTGAGCAATTTTTTTTATTCGACAAAATCCAAGATGGCCGCCAAGGTGGCCGCTATGAAAAAATACAATATCACCATATAACTTGGATCGGAATTTTTGGTAAGATAATATGGAATTTTGAAGATTTTTCTTCTTGATTCTGATTCATCGTACACATATAATTGTTACTTATTGGCCAAAATAAGATTACCAAAATCCAATATGGCGGCCAAGATGGCCGCCAATGTGTCACACTTTTCTCATTTTTTGGAGATTTCACCACGTATCCTTCATATAGTTGCTAAGATGTTGACAAATATGCATGCTTATATAATTCTATTTACCAGAGGGGCCATTTCCGCACACACTGGTACTCTAATATCCACCAGAAGTGGATTGTTGCTCACTGTATCACGTTATTTATAAACGCCGGTATAACCTAGTCAATCCGAAAAAAGTTGGGAATTATGTTATGTCCGTCGGAATTAACCGATATTATATGTATAAACAATGTAAGGTATATACACATATCGGCACATTTCCATGAACCTACTGTTACTCTCATTCGTCATATGAAATATATTCTCGCAAAACCCAAGATGGCGTCCAAAATGGCCGCAAATATGGCAAAAAATCATCATTTCTTACAAATATAGGCGGCTATTAGACGCTATTATTTTGAAATGTCCAACCATGATTACCGATATTAATTAGCCATATGGGGTGATGATCTTTTGTGATATATGACCAAAGAAATTGTTTGAGAAACCCAATATGGCGTCCAAAATGCCCCCAAAATTGGAAAAGTAACAAAGCAATTACAGTCCACACTCATCTGCCCGTAGTCCAGTCGCCAATACACTTAACTGAGCTGTTTTTTCTCGGTGTATTATCGTATCACTATATCGTATAACTATATGGTCTCCTCGTGCGATTCCTTTTACTGGGCAGTTGACAGGGTTGATCAACATCCTTATGACCGCCAAAACCTAAGATGGCCCCAAATTCAAGTTTTCGCCGATACCACTGAAAATATTGAAATTGAAAGTCAAAAATCTTTACTAAATAATTCAGTACAGCACGCCATTTCCAACTGATTGTGTTGGTCACAAAGCGGGTCAGCTTATACCCAGATTTTCCAGAAAAAATCAAAATGGCTACCAAAATTAGTAACATTTTGCTATTTTCAGCAGTAGTGTTAAAGACTCCAAAACGGAGGTGGGAACTGAAATGTACGAGAAATTGTAACAAGAGAGATGTTTGCAAATATCATTGGTGAAGTACTTTATAAGGACCACACAAGATGCAGTAAATATCAAGTTGAATGACTGTGTAATTCCTTAGATCGACTCATCACTACGCATACTGCCAGCGATGTCTGTTCATTACAGAAGTCCTCTGAAACACTGCACTCACAGAAAATGGTACCCGCTATGTTTGCTGCATTACACTTACACCTCGAATATTTGCATGGCGTTTTACTCGAACATGTGCACCAAATCACCTTCAGTATTTCATCGGGTGCTAGCTTGACGTTGGACGCGACTGTCACAGGGTTCAAAGATTTTGTATTCACGTCTTTCTCGAATCCAAATACAGTTGGGTCCATCTGTGGTGGATTAGGTTGAAGGGCATGCTTCCATATACAAGTTTGCAAGTGGGCCCGTTTGACATTCTCAGTAAAAGCCTCTGTTGTGGGTGGTAGGCTGCACAATTTAGGAGCAGATGTTGCAGTCGGATTCCCAATTCGTGTTCTCCATATGCACAAACGAGCATCGGATTTTGATGTTGATTTTGGAGATCTATAGCATAATGCTATGAACTGGGTGGCTTGTTCTAGAGCATCCGATATCTCCACGTTATTCTCACCAAGTGATTCCAGTGTCCCACCAGTTTGCAGAACCCTCAGTACACGCCCTTTGCCGATACCAAAGTATCCCCCTACAGTATCGCACCCGGGAAGTGCGCGAGCAGCGAACAATTGAGGAACAATTTTCTTGTGTGTATCAACTGCGGCAGGTATATCTATCACCACCCGTCTATGGATTGGTGACTCCATAGTTATTGCAACCGTCAAGTGTTGTTCAAGGTAGTGATGCAGCAACAACAAATAGACGTCAGTGTCGTCAGCAACAACCACAACGTTATTACATTCAGCTGCAGCAAACAATATTGCCTGTTGAACGATAATGTTGTCAGCTTCCTCGTGACTAGTTGCCATATCTACTCTATCTGTCACCGATCCACAACTATCCACAACCGGAACATCATGTTGGCCAGTAATTACAAGTTTGTGAGTTCGTGTGTTTTGCTCAGCTTGGTGCTGTAGTCAACATATCTGTCAAATACCAAATACACATCACTCGATCGCAACTTCTGTTTGATGCTGTCTTTAAACGCTGTAATGAAGTCTAGAACAGTTGCCGGTCTGGTGTTGGTAGACACGGGCCAATGAGGTATCCAGAGCAGTGCACAGCCATCGATAACAATTGCAGATTTCTTATCCACACCAGACATTCTTTTTGGTTTCTCAACAACTGTTTTATTTTTCAATACTGATTTTGATGTGCACACGCGCATATCCCAGGGATTCATCAAATATGGCGGTTGGTAGTGGTGACAGTTCAAAGGAAAGGATATGTTTGATATCTAATTCACGTGAACTACATAAAAGTCCGATAACTCTGGAATAAATGAGATTAGTGTCATATATTTTGACCTCCCCAACCTTCAGCGACTTTTTCAAGATTGCCATAGTTTGCACTGGTTTCGAAATTGACTCATAAAATCCACTCGTTAAGGCCTCTTCAAATTCCGTCATTTTCTGAACTCCGAGGCTGACAATCTTATCGACATTGACAGACGTTGGACCTATCCGACCAGTTGCGATGTTAATTATGGTCTCGGGGTGTCCGTTTGGATCCAATGGGTCGATACACATTCCTAGTTTAGTTCTCAGACCCATACGGTCGACAGAATCACTTGCAATTCTAGACTTGGCCTCTTCCTTATGTGCAATCTGTAATTTGTCACTATCTCGATCTTCTCGCAAATTTGATATACCGGTAGCTAACTTCCCACATGCATGCAAACTCAATGCCCAGGTTTTTAGTGTTTCTGGCTTTAATGTGATCCCTATTATACCGGATTTGCCATGGCCATATCGCATGAAGGTAGTTTCGATATACATATCGCTCCATATGCCATTCCATAGACCAGGTAAGTGTCTCATCACATGTTCACCCTTCAAAAATGAGATAAAATATCCGGTGGCATATTTTACATCTGCCGCAGATAGTAAAGTCCTTATCTTGCGTAATTTGCATGACCAGAAGCAAAGAAATAAGGAAGCATGCTTTTCACAGCTTCGATGTGCAAAAGCCAGTCACCTTCTCTATCCGCTCGTACGCACAACATCATGAGGAAGCATGGTTTCAAAAAAGCATCAACCCACATTTTTGTCGTGCGACTTTTGCACGCATTCTCTTCTAGGAATGCAAATAAATCTTCTACACATTGCAAATCATTATTCTCGAAAGCTGTTCGCAAAAGTTCTTTTGATAACAAACGCATGGCTCTCATATTCAGTGGAAACTTTTTTCCAGTCAACATCTTTTCAACCCCACCGAATACTGACTCAAGTATATCTGAAAGTCCAGTATTGGCCATGAGCGTTCCAACTGAATCAATGAAACTCATGAGCAAATGCATACCACCCAATCGAGGAACAAATGCCGCGAATTTGTCTGGATAAGACCATAACACCTGAACTGCTATCTTGTATAACTGCTGATCCGCAGTAAATATAATGAACGGCTGTCCTGCATCTGACGATAGTTGCTCTGCCTTTTCCATAGCTGCCATGATAGTGTCTGGATCAGCAGGTGTCATGTCTATTAGAGGGAGGTATGCTGGGTTCGTTTTGGGGTTCGTTGCTTGACCCGAGTCTCTCGTCATGCGGATATTATACCCATTGTACTCCGGATAGTTCTGGTCACTGACCATATCTTTCAAAAATGCGAAGTCAAGTTCTATTGCTCTGCGTAATGACATTGCACTGCGATACAATGTTGAAAGAAGGGGAACAGTGTTTCGTACATGTGATGCGGGCATGTCGGGTCGTTTGGTCCATTGAAACGCACAACATCCAATTCGTACTCTGTTGGTTTTGTCATATCTGACTTTTTCAATCTTGGGATCGTCTGAGACTCAATGGAATCATTATTGTCCTTTTGAGCCATCACGATTGCCAATGAATGGGTGCTTAGCTTCCCATTTTGAGAAGCAATTTCAGCATCAAAGTTTTCAACAACCACTTGTATGGGGCCATTGTTGGCATCTGAACCCGGTGTCTCATTTGCAGCCAGAGCTGCCGCAGATTTTTTCGTCATATGAGCATGTAACACCAAAATCATGCATGGTTTTTACCAACTCTTTAGAATCTCTTAACAGCGTTGCCAACGAACTTTGAAGCGGCGTGTATTTTCCACGCAACGCTGATGTCACTATGTTTCCTATCATCAGAGCAGGTAATGTGTGGTCCAACTGTGGAGCTAAACGACTTAGTAATGTGAGAAGTGTACCACTTACAAACGAGGATACGCTCTAGCTGTTAACATCAGTGGCGTAGTTATCTTTGTCATGATCCATATCTTTGATTTTTTTGCCAGTTGCTTTACTGAGAATCTTTATGGAACTGTCAATATTGTCATCATCCGAGTCTTTAACGTGCCTAAGTAAGGTGCCAGCTCTGGATTTGTCTGCCAAAACGGTGGCGATTCCCAGGGAAGACAACACCAAAATGTCATCTCCGCAGCTATCGAATAGATCAGACACAAATGATCGGCGGGAATTGTAAGTCCCACCAGATTGCAGGTAAAGATCAAATAATTCGACAGAACTCCACGTGGGGGATGTGTCATTTTCCATGTAAGATATGACAGATTGTATGGCCTGACTATGTGGTGACGAAAGATCAATTTTCTGTTTTGCAGCTGATTCTATCGATTTTGGATTCGTAAATTTCGACCTACAGTCAACATGGTACCGAGCATCGGCAGCATGTAAGTCGCTAACAGCACCACACACTCTAAGCTTTACTTCTTCGGACTATTTATCGTTCCTATGACAACAAATGTCAATTATTTCATCACTAACTGACATATGCGGTGAATGTGTGCCTATTTGGCGAAACAGGTAGGCGGGCCTCAACCTTGAAGGATTCTTCGTATCCCGATCAACTATGCAGTCATCACCACAAAGTAGGCAATGTTGCCTGAAAGTAAATTCGTCATGTGAACGTTTGGGTCGTTTTTCGGGCGGAGTCTCAGAATCTAGGAATGTGCTATGAGCAATACTTGCTTGCTTCACATTCTTCGGGTGCAAATACTTCTCAACACAGTATTTATGGCAACTCAGAGTCAAATCTGGGTCTGCATCGTACTCAAGTTGCAAAGCTATATGTAAGTCATCGTTATAAATCCTACTACACCTGAGTACATTCTCAATTCGCTTTGCCTTCACGTTCATTAGAGGATCTTTGCTCCTCTATTCAGTACAACCGAACGTGGTTGAGAAAAAACAAGCATCTGACATGACGGAGTTAGTCTATGTCGTTTTAAAGCAAAGGTCGCCCGAACCTGATGCTATATCGAGTGAAGTTGAAGAAATAGAAACGCTAGTGATAAAAGGCGAGACAAAATTGTAAGTTTATGAGGTGTGTAGTGAGACACAATTGCGCAGTTGCAATAATGCGTCCTCGCTCTAAGAAATGAAAGAGAAAGAACAGTTATATGGCGTAATCTCCAAACGCGTCCACATATAAAGGGCGTTGTTAGATATAAATAGCATTGATAGATATAAATAGCAGTGTAATATGCGTTAAATTTCTACCAAATACCCAATGCGGATGTAGTTACTATATCGAAACACAATTACATCACGTTTTGTGCTTATATAGTGAGTTAAGATGAAATAATCATTCGGATCTATAATTTCCACATTAATTTTCGACCCCTTCAACAGTACCTCACTTTAAAAAAAATGCCCAATGCTGTCAGCTGTCCAAATGGAAAAATTAGTAAGAGGGGTGTCTGAACTAATAAAAAACGTTGAGAAAAAAACTTAATACAACAAAACATGGTTTGGTGAAAAAATGGCGTTTGGCGGCCGGACTAAACCGTCTCCTCTTGAACTCTTCTTCTGTCAACAAGTCTCCTGCATAGGAGACTTATTGACAGAAGAAGAGTTCAAGGAGGGTTCGTTTCCGAAGCTAATTTGATACCGATCTGGGTTGTTCCTCTTTCGTGAGTTGTCTAAACAGACGGGGCGCCATTGCATAAATACTTCTTACGTGGAGCCTGACAAATTTACGGTTGTAAGAAGGTGCAATAACAACAACTTGAAAAGCGGTGGGATTCCATTCGATTCAATTTGAAATCTTCTGCCTGCTTCATTGTGGAAATCACTTATTTGGACTACAGTACAGTCACCGTGGACAGATCGTAATTCACGCCTGGGAAGTCATGTCCATCCATATGTTTAACGGGTAATAAAAATCATCAGCATCAACATTTTAATTAATGAAGCACCGGGTTGTACCTCGACGAGCTCGTTCCAAAGAGGAGTCATAAACTCTGTTTCTGAGACAAGAAATGTAAAAAATAGTGAAAATTAATTGATGATTGTTGTGAATAGCGCTGACCGGTATTTACCGTTACGTTGGTAAAGGGTTAATATAAGGTAATTTAGGCGTTCGCTGCGCTATGTTAATGCTGAAAGTTGAAGTCTGTCGCGAAGTAGCTGCTAGAAACTACAGGAGTTAAGTGGAAAAACTGACGAGCTAGGTGCTAGAAAGGTCCAGCAAAATCGTATTGGCGAATTGATACTATTGAGCATGCGCAAACTTGCGCGTTTGTGGTCAGCAAGCTTGACTTAGATTTTGATCAGTACGGTCCGGTTGAGTGGAAGCAGAAACCAGATGGCGTGGAATGGACACAGAACACCACAGCGAATGAATAGACAATACAAACAATCAAACTGACCACACGGAGTGTAACCTTCTGTTTCTTCTGAAACATTACTTAGCATTTTTTGCATAAGGCAGGGATTTAATGTAAAGAGTGTATTATCATTCACGGAGAGTATTCTAAAGGTACATAACTTAATATTTTAACAAGCAACCAAACAGGGGCAGGTTAAATAAAAATAATGGTCAACTTTTCGTGACTGTTGAGAACCATCTGAGGCCCTTGGTCAAAGACAAAAAGGTACCCAGATCAGGATGTTTGGTAATAGGCTAACTAAAGTTCTTTCCTTTGATTAGGAGCAGTCAGGACTCGTTATCACTATGATATTTGTTGAAACTGAGTTGAGAGTTGAGTTCGTTAAAAACAAGCATTTGAAAGAAAATTGCAGGACATTATTATTTTTCCACCTCTAAACCACCTACCCACCCCGACCTCATATCCGAAGTTTTTCGGAAGACACCCCCCCCCCCCCCACGCCACCCCCGATAATCCACCAAGGAATTTAACCAATTTAAGCAATTCAATCTCAGCGAGCTCTGTCGAATAAGAACGAATTGGTTAAATTCCTAGTTGTATTATGAGGAAAATCTGCTACTTCAAATTTCAGTATGTTGACATCAGTGTGCTGAGGGTTAAACAACGGTTAGATATTTATAGTAGAGCTGAACCGGTTAACCGATGTGTCGATTAACCAATTATCAACGTCTTGATCGATCAAAAAAGTAATTGATCGATTAAACGTTACTTTTGAACTATTGATTTAAATGGGTTAACAAAGGAACAAACTTGCTCCAAAACAGGCAAACATTGTCACACTGACTCACATCGATTATATAAGACAGAGTAAAGCATGCAAGTTACGTGCTGATATACTTGTTCACTTGCACGATCATTATACTGTATCAGTAGCTGGAACTGGTCATTCTTAACCCTTTGCACAATGCAGGTTTAAGACGATATCATATCCTCAACAAAACTTCTAAATATTAGCAAATCTGGCCAGTCCTGGCAAAATTATTGTGACACAATTCTACGTTCGTCATTTTCGGAAGGGATATAACTGTAAAAATTTGTAAAAATGAATTTGACACTAAACTTGAACCAAACATTCAAATGGGATACATCATACAAACCCAATCATCCTCATCGAGTTATCGCGCTAACAATGTAATGTGGACAGACAATCCGATAATATTTTATTGATTTTTCATGCTACCGGAAAATTCCGGAAGGATGGACAATCGGCACGCAAAAGGGCATAGCTGTGTTAACCGTTTACCTGACGTAACAACCCCATTCAGCCATCAATATTTTCGAAAATATCGATTCAAAAGTTAGTATTAACTGGAGAAACAGATTTTACTGAGCCTAGTAAATTCAAGTATGCGTGAAAATGGTGAAAGCTTCAGAACTAAATTATACAGAAAGAGAATTTATAGGGACTCTTTTTCGGGAGTAAAATATCTTTAAAGAACAGCTCTTATATAAAGATTTTCATACAGGATTCAGATAACATTTTCCTAAATGACTTCTGTGCACAGCATTAAACGTGTTCTATAATGGAATCAACAATGGATATTTTTTACTCTGTCCACTTTTTGAGAGAAGAAACACACGTATGAACTTCAGAAATGCATTGGTGATATAAAATGCAATTTCAAGCAATTCTGAAAACTGCACTTAATGAGACCTGTGTGGTCCCAGAGAAGTGAACCCAAATTTTAACCACCACGGTATTTCGACTCATTTGTTGTTGGTTCCCGATCCACATGGCATACCATGCTTAGCCCTTTGAACTCGTAAGGCCGATTTTTCGGTCCAATGCATAATTTCGTCCCATTTTTTGTCTTATTATAAGAGGTAAATACACGGGGCATTAATGATAAAATAATAACTGCAGTCTGCAGCCACACGGCTGCAGACTGCAGTTATTATTATATCATCCCTGCATATTGATATTGGACTGACCCATCTCACTGTAAGTGTACTCAAATGCGATACCATTCCTGGAAACGAGTGTTCAAAGGGTTAAGATATGAATGTGACCAGCTTGCAATATTTTGGGCCACGCTCACTTTTTCGAGTGTAAAAATGCATGTATAAATTTCGGGAAAGCATTTAGGGGGTCGAAAGACGTGTTTTCCAGCAATTCTGAAAAATGCACTCCATGACCATTGGGTGACCTCAGTGACCTTGACTCATATTTTGAACGTTCATTGAGTGTCTACTCATTTAGTGCTGGTCACAGATTCATAGGACATGCCACGACTGAGATATGGGAGGGACCCACTTTCAAAACACCCCTACAGACCCCCTAATGTCCCAGGGATCTGAAAAACATAGGTGGCCGAGTACTTATGACTGTCTACCAATGGTGGTGTGCCAAATATCAGTGAGAAAGGACTTTTCGTTTTCGAGTTGTCGAGCGGGCAAAGAAGAAGAAGAAGAAGAAGAGATGAAGAAGAAGAAGAAGAAGAAGAAGAAGAAGAAGAAGAAGAAGAAGAAGAAGAAAACATACAAAAACAATTGTCTGTATGTTTCACAAAGACTAATTCGTGAGTGAGCTCGTTCAAAGAAAGAAAGTTATGAGTTAGGTGTGCTCACAAGTGTGAGAACCAAACTAAATACCTGGGTACTGTTACATTTATTTCATTTTAAATAATTTGCTTTCAGTCTGGTAGTAGTTGCCGCTCAAGATTTAAAGCGAAAAACAAGCGGCAAGATATATTGATTTTCGGTGTATTTTTTAATGAGATAATGTACTCTGCGGATATAATGTGTTATGTATTCTATATTTATCCCATATCTGCTTCGTGAGCTCTCTCGTCAATTAAAATGTTCAGCCCATCGTCACAGGAATGGAAAGGAAATATGAGTAAAGGGGCGCAACTCTTTTAACACGAAAGATGCTACTTGCGATGAATTTGGTATTCCGGAAAACCTGTTCACAAGATCGTCACCATCTGTGATGGCTAAATTTTCATCATTTAGTGACACGCAAATTTCTTACTAGGTAATAGTGTTTGGGCAATTTCAAAAATAAGATTTCCCTGCATATTTTTTTTTCCATTGGATGGATTTTTTGAGCTTAAACTTCTGAAGGAGTAATATCATAAACAGTTTTGGTCTTTGGTCTTCTGATATTTCAGTGAATTCTATTGAAAATGGTTCTATATTGTTCTCTCCTTGGTAGAAAGTATCCATTTATGATTTCAGTTTTCATACATAGCCTAACCCGTATCTCATGTAACGGTCTCATGTGACCAGCATTATTCACCAAAAACCGCATTTCAAAATTTAATAATTTAATTGTCTTTCATGGTATCCGATTTGCTTGCATGTGATTGAATATTATCGTATGAATGTTTGTTTGGGCTTTGTCCAGCCCATTTGTCAAATAAAAATTATGGCCGTGTTCAACTGTGCAACTGAACTGTAATTGTTGCAAGTGAGTTATTAGGTTTTAGTATTCACGTGGGCAATTCGCACTGGTTCTTCTTTTCGGTATTCGAAACCGCGTGTATTAGCCTATTTTGAAAATGATAAAACTGAGCGGCCTAAGGCCCCGCGAATCACTCGTTTTCGCTTCGAATCGAATCTGGTCTATTATTCGAATTGAATCTCAAATCGAATCAGGGGCGTTTTTGAAGATGGCTGACTGGAGGCAGGGGTGCTGTAAACCTGATTCGTTCCGACTGTGATGGCTCAAGTCCCGACTGATAAATTATTCCAACTGCATCACCAAGTCATGCCTTCGTCGAAGGCATGCCTTGGTGATGTAGTTGGAATTATATATTTATTTATTGGTGTTTTTAAGGTCACATACTTATGCACAATGGCTAATCGTGGCCGTGACAGTTTTACGGGTGGAGGAAGCCGGAGTACTCGGAAAGAACCACCGAGCATCGACGAGCAACTGTCAGCTCCTCAACATTCTAACTCTTTTCAAGCTCTGCTCAAGCAGGATTACAGCGATTGAAGACACGTGCACCATCGACGTGCAGTACGCCTTGGTACACGGCGTCATCTTGCCTCCATGTAGGCAACCGGGATAAAGTGCCTTGCCCAAGGACACAACGCGGGTCGTCCCGGACGGGGATCGAACTCGGGACCTCTAGCATAGTAGTCCAACAGTCTACCACTGAGCCACCACGCTCCCTGATGTAGTTGGAATAATACTCACTAAGGATTATGGTTCTAGAACAGAAACGGGTGCGAGAATCATCAGTACTAGGCATTGCCCGGGGCCAGCGGCTAGCAACAGTTCATCGTTGATATTGCTCGGAAACTTTAAATTTTCTTTCTACAGTGGTGGCGTCTAGTGAGAATGGAATTAGCATGGCTCGTGGCATGGGTACAGGTATTGTTTCTGTTTAGATAGTGGAAACTGCACTCAATCTTTATTTTCAATATTATTCATGTACAATTTCTACTATACGTATTGTGAGACGACGAAGATGGCTGGTGTTATGCTATATTCCGGTGAAAAGGTTCGAATGGAAACGAATCGTGCAGCCGATTCGAATTGAACCGAATAGCAACTTGACATCCGATATCGAATCTCGATGCTTCGCAGGGCCCTACGTGTGCCCAAAAGTTGAGGGCTGCAATGATATAAATGACGGAAAACCACGGAATCTTCAGAAGCGTAAGGGTACATCATCGTTTAATCAAACACACTGAATTATATTGTAACAATTGAAATGAATTATCTGTCTCTTCCTCAGAGTATGAATGTGTGATGGGCGTGTTACGTTTTGTATGCAGTATTACGCACTTCATCTTAATATAATTTGAGTTTTTGTGTTTGTCGTGACGTGTCCTATCTTCTCTAAGGGCCCGATCGACATCAAATTCCGCAGGTGTATTTATTTCTATCTGATATAACTAAATGTTTGATGGCAATATTTTGCGTTATTCCCGAAAATCTGCAATTGTGTCGCATCCTGTGCTATTCTGTATGCAGACATCAGTCGCCATTAAAAAAACATGCATAGCGCGGGTCCATCCACTAGTACAGCTTAGCAACGCACATCCACACTCCGATAAACCGACAGATAATTCCTTTCAATTCTTACTTTTTTCAGGCATAGCTTCTGACCCCTCGTGGAACGAGCTAACGAGTTCGTTACAATAAGGGATAAGAAGCTATGTTTTAGTTTTAGGCAAACAATGAAAAATATTAGTTTTTCGAAAATGCATTTGCAAATCTCGTCTCCTGAACGAATTAGATGAAGGCTAAAATAAATTTAAAGGTTCAAATTATTCGTATCTTTTTCTGCCAATACGATTGGTGCTTCCAGTTGACTGTAATGGCACCATTTTGAGATTAGTTCACGTATAATGTTTTGAAGATTTACGATGGGGCCACGGTGGCGCTGTGTACTAAGGCGTACTGCACGTCGATGGTGCACTTGTCTTCAACGTTGTTGAGTTTGGCAGTTTCCCGTCGTTGCTTGGTGGTTCTCTCCGGGTACTCCGTGTCAAGGTGATAGCTAAAAGTGGTGATTTTCTTGTTTAAAAGTGTAAATATTTTCGATAATATTTCTGCCTGGGTTAAATGTAAAGCGTAAAAATAGGTATGTGACGGACCCTGAAAACAGATTTGTCAAACTAATGTTAATTCAAGAGCTTCTAAATGAAGTATGAAATTTAATGTCCATTATAGCGCACTTGTTGAACGCCATATTATTTATTGGTGTTTAAGGTCACATACTTATGCACAATGGCTAATCGTGACCGTGACAGTTTTACGAGTGGAGGAAGCCGGAGTACCCGGAGAGAACCACCGAGCAACGACGAGCAGCTGTCAGCTCTCCAACATCGTAACTCTGAACTCTGCACCACAGCACAGGCAGGGTTAGATTGGTTGAAGACATGCGCACCATCGACGTGCAGTACGCCTCAGTACACAGCGTCATCGTGTCCCCACGTAGGCAATCGGGGTGAAGTGTCTTGCCCAAGGACACAACGCTGTTGCCGCAGGTGGGATTCGAACCGAGGACCTCTCGGCTTGCAGCCTGCACCTCTACCAACTGAGCCACCGCGCCCCCTGTTGAACGCCACATGGGCTATCTGATAACAGATCAGTACTAAGAGAGACAATATTCTCTCCGGCTATCCTTATCTGGGTAATTAAAGCCAGTTAAAATCTAATTTTTGGAAACCAGTGCATCACACATGTTCTGAACACACACCCGCATTACGCATCTATCCTGTCTCAGAAATGTCAAAAGGGTTTACCTCAAACAAAATTCGCATTTATATCTCTATCCATGTCGAATTACAAAGCACTCGTTAAATCAGAATTAATTTGTTTAAACTTTGCGTTCCAACTGTATAAAGAGTGAAGCAGAATTCTGAGAGGCAGTTGTCCTGAGGGCCTTGGCCGTCGAGGGTCATAGGCACCGAGATTGAAAGTCCGCGTATTGTCGTAACCCTGTGAGGGTTGTAAGGAACAGATAGTAGTTTGCTAACGGTTGCGAGCCGTAGTGGCATAGTAGCCAAAGAAGTAAAACCTGTAACGTTGAGGTCTAGAAACCGTATTAAGAGCATGAGTAAGCGCGTGAATAGCTCGCGAGTTAAAATAGTTTTAGGCGGCGCGAGAATTGGTGATGTTGAGAACACTTTGCAGAATATTATTATGCAAGCTTTGTTAAGTATATATCTGAAGGCGAAGAATAACTTAACCCCGTAAGAGCCAGGCAAGGCGCAAAGTGATAACTGTGGTAGACGCCGATTGAATTGTGGTTGAACTGTGAGAACGCTGATAGAGTCACACAAGCAGAACATTATATTTGTTAAGCCCGACTGACGGTGACGTTAACCCTGCGAGGAGGAAGCAACGAGAAGTGAATAGACACTTTGTATTTATCACAAACCGTGAGAAGATGAAGATGGTGTGAGGTTGACCTAGCGGACACAGCTAGCTGTGGGAGACGTCGAGGGCCCTAAAGAATAAACTTTTATCCGCGTAATTAGTGTATTCTTATGGATAATTTTGTGAGTAATTTGTTTCGTATTATATTTCTTCGTACATGTAAATAAATTACCTTTTCAGTGAATTATCGTTGATCACCCTTTGGCGTTGTAAGCCACAGGCACCTTCCGGAATCCTAAGATTCCCAAGCGGATAGGGCATTGATAAGGTGGCAAGGTTTACGTTCGAACTGGGGTTCAGACGATAGTCACTGGCTGTCGGCTGAGCACTGATAAGAACATAAGCTTTCCTCCATCATTCGAACATCAATATAACCCCTGTAATCCTGCGACACTCCGGCTTCCTCCAACCGTAAAACTGTCCTACACGGGGTGACTCAGGCTGTCGAAAGTATCGTTAAATTCCAATTAATTAATTAATGATTTACGACGACTAAATTGTACAATTGAATCATCTTTAACACTTTGAACATGTATTACGGGATACGATCGTTGTAAACAATGCCGCCTACAATATAAAGGGTAAAGGCAGCTTTCATTTGTCGTGAGGTTTTGTAAAAAATTAATCCTACAACCCCATTGGGCTGTAGGATAGGGTCCGGCGAACGTCCGTGATTCGATTTGGTTACTAGTCTGTTCACTGATTCGATTAGACTCGATTAGATTCAAAATCATCTCGATTCGAAAAAATCGAATCCCGGGCAGTTTTGGATTTCATAATTTCGTTATTGTAGACTTTCTGAAGATGACAGCTCATCCTGTAGTTTTCTGAGTAACGAGATTGTCCGAAAATGGCCTGACTAGATAATACAAATTTTGTCGAAAAGTTCCTAAAAATATCATTTGAAGCCATATCTGAGACCGCGATGTGTCTGGTTTGCATAATATAGCGTCCCTTGAGTAGAACAAGGCGCCATTTGCAATGCTAAAGCATTGCAGATGGCGCCTTGTTCACTCAATGGTCGATATATGATTGTTTCTTCGTCCCCGTTGGTGATACTTGGTCAATTCTAGTTTGAATCTAGTCCCGTTGCTACGAAAACTGCAGGGTGAGTTGTCGTCACCAGAATATTTAAAACAGAAAACGCTTTAAGGTTGTCATTCATTCAAAGCGATAGTCTCGAGTAAATTGAATGTCAGTGCGTCAGAAGACCGTCCAAAACGGTTCTAATTAATAAAAGTACCTTGCATATCGGGTATGTGCATTGGTCCATGCCGATATTTCTACAGGGGATACTACGGTATTTCTACGTGGGTCTGCCAAGTATAACATATGGTAAGTCTGTAAAGGGCTTGGAAAGGCAGGCCAATGGATAACGGGGTCGAGTAATGTCGCAGCACTAGAAGCAATTAGGGGTGAGCTTGGGTGGATGAGGATCAAGGACGGGATAGACTTATTGAAACTCGGTTATGATCTTAATTATTTGGTAAATCTCCCCGACAGCCGATGGTGTAAAGTAATGTTCCAGAGTATGTTCAACTCAAATACCAAGACAGGGTGGATGGTCCAAATGATGGAGCTAATAGAGAACTACTCATTGGAGATCTCGGACCTAGACGTAGGGGCAACCCAGGGGGAAAATCTTCAGAGATAGCGTGATGGAGGATGGTAACCTAAATTGGCGAGAGGGGGGGGGGGTCAAATCAAAGAGGTCTTTGGGTGGCCTGAGTGATAAAGACAAGCGTGGTTGTGAAGAATATCTGATGGCATCTTTGGGGGGGGGGGGGGTCACTGTTGTTCAAGCTTAGGTCGCGGTCCATGGAGCTGAGGGGAATAATTGGGAAAAACAGTGAAAAGGAGTCCCAGATGTGTAATTTAGGAGTGGTGGGGACCCTGGAACACTTCCTTCTAGAATGCCCAAAATACCAGTCTAAAAGAACAAGATTCACTGGGAGTATAATGGGGAAGTGGGATGGGAGAATGAAGTACATGTGTTTAGTGAGTGACTCAAAGGAGAGGGTTAATATGCTAATCGGAGAGATTGGGAAAAATGGGGCAAGGGATGTCATCACGCAGTTCGTCTCCGAGTGTTGGGAGGAGAGAAGAAGCGTGGGAATAGGGAGGCAGTTGGAAGCACAGGAGTAACCAAGACCTTCTCACCCGAGAACCGCCACAAATCAGCGGTCGGCGAAAGTGTTATTATTATGGTTGCCTACTGCATAAATTGTTCAACCTTTCAGAATCAAGCGATAGGTCTACGTAATTGTACTTGCTGTTGGATGGTACGAATTAGTCCAACCAGTTCGTATATTGATACTGGGGAGTAGTGGCGCCGGGGGTTTGGAGAGCTACAGCCACCGGGGACATCTAGCTCCCACCTCACCGCCGTCGAGGAAACTGCCTCATCTATTGTTGGCTTGTCGGGGAATACTCTTGCGCCCCTATCGGGGGAATTCTGGCGCCACCACTGATACTGAGTACATGTGGGAGATAGACAGCATGACAGTAGTAGTATCGTAACAATTGGGGAGTGCATTCGATTCCAGAATCGATTCGGTTTCGAACCTTTTGCCTGATTCGTTCGAGATTCGATTTGAGTGATCAATCGTGATTCGCCACGTCCTACTGTGGGATTAAATTATTACTGAGTATTTCTGCTAATTTGGTCTTTATTGTGTTATCTGTTTGTTTAGTCGGGTCTAATGATACTTTCGACTCCCTGGCCATATCAATTTGAACAGTTTTACGTGGGAGGGGGGGGGGGGGGTCTGGTGTAGGCCTACCCGGAGACCACTCTCGGGCAAATGCGATTAACAGTAGGACTTTCCAAATTACTAAGAAGGACAAAAGCATCGTTAGGGTTGGTGGCAAGTGTACCATCAACGAACTGTGGGGGGGGGGGGGGGCGTACAAACCCGGTTACTTATTCCCAGTTCCTTATTTGACATTCGTTATCAACCGATAAAATCGGTTGATAACGAATGTTGAATAAGGAACTGGGAGTAAGTAACGGTTGTCGCGTGCACGCGAACTGGAGGCTTTTGCACACCGTGCCAACGAGCTCCACTTTGAAAATTGTGATTAGGATCGAACCCACAACTTGTCGATCAGTAGCCCAACGTGATAACCATTGAACCACTGAGCGTCCATTGGGTCGTCTGTTTGTCAGCAGTTGATTTTCTTGTGGAGGCAAAAATCTCTCCATGCCGTTTTTTAAAATGTAAACGATTTTCTCGGAGCTCTTTAATGGCATTTTCAGCCGATTGTGGGTGTAAAGTGTGTGGTGAGAACAAAAAGGTCAATACCGCCCACTCATGTGACTGTTCCTCTTTGCAACGTTAATCTTCTACATGACTCCAGAACAGAAAAATGACCCACACTTCCGACAGATTTATAATATTTATAGTTGAGGCCATTTCCTTCATTTGTTTTTGTCATAAATCTTGTTTTGTTATTATGTTATTCGATAAATTTGTATTATATTGCATCGTTTGAATTGAAATTGCTTGTTATAAAGAACCTGGAATAACTGTCCAATTATTGATGACTTTTTTTGTCTCAGACCGAACGCATTTCTCTTGAAAATTTCCAAATTCATTTAAAATCTTAACCCATTACCTTACACGACAAAAGGGCGACAATTGCGAAAACGTTTTTCATTTTTCTATCCAAAAATCAAAGCTTGTGACTTCTCATTGGAACGAGCCAAACGAGATCGTTCCAATGAGGAATCATAATCTATGTTTTTGAGGTGAAAATTGAAAAAATAAGAAAATTGGAATGGTGATTTGAAGAACGATGCCTTTCCCACGTTATGTTACGTAAAGGCTTAATTACGTGTTGGCTTTGTTTTACAGCAAGGGGCCAAACTATGTTGTAATTCTGAAATTAGATCAGGTGTAACTTACTCAAGATTTACAACTATTGAATAGTGTTATTACAATTATATCATATTTAACCATTTTGTGTATGTGTTCTGTTTTGAGATCGTTGTAAATATTGCTGTCTGCAGCAATCTGGTAAAACCATCTTTTATATTTCACCATCTTCAGTAATTACGGTGGCTGATTTAGGACATAGGAAATTTTTTTATCTCATTATAACGAGATACTTTCTCACGAAAAATTTGTCGGGACATTTTCGGCTCGACGGAAAATGCTCAGGCCTTTTCTTGATAAAATTTAGCAACATGGAAGAAGTATTGATATTCTGGCTAAACATTTGTACTGAATACTAATCCGTTTGGGGTCCCAGAATGGTAGAATTTTTGTCAATCAGAAGTCTGTCGGAAATTTTACTGGTCGTCTTGTGGAAAGGTTTGAACTTGCCCCCACCCCACCCCCTCTCCACAATTAGAGGCAAAAACCTATACGCCTCTTTACTTAACGTAACGACCCAAATCAACCAGCACTATTCCAAAAAATCACTATTCATATATTTTGTTAGATTTTCATTTTTGCTTAAAAAAACAAAACGCTGTCGTGGTGAGTTTTGTTATCGGTACGTAACAACGACACGCAAGTTCCCATAAAATCGGAAAACAAACCTTAACCCATTCTTTCTGCTGTGAAAACTTGGAGAAAACAAAGAAATCCTCCAGGGGATGCAGATGTCTTCTCGTTATAACGAGATCTTAAGTCGTTAGAATGAGATGCTAAGTCGTTATAACGAGATGTTTTCGCGTTATAAGGAGATGTCTTCTCGTTATAACGAGATGCTAAGTCGTTATAACGGGATGTTTTCTCGTTATAACGAGATACTAAGTCGCCATAACGAGATGTTTTCTTGTTATAACGAGAAAGTATCTCGTTGTAATAAGATAAAAATAAATGTCCCTATGGCCTAAATCAGCCACCGTAGTATGCCTTAGTACGCAGCGTAATCGTGCAATAATATCCATTTTCCATGGGTATTGTATTCAAAAGCTAAAAAATAATGTCAAACACAAATAAAATCTTAATTTCTGTACTTAAATCATTAAAGATATAATTAAATAAAAAATATATATATATATTTTGGGTTTCTACAGGGGCCGAATATGAGACCTTTTCCCAATGGCATTTGGACATGATTTTTTCCAATTCCCAACCCTACATTTCCCAATGTCAGTCCCCACTCGAAGAACAAATTTAATGCACAATTGGTGCCCTGAACTGGGTAGTCATAATTATTCAGAAAACCACTGGTTCTTTGTACGTTTCTTCTCCTCCAAAACAAATTCCCAATTGGAGTCCCCATAACGCAAATTTCCCCAATGGCATGGTCCCCGGACCCTTTCCCAAAGAGGACAGAAGAATCCCTGTCGTGCCCCATGTGGGCAATCGGAATTAAGGGTCTTGCCCAAGGACACAACGCAGATGTCGCAGGTAATGATAGAACCATCGATATTTCGGCTTAAAATCCATTGCTATAACCAATGAGCCATCGCCCTCCAGCTGTGCGGATGTGACCCGTTAGGCTAGATATAGGATTATTATGATCCCCGATGAGTCTGGAGGTGGGATGGGGAAATCTCATCCGAGGGGCAAGATATTTGAACCAGACGCGAGGCTTGCACGAGGGTGAGATTTCCCCATTCCCACCTCAGACTCATCGAGGATGACCCCCCCCCCCCCTCCACACACACGAAGATTACGTCATTATAGATAATTGGCGATCACGTGTTGACATACCCAATTTACCGAGTCGTAGTCCTTCGTAAAACGAACAATTTCATCGGAAAGATCGTACAAAAGTTTGGTATATACCATAGGTATATACTAAAAAATTGATTTGTAACACTGTCCGTTAAGGGGTTAATGAATTTGCGCGTGTCAAACTCTAATGTAAAGGGCATTGTGAGATTATTGATCGATCGATAAATTCGCGCAGTGATATCATTAAATCTGCAGAGAAACGTGGGGCTGAAACAAATCAAGTTTAATATTTGAATAATAATTAAATATTGAGTCTCTATCAACAATATTTAATTATTATTCAAATATTAAACTTGATTTGTTTCAACCCCATGTTGCAATTGTGCAGACGATGATGAAATAGTTCCGGCGACCTAATAAAATATGCAAATAAGTATGTCACGTGGGGTGGGTGGGATAGAAATATCCCACCCTGCTGTCTCACCCGGGACACGCGTGTGTTTCGCGTATAGTGGGGAAGAAAACTAAACCTTTAACAGGTATCTCCTTCGGGGACAAACATGAGAGGTTATACCGAGTTGACCATGTCGGTCACTTTCAAGTTACTTCAGATCAAAATGAGGCAAACAAGAACTGAATAAAATATTTTCACGAAATGAGTTAATTGTGTCCCAAATTCTTGAATTTATTAAAAAGCAGGATTGGATTGTGTAATTTATTATTTTGTTATTATTTTTTTATTTATTGGTGTTTAACACCACATCGGCACCCAGCGCCATATCGTGATAATAAAAGGGTATGTAGGGTAAAAAGATTCCATCAGAAAGAGAAATACTTGATCAAAAACATAAAAAATGTACATTAGCGTGGCAGCAGGACTTAAACTTTCTCAGGATTCACGAGAATCATTTCTCAAGTCTTAAACATTTTGAATTTGAGAGTACATTTATACCCTTGTGAGTGCAACATGTACAAATGCCATAGTAAAAGGCAAACGTCATATTTTTAAGCGAGTTTCACCTTTAAGGACCCAGTTTAGATTTTGGCGAGTTTCTCATACATGTACGTGTAGAACACATGTACATACGGGCTTCTGGCGGTGTTGCTGATAGAAATTACAGTACCTTGGTAGTGATGTCTAGTGAAGTCTTGGCTGCCTATATAGGCGTTTAGCACAGAACCATTGAGAACCCTCCATACAGGCCACAGAGGATCTGGTGAACCACTTGTTGTTGTGTACCACACCGATTGACGTCTAAATCTAAATTGTGCATGTTTTTAAACGATTCTCAGTGCCCAACTTAAATTGTTTTCGTTCCCAACATATTTCGCTTTCAGCAGATCACCTAAAATCCCCCAAATAATCAAATTTTACCTACGGATTGGTTAAAAATTCACCTGATTGTCCACAAGACAGAAATTTACAGAAATTTTACCAGACCCCTCTAGGTTTGTGCAGCCTGTTTTCCTGCTTAAAACATAACCCGCGCCCCGTCAGACTGGGTCTCAGTCGATAATCCCGCTACTTGATAAATGCAAAGGGGTTGATACATACCTCTCCATCTTTCTCTGGTGACTAGAAATCTGCTCTATGTTCGTATTTTCTGGGTGAAAAAGAGGCGATTTCAGCATAGAGGCTTACGAACAGTAACAGAGAATCCTCTGATTGCTCACAGAATCCGAGAACCGATTGGGCAGTGTGATGTTGACACTTCCGACAGTCCCCTGTCTGAAAACAATATTGACCATACAACACAGGCATTACATGTGCGCTACTTATGAATAGGAGATTATCGACTCTATTGGCCATATAATTAGATGACTGATCACCTTGGATGGCAAAACGAGATGTCTTTTGTTTGAAGCTCATCGTTTAAGATCATAGTTGTAGACCAGAAAAGCGCCAATTGGCGTTACAGGTTCATATTGAGATTCTGCTCCATTGAAGTTGCCACTTGTATTGCGCTTTCACTGATTTATTTCTAATTTCGTACACGGTTGGCTAACTTGACAAATCGTTTTTTTCGGGGTCCGCTGAGTCGGAATACGATTTTGTAGGCCCCTGAGCTACAGACACTGTGACTGTGAGGCCCCCAGTGATAATTAACAAAAGCACGCAAATCCATAAACACAAATGTATAGGATAACGTAAATTCAAATTACATCACAGAACAATGCTAACCTACCCTCTATTGTCACTTTTGTCTTTGGTGCAATCACAACCGCATAGCAATGACGCAAGAAGAAGAAAGAAAGTTTCGATGGAATGAGCGATTTCTTGTCCAGGCCCTAAGAGAGTACGAGATCGTCTGTTTGTAATCAGGATTGCCAGAGCCAACGAGTTGGAATAATGGGCAAGAAAAAAATTCCAGTATATTATGCAGTATATTAATTGGGCCCTTTTTAAAGAGATAATTCAGCATACTTATACTTTCATTCTGCAATTACAAATGAAGTAACTTTTTACAGTAAATTAATTTCGCTTAATCTCTGGAGGCACTCGGCTGGCGGAGGCTCCTGAGCTGCAGCCCATAAAGCCCATGCCTTAACCCGACACTGGGGGTCGTCAAATACTTATCTTTTCGCCTTTGGCCCGAGTGAGAAAAGATTATCTAAAATATACACACTTTTAAACAACAAAATCGTAAATTTAAGCTATCACCTTGACACCTTTACTTGATACAAGTAGACGATACTGGAAACAAAATTTTCTCACGTAATTCCAAACTATGCTATTCTTTTAGTTCAGACCTTAGCTTCCCGCGGGCCAGTACCGGCCAGCGGGGATGGGCGGTAAACTATGTCAAGAAAGTCATGAGATCTAGATGTTTATATGAAACCAGCCACAAGAATACACATACAATGCATGGGAATAGTGCGACATTTCGTCCACTGAGTTCCAATGTGTCCTATGTGCCTACTGACATAGAACACATTGGAACTCTGGGGACGATTTACAAGGACCCCTGAAGGCAGTCTCTACTTGTTCGCTACTGTCGTGGGCGTCATAAACTTGGTCGATATATGTGTGGGGGTAAGCCTGATTTTGTTTCGACTGGGATGGCTCAAGTCCCGAGTGATAAAATATTGAAAACACATCATCAAAGCATGCCTTCATACAAACGGAAAATTCGGGGAGGGGTGATATTCAGTAACAGTTTTTGATCGATTGTGCAGAAAAATCGATGTAAAATGTCATCATATATCATCTATCAGCTCCAATTCTGCCCAGCACTTGTGGTGAAAGAGCTGAACCAACAACCATTGATGCAATGCTGTTAGTATCATTCATTTTTCATTATTTTTTTCATTTTTTATCTCAAAAACATATCTTATGATCCCTCATTGGAACGAGCTCGTTCCAGTGAGGGTCACAATCTATGTTTTCGATGCAAAAAATTAAAAAATTCGTTATTCAATAATTTTGTTAGCAAGTGTTGTCTTTCTTTCGTATTTTATTTTTGAATACGTTTGTGTCTGGTGGTGGGCAACTTCGAACGATCTGATGGTTAACAAATTTCACGTCAACTTTTAAGATATTAAAAGAA
Organism: Pictodentalium vernedei; assembly: GCA_031216915.1. NCBI lineage: Eukaryota > Metazoa > Mollusca > Scaphopoda > Dentaliida > Dentaliidae > Pictodentalium > Pictodentalium vernedei. The sequence goes on along the minus strand of CM062291.1, from coordinate 269,588,830 downwards.
GTAACGACAAGAACGAATACGGGGGAGTCAATATCTGTAGTAAATAACTGATTTTAAATATTTTTATTGACATGATGGCAACTGCAAATGTCTCGAGAGACCCACATCGTTTATTTTGTATTCGTACTTATTTCAATGTGACGAGTAGGTGGACAGAGGAATGACATTGTTATATTACAGATCATTTCACAGTGCGTTTTCCAGACGGCAATATTATTTCTGAGGTGCGTCAGAGGCTACTGTTTTCTTAATTACGCATTTACTTATTTCATTTATGCTCCCACTGCGTCGCCATGGTGGAACCAAATAAACAAACCCTTTTCTAATCGATATTATCCGCCCACTACATCATGTCTTAAATATATTTGCAAGTCGGGTCTTCTCACCCGCTTCGTGGCTCCTTAACCCTTTCACGAATCAGAGACAACATTCGGAAACAAAATTCCCGAATAACTCATTTTTGGCGTCAAAAACATAGCTTATGACCCCTCATTGGAACGAGCTCGTTCCAATGAGGGGTCATAAGCGATGTTTTTAAGACAAAAACATAAAAATAATGAAAATTGAATGGTGATTTTTGTGAAAAGCGCTGGCCGGTTTGGCCGTTACGTTGGTAAAGGGTGAAACAATACACTTCACCTGGCCTGTCGTTTTGAGGCGATCGGTCGACCTCGCCCTTTAGATTAGATTGAATTACTTATTTAGTAATTTTTATTGGGATTTAACGGCACTTTAGAAAGCCAGGGTCACCTCGTGCCGGATAGTTTTACGGATGGGGGAAACCGGAGGACCTGGAGAAATCCTCCGATCAGCGGCGGGTAACTGTTAAACTTTCTAACGTACTAACTCCGCACAAGAAAGGTTACTATCGTAGCATTGGTTGAAGACAAGTGCACCGTTGACGTGCAGTGTGCCTTAGAACACAGTGCCAACGTGTCCCTACGTGGGCAATGAGCCTGAATGAGGTGTAAGTGTCTTGCCCAAGAACACGGCGTAGTTACCCCTGATTGGGATCGTACCGTGTACCTTTCCGTTTGAAGTCCAATGTCGTAACCACAGGGCCACCGCGCCCCCAGATTTAGCAAATACACCAAAAAACCCAAGTAATACGGCTTCCAGGGCACTGAACCTCAATGTGGCGTCCAACTTTTTTTCCGATCGAATGTGTAAGAGCGCGGCGAGATAATAATTTGTTTATGCATGTCCATAATACGTAGTAAGAGTAACATTTCCTGACTTCGAAAAGGTTTACTGGATGTCTGGCAGCCTTGAGCAATTTGAAATATCCACGTTTAAGGTGTTCGCGGATTGCAATGTTTGACTGCGGCTAGTACAACATTTCTAGCGCACACCAGAGGTTGCATCCGAGCCCATCTACATTTTTAAGGGATGTTTTTTTTTTGGGGGGGGGGGGGGTGGGGGGGGGGTGATAATTCTATTCATCGGTGCTATGCTGATGTGTTTGCTAACCTTATTTGTTCATTGCAACATTCTAGTGTGGCATTGAAAGAGCAGACTTACGAGATATACGAGTGTTATACCCGTTACATTCGGGACAACTTTCCTTTTTCAGAACATAGTGAAGAAAGAACATATCTGGGTGTTTCGGTCCGTGATAACGAACAACATCCAACTGACAGTCAATAGTCTCTGATATTTCAGATTTTTTAACCCTTTACCTAACATGAAAAGCATTCGACACTTGCAAAAAAAATTCTTGAATAACTAATTTTTTTCATTTTTTGTCTCCAAAACATAGGTTATGACTCCTCGTTGGAACGAGCTCGTTCCAACGAGGGGTCATAACCTATGTTTTTGAAACAAAAAATGAAAATATTTTGAAAATTAATTGGCGATATTTGAGAATAGCGCTAGACGGTTTTGGCCGTTACGTTGGGTAAAGGGTTAAGTGGCGGGAGCCGACTGTGTTGCGACAGGGCCGTGTTATTTGCTTGAGTTAACAAAATATCCTAAGAATGGGTACTACGTTTTCCATTCCGAGAAAGTTTTCCATTCCGAGATGCAATGGCAGCTTCGAAATTATCTACACTACCTGTATTAGCCCACCGTCAGAACTAGATATTGGTGTGAAGTCAACATTACGAGCTGCCGTATTGACTGCCGATTTCTTGATACACAACAATTCATCATATATAGGAACATGCACTTATTTATGCATTGGATAATGTCATTTGTGTCTGAATGACTACCCTACACCCCCCCCCCCCCTCCCCACCCCCAATCGGAAACCTCTAGCCAAGTCTGTGCATGAAAAGCTTTCTAAATATCTTGGAAACTTCACACTCGGCAGTTTGGGGCTGTTCCATGAACATAATCATCTCTTTTGGGGGCGCGGTGGCGTTGCGGTAACCGGTTCTCGTCAGATCACCGAAGTTAAGCAACGTCGAGTCCGGTTAATCATTGGATGGGTGATCCACTTAGCGATCAATTCGGATTCCCGCGTTATGTCCTTGGGCAAGGCACTTAACCCCGATTGTCCACGTGGGGGCACGATGACGCCGTGTACTAAGGCGTACTGCGCGTGGATGGTACGCATGTCTTCAACCAATCTAACCCTGCCTGTGCTGCAGTGCGGAGTTACGATGTTATGGAGCTGGCAGCTGCTCGTCGTTGCTCGGTGGTTCTCTCCGGGTACTCCGGCTTCCTCCAGTCGTAAAACTGTCACGGTCATGATTAGCCATTGTACATAACTATATGACCTTAAACACCAATAACTAAATAAATAAATAATCATCTCTGTCAGGTCGCTAGCACTTGATCCTCTCTAATTCTATCTAGTGCCGGCATGAAACACCTGACTATGGAATCTTTGTATTCCATGGTCAGACACGTGTGATCTCTCTGACTTGATTGATTATTATTATTATTATTTATTGGTGTTTAAGGTCACATACTTATGCACAATGGCTAATCGTGACCGTGACAGTTTTACAGGTGGAGGAAGCCGGAGTACCCGGAGAGCAACGACGAGCAGCTGTCAGGTCCCCAACATCGTAACTCTGAACTCCGCACCGCAGCACAGACAGGGTTAGATTGGTTGAAGACATGCGCACCATCGACGTGCAGTACGCCTCAGTACACAGCGTCATCGCGCCCCCATGTAGGCAATCGGGGTGAAGTGTCTTGCCCAAGGACACAACGCGGTTGCCGCAGGTGGGATTCGAACCGAGGACCTCTCGGCTTGCAGCCTGCACCTCTACCAACTGAGCCACCGCGCCCCCGACTTGATTGATTGATCATTCATTCTCACAACCAGGACAACGGTCCACCAATTCGAAATGAATCTCTTCCTTCGCGCATTGAGCATAAGCCCTGAAGTGCATTCTTTTGAAAAACTCCAGACGGAGACTTTTTGGTTCAGAAATATCTACTTTTGTATTGTCCATTTTTATACGCACGTCCGTCCGTAAACTTTTCTCTTTCCGGATAATAACTTGAGTTTGGATTTATAAATCAGGACCAAACTTGGTTTGTGCCTTAGTTATATCAAAATACAGATTAAAGTCGAATTGGGGCCTGGTCCGACGATTTTTACAAGAGTTATTGGGCCATTTCGACTTGGAAATTGCACATTTCCATCAACATTTTGGTTTCCGAACAATAATTTGATTTTGGTTTTATAGACCAGGACCAAACTTGGTTTGTGTCTCAATTATATCAAAATACAGCTTTAGTTCGAATTGGGGTTTCGTCCGATGACTTTCAGAAGAGTTATGGGCCCTTTCGACATAGAAAATTGCACAATTCACTCAACATTCTGGTTACAAGACGATAACTTTAGTTCTGCTTCTTTGACCTCAACCAAATTTGGCATGTGACTCAATTATGCCAAACTAAAAACAAACTATATTATGCAACGTCAGGCGTAGCTTTTGTTTTTATTTTAGTTTATATTATTAATTTTAGTTCTTCTGCTCTTCCATTTTATTTGTTTTGTAAAAAGAAAAATTCTTATTTTGTTGAAAAAAAAATTTCCTTTATTTATTATATTTGTTTTGTAAATGTTTTTTGACTGGAATAAAAAATTCTATCTTAATAAAAATTGAAAATTTACTTTTTGAAAAATTTATATTTACATTCAAGGAAAGAATATAAAAGAAAACGTGAAAACATAAAACCGTTTGATCATCATAATCGAAGAGAGAAGAGAGAGAAAAATTGTCCCGCAAATGCTCGTCCCCCTTTTGTTTTTACAACCAGAGCAGCCGGCGATTTGGGTTTTTCTGCGAAGGAAAGACTTTCCATCAAGGAATTCCCATGCACATTTGAGAAAAGTTACCTCGATGTTCCGCGTGCTCTTCCCCTTTTCGTTTTTACAGCGGATCACCTGACGATTTGAGGGGTTTTTTTCGAAGGAAAGACAGACATTCACGCAAGGGAATTCCAAAAGCTGATTGTCAACAAGGCTAATGAAAGATACTCGATCGATGGAGAAAAAAAAAAATTGTTCCGAGGAATTCTTCTCACTTCTGTTCTTACAGCCGGAGCAGCAGTGGTGTTTTCTTGGGGGAACGAGGAGGAACGCAATTCCCTTACTATTCTTATGGGGAACGCCGTTCCTCAACAGTTTCAAGACACGGAAAGCCTGTATATTGACGAATATCCAACACATCGCGCAGCTAGCAAGACAAAGGAGAGGTCGCTGTGTTCTCTCGTTCGTCTTGCTAGTAACGCTAAACCCGTTTTAGTTGTCTGTAAGTTCCTTGCTATCCGAAATTAAATTCTAATTATAAAATGATATATATACAGTCAGATATAAATACACAAAATCGAAATCCTCGATGAGTTGCAAGTGTGTTTGTTTTGGTTTGTAAATCAATCATGTCTCACCAGAGCATTTTTACGTTTTTTTTCTAAATCAAACGGAGGGAAACATCCTAAGTATCAGGCAACCAGACTAGTAAAATTCACTGCAGAAAATCAACGAGAATGCGGATTTTCAGCAATCTATTTCTAACTTTTCCGGCACCCTCTTACACCCATGGGGACATCCCTCTCGGGCTATCCCGGATCCCCCGACAAAGCATATTGTCGATCATTACTGCAATAATATGCCTCTGTTCCCCTACTTCTCAATTTCGGAAAGCATCACTGCGGAGAAGTCGGCGATTTATTTTTCCCCGAAGGAAAAGACGTTCTGTCGCACAACGAAATTTCAGAAGGAAAATACTTTTCACGGCGTGATGAACTTCCATTGACTGAAGGAAAAAATGTCTCTTTTGCCTCGACCCACCATGTATGAAAGATACATATCTAAGATACCCTGAGAAGCAGCAATGAAAAGATTCCTCTCCATATATCCACAGCAACCGAGAGATACCAAGAGAAGGGATACCGTTCCTGCGTGGAATATATCCTGTGTCTAACGACACCATCGAATATGGATTCGTATCTTTCATGCCTCTCGTATCTTTCATACCGTCGGTATCATTCCTGTCGTTAAACGGGAGAAGCGTCTCTTAGATAGCACGAGGACCCGTATAGGCCATCGACTGATGCATCTCCAGTCGATCGAGTTGAAAGAGACATTTTGTTTCCTTCGATCAAGGGAAGTCCATGGCACCGGAAAACCATTTCGGAAGCAATTCACTAGGAGTATAATGAGGAAATGAGAAGGGGCGAAGGAAAGGTGGTTAGTGAGTGATACAAATGAGAGGGTTAGTATGATAGGTGGGATAACGAAAAACGAAGTACGGGTTAGCATTAAGCAGTTCGTTTCAGGATGTTAGGATGAGAGAAGGGACTGGGAGGGAGAAAGCAACAATGAGGAAGTACATGGCAATCAAGGCCTTCTCATATGAGCACCACGACAAGCCAACGTATTGCCAAAGAGTTATCATTATTGAGTGAAGAAATAAGATAAATGTATGAAACAATAGAAATTCGACAGGTATAACAAAATGAAAGACATTTTGTTCTCCACTTTAGCTTAGCATCGTTACAGCAACTGATACTAGTTGTGTTATTTTGTTTTTATTGGTAAAGAGTGGGCCCCAGTCCATAAAATTTGAGAGGAACGATTTTATCGTTCATCTGGTGGTAATCTAAATGAAAAAATAGATAACCGAAAACTTGTTCGTCTGGAACTACTAACAGTTCATCAAAACGTTGTGTCTTATCAACTTATTTGGTAGCACTGTTTTAAAATGTTCCTGTGGGAAAATCCCCCCCTCTCTCTCTCTCTCTCTCTCTCTCTCTCTCTCTCTCTCTCTCTCTCTCTCTCTCTCTCTCTCTCTCTCTCTCTTCAATGCTTAAACTCCTAAGGCAGCTGACGCCCCTGTGCTTGCCGCAGATGCTTTCGAAATCTGTGAACTGTCACACAGTAGGGCCATCGTGGACGGGTAAAAATTCATAGGTTGTCATTTTGTCCACGCATATACTTCAGAGATGATCCGCTATGACACTTAGCAAAATTTCCATCAATGAAGCACCGAGATTATCCCGGTGCTTCATTGGTGTAAATTTCCCAAGGTGTCATAGCGGATCATCTCTGAATTATATGCGTGGAAAATGCCCACCCATAGATTTTGACCTGTCCACGATGACTGTACTGTAATCGGTCCTCTTTATTATACCCAGATGAACGGTAAATAGGCTCTCTCAAACTTCGAGATTTTATTCTCTGGAAACTTGAATTTCAATTCCAACTATAGTACGAATATTTGGGGTAATTTGTTTTCAATTTGGTATTTCTCAGTGGTGCTTTCCCGGTGGTCATTCCCCGATATTTGTCTGGGTGGGAACAACGTTCCCCTACGATTTCAAGACCTGGAATGTCTTGATCTTCACGAATATAAACACATCGAGGAGAGTCATTGGACTTGGTAGCCGCCCTAAACCCAATTAACCATGTGTAACTCACGCAGACACGCCCGGACAATAATGTCGACTTCTTTTGAAGACTTCTGGGTGTTAAATTTCAAAATTTTCTCGGATGTGGACCCACAACTACTTAAAGGGTGGTGGCACTCTGTCGGACTCTTCCCAAATGACACATCCTTCGTTAGCCATCGCTGCATGTTGAGCGCCCGTTCTGGTTGGCCACTCAACGTGTAGCTGTGGCCAACGCGTCACACGGACCAGAGGCGGCCCACCCATTGGTAGCGGTCTCGAACACCAATACCGATTTTTCAGACCGATGCCTGTGGGACTCGCAGCGGCAGATTCAATTTTGTACGCAAAAGCATACATGTGCCGATGTCATTGCGTCCCTATATTTATTTTCTCTCCGACAAACGCATCCGTTATAATAAAGCATCGGACACTAGGACACTAGATTCGTTACAGCAACCGCAAACATGTGCGCCTAGCTTCATTTACAAGTCACGCGGCATGTGACCTAGGCCTACATATCCAGGTTTTGAATTTGAAGCCAAAAAGCCCTCAGATTCGCTCTCAGGGCCTTGCATTTTTAGAATTTTCCCGGGGAAGGATCATTGGCGGACTTTGGTTTCTCAAATAAGAGGGCCTGGACAATACAGGGTGCACGGTTTGACATGCCATAGCTATGTCTCTAGGCCCGAAGGGTGGATGTTGGTGAGGGTGTCCCCCTCCTTAGAGAGGGGTTTTAAAAAATGTAGTTCTCTGATAGTCATTCTAGAGTAGTATTTGCTTCCAACTGGAGGTAATTATCTGTACCAGGAAGACAGGAAACTTGTGGTGTGGACAGACATGATAATACTTGTATCGTTCGCACGAGGAACAGATTCTCAAACAGATCTTACATTGGCAAAATGATCGGTGATTGTTTGAAGTTTCATAAATATGCAAATCTTTCGAATTACAGCCACAAGTTACCCAGGCTCCAAATGTCAGATATGGTGTCGGTGACTGTCACCAAATATCTGCATGACAGTATTTTCACTCAATCTTCCTTATAAATGACTTACATAACAAATTTGAAGAAGTTCCGTTCATTACTCAAGTTATCTTGAGGAAACCAAAATACGTGTGGATGAACGCTAGGATAGATGGAGAGCTGGACAAACCATTTACACATGCATGATCGGTTTTCAAACCATGACAATAGCCCATATTGACTTCGGAGTCGTGTTTGAGCTTCATCCCCGAACTAACTATAATGAACGTTCCCAACACCAAGAAGTGTATCAGTGATTTTGGCTAACGCGGTTGTAACATATGTGACTGATAGGTGAAGAAAGCTGAAATGGGGTTTGAGTAGGAGGCGGGTGGGATTGGGGGGGGGGGGCTGAACCCCGTAGGTACCCTATTGCTCTGCCACCGTTCCAGACCCCCATCAATAGGAGAGGGCCACTCCCTCCTATAACCAGCATCACCCCCAGGCTTACGGCCTTCAGATATGCCTTCGGCATATATGGGGCCCCTTGCTTAAGTATGTATCTTGGGCCGCCACTGACACGGGCCGTTCCCTCATTCCTTATTTTCGAAAAGTAGCACTGGTGTTTCTTTTTTCAACCAGATGAAATTTCAGTTTCAATTTCTACCAGGGATTGCAATTTCCACTGGTAGAAATTGAGATTTGTCGATCATAATGCATGTTGCTGATCTGAGACTTCATTAGTTAACCCTTTGCCTAACGAATCGGCCACATACGCCCACATAATTTACAAATTAAGTAGTTAAAAAATATATATATATTTCAAACAATTTCAACGGAACCATATCATGTGACCCTCTCATTGGAACGAGCTCGTTCCAATGAGGGGTCACATGATATGGTTCTGTTGATATTGTTTGAAATATTTGAAAAAACAAATATTAAACAATAAATTTTGATATCGTCTGCGTTGGGTAAAGCCAAATTGCCCTAAAGGGTTAAAGTTTCACTTCTTCGGGTAGAATCTCCTATTTTAATAGTAGATGATGTAATTCCATTTTACATTGGTAGAATATAAGATTTCCATTTCTACAACGACATACACACCAAAAGATTTTTTTAAGATTCTTTATCTGTGCAATGATGCACTGATCAAATGTTCTTGAATTGATGACCTTATCAGGTAATCTTCCATGGCGCACAGTCATAAATTTCAAGCAGTTGTCTCCCTTCGTATGACTCGCCAGCTCGAGTCATACAAGAAAGACAACTGCTCAGAGTTTGACACAGTCACGGAGAATATAATTCGAGATTTTGTTTAGCTCCCTTGATGTACACTGGACCGGTCCATTTCTATGCATGGAATATTATTTTCTCTCGTTCACTTTAAACTTTAGTTTTCCTAAAAAGAACCGCAGACTCATGTCCATGTGATAATTAAAGCCCGGAAAATATTAAATGAACATGATACATATCCTGCTTCTGTTTTCCATATGACTAATTTTAAAATACACCTTCACAATCACAGGTGTGTAATGGACTCGTCCAAATACCTGTGTCATTTGTTGACAATTTGAATCGGGTGAAGATCGACAAAATGGAGGCCAAAACTCGATCGTTTTTGATTTTCTTTTTTATGGTTGGGGCAGTAGTCTGCATGGTAGTGGCATTTGCCAGTCCGTACTGGGTTCAGTCTTTCGAAGAAGCACATAGTCGATTTGTTAAGCTCGGACTTTGGGAGTCGTGCTTCAACGATTACACATTTTATAAAGATTACAAAGGGAAACGTTATCTTGGATGTTTTTACATATTTTCGGACACTATGAGGCCAATTTGGGAGTGGATTTCGCCTCGTAAGTTTCAAACTGTGGGTTGTGCGTGTGCTAGAGATCGTCATTATGAATAGCTGATAAGGTATCAGGACAACTCGTGCCCTGGACAGTTCGTACCTTTCCTTGGGCAACTTGTATCCCGCCTCTGGACAACTCGTACCCCGCTCTGGACAACTCGTATCCCGCCTCTGGACAACTCGTACCCCGACTCTGGACAATTCGTACCGTGACTCATAAAGGATTCATAACTGGGTCGGCTGGGGACTACATGTAAAAAAATAACGAAGACTATTCATGAAAATCACATTTGACATTTATTTTTTTAAGAAATACGTTCACAAAGATATAACACACAAGCACTCTGGTTCGAACAAATGAAACAGAAAAAGCACAAAAGTAAAATGCACGTGTTTTTTCTATATTAAAATGAAATAAAACTTGAAAGAAAATTGGAATATTTGAGGTTAAGTACAGTTTAATATATAATAAACAATTGGTTGAACTTCATATCATATCTATGTTGAAGATGCTGAAAGTTACCTTAAACACCAATAAATAAATAATGCATTTATTATCGTAAAGTCATACATTGTATTTAATCTCATGAGAGCTTACTAAAATATTTACAGTACGCGGATGGTGGATTGTCACGGAATCGCGGTGATGTAGATTTTCCACCCATAAAATATTTATAATTTCTTCTTTTGGGTACCGCTTTCAATAAAATAAAACAAACAATGGAACATATGCCTTCTTATTGGTCATCCTTTTCATATGTTTCTTTTTAAAAATCTCTTTGATTCTGTCGAACTCATTTGACCACTGGAGTTTCAAGACTCGATTGCACTTTCTGAGATATTGGACTTCAGCTTTCTAAAACATGTTTTACTCTTTTTATGATAATTTGTGAGACTTTTCCTACAGTACGTGGAGAGTGTATTATCTCTAAATCACCCGCAGAGTGGGGATTCCACCCAAGCAATAATTGCAAATTTGTTGCAAGGCATGACAACCAAAAGCAAAGTTTCAGCCAATGGACCTCCGGGTTAAACCCGGAGGTCCATTGGCTGAAACATTGCTCGTATTTTTTGTCGATATGTACAAAATTTGAAAGTTATAGTTTGGGTGATAACTCCACTCTGCAGGTGATTTAATTACAATCCACTCTCCACGTACTGTACCTTTGCACTAGACAATTTGTACCTTTACATTGGACAATTTGTACCTATACGAGAGACAATTCGTACCTTTATATTAGGGTACGAATAGTCTGGGGTACGAGTTGTCTAGGAACTGCTGATAATACGGTTTTATCAGAGGATTGTTTTTGAATACCCGTCCAAATGGTCTGGGGCCCAAATGTCTCAAAACTAGATTCATGAGAACAGATCCTTGATGTATCTAAATACCGGAAACATCTTGAATTCATTGCCACATACACATCACCCAAAATATGTTGAACCCTAAAGGCTGCTTTTCCGGTCCAGGAACATGGTACAGTTAAAACTAGAAGTCCTGTCACGAATAGTGCGCTTATCTAGGCTTAATTGCGCGTTGGAATTGCGCACAATTGCCATATCGAATGGCATCCAAAGCACGGTAGGTTCTCCTGGTTACTCACAGCAAACACATGCAATGTTTCTGCCAATGGACCTCCGGGTTACCCGGAGGTCCATTGGCTGAAACATTGCCTATGCACAGGCCATATGTACAGAATATGATAGCTTTAATTGGGTAATAACGCGCACATTAACGCGCATATCAACACGCTGTTTGTGCGCATTTCATGACAGGACTTCTAGTTTTAACTGTATGCCCAAATTTCACTAAAGTAGGATGACTGCTCAGTGACCCAGTCATCCTACTTGGGGAAAACAATCAATATTTCAACGTGTTGCCCGACTGTTGCACATTATAAATATTGAATGGTCTACCTCCAGGTAATGAATCAGATAATGAATATGGCTTCTTCCAGTTCCTGTCATTGAACTGATTTGGAAGACACCATCAGGGTCTAAAGGGTTAAAAGGAGTAAATTTTGGTAGGTGTACATCAAGTGAGGTTCCATCATTTCCCAGACAAGGTGGCCTATGCACACCAACAGGAGAGACATTCCCTTAACCTTGCAAATTATGCAGATCATTAATTCAGCTGGATGGACCATTTCCACCACATGTCCTTTGAGGAACCAGCTGCAATTCTAGTCCAGCTATCAGATGCTGAGACAGGCCTCTATGTCCAGATTCCATTTTGTCAAATAAATGAAAATGTTTTCCGGTGATTTGACCAGGGGTGTTGTAGACTGCCCAAATACAAACATAGGAATATAAATCAGCTGTAAAGGTCTTGTACAGAGTCCACAATAGTTGAACTGTATATTTATCTTTGTGCATGATATTTTAGCCTGAATCGAGTTTATTCATTGCTAATAGTGTGTTGAACTTGGAAATGACTGTTTTCTGTCTCTTTTCAAATGGTTTCTTTAGTTTCTTTTTTGGAAAGTGCCCAGGAACTAGCATAATTTATAAACCTGAACAGTCTGTTCAAGTTATTAGATTATACTGGCTCCAGAGCATACACATGTACATTACATCATACACAAATGAAAACACGAAGCCATTTTCAATCTTGACAGAAAAAAGTCATCCATGTTCAACACACTTTCAGCAATAAATAAAACTTGAGTGGTACTAAAAATATGCACAAATGAAAATGAATAGTTCTATTATCAATGGCAATTGGTAAGAAACCATTACAGTTGAATTATATTCCTAATTTTATGTTTGGACAGTTGCTACCATCACTGGTCAAATCATTGGGAAATGTTTCCATTTACTTGACAAAATATTATCTGGATAGTGGACAGAGAGACCTGCCTCGATGGTCAGATAGCTGGACTACTCCAATTCATGCCTGTACATTAACTACCTTCATTTCTGATCCCCAATCGCCTACAGCAACTACCTTCATCATCCTAGCTATTGATTAACTGGGAGAGTACTGAAAGCCCATATTTGGGCTTTATTCAGAAGAGCAGGTATTGCATTTTAAAGACATAGAATATTACGGATGTACTTCTCATTGTCTTTGAAGTGAAATTATATAGTCTGACTTAGTCTGTATAGATTTGCCATGTTATAATTTATGGGAGAGTGCTCTCCCATAAATTGCAACAAGGTAAAGACATGTGAACAAACTCGGGCAACCAAAAATAATTTAGCGTCAACCAGTTGAGAAAGGTATTTTTGAAATATTCTCAGGTACTACTACAAGTATTTACATGTGGGATTTTCACCTGTATGTGCTTTTGCTTGGTTAATTACTCAGCCAACAAAGATTTTCGTTGGATTAGTGATATCCAGCTGTATTGAGTTGCATTAAGTAGCGACTGTGTGGTGTTAGGACCCCTACCTCAAGAAAAAAACCATAAAAAGGTCTGATTGATTAAGATCTAGTGGTTCAGAGTATGGATAAAAGCTCATGGTACTTTTTGTCACTGCTCACCACCTTATTGGCTAATTTATATCTTACACAAGATTTACATGTAGTTACCTATAAATTGTCAAATACTGAAATAGTCATAAAAACTTAAAATAATCCATCGTGGATGGGTCAAAATCTATGGGTGGGCATTTTTCCACGCATATAATTCAGAGATGATCTGCTATGACACCTTGCAAAATTTCCACCAATGAAGCACTGGGGTAATGTCATGGTGGATCACCTCTGAATTATATGCATGGAAAAAATGACAACCCATGGATTTTGACCTGTTCACGATGACACTACTGTATGACAGTTTACAGATTTTGAAAGCATCTGTGGCAAACACAGGGAGCATCAGCTGCCTTAGGGAGTTTGAGCATTGAAGAGAGGAGTCTTCCCACAGGAACATTTCAAAACAGTACTATCAAATTATAAGGTGATAATACACAACTTTTTGACGAATTATTTGTAGTTCCAGATGAACAACTTTTCAGATATCTGTTTTTTTTCATTTTGATAACCTCCAGACGAACGGTAAAATTGTTCCTCTCAAATTTTTGGCCTATCAGTATTTCTCCCCATACTCATCTGCTGCTTTAATACTTTCTCTTCTTGGCTATCTTCTCTCATTTCTATTCGCCAATCCTGTAAATATCTCTTGACGACCCCCATACCCAGCATGATGATGGTGACTGCCCCTCATTAGCTGCAAGGTTCTCAATCCATTTCTTATTTTTTAGCTCAACTTTGGCGAAGCCAAATTTGAGCTTATGCCATGGCCCGTCGTCCGTCTGGCCGTCTGTCCGTCAACAATTGGATACGGCTTGGGCTAGAGCCCGTATTTATGAACCGATCTTTACGAAACTTCTTGGGTACCTTTGTTATGACCGTGGGACAAGAACGAGTGTTTTTGGGTGCGGTCTGAAATTCAAGATGGCGGCCAGCCACCATTTTGTACTGACAATGCAGAAATCTGTTTTTTGTACAGAACTTCCATATGAAAGCTCTGATTTGAATAATTTTTTGTATGAATGTTTAGTACCATGGGATACATCACATATAATACGGGTTTTTTTCTCGTGCATAAATTATGCAAATTAGACAAACTTTGATTTTTTTTGGTGTCACTTTCAGCACTGTAAGTGCAAATGCCAATACTGCTCGGGCTAGAGGCCGTATTTATGAACCGATCTTTACGAAACTCCTTGGGTACCTTTGTTATCACCGTGGGACGAGAACGAGTGTTTTGGGGTCCGGTCCAAAATTCCATTTTGTACAAAATTTGGTGCAATCAGATTTTTGCACAGAATTTCCATATGAAAGCGCTGATTTGAATAATTTTTTGTGTGAATGTTTAGTACCATGGGATACATCACATATAATACGGGTTTTTATCTCGTGCAGAAATTATGCAAATTAGATGAACTTTGATTTTTTCAGTGCTACTTACACACAGTAAGTACACATGTCAATACGGCTCGGGCTAGAGTCTGTATTTATGAACCGATCTTCACGAAACGTCTTGGGTACCTTTGTTATCACCTTGGGACAAGAACGAGTGTTTCTGGATGCGGTCCAAAATTCAAGATGGCTGCCAGTGGCCATTTTGTACCGAAATTAGGTCTAATCAGTTTTTTGTACACAATTTCTATACGGCTCAGACTAGAGGCCGTATTTATGAACCGATCTTTACGAAACTTCTTGGGTACCTTTGTTATCACCGTGGGATGAGAACGAGTGTTTTTGGGTGTGGTCCGAAATTCAAGATGGCCACCAGCAGCCATTTTGTACAAAAATTAGTGCAATCAGTCTTTTGTACAGAACTTCTGTATGAAAGTTCTGATTTGAAAAAATTTTTGTAGGAATGTTTAGTAACATGGAATACATCACATATAGTACAGGTTTTTTCTCGTGCAGAAATTATACAAATTAGATGAACTTTGATTTATTCAGTGCTACTTATACACTGTAAGTGCACATGTCAATATGGCTCGGGTTAGAGGCTGTATTTATGAACCGATCTTCACAAAACTTCTTGGGTACCTTTGTTATCACCTTGGGACGAGAACGAGTGTTTCTGGGTGCGGTCCAAAATTCAAGATGGCTGCCAGTGGCCATTTTGTACCAAAATTAGGTCCAATCAGTTTTTTGACACAACTTCTACACAGCTCACATTTGTGAACTGATCTTCACGAAACTTCTTGGGTACCTTTGTTTTCACCTTGGGACAGGAATGAGTGTGTTTTGGGGTGCCTTTGTTATCACTGTGCTACATGTATGAGAACAAATATTTTGGGGTTCAGTCAGACCCACTCTGGGTCTCAAAGATTTCTTTTCTAGTTTAGCATCTGACTGTCACCCACCTTTACAATACTTTACCTATACATTTGTTACAGGCAATGGTCAGTATTTATGTAGAGACTGTTACAATACTTTATATGTACCTTCGTTATCAGGTCATTACCTAGATGTTTTTCATTGCTGTGTCACATACTATACATGTACATGTTTTTGTCTTGACAAGTTGAGCTACAGTGTCATTGACACTTTCATCTTCCATTCTATGCCTTGAGAGTATGGCCCCTTGCCACTAAGTAGGGGTTGTGGGCTGCACATTGAGGCTATCAAATATACATTCTTGGCTAGGAATTTTACTTTAAGTGTTGTCATGTGCTCACACTGGATCAGGGTTGTTTCTCTGTCTAAAGTACAAGATTCAGTGCAGTACATCACATAATGGATCTGAATATAACGATGATGATTATTGGTTGTGCAATGTTCAAGATATTTGAATTGTAACTTACTGTGATACGTAAACGTCTTCTGTGTTTCAAATGTACCATGTTTTTGAGTGGAAATGACCTAGTAAAAGCTTAGGCTTATTGTCAAATCCTTGCTAATCGATACCGTTTATATCTTCTCACATGAAATATGAAAAAACTATTGTTTACTGCTTTAGCACCCATTACGGAGGTCACACATCAGACCCCCCATTCACTGGCACCACCTAAGTGTACACTCAAAAGCACAGAAACACAATATTACTTTAAATATAAAGTACATTCACTGTGGACTGGTCATAATCCACGTGTGGGCAGTGATGTCCACACATGCATTTACCAGGTAATAAAAATCATTATCAGCAAAATTTTAATTAATGAAACGCCGGGTTGTACCCAGTGCCTCATTAATTAATTTTTTGATGATTTTTCCTTTAATTATTCGTTGAAATGTAATATTATTGCGACTGTGGAAATATTGCCCTGAATGCCCTCCCATGTAAAGTGACCAGTCCATGGCGGCTGTGCTGTACCAAACAAATTAAACCGCGTCACTGACATTGGCCAGTGGACAGATTTGTAATCACAGGTACCCATATTATCATTATTTAATTTGACAACATGTTTTTCAATATACAAGAATATAGTTTTTCCCTCAGAATCTTAATAAAGAACTCTGACATCATACACACTACTGTAAAAATAAGCTTGGAGAATTGTAAATTGTCATATACTTCTGTTGTTTCAGACCTTAAAATTTCTCCTGATTAGCTTGATTCATGTTTGATTCTCGCACACTGCAACTATACCTTCAGTTTTTAAATAATTTAGAATTGATGAAACTTTGAGATCTTACTTCGATTCTTGTGATAAATGGCAACTAAGGTCTAAGAAAGTTAAGAATCTGTTTCTCTGTTTTTTGGCTGTTGCATACTCTCTTTTTATAACCAATGTAAACTTTAAAAAATAAAAATTCAATGGTTTATGTCATACATGTATATTTAATTTACCCAAGTTAATAAAATTAATTAATTTGTCCCTTGAGTGCAAGGAGGCTTTGCAGTGCTTTAGCATTGCAAAGCCTCCTTGCACTCAAGGGATACAATACATCACCACCCATGCTATTCTGTACATTATGAGGCCTAAAACATAAAAAACAACCATAAATATGAACTTATGATGACAAAGAAATAATTACAAAAATAAAATAAAAATTAAAAAGCCACTTGCCCTCATGCAATTTCACAAAAGAAACAGAAGATTTACTTTGTGGGGCCTAAGTGTAAACTTTCAGAAAACAGAAGTTTTTATATTTGGAAAGGATCGTAATAAAAACATAAAGATTACCTTTGATAATAATACAATAGAAACAGTAAAAGAATACAAATATCTTGGGGTAATATTTACAGGAAACTGCTCATTTGTGTCTCACAAAAAGAAACATTGTCAAAATACAAAAAAGCAATGTTGTCACTTATAGCTAAAATGAGAAAATATAAACTGCCTTTAGATAGTGTTATAGAGATTATGAGAAAATGATTGTCCCGATGCTTTTGTATGGGTCGGACGTATGGTGGTATAACCAATAACACAATAATAAAAACAACTGAACTATGGTTTTTTAAATTCATGATGAATCTAAAACAATCCACACCATTTGTATTTGTCTACCGAAAACTTGGGCTTTTCCCAATTTCTCTGAAAACTTATATTATTAAACTTTTGGGCCAAATTAATAAACAGTGAAAATACAAAAATAAGTTATCTCCCATACTAAACTCTGTTACAAGAAACCAATCAAAGAAATAGAAAATTTGAATGGATAGGGTATATAAAAAAAAAACTTGGATGAAAGGGGTACTTGTATGTCAATTTGTGGATAAGCCAAGATGAAAATACATACTGGTTCTAAGAAGCAATTAAGAGAAGATTACAGGATCAGTACATCTAAAATTGGTATTCAGCCTTAAATTCATCAACGAAATAGAGATGGGCAATATACCAAACCGATACCGAAATCATGTGCATACCAAAAAACCGACCAGAACCAATCACTGAGTACTGAAACCATTTGTATTTTCAAATTTGCATGCAATTTCTATTTATAAGGCCTTGTTGAGGCTTGAAGCAATTGAAATATTCGTTTTCATGAAAGAAGTGACTGATTTTCTTTTTAGTTTTGTTAACTCATAAGGGCCTGCTCAGTTGTACTGAATTCCTACTGGACTAAAACCTGTACTAGTACATGTCCAGTTGCCTAGCAGTGATTTCTAGTCAAGTCTTGGTAGACTGCAGTGGCCCAGTGGGAGATTGTTCAACTTCTATGCTAGAGGTCCCGAGTTCGATCCCCATCCATTGTGTCCTTGGGCAAGGTACTTTATCCCTGTTGCCTACGTGGGGGAACAATGATGCCGTGTACTAAGGCGTACTTCACGTCGATGGTGCACATGTCTTCAGCCTCTGTAACCCTGCTTGAGTAGAGCTTGAACAGAGAATGTTGGGGAGCTGACAGTTGCTTGTCGATGCTCGGTGGTTCTCTCTAGGTACTCCGGCTTCTTCCACCAGTAAAACTGTCATGGTCACGATTAGCAATTGTGCATAAATATGTGACTTTAAACACCAATAAATAAATAAATATAGTAAAGTCTTACGAGGCAGCCAAGAGTTGACTAGAAATCACTGCCCAGGTGATTTGTCTACTGTCAGGCCCTCTTAATGATGGCGTGTTAAGGTCACATGTTTTCGAGGTCACAAAAGCCTGAAATCATCCTTTATAGGTCAAGATGTGTTTGGAAGAAGTCACAAAATTACTGTAGGTATGATTTGTGTTGGCAAAAGGAGGGCAAATGTTGAGCCCACTGGCAATGGCATTTGTTGTGCAGTGGTAAAATGATACAAGAACAACTTACTCTGTAATTTCCTGGTGTGAATTCCTCTTTGGTACCATCAGCAATTCTCAGTCAAATTTTATACAGAAATACAAGAAGCACAAGCCAAGTTTCAACCAATGGACCTCCAGGTTTAACCTGTAGGTCCATTGGCTGAAACTTTGCTTTTGCTAATTACGCTTTGCATCAAATTATCATTTATTGCTTGAGAGAAATCATCATCCCACAGGTGATTTATTGACAGTACACTCTCTATGTACTGTATATTACAGTTAAAACTAGAAGTCCTGTCATGAAATGCGCACAAATAGCACGTTAATCTACGCGATATGTCTATAGTAAGGCTATCAAATTCTGTACATAGGGTCTGTGCAAAAGCGATGTTTCAGCCAATGGACTCCGGGTAACCCGGAGGTTCATTGGCAGAAACATTGCCTGTGTTTGCTAGGAGAACCTGCCGTGCTTTGGATGCCATTTGATATGGCAATTGCACGCAATTCCTACGAGCAATTAACCCTAGATAAGCACACAGTTTGTGACTTCTAGTTTTAACTGTACTTTACTTCAAGGTATTACTGTTGTGGCTGAGGAATTGTACTACATTCAGCAATAAAATGGAAAAATTGGAACATACATATTCTCATTATTCAAAATGTTGCATTGAATTCTTATGTGACTGTCTTCTACACTCAAAATGTATTGAAATGCGACACAGATGGGTCATGAATTATTGCTAATCAACTCAACATTAACAAATGATAAAAGATTTTAAATGCAGTCCCAAACATGTCTGGCATTCCAGAAAATCAAGGGGTACAAAAAACTGCCACCCTCAATTTTTTCTAGACATGCAGGAGGCGACCAGCACTCCTGCACTCCTAAAGAATGCCAGGCCTGTTCACATGTGTTGTTTGTATTCATGCATGTTTAAATGGCGTCTTACACCATTGTATGGGAAAAGACAAATAAACAAATTGAATTGAATTGAATTTGAGTGTTCTTTTACCCTTTTTGAGTGCAGCCAGTACATATTCCATAGTAAAAACACAACCTCATATTTATATATTTACCAAAGTTTAACCCTAATGGGTCCAGATCGATGTTTGTTAGTTTTGTACACGTGTCAATGAACAGGCTTTTGGTGGTCTTGCTGATGGAAGTTACAGCACCTTGTTAGTGGTTTCCATTGAAGTCTTGGCTGTACAGGCAGCAAAGACTTCATTAGACACCACTGCTTATGCAGTTAAAGTGTTATCGAATTATGAGGGTGCAAAAAATCAAAAGTATTATTTGAGGGCACTAATAGAATCTGTGACAAGAATCAAGTGGATGCTTTGCAAGAATCAAAGTTGATTCTCATTGTTTTCCTTGCAAGAATCATTTGCAAGAATTGGTTCTGATTCTCGCATGAATTTTAAGCTCTGGCCTCTCGTGGAAGTCAAGACTTGGGCACTTGGCTAGAAATCACTGCCAAGCAACTTGTCTGCCTCACAGGATGTGGTGTAGCAGAAAATCTGTAAAATTGACCAGACCTTGAAGGATTTACTGGTTGAGGGCTAGATTATTTTTGGTGGTCTGAATTTGTTATTTTGAAAATTTGTTTTATTACAAATTATTGGAGAGTGTCCACAGGCACTCACCAATAATTTGTAATAGAATATATTTACATGTATATAAACAAAATATTACAAATTTGCATTTTACTGAATATGAAACACGAGCAAGAAAAAATATTTGCTTTTGCTCTGATATCCTCCTTTTTTTGGAAAGCCCTGATAGTTGATTCTACAGTATAGTCATCGTGGACTGGTCACTTTCCATAGGTGGGAAGTATTTCCACGGATGCAATAATATTAGATTCCAAACACTAATTATAGGAATAATCATCAAAAATTTAATTAAAATTTTGCTGATGATAATTTTTATTACCTAGTAAACACCATGCATGGACATCACTGCTCATGCATGGATTACTAACAGTCTACAGCGACTGTACTGTACCACTCAACTAGTTAAAAGAGTCTTGGTGTGTTGCAGTTAGCTTAATTGTGCAAACACAGCTTTTAGAATCCCTTTCTTTATTAACCCTTACCCAACGAATTGGCCACATCTGCCCACGTAATATTCCAATTCAGCCTCTGAAAAAATATCATTTTTTAAAAGATTTCAACAAAACCATATCATGGGACCCCTCTTTGGAACGAGCTCATCGAGCTCGTTCCAATGAGGGGGTCGCATGATATGGTTTGGTTGGAATTTTTTTGAAAAATTTTTGAAAAATGATATTTAAAATAATAAATTTTGATATCATCTCTATTGGGTAAAGGGTAAAGATTGTCATGGTGGGCATTTGCTACTTTCCTTATTTTCAAATCAGATGGAATAGAGGGTAAGGGTGATAGCTCACCTCAAAATGACAGGCCTGGATAAATGGGAAAGTTTTGTAACAAATGGTCTGTACAGTTAAAACTAGAAGTCCTTTCATGAACTGTGTGCTTATCTAGGCTTGATTGCACGTGGCATCCAACACTCAGCAAGTTCTCCAGGTTACTCATAGCAAACACAGGCAATGTTTCTGCCAATGGACCGCCGGGTTACCCGGAGGTCCATTGGCTGAAACATTGCTTGTGCACAGTCCATATGTACAGAATTTGATAACCTTACAGTGGCTATACGCATAGATTTATTGCGCAGATCGGCATGCTATTTGTGTGCATTTCATGACAGGACTTCTAGTTTTAACTGTAGTCTTACATTCACTGCTGTCGTGCTTTGCAGGGGTGGGGGGTTCTGTTCCCCTACTTTTGTCTGAGCGTGATCACCGTTTCCATAAAATTTCAAGACTCCAGACTTGATCTTCACAAATATCTAACACAGCAAGCACTAACTCATCTTGCTAGTCACACTAAACCTATTTTAGCAATGTGTAACTCACAACCCCACACAGACAACAATATGCCACTTCTTTTGAAGACTTTCGGATCCTAAATTTAGAATCTTTCCCAGAGGTAGTCTGCTGACCCCCTACTACTTCAAGATGGAGGGGTATACTCTTTCCCAATGATGAATCTAGTGTTGGCCTTTGCTGTGCATTGAGCACCCACTCCGAATGAGCACTCAAAATGAAGGAATGATGGACATGTGACATGGGCCGTATCCTTACTTCTTAATTTCAGAAAGCATCTCTAATTCACTGTATAAACAGAGTGGCAGTTCAGGAAACTATTTCTTTCTACATGTATTCTTGTGTGCTGTATATTTTGTAGGTTAAATGGAAGTTCAAACTTTTGTGTCAAAACAGGTCAAAATATTTCTTAGAGAATAATTTTAGTCTTTCAGGGCTGTTTTCTCTGAAACTTCACATTTTTTTCTCTGTGGTTGATACCTGCACTGCTGTATACTTTAGTCACAGAGGTGACTTTTTTTATCAATGTTGCTAAGTCTGGAACAAGAAAAAAAGGCAGTGGACACATTGGATGGTGTGTTAGTATTTTGGCCATATATACAGTTCTGTGATCACAAATGAGGACAGAGAATTTGATCAGATTTTTCTGTGGGAACCCCGGAAAGTGAAGCAGTGTATGTTTACTGCAGAAAACAAGATCTGTTTTCCTGATAAAATAGAACCCAGTAACCAAGATCTTGGATGGAAGTCCCCTAAAATGGGCAACATTGGTGTAAACGATTGGCTGCACATTACTTTGTATCCATGTTGCGGTCACGATTTTTTAATTTAGGAATTGATTAATCATCACAAATAATCGATTAATCATACCTAGATGACACCCCCCCCCCCCCCTCCCTCTCTTTGAAATCATTAAAAATGAAGTTCAAGTCAGTTGACCTACCTCAAGTAAACAACAAAAACGATCCTCTTAGGTACATTCAAAGCATTGATGTTCTGAACTTTTGAACCGTCGGTGTAATAATCAAGACCGGTCATCAGTTGCGAGAACTGCCGACCGGTCTTGATTATTACACTGACAGTTCAAAAGTTCAGAGCATCAAAGCTTTGAATGTACCTAAAAGACAAATGCTTCTTACGGCTTCTTGAGGTTTAACGTCGGCGTTATTGACCTTTTACCTTTAGAAACATTAGTTTTTTCCTAAATTTTTAGCTCATCTGAGCGAAGCTCAGCGGGAGCTTTACTGATCGTGATCCGTCCGTCGTCCATCCGGCGTTAACTTTACATTATCGACTTCTCCTCCTAAATCACTAGCCCAATTTTATTCAAATGTTGGCTAAATATTTATTACCTAATGCCAATTCAGATTTTTCAAATGAAGTTGCCCCTCCTCCTGGGTGGGGCCACGCCCCCAAGGGGCACCAAAATCTTTGAAAATCTTCTTCTCAAGAACCAGCAGTAGCAGACACTTTATATATGGTATGCAGCTTCCTTTAGAGGTGTAGACTCAGATTTGTTCAAGAGAAGTTCGAGGGATAATATTTGGCGTTGTTATGGGAGGGGCAAAAATTTTGGCCCCGCCCTAAATTTCTATATTTTTATACTGTACCAATGACCCAGACTTAGCTGGTGCTAATCTCCATAATTCAGGGCCAAACACAAATTTTGCCCCCCCCCAATCCCCAAAATTTGCATCAGAAACCGAAAAATACATGTCCTATATGGCCCTCCATACATCGACTCCTCTGCGCATGCGCAGTGTCGAGGAGGTCCCGAAATTGGCGCCAATTATCATTCTTAGTTTGGCCCTCAAAACAGTCACACTTCTCTGTTATTTGTGCTTTCAAATCTCAGTTTTTATGATGCCAGACACATATTCATGAGTGAAATGGTGGAAATAAAGAGGATACATTAGGAGGAGAGGAAAATATTTAGTGCAAGAAAATGTTCACGGCTGTAACTTAAAATTATTTTATGAAATTATTTCTACATGTAGTTGCCTTTTTTCAAGGCATAGCCCTGATGTTGTCATTCTTGCTATGAAGTACCATTGTTTGATCAGTGTTTCCTCTCTACCTTCCTTGTTTCCCCCTAGCTATTCTCCCATGTTTTGGCTTAATTTTGTGTAATGTTTATTACTAAAATTTCTTGGGAGTTTTGGCTTCGTAACAGATTTATTTCTGTTTTTTCCCCATGTTTACGTCCTCACCCTAGGGGTGTTTAGGCGTTTTGGTCTGCATCTACCATCTGATGTTCTACAGTTTCTTCTGTGGAAGCCTCTGTTTTGCATCAGATAGTGTTTTAATTGGTGACTGATTTCGGGCCATGTTGTTTCAGTGCCTGGAGTCATGTTTCCAGTTTGTTGACACTTTTGCTTAGGTTGACAACAGTTACTGCTGATAGTGATTTTTTGTCTTCTGCATCTCTTATTCATAGTAAGATACATTATTATTGTCCGTAAGTGTCTCATTAATTTTTTCAAAATGAATTTAAATTTTTGTCCACACTTAGGCTTTTTTGGGATCCATTGGGCTCAGGGTTCCCTTTGGGAACTTGGGCTCTTCTGAAAATTTTTTTTTTTTTTTTTAAATTTTTTCTTTTCAAATCATTATTTATTAATGAATATAATGGATTGTTGTATTATGTATCTTTATTTTCAAGGATTAGTGCGAGTACTTTGATTGTTTACATTTCAACTATGAATGATTATTGTTCAAATTGTAATAGGAGGAAGTCTTCCTATGATTCTCATGATGTAATGACTCATTTCCGAGCTCATTCGTCTGCGGTAACGTCGGCTTACCTGGACGATATTCTTCAGAGATACGGCAACGAGTTAACGCTTCAGAACGACATGCACAATCTGCTTCTATTGCTCCGACGTCTCGGTTTCATAGTAAACGAAGAGAAGTCGGATCTGGTGCCGTCCAAGTCATTTACCCACCTGGGAATGAGCTTCAAGACGCACAACAATCTCGTTCGTCTGTCGTTAACCAGAGCGAAATTAGTCAGTTGTTATGCTCGCTATTGTCTTCACTCAGACAAAGTGTCAGCGAGGGAATTCATGAGACTAATAGGTCTGTGCGGAGCTGCCTCGGATCTCATTCCGATGGGGCGGCTACGCACTCGTCCTCTCCAGGTCTATCTGACTCAGAATTGGAGAGTGAAGATTCATTCGCTCGAAACGGACATACTCTTGTCAAGCCAAGTGAAACAAGAGATTCAGACTTGGGCAGACATACAGTGGTTAACTCAGGGAGTTCCACTGCAGTTGCCAGATCCGAGCTTTACGATTATGACGGATGCCAGTCAAACAGGCTGGGGCGCGACACTGAGCCCATCGGATTTGAAGTGCCAGGGTCTTTGGGATCCGCAGTTTCTGAGCAAGCACATCAACATCAAAGAGATGATGTCGATTTGGCTTGCTCTACGTCATTGGATAGACGTGATTCAGAATGCACATGTGCAAATTATGTCCGACAATACGACAGTAGTTGCGTATATTCGGAACCAAGGCGGCACTCATTCCATTCCGTTGCTCAATCTAACGGAAAGAATTCTTCTGTTTGTACTAGAACATCAGATTCTTCTCTCCGTCCGTCATATTCCGGGTCGTCTGAACGTCTTGGCAGACTCCCTTTCACGGAGGGGTCGCCTGTTGCCATCAGAATGGACTCTCAACAAGCAAGTATTCAATCAGATTTGCTACCAATGGGAACGGCCAATGATAGATTTATTTGCGACACATCTCAACAATCAGTTGCAGACGTATGTGTCACCTTGTCCGGATCCTCGAGCGTTTGCAGTAGACGCTCTCTCGATCTCTTGGGACGGAATGGTAGGATATGCATATCCTCCAGTGCCGTTGATTCAGCAGATATTGCTCAAGATAAAACAAAACAATCGCAATGCAAGATTCTGTTGGTAGCATCTCTGTCTCCACAGAGACCGTGGATAAATCTACTCAGGTGTCTGTTGTGGGACATGCCGAGGAAGCTTCCTCAACGGGAAGATCTTCTTTCGCAAGGGAAATCGCGCATCCTCCATCACAATCCGCAAGGTCTAAACCTTCACGTATTTCCATTGTGTGGTCCTTCTTGCACGGAAAACATTTTGCAGGACGAGCAGTGGACGCGATTTCTAACTGCAGGAGGACCTCCTCTTCGCTAAACTATGCTGCTAAGTGGAGGGTCTTTCGTCAGTGGTGTGAGGATCATTCAGTAGATATTTATGATCCCTCCATTCCAGACATAGCAAACTTTCTAGTATACTTGTTTGATGAGATTAATCTGCAGCCTATCACCATTAAGGGTTATAGGTCTATGCTATCTGATACATATGCACATCATGATAGCTTGAGGACTGGAACTAATGTCTCTTTATCAAAGTTAGTTAGAAATTTTTCG
Organism: Pictodentalium vernedei; assembly: GCA_031216915.1. Classification (NCBI taxonomy): domain Eukaryota; kingdom Metazoa; phylum Mollusca; class Scaphopoda; order Dentaliida; family Dentaliidae; genus Pictodentalium; species Pictodentalium vernedei. The sequence goes on along the minus strand of CM062291.1, from coordinate 269,562,713 downwards.
ATAAATAGACCTAGAACCCTTAGATTAATTCCAAAGTGGAATTTGGCCTGGGTTCTTCTTAAGCTAAAAGAAGCGCCTTTTGAGCCTCTTGACACAGTTGACTTCAAATTCTTAACATATAAGACAGCTTCTCTCTTAGCTTTCTCTTCTGCTAGAAGAGTTAGTGAGCTTCATGCACTATCTGTGGAGGATTCTCACTACCGTAGTGTCGGTAATACTATTACCTTTACCACTAATGTTGGATTTTTGGCTAAGAATCAGGCTCCTAATAAGTATCCTGAACCTATTATTATTAAGGCCCTTCCATCATCTGATGGGCGTAGGCCTCTACTGTGTCCTGTTAGAGCAATACGTATTTACAGACGTAGGTCTGAGTTTATCAGAAAGGGACGTAAACGTTTCTTTCTGTCTTTGATGCCTAATAGAAAGGATATTATGGTCCATTCTATTGCTAGATGGATTCAATTAACTATTCGAACTGCTTATGAAAAATTATCTTCTTCTCAGCAGTCGGCACTCAAGATCTCAGCCCATGAAGTAAGAGCTCTTTCTACTTCTTGGGCCTATGCTAATAGTATTGCTATTACTGATCTAATGAAGGCTGCATATTGGTCTCAACCTTCCACATTCACTAATTTTTATCTCAGAAATATTGAGTCCATTTCTGGAGACCTCCATTGTTTAGGTCCGTTATCAGTTGCTCAGAATATCGTCCACTAAACAGTTGCAACTATAGTTATGTAGGCTTTCTGTTCCGGCAGTGACTCTGTCCTGCTGCCCTCTTCGCTCTGGGGTATTTGACCCAGGGCAAGGGGAGGGGGGGGGGGGGGGTGTTCCCTTAGGTCACCTGCTTTATAGTGAAAAGCAAGGGAATACCTCCCCCAGAGTCAGTAATTCTGAGTCGGTACCGGGATGGTTTTAAAGGGTAAAGCTAATGTTTACTCATACATGTAATATTTTTAAAGTGTAGCTCGGTGTGAAGCATTTGTATATGTCATGTGTCAAACGAGCGTTAATATACAATCCTCGGACACTTTTAATGAATATAAAGAGTCTCATTTCTCTGGACTTCCTTTATTTATTGGCTTACCTTCAAAAATATTAGTATAAAGGGTTATACTGGATGTTAATAGAGATCATTGATTATTATGCTCAATTACTGATCGGTGTTGTGTCTTTCTTCTTTATTATAAATAGGAAAGATACATGTAAAGCCTATCTCTTCTTTTCTCCTGGAGAGGATATTCTATTATACATAATTGAGCTTATTGGATTTTCCTTTATGTCCTAGGCCCTCCAGCCTATTTACTATTCAGCTAAGTCTGGGTCATTGGTACAGTATAAAAATGTTAAAAAATTTATAGTAATTTATATATTTTTTATACTTACCAATGACCCAGACGGGGATGGCCCTCCCAGGAGTTGGGAACTCATACCTCCCCGCTGAGTACATAACGCTTACCAGGCACTGGTTGTAAGAATGATAATTGGGGCCAATTTCGGGACCTCCTCGACACTGCGCATGCGCAGAGGAGTCGATGTATGGAGGGCCATATAGGACATGTATTTTTCGGTTTCTGATGCAAATTTTGGGGATTGGGGGGGCAAAATTTGTGTTTGGCCCTGAATTATGGAGATTAGCACCAGCTAAGTCTGGGTCATTGGTAAGTATAAAAAATATATAAATTACTATAAATTTTTTAACTTTCTGAACCGAGAGGCCGATTTGAACCAAATTTAATGTGAGGACTTATTGGGTCATAAGTACTTGATTTATGCAAAAAAAATTTTCCCGCAGCCCTGTGGGAACCTTAGGAGCTGAAAATAGAAAAAATTTAAAACGCCTATATCTGCAAAACTGCACGGCACTGAGAATTTTTATTTGGTGGGAAGCTTCCTTAGGACCAACAGAAAGGATTGGTCAAAAAAAATTTGCCATCAGTTTTATCATAGGTTACAGTTTCGGGACTTTGAAAAAGTGCTGAGTCAGCACTTTTTAACACTAGGCAATGGGAAAAACATTTAAGTATCTTCTTTTTTAGATTCACCAGTCAGAATCCTTTCATATTTGGTATACAACATCAATAGGGTGGTCAGATTTAAGTTTGTTCAAATCGAGCCCCTGGGTTAATATTTGGGCTCCCTATGGGAGCCCGAATTTCAACTTAGTGCAATATGAGGTCTATTATTTAAAAATCTTCTTCTTCAGATCCGCCAGGCAGAATTCTTTCATATTTGGTATACAACATCAATAGGGGGGGTCAGATTCAAGTTTGTTCAAATCAAGGCCCTGGGTTCATATTTGGTCTTCCTATGGGAGCCTGAATATTAACATAGTGCAATATGAGGATTATTCTTTAAAAATCTTCTTCATATTCAACAGGCAGAATTCTTTCATATGTGGTATACAACATCTCTAGGGGGGTCAGATTCAAGTTTGTTCAAATTGAGTCCTTGGGTTCATATTTGGTCTCCCTATGGGAGCCCGAATTTTAACATAGTGCAATATGAGGATTATTCTTAAAATTCTTCTTCTTCTTCAGATCCACCAGGCAGAATTCTTTCATATTTGGTATACAACATCTGTAGGGGGGTCAGATTCAAGTTTGTTCAAATTGAGTCTCTGGGTTCATATTTGGGCTCCTTATGGGAGCCCGAATTTTAACTTAGTGCAATCTGAGGATTATTCTTTAAAAATCTTCTTCTTCAGATCAACCAGGCAGAATTCTTTCATATTTGGTATACAACATCTCTATGGGGGTCAGATTCACATTTGTTCAAATCGAGTCCCTGGGTTCATATTTGGGCTTCCTATGGGAGCCTGAATTTTAACTTGGTGCAATATGAGGATTATTCTTTAAAAATCTTTTTCTTCAGATCCACCAGGCAAAATCCTTTCATGTTTGGTATGCAACATCTCTAGGGGGTTCAGATTCAAGTTTGTTCAAATTGTGTCCCTGGGTTCATATTTGGGCTCCCTATGGGAGCCCGAATTTTAACTTAGTGCAATATGGGAATTATTCTTTAAAAATCTTCTTCTTTGGATCAACCAGGCAGAATTCTTTCATATTTGGTATACAACATCTCTAGGGGGGGTCAGATTCAAGTTTGTTCAAATCGAGTCCCTGGGTTCATATTTGGGCTCCCTATGGGAGCCCAAATTTTAACTTAGTGCAATATGAGGATTATTCTTCAAAAATCTTCTTCTTCAGACCCACTAGGCAGAGTCCTTTCATATATGGTATACAACATCTCTAGAGAGGTCAGATTTAAGTTTGTTCAATTCGAGTCCCTGGGTTCATATTTGAGCTCCCTGTGGGAGCCCGAATTTCAACTTAGTGCAATATTAGGTCTATTCTTTAAAAATCTTCTTCTTCAGATCCACCAGTCAGAATTCTTCCATATGTGGTATACAACTTATCTAGGTGTACCAGATTCCTGTTTGTTCAAATTGAGTTTCTGGGTTTATATTTGGGCTCCCTGTGGGAGCCCGAATTTCAACTTAGTGCAATATTAGGTCTATTCTTTAAAAATCTTCTTCTTCAGATCCACCAGTCAGAATTCTTCCATATGTGGTATACAACTTATCTAGGTGTACCAGATTCCTGTTTGTTCAAATCGAGTTTCTGGGTTTATATTTGGGCTCCCTGTGGGAGCCTGAATTTTAACTTAGTGCAATATGAGGATTATTCTTTACAAATCTTCTTCTTCAGATCCCCCAACCAGAATCATTTCATATTCAGTATATAACATCTTTAGGGAGCTCAGATTCAAGTTTGTTTGAAATCGAGTCCCTGGGTTCATATTTAGGCTCCCTATGGGAGCCCAAATTTTAACTTGGTGCAGTATGAGGATTATTCTTTAAAGATCTTCCTCTTCAGATCCCCAGTCAGAATCATTTTATATTTGGCATACAACATCTCTAGGGAGGTCAGATTCAAGTTTGTTCAAATCGAATCCCTGGGGTTAATATTTGGCCTCCCTGTGGGAGCCCAAATTTTAACTTAGTGCAATATGTGGAATTTTCTTTAAAAATCTTCTTCTTCAGATCCACCAGTCAGAATCTTTTCATATTTTGTATATAACATCTCTCTGGGGGGGGTCAGATTCAAATTTGTTCAAATCGAATCCCTGGGTCAATATTTCAATTGCAATATGTGGAATATGCTTTAAAAATCTTCTTCTTCAGATCCGCCAGTCAGAATCATTTCATATTTGGTTTACAACATCTCTAGGGAGGTCAGATTCAAATTTGTTCAAATCGAGTCCCTGGGTTCATAATTGAGCTCCCTGTGGGAGCCTGAGTTTCAACTTAGTGCAATATCAGGTCTATTCCATAAAAATCTCATTCTTCAGATCCACCAGTCAGAATTCTTCCATATTTGGTATACAACTTATCTAGGGGCACCAGATTTAAGTTTGTTCAAATTGAATTCCTGGGTTCATATTTGGGCTTCCTATGGGAGCCCGAATTTTAACTTAGTGCAATATGAGGACTGTTCTTTAAAAATCTTCTCCTTCAGATTCACCAGTCAGAATGATTCAGGTTTGGTATACAACATCTCTGGGGGGGGGGGGGGGGGGGGGGGGGGGGGGGGGGGGGGGGGGTGAGGGGGTCAGATTCAAGTTTGTTCAAATCGAGTCCCTTGTTTCATCAGTTATGGCTTTCAAACTGCAGTGGCATAACAACGCTTGGAAATTTGGAAATGCTTATCTATAGCTGGGAGAATTGGATCTAGTTGGCAAGACCTATGCTATTATAATGATTATCTGACATGGACACCTGAATTTAATTTCATGATGTCATTCCTCTGTGGTGTTGATGAACCATAACGAGCTGAATGTGATCCAAAATACTTCTTTGAACCACTTTGTCAGGTGAGCGATTTAAGGCCACGTGGGGCCTCTTGTTTTTTTAATTATTGAACTTCCAAAACGTGGTAAAATTTACCGATTCTTCGACAACAAAAAATACTAAGCAATTTTGGCATAATCAATCAACAATCGATTTATCATGCTAGCTTTAGTCACGATTTAGTCATTGCGCAGAAATATGCGACTTTAACACCAATAAATAATAGTAATAATAGTCTGGTGTGCTAAGGCGTACTACACGTCGAGGTGGTGCACTTGTCTTCAACCAGTGCTAACCCTGCTTGCACAGTTAGTGCATTGGGGAGTCTTGAGAGTTGCTCACCACAGCTTGGTGGTTCTGTCCTGGTACTCTGGCTTCCTCAGCCTGTAAACTGTCCAACCCAAAGTGACCCTATCTGTCAAAAGCGTCATTAAAACCCCAGTAAAAAATAAACATAAGTGATGTTTCTTCAAACAGAATAAGGCCAAACAAAAAATTGTTTGATTCTCAAGAAGTCACTCACAGGAATTCAATATTGGATATTTTCATTAGACATTTTTAGTGCCAAAATTACTACAAAATCAGGAGACTCAAAAAATTTTTTATTCTTAACTGAAATCTGAACAGCATAACTAAAAGTAGTCTACATCCTGTGATTTTGCAGTTATTTCTTGGAAAGTCTTGGCTGCCTATATAGGCAGCCAAGACTGGCCAAGAAACAACTGTGAAGGCACTTACATGTAGAAAGTTTCAAGTTTCTCCACAGACAGCAAGCTGGGGGCACCTGTTCTGTTGCAGTAAAAAGTAAAGTCGGTATTATGTTCTTGAAGGATAAAATTAAAAGGGTTAATTTGTATAATTATGCACCTTTTATATTCTATGTGTGAAAAGACAGTGAAATGCCTCACAATCCACGCTCATTACATACCAAAAAAAATAATTAAAAATAGCACCTTCCCTCCCTCACTGATTTATCAATTTATTTTTTTGTGTGGCCTAATATTAAACTTTCTTTTTTGCAGCTTGGTTTATTGCAGTCCAGGTCATGGTCAGTGTGACACTCTTAATACAAGTTCTGACAGGTCTCCTGGTGGTGATTATTGTTCTTAAGTTGTTGGCTAAAGAACTGGAACAACTTCTACTGATAGCATCTTCAATGGCCTTGTTTTTATGTGGTGAGTGTTTGTCATTTCTTTGATTAGAACATCAGTTTTATTCACGTCCATCAACAAACAACATTGGAAAGATTTTTTTTTTAAAGAAACTGAAATATTTCATTTTTTGCTTTCAAAATATACAGGTACCGTACCAAATAAGTTGTATTAACCCTTTGAATCCTGGTGGTATCTTCCATGTCAGTTCAATGGCTGCAGTTGGAAGAGTCCATATTTATTATCTGGGGTTAGACCAATTAATATTTTCAACGTGCAGCCCTAAGGCTGCACATTGAAAATATTGATTGATCTACTCACACATTTACCTTGTAGCCATCCCACTTACTGACATTATGACATAGCATGTGACCCGGCCGGATAAAGGGTCTCTCGCTTTCAAAGGGTTAAGATGACTGAATGAGCTCATTGGCACAAGTGGATCATACAGAAGGTTTTAGGTGTTAAAAAATGAAATGAGTAATGCCCAACAAAGTAGATCTTCTATTTCTTAGGCCATTTGTTTTGTAAAATTGCATCTGGGTGGGTGTTTTTTTATTTTATTAACTCAACTTTGGCGAAGCCAAATTTGAGCTTTTGTCATGGCCCGTCGTCCGTCTGTCGGTACGTCAACAATTGGATACGGCTCGGGCTAGAGGCCGTATTTATGAACCAATCTTTACAAAACTTCTTGGGTACCTTTGTTATGACCGTGGGACTAGAACGAATGTTTTTGGATGCGGTCCAAAATTCAAGATGGCTGCCAGCCGCCATTTTGTACCGACGATGCAGAAATCTGTTTTTTGTACAGAACTTCCATATGAAAGCTCTGATTTGAATAATTTTTTGTATGAATGTTTAGTACCATGGGATACATCACATATAATACAGGTTTTTTTCTTGTGCGTAAATTATGCAAATAAGACTAATTTTGATGTTTTTTGGTGTTACTTTCAGCACTGTCAATTCAAATGCCAATACGGCTCGGGCTAGAGGCCGTATTTATGAACCGATCTTTACGAAACTTCTTGGGTACCTTTGGTATCACCGTGGGACGAGAACGAGTGTTTTGGGGTCCGGTCCGAAATTCAAGATGGCCGATGGCAGCCATTTTGTACAAAATTAGGTGCACTCAGATTTTTGCACAGAACTTCCATATGAAAGCGCTGATTTGAATAATTTTTTGTGTGAATGTTTAGTACCAGGGGATACATCACATATAATACAGGTTTTTTTCTCGTGCAGAAATTATGCAAATTAGTTGAACTTTGATTTTTTCAGTGCGACTTACACACAGTAAGTACACATGTCAATACGGCTCAGACTAGAGTCTGTATTTATGAACTGATCTTCACGAAATGTCTGGGGTACCTTTGTTATCACCTTGGGACGAGAACGAGTGTTTCTGGGTGCAGTCTAAAATTCAAGATGGCTGCCAGTGGCCATTTTGTACCGAAATTAGGTCTAATCAGTTTTTTGTACACAACTTCTATACAGCTTAGACTAGAGGCCATATTTATGAACCAATCTTTACGAAACTTCTTGGGTACCTTTTTTATCACCGTGGGATGAGAGTGAGTGTTTTTGGGTGTGGTCCGAAATTCAAGATGGCCACCAGCAGCCATTTTGTACCAAAATTAGTGCAATCAGTCTTTTGTACAGAACTTCTGTATGAAAGTTCTGATTTGAATAAATTTTTGTATGAATGTTTAGTAACATGGAATACATCACATATTGTAAGGGGTTTTTTTTCGTGCAGAAATTATGCAAATTAGATGAACTTTGATTTATTCAGTGCTACTTACACAATGTAAGCACACATGTCAATACGGCTCAGGGTAGAGGCTGTATTTATGAACCGATCTTCACAAAACTTCTTGGGTACCTTTGTTATCACCTTGAGACAAGAAAGAGTGTTTCTGGGTACGGTCCAAAATTCAAGATGGCTGCCAGTGGCCACTTTATACCAAAATTAGGTCCAATCAGTTTTTTGTCACAAGTTCTATACAGCTCGTATTTATGAACTGATCTTCACAAAACTTATTGGGGTACCTTTGTTTTCACCTTGGGACAGGAACGAGTGTGTTTTGGGGTGCCTTTGTTATCACTGTGCTATGAGAACAAATATTTTGGGGTTCAGTCAGACCCACTCTGGGACTCAAAGATTTTTTTCTAGTTTAGCATCTGACTGTCACCCACCTTTACAATACTTTACCTATACATTTGTTACAGGCAACGGTCAGTATTTATGTACAGACCATTACAATACTTTATATGTACCTTTGTTATCAGGTCATTACCTAGATGTTTGTCATTGCTGTGTCACATACTATACATGTACATGTCTTTGTCTTGACAAGGTGAGCTACAGTGTCATTGACACTTTCATTTTTGTAATTATTTCTTTGCCATCAAAAATTTGTATTCTCAATTTGTCTTATGTTTTAGGCCTCATAATCTACAGAGTAGCATGGGTGGTGGTGTATTTTGTCCCTTGAATGCAAGAAGGCTTGCATTGGTTATAAAAAGAGAGGATGTGGCTGCCAAAAAGACATGCAGGAAGGCCTTAGAAGCAGATTTTTAACTTTTCTAGGTCTTGCCAAATATATTTGACAGTTTCACTGTGCAACACTGGACGGATATGGGCAGTTTGTTTGTGAAGGGCTTACACCATTAAAAGAGGTGACAGAAATGGGGGCTGAAGGGGGAGCAGTAGGCCTATTCACCCTACTTTTTTTCTCCAACATCTTTCGTAATTACCTGAGTATGCAAATATGTCATTATTTACGTAGTCCAGTACTATATTTTCTACAAGTATGTAAATAAATGCAGTTGAATCTGGTCAATGAATTCCACTTTAGACCACTTTGTTCTATTTCTTCTTCTTTTAGTACTTTAACCTTTTACCCAATGCACAGGATTTTAAAATTTATTATTTTAATTATTATTTTTTAAACGTTTTCAAAAAATATCAACAAAACCATATCATGTGGCACCTTACTGGAACAAGCTCAATTTGCTCATTCTGATGAGGGGTCACTTGATATGGTTTTGTTTGAAATTGTTTTCAAAACATATTTTTTTCAACAGCTTAATTTAAAAATTACGCAGGTGGATATGACCGATTCATTTTGTAAAGGGTGAACCATCTTCTAATCCCCTAAAATGGTTGGAAGTGGGAGAACTAGACTTGGTATGCACTCTAAAAAGAAAGAGGTCAGGCCTGAAGCTAGTGGGGGGGGGGGGGGGGTGTTGATGTTGACCGCTACCCCTTATAATTCTGTCAGGTGCCCATATTTTTATACTGTACCAATGACCCAGACATAGCTGGTGCTAACTCTTAAAAATCCAGGGCCAAACACAAATTTTGCCCCTCAATCCCCAAAATTTGCATCTAAAACCAAAAGAAATCATGTCCTGAAGGACCTCCATACTTTGCCCTTACTGCGCATGCGCAGTGTCAAGGACGTTCCGAAATTGGCGCCAATTATCATTCTCTGTTTGGCCCTTCATGAGTCAACATCTCACTGATCTTTGTGCTTGTAAATCTCAGTTTAAAGGATGCCAGACACGTAATTATTGGAGAAATGGTGATTCTAAGGAGGATATAGAAGGAGGAGAGGAAAAAGGAGTGACAAAAAAATAATCAGGGCTGTACTTAAAATTTTTTATGAAATTATGTTAAGTTGCCTATTTTCGAGGCATGGGCCTGTTGTTGTCATTCTTTCTATAAAGTTGCACTGCTTATTCAGTGTTTCCTCTCCCCTGGTCCCCCCCTTGCTATTCTCCCATGCTTTTGGCATATGTTTGAGAAAGATCATTTCTAAATTCTCTTGGGAGAATTAGCTTGGTTACAGAATGAATTCTGTTATTTTCCCCATGTTTACGTTTTCACCCATGGGTGTTTTACGTTGTGTTCTGCATCTACCATCTGATGTTCTGCAGATTCTCCCCTGGGAGTCTCTGTTTAGCATCAGATAGTGTGTAATTTTGATGACTGATTTCGGGCCAGTATTGTCAGTGCCTGGAGTCATGTTTTCTGGTGTTTTTACACTGTTTGTTTACATTGGCAACAGTCTCTTTTGAGGGGGGCTGTTTGCCTTTGGAGTAGTTTATCTCACTATAAGATACATTATTATTATCCGTAAGTGTTGCATTAATTATTTAATATAATTTTAAAATTTTTGACCACACTTAGCCTTGGGATCCATTGGGGCTCAACGTTACTTTTCAGAAACTTGGGCTTCGCTGAAAAAATATTTTTCAAAAATTATTTTGATTTTCAATTGTTTTTTCTATATTAATGGATCATGTTATTATGTATCTTTGTGTTTAGGGGTTTGTGCGAGTACTAGGACTTGTTGTTTACTTTTCATAATGAAAGGATATTGTTCAAATTGTAATAGGAAGAAATCTTCCTCTGACTTTCATGATCATTGTATTAATTGTAGTCAGTGTACTCGCACTAATCCCTTTCAATATGTCAATATTGGGATGTCAAACATTGGAAACGTGTGTCACGATATGTTGTTAGTGGAGAAAGGGCTGTGCCGGCTCTTTCTCCGCAGGGTCACTCTACTCTATCAGTTTCTATTTCAGAGGAACAAGAACAGGGTGATGTTTCCATGTTATCTTCCGCAAGTGCGCTTCCGTCGTCACAAATGAATACAGAGCTAGCAGCAAAAGTGCTCATGGACATAAGACAAATGTCGTCCGCTAGCTCGCCCGGTGTAGCGTCCATTCACCGAATGGTTCGGCAGCCGGGTTCGTCCGATGCGGTCCAGGAGGAAATGTTGGCTGATGCGAGCACTATAAACATTCAACGTGCACACCCAGTGACGGCGGATAGTAGGAGAGATCGGAGGAAGCCTTCGAGTCCGGTTCCTAGCTCGTCCAGGTCCAGCCGGGCCGCGAGCGAGAGAGGCCCCTCTCTCGTACAACAACATCTGGGACCAGATGTTGTGGTACAAAATGTGTCGCAAGCGGAGCACACGTCCGTTGCTCGGGACGCTCCGTTGTATAGGCAGTCCGCTGAGACTGCTCAGGCTTCTTCCTCTCACTAGCGCACACGACTGCACCTTGGCTACGTGACCGCCGATATTCTTCCAGCTTCGCCGATCAGGGATTCTTCGGCGACCAGGCTATGCCATCCGGTAGCCAGGGACACGAGGCCGGTTGACTCCGGACGTTCGCATAGGAAGAGTATGCGGGAGTCACTAGAGCTGCCCTCGGCGAAGCAGCGATAGACTGCGCCTCCGCAGGCCTCGATGTCGGACGTGCTTGTTCAAATAGCACAACTTATCGCAGCATCCCAGCAACCGACAGAAACGGTGTCGGATCGGGAATTATCCGATGGCGCTGGGTCGGTACGCTCCGCCGAAGCATCGGGTGTGGACGACCGGGAGCATCATGAGGTCTGACCGGATGGTGAAAGGGATACGGATGACTTGGAGCTATCCCTTTCGGAACAACATAAAGCTGCCGTGGACTTCATCCGGCGCTTTCTTCCTCAAGTTGTTCCGTCGGGCCAGACTGCTGCGGTACCGGACAAGAGAATTATAGCGTCGTTGGACACTGATTTCTTTGAGCGGTTCAGGGACATTGCTCCCGAGTTTCCGTCTCAGTCCAATAATGTCACAAGAACATTTGAATTATTGAACGACGCTATATTCAAACTTGCTTCCAAAACAGGAAAAGCGGGTTTCTTGTCCGCCAATGCTCTTAACCTGCCTTTCATTAATGCAAGGAATAAATTCGATACGGCAGGACAGGGTATCCCGAGAGTTCCTCTGCGTATGGACGACGAGGCAGAAGACTTAGAATTATCATTACCGTCGTCTACGTCTATTCCAACCACGGTGTTGGAGACGACTATTTCGTCTAACAGAGCCAGTTTAGATTTTTTATCTTACGCAGACCACCTTACTAAAGCGTTATCACTGCGTCTTCAAGGGAAAGAATTCCAGGATATACAATCCACTTTAAGACTTCTTTCAAGGGCAGTAGCTTATTCCACGTGTAACTCCGCCCTTTCAGTGGCAAACCTGGAGTTGGTTAGACGTGACGCAGCCCTAGCTACATCCACACTCGTGGATAGTAAGGTGAAGAACTCTCTCAGAGTCGCTTCGGTCTCCGGAGAACTTCTCTTCGACGGCAAGCTTTCTGCAATTTACGATAAAATTACTAAGAAAGCTTCGGATTCTCTGCTGTTTAAATCTGCTTCTAAGAAGTCAGACACGGCAGATAGGAGTAAGACAGGCACTTCTGGGTCTAATGCGCCCAAGAGAGGTTCCTATAGAGGTTCCGGTGCGTCCTCTTGGTCTTATTCAAGAGACCGTCAAGGCAGCGACTCACGTGCGGGACGTCCTTCGGGCCGGGACAACCGGTCGGATGCCTCGAGGTCGACGGGACGAGGTGCGGGTCGCGGAGGACGTGGTTTCTCCTCCCGCAGGCCTCACAGGTCCAGGAGGTGATGGCTTCAACCTCTATCGCGGGCCGGCTGGCGGAAGGTTGTCGAGCTTTTCACAAGAGTGGGCATCGATTACGGACGACCCTTGGGTGAGAGGGGTGATTTCGGAAGGTCTAAAGATATCCTTCAAGCGAAAGCCTCCATTAACTCGAAGTCCAAAATGGACTCAACTTCCGTCAAATCCGCAGAAAAGAGACGCTCTGTTATCAGAGGTGCAGTCTCTTTTAAGGAAGAACGCGGTAGAGGTTGTAGAAAACCAGGAGACACCGGGATTCTACAGCCATCTGTTTCTGGTTCCGAAACCAGACGGCTCGTTCCGTCCAGTCATAGATCTGAGCTGGATAAACAAGCTGATCGTCGCTCCGAAGTTTTATATGGAGACGATTCGATCGGTCAGAGCGAGTATTCGGGTGAACGATTATGCAACAAGCATAGATCTCAAAGATGCGTACTTTCACGTCATGGTACATCCGACATTCAGAAAGTATCTACGCTTCGCAGTCCTAGGAGTGGTGTATCAATTCCGGGCGATGTGCTTCGGATTGAACCTAGCACCCTGGGCTTTCACTCGGTTAATGAACTCGGTAATGATGTATTTCCGAGCTCATTCGTCTGCGGTAACGTCGGCCTACCTGGACGACATTCTTCAGAGGTACGGCAACGAGTTAACGCTTCAGAACGATGTGCAGAATCTGCTTCTATTGCTCCGACGTCTCGGTTTTATAATAAACGAGGAGAAGTCGGATCTGGTGCCGTCCAAGTCATTCATACATCTGGGAATGAGCTTCGAGACGCACAACAATCTCGTTCATCTGCCGTTAACCAGAGCAAAATTAGTCAGTTGCTACGCTCGCTATTGTCTGCACGCAGACAAAGTCACAGCCAGGGAGTTCATGAGACTGATAGGTCTGTGCGGAGCCGCTGCGGATCTCATTCCGATGGGGCGGTTACGCACGCGTCCTCTCCAAATTTTCTTGACTCAGAATTGGAGTGTGAAAATTCATTCGCTCGACATAGAAGTTCTCTTGTCAAATCAAGTGAAACGAGAGATTCAGACTTGGGCAAACATCCAGTGGTTAACTCAGGGAGTTCCGCTGCAGTTGCCGGATCCAAGTTTTACCACTATGACGGATGCCAGTCAAACAGGTTGGGGTGCATCATTGATCCCAATGGATTCGAGATGCCAGGGTCTTTGGGATCCGCAATTCCTGGGCAAGCACATAAACATCAAGGAAATGATGTCAATTTGGCTTGCGTTACGTCATTGGATGGACATTATTCACAATGCTTATGTCCAAATCCTATCTGACAATACGACAGTAGTGGCATATATACGGAATCAGGGAGGCACTCATTCAGTTCCGTTGTTCAATCTAATGGAAAGAATCCTTCTGTTTGCTCTAGAACATAAAGTTCTACTTTCAGTCCGTCATATACCGGGTCGTCTGAACGTACTAGCAGACTCCCTTTCACGAAAGGGTCGCTGGATGCCGTCGGAGTGGACTCTCAACAAACAAGTATTCAATCAGATTTGCTACCAATGGGAACGGCCAATGATAGACTTATTTGCGACACATCTTAACAATCAGTTGCAGACGTATGTGTCTCCGTGTCCGGATCCAAGAGCATTTGCAGTAGACGCTCTGTCGATCCCTTGGGACGGAATGATAGGATATGCGTATCCTCCAGCGCCGTTAATTCAGAAAGTATTGCTAAAGATAAAACAATCTCAATGCAAGATTCTGTTGGTAGCATCTCTGTCTCCACAGAGACCGTGGATAAATGTACTCAGGTGTCTGTTGTGGGACCTACCGCGAAAGCTTCCTCCACGGGAGGATCTTCTTTCGCAGGGGAAACCGCGTCAACTTCATCACAACCCGCAAGGTCTCAACCTTCACGTTTTTCCGTTGTGCGGTCCTTCTTGCATGGCAAGCACTTTACAGGACGAGCAGTGGACGCAATTTCTAACTGTAGGAGGACCTCCTCTTCGCTAAACTATGCGGCTAAGTGGAAGGTTTTTCGTCGTTGGTGTAGGGATCATTCTGTTGATATTTTTGATCCCTCCATACCAGACATTGCAAACTTTTTAGTATACTTGTTTGACGAAATCAAACTGCAGCCTGTTACTATTAAGGGTTATAGGTCTATGTTATCTGATACCTATGCACATCATGATAGTTTACAAATTGGATCTAATGTCTCTTTATCTAAGTTAGTTAGAAACTTCTCGATAAATAGACCCAGAACTCTTAGGTTAATTCCTAAGTGGAATTTAGCTTGGGTTCTTCTTAAACTGAAGGAAAAGCCATTTGAACCTCTTGGGACAGTAGATTTCAAATTCTTGTCTTATAAGACAGCTTTTCTCTTAGCTTTCTCTTCTGCTGGAAGAGTCAGTGAGCTTCATGCACTGTCAGTGGATGATTCTCACTATCGTAGTGTCGGGAACACTATCACCTTCACTACTAATGTGGGATTTTTAGCTAAGAATCAGGCTCCTAATAAATATCTGGAACCTATTGTTATTAAAGCCCTTCCGTCTTCAGACGGGCGTAGGCCTTTACTCTGTCCTGTTAGAGCGTTACGTATCTATAAACAGAGATCTCAGTTTATCAGAAAGGGACGAAAATGTTTCTTTCTGTCTCTGATGCCTAATAGAAAGGACATTTCGGTCCATTCTATTGCTAGATGGATTCAATTAACTATCCGTACTGCTTATGAAAATTTATCTTCTCAGCAGTCTGTGCTTAAGATTTCGGCTCATGAAGTAAGAGCTCTTTCTACATCTTGGGCTTACGCTAATAGTATTGCTATTACAGATTTAATGAAGGCTGCTTATTGGTCTCAGCCATCCACATTCACGAATTTTTATCTCAGAAATATTGAGTCCATTTCTGGAGACCTGCATTGTTTAGGTCCGTTATCTGTTGCTCAGAATGTCTTCTCAGCAGTCTGTGCTTAAGATTTCGGCTCATGAAGTAAGAGCTCTTTCTACATCTTGGGCTTACGCTAATAGTATTGCTATTACAGATTTAATGAAGGCTGCTTATTGGTCTCAGCCATCCACATTCACGAATTTTTATCTCAGAAATATTGAGTCCATTTCTGGAGACCTGCATTGTTTAGGTCCGTTATCTGTTGCTCAGAATGTCGTCCTCTAAACAGTTGCAACTATAGTTATGCAGGCTTTCTGTTCCGGCAGTGACTCCGTCCGGCTGCCCTCTTCACTCTGGGCTATTTGATCAAGGGGAAGGGGGGGGGGGAGGGTGTTCCCTTAGGTCACCTGCTTTATAGTGAAAAGCAAGGGAATGCCTCCTCCGAAGTCAGTATTTCTGAGTCGTTTCCGGGATGGTTTTAAAGTGTAATATTAATGTTAAAAATTCATTCATGTCATATTTTTAAAGTGTAGCTCGGTGTGAAGCATTTGTATATGTCAAGTGTCAAACGGGCGTTAATATACAATCCTCGGACACTTTTAAAGAATATAAAGAGTCTCAATTCTCTGGACTAACTTTATTTATTGGCTTACTTTAAAAATAATTAGTATAAAGGGTTATACTGGATGTTAATAGAGGACATGAATGTTATTGTGCTCAATTATGAAGGGTATTGTATCTTTCTAATTTAACATAAAATAAGAAAGATACATGTAAAGCCTAATACTCCTTTTCTCCTTGAGGGGTTGACTCTATATTATATAGTTGAGCTTATTGGATTTTCCTCTATGTCCTAGGCCCTCCAGCCTTTTTACTATTCAGCTATGTCTGGGTCATTGATACAGTATAAAAATGTTAAAAAATTTATAGTAATTTATATATTTTTTATACTTACCAATGACCCAGACGGGAATGGCCCTCCCAGGAGTTGGGAACTCATACCTCCCCACTGAGTACATAGCGCTGACCAGGCACTGCTTGTAAGAATGATAATTGGCGCCAATTTCGGAACGTCCTTGACACTGCGCATGTGCAGTAAGGGCAAAGTATGGAGGTCCTTCAGGACATGATTTCTTTTGGTTTTAGATGCAAATTTTGGGAATTGGGGGGCAAAATTTGTGTTTGGCCCTAGATTTTTAAGATTTAGCACCAGCTATGTCTGGGTCATTGGTAAGTATAAAAAATATATAAATTACTATAAATTTTTTAACATTCTGTTGTCCATTTGAAAATTGTTGGTTGGTCAAGAGCCAACATTTTCTTGGAAAGCAGCTAATTTGAAAAAAAAACTGTTGCCCATTTGGTGAAACAACATTTTTATATGCCCATTTTAAAAAATAACGGGATGTATTATGTGATTGGTCTGTCTATCGTATACTTTTTCATTTTCAGATAACAACTTGAGTTTGGATTATAGATCAGGACCAAACTTGCTTTTGTCTCAGTTATATCAAAATACAGGTTGAGTTTCAATTAGGGCTTGGTCCAATGATTTTTACAAGAGTTATGGGCCTTTTCAATCTCGAATTTTTGTTTCTGGATGATAACTTGAGTTTGGATTTATAGATCATGACCAAACTTTGTTTATTCCTCAGTTTTGTCTAAATACAGTTCGAGATGGGTGCGGTGGCATTGCAGTAACCGGTTCTCGTCAGATCACTGAAGTTAAGCAATGGCAAGCCCGGTTAGTCCTTCGATGGATGACCATCTGAGCGATCGATTCGGAATCCCGCATTGTGTCCTTGGGCAAGGCACTTCACCCTGATTGTCCACATGGGGGCATGATGACGCCGTGTACTAAGACATAGTGCACGTTGATGGTGCGCATATCTTCAACCAATCTAACCCTGCCTATGCTGCAGTGTGGAGTTAGATGTTGGGGAGTTCTATGCAAAAATACCTTACGTTTCAAATATTCTCGGTATGAAAACAGTCATTATAGGTATCGAGAAGTCAAGTGACGAAACCATTTTGTTCATTATTATTAGCTTACCTACTTACTCAAGGAAGTGGGAGTGTAGTCACTCATTAGTTGCAGCATTGGACTTCAAACCAAATGGTCCATGATTCATTCCCATCCAGGGATAACTGCATTGTGTTCTTGAGCAGGGCAATTAATCCTTATTGACCACCATGTACTCTTTTTGCCTTTGACCAGTGCTAACCCTGCTTCTGTGGGGTTAGTACACTGGGGAGTCTGACTGTTACTTGCCACTGCATAGTGGTTCTCTCCAAGTTCTCTGGATTCCTCCACCTGTAAACTGCTCAAGATTTGGTGATATTGTTTGTCAAAAATGTAGTTAAATCCCCATAAATAAATAAACTTCAATGAAGTGATGAGGTTATGGGGTGACTTGGGCGTCAGGTGTACATGTCCAATTTTGCAAGAATTTGTGTTTAGGTTATTTTCCCAAAGTCCAGTGGACTCATTGCTTTGCTTTGATATCGCATATGTAGGTTTTAGGGGTTTTGTTTTGTTCATTGTTATCACTAGCTTACCTTCTTCAATGAAGTGGTTAGGCTATGTACTGAGGACTACTGACTCCAGTGGCATCTGCATCAAACGCACAGTTCTAATTTACATCATTTTCTCAAAGTCCAATGGGTCAGGGCTTTGATATCACATATGTTGGTTGGGGGGAGGAATGGGGGTCATCAGATTCAAGTTTTTTCAAATTAAGTCCCTTGGCATTTATATTTGGTCTCCTTATAGGAATAGTAACTTAGTGCGATATGTGGAGTATTTTAAAAATCTTCTTCAGCTCCACCAATTAGACTCTTCTGATATTTGGTGTACAACATCCTTATTGGGGTCGGATTCAGATTTGTTCAAATAAGGTTTATAAGTTTGTATTTGGGTTCTCTATTGGAGCCTGAATTTAACTAGGTGAACTATATGAGGAATATTTTTTTAAAATATTCTTAATCAGATTCACTGCTCAGAATCTTTTCATGTGTGGTATACAGCATCCTTAGGTGGTTCAGATTTAACTGTGTTTTGGTGGCCTTCACCGTATGTCAATATTTGTACCAAAACTCAATATTTTTTAAAATACTGTTTGTATACCGAGAAAATTTTCACTGATTTGATATGCCGAAATTTTCAGTATTATCGATTAACATTTTATTAAAGTCCCAAACTAAGGCAGAAAATGGACATTTTTCTCTAGTTTGTGTTCAGATATCACTCAAAAATACAACGAAGTTGTGAAATTCGGCACATGTAGAGCTGCTAGCCAATTAAACAGATAAAAATGACATGTGTAAAGACAGTCAACTATATCGAGTAATTACATAGCACACAAAAGTTGACTACTCCAAGTTATTTAATTTTAATCCCCCGACATTGCAGACATATTGGTTTGCTGAATTTGGCTCCTGCACATGTGCAAATAAATCCTAATGGCTTTTGATTAACATGAATCTTGTTTCAATGATATTTACATGACATAACTGAGAAAAAAACAATCTGGCAAATACAGTGCTTCTCTATAAGCACGCATCCTGTCCCAGTGTGTAGCTTGCAGTATATTGTTATTTAAGACTTTATTTATCATAATTTATT
This sequence comes from Pictodentalium vernedei, assembly GCA_031216915.1. Taxonomy (NCBI): domain Eukaryota; kingdom Metazoa; phylum Mollusca; class Scaphopoda; order Dentaliida; family Dentaliidae; genus Pictodentalium; species Pictodentalium vernedei. Next base: position 269,543,740 of record CM062291.1, on the reverse strand, counting down.
TGTTAAGATATATGAATTTGTTATGAGTTAAGAATTTTTATTTTATTTTTACACCCATGAGTTTTCAGTCATAAGCGACTATTAGTAGCATTCATAAGCAACATTGTCCATGTTGAATATTGACTTTTTCTGTACAGTTTTTCATGTAAGTTTATTATTGTAATGTAAAAATATTTAACCAAAGTTTTGACAATTCTGTTATCAAATACTTGTACATTACAGCGATTTGGCAACAATTGTATATTTTGTGTGTGTATTATATTGTTAATATCTCGAAATGTACAAAAGTTTTACCAAAGTCTTCAAAGAAACTGGTAAAATCTTTGTACGTTCCAGCAATATTTGATATTCAGTCAGTATTTTTAAAATACCGAAACTTAGTATCGATAATTGAATCCTGTGTAGGCCTAACTGTGTTCACGTAGTCCGTGGGTTCATATTTGGGTTCCCAATGGGAGCCTGAGTTTTAACTTAGTGCAGTATGAGGAATATCATTTAAAAACTTTCTTCTTCAACTACATCACTCAGTATCTTTTGATATTTGGTAAAAATCATCCTTATCAGGGTCAGACTCAAATTTATTCAAATGAAGTCAGTATGTTTATATTCTAGTTCTTTATATGGGAACCTGAATATGAGAAAAATTATTTCAAAATCTTCTTCATATGATCCACCAAGCAGAAACTTTTGGTATTTATTATTCAGCATTTTTATTGGGGAGCAGATTCATATTTATTCAAACTAAGTCCCTGGGTTCATATTTCGTCTTCCATCAGGAGCACAAATTTTAACTTAGTTCACTATGAGGAAATGTTCTTTAAAAGTCTTAAGATCTACCATTCAGAATCTTCTGATATTTGATATGCATCATCCTTATATGGGTCAAATTCAGGTTATTTCAAATTAAGTCCGTGGGTTCATATTTGGGCTCCCTATCTGAATTTGACCTTTAACCTAGGGCAATATGTGGAAATTTCTTTGAAACTCTTCTTCACATCTCATTCTTCACATCTCATTCTTCACATCTCATTCTTCAAACTTCTACTGCATCTTTAGGGGTTCAGATTCAAGTTTGTTCAAATCAAGTCCCTGGGTTCATATTTGGGCTTCCTGTGGGACACCAAAATTTTAACCTAGGGCAGTCTGAGGAATATTTCAGATAGTCTGGTATACAACTTCCTCGTTTTACCATCCTTATTCCAGATTCAAGTTTATTCAAGCCAAGTCCCTGTGCTTATATTTGTTCTCCTTTTGGGAACCAAAATTTTAACTGAGTGCAATATGAAGAGAATGCTTTAAAAATCTTCTTCTGATTCACCTTTCAGTAACTTTTTAAATTTGATACATGCCATCTTTGTGGGGACAGATTCAAGTAGGTCCAAATCAAGTCCATGAGTTAATATTTTGGCTCCCTGTGGAGCCCAAATTTTAACTTCTTGTGTTTCTCTGGCGAACTCTACTGTTTTTTTTAATTATTTATCTGTTGCATTCTTTGATTTGGCAGGTAGGTCCGAAGCTATCAGGGAAACTTGATGAAACTATTTAAAGCTGAAACACTGTAAAATGTTTTGAAAAGTTTCAAATGCCATGATAATTTAGGCACAGTTACCATTTTGGGAGCACCGCATTTACTGCCCATATTTGGAGGTAATTTAGAGGGAGGATTCACTGTCTGTACATGATAAGCAATCTAAAAATATGAAAAAGTAGTACTGTCCTGCCAAAATTGTGCAACTGATTATTAAGTCTATGCAAAACTTGCAAGAATAAGCCATCGTTGGACAGATAAATTGGTCCTACAATTTGATGGCTGCACACCATGCCAACTGCTTCTATTATTTATTTATTTATTTATTTATTTATTTATTTATTTATTTATTTATTTATTTATTGGTGTTTAAGGTCACATACTTATGCACAATGGCTAATCGTGACCATGGCAGTTTTACGGGTGGAGGAAGCCGGAGTATCCGGAGAGAACCACCAAGCATCGATGAGCAACTGTCAGCCCCTAGCATGCAGGGTTACAGCGGTTGAAGACATGTGCACCATCGACATGCAGTATGCCTTAGTACATGGCATCATCATGCCCCCATGTAGACAATCGTGATAATAAAGTGCCTTGCGCAAGGACACAACGTGGGTCGTCCCGTAGGAGATCGAACTCAGGACCTCTAGCATAGAAGTCCAACAGTCTACCACTGAGCCACCACGCTCCCTAACTGCTTCTATTATACTGAGCATGAAGTGAATCAATGGTTCCAATGTTGTTTGCATTGTAAATGTTGGGTTTGCACAGTTAGAAGCGAATTACAGATGCTACTGCTTCTGTACAAACTGCATTACTCTGGTGAAACACCAGAATCTCCAAACATTACAAGGTAAATGGGCTTTTCAAAGCATCACATACATGTACATGGATTTGATTTCCAACTTTTGTCTTTTCAGTGGGTTTAATTTTCATAACTCTGGTTGTTTTTGGTGTCTACAAAGAAGACAGAAGATGGGTTCCACGTCCAGATATGAACTATCTATCCTGGTCATATGGTCTTTGTTGCATATCTGGTATAGCCACACTCATTACTGCTATCATGATGCTCAAACAGTACACACGCAGCAAGTACGAAATGTCATATGGAAGGTACCAGGGAGCACAGTATCAAACAAAGTACTGAAGATCTTCAGTGGTGTCCATGACTGAATTTAAGTCAAGTCACCCATATCATCTTTCACTTCTCAAAAGAAAACATTTAATACTTGACCTGACATGGCAAGCAGATGAGACTTGTTAAAACGTATCCATTATTGATTGAAACATCTCAATGTTTGCCTCCAAAACTCAGCTTGTGATCCCACATTGGAACGAGCTCTGTAAGCTCGTTCCAATGAGGGGTCATAACATATGTTTTGGAGGCAAAAATTTGAAACACAACCAAGCCTGGAAGTAAGCCATGTTTCATTTGCAAAATGAGGTTTCCAGCGGGTGAATTTGCTGATTCTATCCCACACAGTGGGCCAATTTCTCCTCTAGGTACCTCTTTCTGTTTAGGCTTGAGACCTTGATTCAGATTGAGGTTCACGGTGGGTAAAATTTGTGATGCTACCTTGCTGTGCAGGGTAGCATCACCAAATTCACCCTCTGGTGACATTCTGCAAATGACATTCTGCTTATTTCCAGGCTTGAAAACAAGAAAATTTGAGTGGTGATTTTCGTGAATTGCACTGGCTGGAAATGACATTACAAAGATAAAAGGTTAATATAATATTAATGATTTATAATACTGTTTGCAGAAAAGCAGCCTTTCAGTAAAATGGATTTGCACTATGTTCTGGCACAATCACAATCAAGGAGGTGTAAGTGCCCCTCATATGGGATAACACTGAAACCAGGACCTTGAATGAATACATGCATTAATGCAGAGCACATTTTTACCTTGCCCTTTATAAATTTAAGACTAAACTGGGCTGTCACACAGGGTTTATCTTTCATCTAAATTTGTGAGAATCCATTTGGTTTCTTCCGAAAATGGTTGTGAGAATTGATACCTACTATGAGTGTCCTAGGAGCTCGAGAGGCCACCATAGTCGATTCCCTGTTGTAGACTGATAACACATCTTAACCCTTTATCCAATGAAGCTTTTTAATTTGTAAAATGTAAACTCAATGTGATAATTTGATACAGTGGAGCCCACTTAATTAAGATATCTCTTAAATGAATAACCCTGTTAATTGAATATAATTTCCTAACACAAAACCATTTACAATCCCTCCAGTACAAATTTGACCTTTTAATTGAATACAGGTTATAGAACAAACTCTTGTTGATTGAATAAAAATCTTGTAACCTGTCAAGAAATTACCCTGACTCTCCCCAGTTTTCCTTTGTTTAGAGACCTGTTTGGCCTCAGAACATCCAATGCAGGCATTTAATCCATTGTATCTTGTTTGACAGAGCTCATGATGAGCTCTGTCAAACAAGATATAATAGAATAAATGCTAAGTTTATCTCTAGAACAGGGAGCGCAGTGGCTCAGTAGGTAGAGGTGCAGGCTGCAAGCCCAGAGGTCCTCGGTTCAAATCCCACCTGCGGCATCTGCGTTGTGTCCTTGGGCAAGACACTTCATCTCCATTGCCCGCGTGGGGGCACGGTGGCATTGTGTACTAAGGCGTACTGCACATCGATGGTGCACTTGTCTTCAACCAATGCCAATCCTGCTTGTGTGGAGTTAGTATATTTGGGAGCTGACAGTTGCTCGCCGTTGCTCGGTGGTTCTCTCTGGGTACTCCAGCTTCCTCCACCTGTAGAACTGTCACGGTCATGATTAGCCATTGTGCATAAATATGTGACCTTAAAACACCAATAAATAAATATCTCTAGAACACTGGGAAGTGGCACAATCCCTGTTAATTGAATACTCCTGTTTATTGAATAATTTTCATTGTCAGAGTGGCTATTCAATTAACAGGGTTCCACTGTAACAATAAACAGTATTTACCTATAAAAACTTACAAATATGGATGTCATTGGACCAGGCTTTTTAGTCGGGTTCCAATGTCCGCCATATTTGTACAATTTTACTGACAAGGTGACCCAGGATATTTCAGGTCATGCAATCCTTTATTGGTTAAATTGTTGCCTCTATGTCAGGTAAAGAGTTAAATTTTTTTAATTCTTTTCACATGAATCTTAGCAGAGGTGCTGCGAGAATCTACATGGATTCTCTTGTCTTGTTGAATGAATCGATTCTCGGATTCTCGTCGAAATGTAAACCTTGTCACAATTTTGAGAGATATTTAAGCACCCTTGGCAGTCTTATGCAAATCACTGTGCATCAGATTTTCATCCAGTTTTCATGTGTTGAAATTTTGTGACCTCATTGTCTGAAAGATAAATAGTCAGAACATGATGTGTGTTTAAATCGGTGAGTGTTTTACATAACGAGTTGGAATGGCGTAATCATATTTCATGAGAGCCTACAGCAGTGAAGAGTCTGTTTGTTTTGTTTGAAGCTGTACTGATCAAATGGATCAATAAACAATCTTTTTGGAACCAGTCAAAGTTGTATTCATTATTGTATTCATTATCTTTTCTGTTGGGCATGTTTGTTGAAATTTGTATCGCTGTTTCTCTTCAGCTGGTGTCCATTCATGCCTAATCATTTGGTGGCTATTACTGTTCATAAAAATATAAGTACAAATTTGGGCAGATTTGCAAAACTTTTTTAAAAGAAGTTCGAAGCATGTTAAGATGTCCGAAGATTTACAGAAATAAAGTTGACCTCTTGAATTTAGATATAACGGGATCCGCAGACGAGACAGTCACAGGACTGGGTTAATGTTGTGGTTGGAAATGATTGGGTTTTTTTTAATATTATCTCATTTTTGGTTAGGCCTAAAACAGTTCAAAATCTGTTTCTCAGGCCCTTCCACATGGTCCTTTTGGCTGCCACGTGCAGGCTTGTCATTTTGAAAATTGCAGGAGGGCTATTATAGTTTGCCTCAAATGACCCCAGAAGGGCCATTTTGGGTTCGCCTAAAATGACCCCAGGAGGGCCATTTATGGTTTGTGTGAGCCATTTTGTTTCAACCTGCTGGGTAGACATCTAATATCATTTTAAGGTACATGGTTTGTGTAATTATGATGTATGTCATCATGTAATGTATAGATGCAGGCTTGAATATTTGGATGCAAGATACCAGGTTACCCATGTCACTCACTACCCATGAGTATTATAGTTATCTTGCATCCAAATAACCAAGCCCATATCTACACATTACATGGTGACAGTACAAGCCAGTGCACTGTGCTCACCACCAGATGCCGATAGCTTGGGGCGAATCAATCAGATTTGGGGGACGAATTATCTCGGCTTTGATTTTGAGATGAAATGTTCCAGACAAATCATCAGGGGTCGAACTGGCTTGGGGATGGTACGTCCTGTAATCATGTGTGACATGAGAGTTGTCACAGTCTGATGTACATGTAATAACTAATTACAACTTTGGAATTGGCAGATCTCTCGTTCGTCTTTGGAAAGTTACTTACTGTCTCTGGGTGACTGCGTCGACGACACACTACAAACTTCACAAATTGCGCTTTGTTACCTCCTTCAATCTGCGAAAATTGCCGTTTGAATTAATGGGCCTCAGAAACTGGGGTAGATGGACGTTTACCATCTGTGGAACTTTGACTTTAGGCGGGCAACTGCGGCCCGAGGCAATCGCCCGCCTCAAAATGACAAGCCTGCACATGCTCTCTTTTTATATAACCAATGTAAACTTTAAAAGAAAAAAATTAAATTCATGCCTGATATTTTACCTAAGTTAAAATAATTGATAAATTTGTCCCTTGAGTGCAAGAAGGCTTTGCAAAGCACTGTAAAGCCTTCTTGCTCTCAAGGGATGAAATACACCACCATCCAAGCTATTCCATAGATTATGAGGCCTAAAACATAAACCAAAAAGATGAACTTATGATGGCAAAGAAATAATTACAAAAATAAAAAATCGCTCGCCCGCATGCAATTTTACAAACAATGACCTGAGAAACAGAAGATCTACTTTGGGTGGCCTTAACTAATTTTAATGAACCGAATTTTGCTTTGGATGTTTTCATTTTCACACTACGTGACAGATGATCGATAATTGTATAACGAAATTTGGAAATCTTTCGAAGTGTAACTAATGACTCAACAGGAAAGGAACTAGTATGAATAGTATAATTGGTACTGGGAAAAAAGTTCCCGCTTGTACATCACCAGCTGAATACAGAAACATTTACGTCATAGCAGTGATTCTGTTAAATACAGGGTTTAAAGTTTAATGGTTGTGTAATAAAATCTCTAATGTGAGTATGTTTCAACTAGAACAAAATTCACTATCTGTCTTTTTTTATCACAGTTGTGTAACTGCCCAGTCCCAAAACTGCTTTTGGGACTGGATCGCAAACCATCCCAATGGCTCATACTTGACGTCAAGTATGAGCTGTTGGGATGGGTTGCGATCCATTGTACATTCATACGTCTGTCCATCCACAATTCCTTTAGCACTTTCCACAGACTGCAGCTCTCACCCGATCAGTTCCAATTTTCATACATGGCTTTAGGGCAATGTCTAGATGGGAGCTATCAAATGTTTTTGAATGTTCATTGAAAAACATGGCTGCCAGTGGCCATCTTGGATTTGGATATAAATTGATCAACAATTCCTTTAGCACACGCTACAGGCTGCAGCTTTCACCTGATCAGTGCCAAATTTGTAGCTTAGGGGCACTGTCCAGATGTGAGCTATGAATTTTTTCTGAATTTTATTGAAAAACATGCCCGCCAGTGGCCATCATAGATCTGGCATATAAATTGTCAACAATTCCACACCCCACAGGCTACATCTCTCACTCGACCTTTTTCAAAATTGATATGTAGCTTTGATGTGATGTCTAGATGGGCGCTATCAAATTCTTCTGAATTTTGTTGAAACACATGGCCACCAGCTTGGATTTAGATACAAATTGTCCAACAATTCATTTAGCACACCCCAGAGGTGGCAGCTCTCATCCACTCAGTCCCAAGTTTCATACATGGCTTTAGGGGTAATGTCCAGATGGGAGCTATTGAATTTTTTCAAATTTCGTTGAAAAACATGGCCACCAGTGGCCATCTTAGATTTGGCATATAAATTGTTAACAACTCCATTAGCACACCCTACGGGCTGCACTTCTTAGCCGATCTTTTTCAGATTTCAAATGTAGCTTTGGTGTGATGTCTAGATAGGAGCTATTGAATATTTCTGAATTGTTTTGAAAAATATGGCCAACAGCAGCCATCTTTGAGTTGGATACAAATTGACAACAATTCCATTAGCACACCCTATAGGCCGTATGTCTCACCTGATCTTTTTTTTAATTTCATATATAACTTTGGTGTGATGTCTAGATGGGAGCTATCAATTTTTTCTGAATTTTGTTGAAAAACATGGCTGCTAGCAGCTATTTTGGATTTGGCATCTAAATTATCAACAATACCATTAGCACACCCTACAGGCCACATTCCTCACCCTATCTTTTTTTTAATTTCATATGTACCTTTTGGTGTGATGTCCAGATGGGTGCTATTTAATTTTTCTGAATTTTCATTGAAAAACAAGTGGCCATCTTGGATTTGGCATATAAATTGTCAGCAATTCCATTAGTAGATGCTACAGGCTGCACCTCTCCTCCGATCTTTTTCAAATTTTGTATGTAGCTTTGGTGTGATGTCTTTTCTGTACAAACTTGAGTGCACGACTTGGCATTACTGGATCTTTCTGTTTAGTTCATACGCATCTTGGACAAGTTGAGCTACAGTGTCATTGATACTTTCATTTTCTGTGGTAATCAATTTGCAATAAGATTACAGTACTGAAAAATTAATGTTTCAGCAACTTTTTTCCTTTCACATTTAGTCAAGAGCTTTTCAGAGTGGTATATCGCATACATTTTAATAGAATTAAAATTCTTTATGCAAGTTGGAGAAAAGTAGATTTTCTTTCAGGAATAGCTTGATAAGTTATTAACCCTAAAGGGCCTGGAAATTTTTTTATACATTTGTTCTTTACTTTGACAATCCACATCCTATGAATATGCACTTGTTTCTATGCAGGTAGCCATGGCTTGCTTAGAAACAACTGCCATTGCACTTTGAATGTAGCTTGAAAGCTTACCCATAAACTGCATGTTGGAGCACCTGTTGTATTGTAGAAAAATGTGATTAAAGTCAGAATTTGGCCCTTTAGGGTTAAGAGGTCTGGAGATTTTCATCCATTTTTGCTGCACATTGAAAGTATACATCCTGTGGTTTTGCAGTTGTTTATGGGCTGGTCTTGGCTCCCTATATAGGCAGCCAAGACTTGCCTAAAAACAACTGCTAAAGTACTAAAAATGGAACTTCAGATTTATCCAGAGACTGCTTGTTGAGGCATTTGTTCTGGTGCAGTAAAAGGTGATCAGAGTGGAATTAGGCCCTTACCTTGTGGAGTGCTAAATTACTTTATGGTCATCTAAATTTGTTCACATGTCTTTGTGCTACAGGCACTCTCCCATAAATTGTGACAAGGCAAATCCTAACAGGCAAAATTATTTAACTTCAAAGGTAATAGGAAACACATTCACAGAATTTGATGACCCTTTGGTTGCAACACCTGCACTTCATAATGAAGCCTAAGTATGGGCTTCCAGCACTCGACCAGTTAAGAGTTAATGACTTTCATACTACAAATTTTTCGGGAAAGTATCTCTGTCTCTTTCCTGATTGAAATTAAAATTTTAAATAAAATAATTTTCTGAACTAAACTTATTTTATTGAATGTAGCATCACTTTTTATATTAGTCAGTGCAAATATTAATAGAGGGCAAGAAAAGAAATCTTGAACTGTGTATATAATTGTTTTATTTTTGTATATACTTGTATCTAAAATTCATTATCTTGTAAAATAGTCCATATTAATCAATATCTCATACTTCCTATTTGTCCTTATCGTAGGACTTTAGTTAAGTACAGTACCAAAGTAAATGTGTTATAACTGTATAAAAATATCTTGATTGTTTTTCATTTCTCTTGTGTGGTCTGACATAGAGTACAGGCCTGGAAATAATCCGTAAATGACCATTTTGGTTATGTGGGTGTTACATCAATTGTAAAATATGTGAACGAACTGCAGGTTATAACAAATCAGTACCATAAATTCCTCAACACACATGTTTGCAGTCAGACTTGACAATCTTTCAGGCCTGATTAGCATCAAAGGTTGCATCCAAATATGAATAGAGAGGCAGGCTGTTTATATCTAAACAGAGTATCCATCAAAATAAAAAGCAAAAACTCATGCACGCTTTTGCCAAAGCGGGATTGCGTGTTGGTTGCTATTTGTTTTGGTGAAAATTCTCTAAACCCCTTACCTCATGAAACGTCCGCATCCGCCCGCATAATTTACAAATTAAGCAGTTGAAAAAAGATCTTGTCAAAATATTTCAGCAAAACCATATCATGTTACCCCTCATTGGAATGAGCTCGTTGAGCTTGTTCCAGTGAGGGGTCACATGATATGGGTTTGTTGAAAGTTTTTGAAAAAAAATTAAAAAACAGTAATTAAAATTTGATTTTGTGCGTGTTGTGTAAAGGATTAAGATGTAAACAAGATGCCTGGCATAGTAAAACCAGAGAAGGCATAAAACCATCACAACACTTTTTCTTTAGGTCACCTCCTTGTTATATAAGGTAACCTGCTAATGGGTATGATGTAAGCTTTTTATTTCCAGGCCTGTGAGTATTGGAATGCTTTCTCTTATTAACCCTTTTACCCCTTTACTGCCACGCCCACTTTATCCATATATAGGACCTCTGTGTATGCCTGTATGCAAGGAAGTTTAATAAAATTTATGACATACTTGAAACTCTATCATCTGATTAATTGTTGGAAAGGGCTCTCTTGGAGCCCTTTCCAACAATTACTCAGATGGAAGGTTTGATCTGCGCATACCAGAACATACAGATAATCATCATATCATAAAATAGATGACAATAGTCGCTTTTGGCAGCATAAGTGTTAACTAAAGTTATTATTTCATTTATTTTGTCTTCATAGTGACAAGCAGCTCTATATGTGGTAATGCCAGTTTGTTGGTCTCTGACCAACAAGTTTTCATACTCAGTAACTTTTAAATTATTTGGTGGAATATCATCATTTTAGTGTGCAAGTGTGTTTTGATGCTCAGCCCCAGCCCAATGTTTAATGCAGATGTTATTCAGAGTATTTTTGTGAGAGTTATTGCACTTTACAGACTTCGAATTTCTTTAATTTTTACCATCCATCACAGCTTGGGTGTGAACAAAATTTCAATAAAACCATATCTTCTGACCCCCACATTGGAACAAGCTTAATGAGCTCCTTCCACTGAGGGGGTCATATGATTTGGTTTTGTTGAATTTTTTTTTTAATAATTTTTTTTCAATTGCTGCATTTTTAAATTACCTTGATAGATGCAACCGATTCATTAAGTAAAGGGGAAAGGGGTTTAAGATGTAAACAATCAGATAGAAATTTGATTTCCATCATGGGAAGTAGAAGGTAAATTCTGATTTCTGTAATAATTTTTAACCTTCAGGGTTGCAAAACTGATAACGTGATCTTCAAGCACTAGATTCTTGACAAGTGGTGGCTGGCTATGAGATACTTTCTAGAAACAACAGAATGTGGCCAGTTGGTTTCATTCTCCTAAAACACCTGTGGTGGGAAGTATCCAACAAAAGCAAAAAAAACCCTCAAATCCTATTGGAAAACTTGAGAAGAATATTTAAGTTTCAGCAAACAGAAAGGATTCTTACATTCAAACGAGATCCAATGGAAAAGTGGTGAGGGGTTGTGTGGGAGTGTCTCACATGGCTCATTTCATTGATCATCTTACGTTTCCGATATGGAATGTTGAATTTCTAATGCCAGAAACTACACCCACAGATGTGTTACAATTCCTTGCATAGATTTCAGTACAGTGGAACCTTGTTAGTTGAATAGCCATTTTGCCAGAGAAAAATATTCAATTAACAGGAAAACACAATTAACCCTTTGCCTAACGAATTGGTCATATCTACCCACATAATTTAGAAGTTAAACAGTTGAAAAAAAAATTATTTTTAAAAAAAATGTCAACAAAACCATATCCTGTGACTGCTCATTGGAACGAGCTTGTTCCAATGAGGGGGGGCACATGATATGATATTGTTGAAAATTTTTTTTAAATTTTACAAAACAGTAATTAAAATAACAAATTCTGATAGTGTGAGCATTGTGTAAAGGGTTAACAGAATTTGGTCATTTTCCTATTTTTAGTCGAGTTGTGACGAAGTCAAACTCGACTTATAGTTTGGTGAATGGCGGGCGGGCGGGCGGGCGGGCGGGTGGACGGGCGGACGGGCGGGCGGGCGGGCGGGCGTAAACAATTGGTTTCCGGATGATAACTTGATAGTGGTTCAACTCACATTCATTAAACTTCATACATAGGTTGGTCTTGGTGGGAGGAAGAACCCTATTGATTTTGGACATGCTACGTCGAAGGTCAAGGTCACAGTGACCTTGAACATAGTAAATCTTAAACAATTGGTTTCCGGATGATAACTTGATAATGGTTCAACTCACATTCATGAAACTTCATAGGTAGATTGGCCTTGGTGAGGGGAAGAACCCTATTGATTTTGGACTCGCTACGTCAAAGGTCAAGGTCACAGTGACCTTTAACATAGTATATCGCAACAATTGGTTTCCGGATGATAACTTGATAGTGGTTCAACCTAGAGTCATGAGACTTTATAGGTGTGTTGGCCTTGGTGCGAGGAAGAACCCTATTGATCTTGGACTCACCAGGTCAAAGGTCAAGGTCACAGTGACCTTGAACATAGTATATCGCAACAATTGGTTTCCGGATGATAACTTGATAGTGGTTCAACCTAGAGTCATGAAACTTTATAGGTGTGTTGGCCTTGGTGCGAGGAAGAACCCTATTGATCTTGGACTCACCAGGTCAAAGGTCAAGGTCACAGTGACCTTGAACATAGTATATCGCAACAATTGGTTTCCGGATGATAACTTGATAGTGGTTCAACCTAGAGTCATGAAACTTTATAGGTGTGTTGGCCTTGGTGCGAGGAAGAACCCTATTGATCTTGGACTCACCAGGTCAAAGGTCAAGGTCACAGTGACCTTGAACATAGTATATCGCAACAATTGGTTTCCGGATGATAACTTGATAGTGGTTCAACTCACATTCATTAAACTTCATACATAGGTTGGTCTTGGTGGGAGGAAGAACCCTATTGATTTTGGACATGCTACGTCAAAGGTCAAGGTCACAGTGACCTTGAACATAGTATATCACAACAATTGGTTTCCAGATGATAACTTGATAGTGGTTCAACCTAGAGTCATGAAACTTTACAGACGTGTTGGCCTTGGTGCGAGGAAGAACCCTATTGATGTTGGACTCACCTGGTCAAAGGTCAAGGTCACAGTGACCTTGAACATAGTATATCGCAACAATTGGTTTCCGGATGAGAACTTGATAGTGGTTCAACCTAGAATCATGAAACTTCATAGGTGTGTTGGCCTTGGTGCGAGGAAGAACCCTATTGACCTTGGACTCGCCAGGTCAAAGGTCAAGGTCACAACTCGACATTGGATCGGTGATCCTGAGCGGCATTTTCTAGTTATAAACTGAGCATTTATTATATTATATCTTGTTTGATAGAGCCATTGCGTTCTGTTAAACAAGGTATAACAGAATGAATTTCTCCATTGAATTCACTGAAGTCAAAAATGTCTACAAATGCATACTTCTTCAGCAGACTACAAAGTTTTTTATTCAATTAACAGTAGACAGTTGGACTTCTATGCTAGAGGTCCCAAGTTCGATCCCCGTCCGGGATGACCCGTGTTATGTCCTTGGGCAAGGTACTTTATCCTGTTTGCCTACATGGGCACGATGACGCCATGCACTAAGGCATACTGCAAGTCGATGGTGCACATGTCTTCAACCTCTGTAACCCTGCTAACAGTTGCTCATCGATGCTCAGTGGTTCTCTCCGGGTACTCCGGCTTCCTCCACCCGAAAAACTGTCACGTTCACGATTAGCCATTGTGCATAAGTATGTGACCCTAAACACCAATAAATAAATAAATAATTCAATTAACAGGCATTTATTCTATAACCTCTATGCACTTAATAGGTTAAAAATTGTACTGAAGGTATGAGAAATGGTTTGGTGTATGGAAATTATATTCATTTAACTGGGTTACTCAATTAAGAGGTATGCAATTAAGTGGACCCTACTGTATTGAATATTCACCTGAAAAAATTGCCAATTTATTCCCTCTAATAGATCTAATGCATATATGTAACTGCCCAAAGCCAATATTTTTTTTAATTTCCTCTTATTTTTGTTCCCAATAGTTTTACTTTATATGAAGCAGCCATAGCTAGATTTGATGCTAAATTCATGAAATTGTTACTCCAGAAATCACTGGTCAAAAATCTGATAAAATTTGCAGGGGAACATTTGGTAAAGTGGACTCAAGTATTACTTATTTTAGTGGCAAGAGATTTCCTGTTCTAGGCAGGAAAATCTGTCCGAAGCATGCAGGGATTTAATCATTAGGTATGTTTTTTTTTACAAGTGCATCACATATGCTTTGTGTACTATCACTAGCTCAGTGAAAATCCACCACTTCAAAAACTTGCCAGAACTTAAGATTTTAGTTTGCATCTTTTTACTTTACATTTTTTCAGGTTCTGCCAGCTTGTTTGTTCAACAGATTAATTGCTGTTTCAGTGGATAATTCAGTTCAGATATTTGTATTGCATGCTGTACAATTAATAATAGAATGTAAATATGTACAAATTAATCATTAAACTTCAGCATTCCACCTCCAATTGTACAAATATATAATTTGTGTATATAGATAAATAAAAGTTTATATTCTGTTCATATGTATTTAATCATTTGTGTCTTGTCATGTAATTTTTGTTGCATCTGTAGTATTATTCTTGGACATCTGAACGGTCAAAACCCTGTTCTGTTGCAGATCCAAGAGGTTCATTATGTGTAACCCCCCCCCCCCCCCCCCGCCCCCCCCCCTCCCCCCGCCGCTATATTTTTTGCTGGGATGTGGTGTGGAGGTTGAGTGACAGATATTCTTTTCAGTGTCTTTTGGTGATACTCCTTGCATTATGCATACATTGATGAAGTGACACTTTCCTTTTACCTCTGTCTTTGTGATCCCTTAACACTAACACGCTTATTTCTTAAATAAACACTAACAATGAACCAATTTAATATGCATTTAGACAAAGTTCTTGATGCAAGTGGGCGTTTTGGGCTCCCTTGAACTTCTGATTTCAGTGAATTGACGGTATTTGCATTGTAACTCCAAACGTTCCGAGTCAATTCTAACAAACATTGGCAGGGCACCAAAGCTGTTATTGCAACAGTGACATGGTATGTTTGGTCGCTGTATGTACTATGGTTATGACAGTAGGTGTGTCACCAAGAGGTTTGCGGCCCCCAAACGAAAATTGACGTAGAAACGTTGAAAACAACGTTAAATGAAAAACTCAAAAACACGTTTCTTTATTTTTCGAGCCAAACAAAATTCCACAATTTGCGCCAAATCGGCCAATTTAACATTGGCAGTCCACATGGAGATATACCAGAAGTCTAATCTACATTTGGTCTCTAAGATGCAAGGAAACGGTGTATAAGGCAAGATCACTCACATGCAAGGAAACAGTTTGAAAAATTAAAATTTTCTCCCATTGGGTCGAACTATGGTCGGCTCAATGAGTACAAGCACCCCACCCCCCCCCCCCCCCCCACTCCCCTATGCAACTCTGTTTCCAAATGACTGATGAAGATGATATAAATATGCCATTGAGATGTCCTCTATGTGGACTGCAGTTGATCGCTCAGATGCAGCGTTCTTTCAGTTCGAAAAATCTAAATTTTATCCGGGGCCTCCTTTGGAGCATTTCCCTGTAACTTTTCTTGCCACAGTTCGCCCCTGAATCACAGCTCCAAATACTTCCTTATTTGATATATAACATCTTTATAAGGAAGTTTTACACTTTTGTTTCAATCAAACCATTGATATCATATTCAAAGGTGCCACGAGAGCCCTAGATTTTCAAAGTGAGGGTTATGTCGACACTTTTAACACTTCCACTGACGACTGGTTTATATGATTCAGTATCAGCATATCACACATTTGGAATGAAGATTGAAAGGTTTGTTTTCCAAAGATGTACAAGTCACGCTGTTGGGGTTATCTTGTGGTGTGTCGTGGGGATGGATCCCAGCCTTCAACAATATCGGTAATGGCGAAAAGCATTAAAACAATTTTCTCCTCTCTAATATTGGCGTTATTTATTTACTTATAGGGTTTTAACGACATTTTCGACACCAGGGTCACTTCGTGTCGGGCATTGCCATGGGTGGAGGAAGCCGGAGTACCCTGAGAGAACCACCGAGCAATGGCGAGAAACTGTCAGACTCCCACCGTACTAATTCCGCACAAGCATGCAAGGTTAGCGTTGGTTGAAGATAAGTTCGCCATCGAATTGCGATGTCAGACTCTCCAAAGTACTCCATACAAGCAAGGTTAGTATTGGTTGAAGACAAGTGCACCACCATGCCCATTCGTGATTAGGTGCTTTGTCCATGGACAACGTGGTTATTCCTGGCGGGGCTCGAACCATGGACCTTTCGGCTTGAAGTTCAATGCCGTAACCACTAAGCCACCGCGCTCCCAATATTTGGCGTCAGATCTTTGTAATTATTATTGACAAATTTGTTCAAATCAATCCCCTTGTCATCTTTAGTGGCGTGAGTGGGACTACATTTTAGTGTCGATTAAATGTTAATAACACTTAGTCCAGCCGCTTATTTGTCGAGGTTCTCGGTTGAGAAGGCCTCAATTACCCCTGTGCTCCAAATGCCACCCCACCCCAAAGCGATCTACGGAAAAAATCGCATATGGCAAACACATAAGAATAGAACGGCATGATGTTTCCATCTTAAAAGAATTTCCACTAAAATAAATAGCTACAGCTGACATGCAATCTCGCTTCAGCTGGGTCGCGCATTAGTTGTTGAAAGAAGGGAATTCCGTTGAGACGTTAACCGCATGACTGGCGTAGTAAAAACGGAGAAGGTGGAAAACCTCCCTAGTTTGCGAGGGAGAATAGCCTTACTGGCACTGAGGTACTATGAGGTATTTCGTTATGCTCCAAGAACTGTATTTCTACCTAATAATTTATATGAGTGGTTTAACAATTCGACAACCCAATAGTGCTTCTCACCCATAATAATCAAAAATAGATTATACATCTGAAGAATTTTTTTTTTTCACTGTTCAAGGGTGGCTTGTCTATTTTAATAGAAAGAGCTCGGTAGTGTCTCCTTCATGTGGCGCCCAGGGTACAAGCCATACTTGCTTTTCCTTAGGTACGCCACTGCCACCCCTTCTCCCCTCCCACAACCAAAACCGAACTGTTCGATGATTTCTCGTACTTTTTCATTTCTCAGTTTCACGTAAAAAATGAAACCCCTCTCCTTTGTATGACCCATTACCCACATGGCCTCTTTAATTTCACAATCCATTTCTCCATACTCCCTGTGCACTTTGTCCTCTCAAACTGATATTTTGGATATTCTATGCGAAAGTGTCCCAAGGTGTCCACTATCTTCCACATTATACATTTGACACTCCTTCTCGCCGCATTTCCCCATCACCCGCCACCTCACCCCACCCCAGGTATCAGCATTTCCCCAAATTTATCCTCGGCATCCTGCACTTGGTCCTCATTCACCCTAACTACCCCCTGTGTCCAGTACTAATCTCTTTGATAACTATTTGATTTGGTGGTATCATATCGGTAGCATATGTTACAATAATTGGTACTCCTCTCATCTCCAGATATGTTTCGTCCATAAACAACTTTTTGAAGCTATTCCTTCCCAGAAGATTCAACTGCTAAAGAATTCGCTTCCTTTTCACACTTTGCTCATTTGGGTGGTTTCCGTGGATACCTCTCCCGTATGTGTATGTTGACTCTGAAAACTAATGGTCATCTCCCACCTTCTATCCTACACTGGGCAGATCGCCTGTGGGAATATAGAACTCCCCTACTCTCCACCTTTAAGATGAATCTGTTTTACGGACCGCGGGTGTGATCTTGCTTTTGTTTTCATACGGCCCCAGCCTCCATATCTAGCAATTGCTAGCATCTTATTCACTCCTATTTACTTGGTGGAATGGTCTGGTGAGCTAATGTACAATGTGTCACACAGGCACATGCTGAATGTGCTGTATCAACTGTAAAATTTATCTGGAGATCTTCGAGACGACGACTGCACTGTCAAATATTTGATGTGCAATGCAAAACGATGTGGTGAAAAGAAACGCCCTGCATGAGGAACCCCTTTTTGAAACTTTAATCAGAATGGCCTCGCTTATGCTTCTTTATACATATACAGTGCTTTGGTGATTTCATCAAATTCAGCATCCTGGCCCAAAGCCTTGAACTTAGCCGTATTCCCTCACTCCATACGCTATCATATGCTTGCTGACATCAAGAGAGGCCATAAACATCTTTTGGGACACGTCGGCTAATTGGTTATATCACTGGACTCCCGTCGAAAGTTCGTTGGTTCGATCATGACCCACATCATCTGCGTTGTGTCCTTGGGCAAGGCACTTAATTTTAGCTGCTCAAGTGGAAACACGGTGGCGAAGTAGATCGAATATATGCATTCAGTTGATGTTAACCCTGATTGCAGATGACTCCATGTTCCACTGAAGGGACGATATGAAGCTTTCGATATCACCCCTCGATTGTGTAGCTTCTTTGTTTAGTGATTACTGACCAAACTTCGTTATTACACCCGATTCTTCCCCCCACTCCATAGGCACTGGAACACGTATCGTAAATTGCATGTAACACTCAATGGTATTGATTTTATATATATTGTCCCCTGAGGGGAACAAGATGCCATCTGCATTGCTAAAGCATTGCAGATACCACCTTGTACCGCTCAAGATACGAGAAATAGTTTAAGAATCCATCCTGCCAATGTATAGCTTCTTGGTTTGGTGATTATCGACCAAACTCTTGTCATTATACCTGATCCCCCTACCCACCCACCCACTACCCCATTGGCATTGACACGCGTAAATTGCATTCGAAACGAATATTTGAGAGTTTCTACATTTCCATTCTCGGTAAGTAAAGTCGTATCCAGTAGTGCACCTCGGGCGAAAAAGGTACGCGCTTACGCCGTCTTTGCAATCTTATTGAGAATTAGCAGGAAGAGGGTGCCCCAACCCCATGTTCGAAAAGTTTCCAACTTACTTCTATATGCAAGGATGTAACATTCTGCGGCTTTGTCGTCACATGATATCCAGTCACCTATACATCTCCTGGTTTGCAACATCTTCATTAATGAACGTTTCAACCTTTTTTGTCCGATTTTTTATATCTCCTGTACAATGATATTTTTTTTTAATTCTGCAGACAGCTTCAATCGTTTCCTTTGTAGTCGGGCAGCTGCTGTCACGCCCTTTCGGGTGTACCTCGGTTTCACACCCCCGAGAGAGTGGGTGGGGGGGGGGGGGGTGTCGTTTGCCAGGCACTCCACTTGCAGCACCCCATTTGTAACACCCCACATTCGGCCGCCCATTGTCAGCACCGCGTTATTACAAGATGGGTTGAGTCGTATGTGTAATGCGCACATTGTGCATTTTCACAAGCACATATCGGCACGTCTGACATGTGTCCATGTGCTGCATGCAATATTCACACAGTGTGACACATTGTACACTTGCACACAAGCACATTCCACAAAACATCAGTCCCACTGACGGACCCCCACTTATGGGGTCCCTTCCTAGTATCCGACTATGCTTTTTGAATCCCTTTTTGCCGTATGTACCTGTGTGTTGCATGTGTTGAGTGCACATTGTGCATTTTCATACAGGCACGCATCATCACATCTGACGTGTGCCTGTGTGCTGCATGTAATGTGGACGCAATGTGCACTTGAACATTCCACCAAACATCAATCCCGCGTTCTGTGGAATCCCTTTCAAGGTCTGTCTGTGGATAAAGAACCCCTTTTTCGTCGTATGTGCATATGTGCCACATGTGTTTTGCGCATATTGTGCATTTTCACATAAGCACACATCGGAACAACTGACATCTGCACATGCACTGCCGGCAGCGTGTACACATTGTGACACATTGTACACTAGCACACAAACACACCTCGGTAGATCAACGGACTGTTTCTTATATGTAAGGTATCCTAGCAAGCAGTAGGTAAAGCAACAGTAAAGACTGGTGCAGGCTTAGATGAATGGAACGATCTGAGTGAGTCTGTTAAAGACTCGGTCGAGAGCACAGTCGAGGCAGGGCCTGGCATAGCTAGGAAGTATGAACTAATGCTACAAGTCAGCAGTAACGGTTGTACGCTGAAAGACTCGAATAGTAGGTGAATACAGAGGAAGTTAAGCACAGGACAGATGATTGAAGTTGTGATAGGCGCCAATGGTAAGACTACTATGGGCTGCATAGGACCTTGGAATCCCACTTGCAGCATCCAGCTTTCGGCACCCCACTTTTCCGAGATGAGTCGTACGTGGAGTCACCCAGTTGAGTAATTGTTCGATAGCTCATTTGCTCGACAGGATTCGAGTCATCCGGGTGATACTGTTCCGGTTACTACTCTATTGTCTTTACGGTTTAAGAATCACAGAGGCCTTCGTTATACACAAGGGAGTAAACTGTGAATTGCTGGAAATCAAGCAATCTGACTGGTTTGTCATATTACATCTGCAGGTTCAACTCCCCAACTTAAATAAATTAACTTGAAGGCAGAATTTTTTTTTCCAGTGCAGCATATTTCGGTCTTCCTGTATACCGGAATCACAAGTAAATATCGGAATCACCTCAAAACTTATGATATGAATGAACGTGTAGCTTTATTTTATCGCCGTTTTCCTTCAAATTACTATTCTATTTCATGATTGTGGGTTTTGTGGTGTTAGACGGTCACAAATATTACTTGGAATTTTTTAGATGATTCCGATATTTATGGGTGATTCCGTTTAAAGATATGACCTGAAAATTTTATTAAAACTTTTAAAATTATTATTTATTTATTTTCTTTAAAATCCTTATATATAATGATGGCCTTGCACTTTAAATGTGCAAGGTAAAATGTAATGGGATTTTGAATGAATGAAAAGTTTCAGCGCGCCAAAGGCGCACTGGGACGATATGGGATTGAAATCCCCTGCGACCCGAATAATTTTATTTGCTTATGAGTCCACGAGAGTCGGAAGCGAGGGTCAATAATCTTATTTGGTTTGAATGCGCGCCTTGGTAATCATTAATGGCTACTGGGGTTAGACTCCCGAGGACCTCGAACTGGAAGGTGACTAGGAATTGTGCATACTACAATAATTCTGCTTATGTTGTACTAAGAAACGTGGGCATATTTATGGTAATACCGGAATCGCAGTTCTGATGGTTGTTTTAGAAGAAAGAAAATGAAACCCAAACAGTAGCTGGTTTGGGAGCAGCCCCGGCATATTATCCATAATTGTTATAAAAAGGGGGAAAATCCACCAATATGTGTTTTTGAAAGCTGGGAGTCATCCATCAGCCTATAAGGGAGAATGGATGCTAAGCCTTGGCCATCTAGTCTGCCTTCAGGAGGAACAGGTGACGGAGTGATGGGATGGGAAAAAAAACAAACAAAAACAAACCAAAAAACCCACACACAGACATACACACAAGAGCCACTAAAAGGTCTGTTATATCTTCATTCTGAAACAATTCATATGATTATTTATTTAAAATGTACACTGGTCCCAGCCAGGCAAACTTGTTTCAATCCTTACTTAGTGTTTGGTTTCCTGTGTATGTTAATAGAAAACTAGTTCCAATCCCTTCTGCGCTTTTTCTGGTTCAATAAAAATTAAGTGTGAGTTTGAAAAGTTGTAGGTAGAGAGAGATAGAAAACCGCTATTGTATATTCTGATTGCTGTGTGATTGTTGGTATTGACGAGGCGAGAGGTGGCTTTCTTCGTAGCCAACTCACCACAAGAAGAGTTACGAGGCAATCCTCACAGACTCAGTCCTGAAGTTCTCAATGAGTAGAGAGGCAATCCTCACTGATTCCAGATGGGATTTGAATGAATGAAAAGTTTCAGCACGCCGATGGCGCACTGGGACGATGTGGGATTGAAATCTCTCGCGACCCGAATAACTTTATTTGCTTATGAATCCACGAGAGTCGGAAACGAGGGGCAATAACCTTATTTTGTTTGAGTGTGTGCACTGGCAGTAGGGAAATGGATTGAGATGACCGAGAACCTCGAACTGGAAGATAATTATGAAATGCGCATAACAACAATAATTCTGCTTTGTGTTTGCTTAGAGACGTGAGCATGTTTATGGTAATACTGAAACAGCAGTGTAATGGTTCTTTTAGAAACAGGAAAAAGAAACACAAACAACCGCTGGTTTGGGAGCAGCCCCAGCATATTATCCATAACGGTTACAAAAAGGAAAGAAACCACCAATATGTGTTTTTGAAAGCCGAGAGTCATTCATCAGCCTATAAGGGAAAGTGGATGCTGAGCCTTGGCCACCTGGTGTGCCTTCTTGGGGAAAAGATGACGGGATGATGGGAAGAAAAAAACCCACACACACATCACATACATACATACACCCCCCCCCCCCCCCCACACACACACACCCTCACACTCACACTCACACAACACACACACACACACACACACACACACACACACACACACACAGAGAGAGTCACCTCCAGATAGTGAAGTAGATCCCGAAATTATTGAGGCTAGCAAACGAATCATCCAAAAGGTGTTCAGCATGAACATTCTCTCCGATAAAGACAATTTAACAGCTGGTGAACGGAGAGCCCTCACGAAACTTCGAAAAAATAAGAAATTAGTAATTAAACCAGCCGACAAAGGTGGGTCGGTAGTTGTTTTATCTCGGGATAATTATATAAAGGAAGCCATGAGACAACTCAGCAATACTAAACATTATAAGAAAATAGATTCACTTATTTGGCCTAGAAGTATCGAAAAATTCAATAAGATCTTCAAATTTCTCCTCGACGAAGGTCACATTACCAAAAAACAATTGAAATATTTAACAGCTAAGCTCAGTGCTCAAACAAGACAATTTTATATCCTACCAAAGATCCACAAGGACCGTTCTTCATGGACGGATGATTTAACCCCACCCGGGAGTTAAATCAAAAGCAAATTGACATCCGAGCTATCTAAAAAATACACAGGATTTCCTGTCAAAAATTTCCAAATTGAAAATATCGAAAAATGCAATTCTGGCTACTTTGGATATCGACAGTATGTATACGAACATTGATATTGATAAAGGTTAAATCAGTCAAAAATGCATTTGAAAAATATCCGCATGCGAAACGCCCGAATGAACAAATTTTGGATCTTTTAGAGCTGAGCTTAAAAGGTAATGACTTTCAATTCAATGGAAAATATTTTCTACAAATAATGGGTTGTCCTATGGGTAAAAGATTCAGTCCTAATTTTGCAAGCATTTATGTAGCGGAATGGGAGGAAAATGCCGTAAGCAAATGTGCAAAGCATCCTCTCGCATATCTCAGGTATTTAGATGACATTTTTATTATTTGGGAACATTCAAAAGAAGATTTTGATGAATTTTTAGAAATTTTGAACAATCACGATCCAAATATTAAATTGAAAGCTACTATCAGTGAAAATTCTATTGATTTTCTCGATGTGACCGTGTATAAAGGCAAGCAATTTCAGGCGTCCGGTCATTTAGATTATAAAGTATATTTTAAACCAACTGATTCACATCAATTGTTGCACACAAAATCATTTCATCCTCAATATACATTTAAAGGTATCATCAAATCACAACTCATTCGTTTCCACCGCAATTCAAGTGATAAGGTAAATTTCAATGAGGCTTGTTCTACTCTATTTGGCGCCCTCAGATCGAGAGGATACTCGCTGCGCTTTTTGCGTACCTTAAAATCTCAAACTTTGAAAAAGCTCGAAAGTCCAGCTGAAACCTCTGATTTCGAACCACTGAAGATTGAACACACCAGGCCGTTGCAGAATGGTAGTGGCGCGGTATTTAATTGCAAAAAGCCTCGATGTAGATTGCATACTTTTATGCCTGATCAGAAAGAGGAATTTTCCTCCGAACAAACGAAAAATCATTATCAGATCCGTAACCCCCTTCATTGTGATTCACCAAACATTATTTACCTTATCACATGTAAGCGCTGTCGGAAACAGTATGTTGGTCAAAGTCAAAATCCTTTCCGAGAACGTGCTACTAGACACAAACAGGATATAAAACATAATGCTGATGCCCCAGTAGCACAACTTTTTAACCTTCCTGGCCATTCTTTGGACGATTTCGAAATCCATCCTATTGAACAACCACCAATTAAAGACACATTAGAAGAAACGGATGAATTTAGAAAAAAACCGTGAAGCTTTTTGGATCAATACGCTTCAAACCCTCTGGCCATTTGGTATGAACACATCAGAGGGCGAATGCGAAAGGAGGACCATCATTCCTTTCACTTTAACGTACAACAGAATGAATATCGAAATAGCAAAAATGTTAAAAGATGAATTCAATTTTACCAATGCTAAATTAAATGAACCTTTGAATCTTCGACCTGTCATCGCCCATAAGAAAAACAAAAGCTTGCGTAACATCCTTGTATGGACTAAATTAGAGCCCATCAATGAATAACATCAATTTTTGCCAGTCAGTTTAACCAGTTCCTAAGCTCATCACTTAGTTTAAATCAATTTTATGTACTTTTTTGTCATGTTTGAAACCAATCAGGGTTCAGTAAATGAAAATAATTTTTCAGCGGCATATTAAAAGGAAATGTCTGTGCCAGTGCGATTTTTTAACCTCAAACACACACACACACACACACACACACACACACACACACACACACACACACACACACACACACACACACACACACACAGAGTCTTGTTTACGCTACATACCGAGGTACCCCATTGTTTGTCCTTTGTGTGGACTAACGGTTTCTACCTCGTTTTGCCGGTACAGTTCTGGGAAAACAACCGATGTAAAGGGTTTCTTTTGTCTTTTGTACCTCGGTAAGGCGAAACACGCAAACTCTTTTGTCTAGTTACCTCGTCAAGTTGGTAAGACAAACCGACACACACACACACACGCACGCACGCACGCACGCACGCACGCACGCACGCACGCACGCACGCACGCACGCACGCACGCACGCACGCACGCACGCACGCACACACACACACACACACACACACACACACACACACACTCACTCACAGACACACACCCAGAAATCCTTAAAAGGGTTGTTATATCTTTATTCAGATGTTTATTTATTGAAAATGTACACTGGTCCCAGCCACGCAAGCTTGTTTCAATCCTTTGCTTGGTGTAAGGTGATTCGTATATATGTTAACAGAAAGATAGATTGTTCCTCCTACGCTTCGTCTACTATTTCCATGCGTCTTCTTGGTAGAAGTGTTGCAAGAAAATTAGAGAGTGTTCAATTAGTTAGTTAGTTAGTTAGTTAGTTAGTTAGTTAGTTAGTTAGTTAGTTAGTTAGTTAGTTAGTTATATGTAGAGAGAGAAAGGAATCCAGTACTATGAATTTAGTTACTTATTCCCGTTTCCTTATTCGACATTCAAAATTCGAAAAAAATCATGGAATATTTTGGTGTTGATGGGTGACTCCCGAGGAATAAAGAAGGTGGACACCTCAATCGGCCCAATTGGACCACATTTAGGGGTCCTACTAAGGCCCCAAAAAGGGCCAGTTACAAAATATCGCCAAAGCAGGTTAAAATCGCGGAATATTTTGGTGTTGATGGGTGGCCCCAGAGGAATAAAGAAGATTGACGCGCCAACCGCTCCCATCAGACCAATTTCAGGGGCCATAAACAGGCCCCAAAAACGGGCCAGTTACAAAATATCACCAACGCAGGTTAAAATCACGGTATATTTTGGTGTTGATGGGTGGCTCCCGAGGAATAAAAAAGGCTGATGCCTCAACCGCCCAATCGGACCACATTTAGGGACTCTAGTATGGCCCCAAAAAGAGCCAGTTACAAAATACCACCAAAGCAGGTTAAAATCACGAGATATTTTGGTGTTGGTGGGTGGCCCCCGAGGAATAAAGAAGATTGACGCCTCAACCGCCCCAATCGGACCACATTTAGGGGCCCTACTAAGGCTCCAGAAAGGGTCAGTTACAAAATATCCCCAAAGCAGGTTAAAATCATAGGATATTTTGGTGTTGATGGGTGTCCCCCGAAGTTGGATAAGGAACACATCTTTTATAGATCTCATACCACTACGTGGTACTATTAGGGTTAGAGTTCGGGTCCGTTTCAGTTATTTCAGGTGAACAGCAGTCGTTCTCTGGTTCATTTGGGTAATTTGTTGTACTCCCATTGAATCGAACGTACCCTCCAAACATACCCCCATCTTATTAGAGGCATTTGGGTCACCTAGCGACCATGTGCTACATAGAAACAAGATGGTGCCCTATATACAAAATGGACGACGGAAATTCGTATTACCATAACTTCACGCGCGGCACATGCGCAGTGACAGCACGCGTCACCACGAGAATGACGTCACAACATAGCCGCTCACGCAGGTTACCATGACAACACAAAATGGCGGCACGTGGGGGGGGGAGGGTCACCAGACTACTACTACTTTGATCCATGCATATGAAATAATAATCTGTGCGCGTGAAATGAAAGATATAAAAACTATGCTGTAGGTTATTAAGTCAAAATGGCCCCCAACCTGTGACCTTGGCATACTGGTATCCTATCATCTTAACGTTGAAATAGCATTTCTTAGGTCTACTTGTTCTTGTTTGGACCTAAGTTATCTAAGACCCTTCGGCCTTCGGTCGATACCGCCTCCTCTTCTCTTCAAGAAGGAAGGTCAGGAGGGGTAACCTAACGACCCGAGGTCCGTCCTTGTTAGGCCTGCTTCCCCCAATGTAACGTGCGATAGGCCAGCTAGGATGAAGTGAAATCTGCGTAAGACCTCACATCGCTGCACTCTGGGACTGTGACCTGTGGCAGTAAGTAGGTGTTTGTATGCGTGGCGGGAGAGGGTGATCTCTTGTTGAGATGTGAGGGCGCAAAAATATGTCAGCGAAGATATAAAATTCAGATGTCTAAAAGGGCCTATAAAGCAGCCGTCGAAAAGTACTTCACAATGCCGGGGGAATTTGGGGTGGGACGTCACCTAAGGTTGGCTGGGATGGCAAAATGTGCCTGTGTTTGTCCGCTACATGTCTAATCTTGTAGGTATTATATATATATTTTGGTAGTCCCTGGGAAGGTCGGGATCAGTGACGGGGGCATGGGAAAACGCACACAGCTCGCCCCCAAATAGACTTACATTGCCCTCCCCCCCCCCCCAAATAAATACAAACTGCCACATATGATTTCGACCCCCTCCCCCACCTTCCATTAGGAGACTGCAAAACTGTTGATATAGCTTCGAAATTTGAGAATATTTCAGAGAGACTCAGGCCCTTTCCGATGACCTCGCCATCCTCCATTAGGCTCCAGAATCGCTCTCGAAGCTTCACGGTTAAAATTGAAAAATTTACCGAGGGAGGATAACCGGCCCCCACCAATGGCCCCACCTTCTCTAAGGAGGCTTCAGAGTCGCTTACAGAGCTCCCAAAAATTATAATTCGGGGAGAGGTCCCGAATCCGGTGGCGGCTACAGGAAGTCATGAAAGGGCATTTCCCCCCAAACACAGTCTTTGCCCCCCCCCCCTCTCTCTCTCTCTCTCTCTCTCTCTCTCTCTCTCTCTCTCTCTCTCTCTCATTTGTCCCTCTCCAAAACTGTCACATCCAGCCATGCTCTCTTACACACACCGTGACCCTCTTTTCTTTATTTACATACAAACTCAGCCGATAAACTTAAATCCACTGGAATTTTGCAAGTTCGGATGCAGAAACTTATGAGCCATTTACGTTCATAAACCCTGTCTCTAAAATGTGGGTCATCCAATAATGTGGCGATTTACCCTAAAAGCCACCAGAAAACTTGATTTAAATGCACATTGATATTTTTGTCTGGGAGGAGACCCCCCCCCCCCCCCCTTCTCCCGGAGAGGGCACGTCAGCTTCTCCCCTCAGGATACCCCTCCGCACGAAGCATGTCCCCTACTTGCAGCCTCCACCACCACCCCCACCCCCTTCCCCGCAGATATTTTTCCGGCTCTACCACTGCCAGGTCACACAAATGGGAGAGGGTGATTCACCTGCCTACACCCTCTGCGGCCTTTGAGATATACCCGCGTCATGTCGCTCCCACCCTCCATTGGAATTCTCCCCCATAAAGGATACTTGTTCCGCCACTGAACAGGATTCCCATGCATGGCGTGGTAAGTATATATAGCAGGTCTGTCTTTTTGGACAGTGGGGGTGGGGATCCTGACACCTTATGTTTTAATCCGTGCGCACAAAATAATAATCCGAGCACACGAATTAATCATCCGTGCGCACGAAATAATAATTGTTGCACACGAAATGATAATCCGCGCAGGCGAATTAATAATCTGAACATACAGAATAATAATCCGGGCACAAGGATTATTATTTCGTGTGCACAGATTATTATTTCGTGTGCGCGTATTATCATTTCGCCGCACGTTATATTTATTTTGAGTAGTATGAAATGTGCCAAATTGGGCCCATCTTCTGGGGGGGGGGGGGGGGGGAGAGGGGAGGGGGTAGCATACCGCAGAAGCGACAGCATACCGCGGTGTATTTTGGGTGTCACGTGGGTTGTCATAGAGGCGCAGGAGAGCGGACATGTTGTGACCTCATCCCGATAGTGATACGTGTTTTAGTGAGTATGCACAGCGTGTGTAGTTAGGGTGACACGTGTTTCCGTTGTTCGTTTTCTATAGAGAGAGACGATATTGGAGACTACCATCTTGGTTCCTATCTTAGCTTGTTGTTGCCATGTAACCCAATGACCTCTAAACGGACGGGGGGTCTGTCCTGAGGGTGTGTTCGATTCAACGGGGTCTTGCGAATTACCAAAATAAGCTTGACACTCACTCCAAATTACCGACATCGACTTTATGTTACCGAAACAGAGTCGCGCGAAGTGTTATATGACCCCTAAGGGGTATTTTCGATTGATGAGGGGTGAGGGATGTACTCCAGTAGAACAAAAGAGCCCCATACTTGGGAGTAAGATCTGTGTTTTGTTACTATAAAAAACTTTTGTGGCGTGTTCTGACAACTCTGACCCAAGTATTCAACTGCAGGAGTTGGTACACATGGCATAGCAGACGGGCATCAGGTAGGTCCTTGTAGTTATGGCTACAGGAAGAATAAGCAAGTGGACGGGAACGGGTGGTGTTAGCGTGCATAGTAAGTAGACACCAGAATGGGGAAGTGGGTAGTGTTAGTATGAATGGCCTAGCAAGCAGACATCATGTAGGCCCTCGGGCATGTCAGTGCTCAGGAAGAATAGGGAAGTTGGAGGAAATGGGTAGTGCTGGTATGGAAGACGTAGCAAGCAGACACCAACAGGCCCGTTGGTATGCCAAAGCTAAGAAAGAATAGGAATGTGGAAGGGAAATGGGTGGTATTGCTATACTTTGAGAAGCAAGCAAACACCACGCAGGGCCTCGGGCATGCCAAGATTTAGAGATAGGAAGGAAAGGAAGTAATGGTAAGGTGAGTAAATTGTGAAGTGGAAGTTGGGCCCCGGTTTGGGATATTTAGAGATAGACTTGTGAAATCTCTTTCTATTACTTGGCTGGCCTTCGGGATGCCCTTTTCATTATATGAAAATCCGAGGGCAATGAGGCAAAACTTGCCATTCCACATATCCTCATGGTCATAACGGCCACGAGAAAATTCTTAGTGAGCCACAATTTGTCATTCCTCATATCCTCATATTTGGGGACGGCGTTCCAGGAAATCTTCTTTATTCTTCTCGTGTCGCACACCAGCATCAAAATATCTAGTGATGTTTGGCTCCTTAGGTAATATTTTGTAACTGGCCCTTTTGGGGCCTTAGTGGGGTCCCTAAGTGGGGTCGGATTGGGGCGGCTGAGGTGTCAATCTTCTTTATCCCTCGGGGGGCCACCCACCAACACCAAAATATCCCGTGATTTAACGAGCTTTGGTGATATTTTGTAACTGGCATTTTTGGGGTCTAAGGAGGGCCCTAAATGGGGTTCGATTTGGGCGGTTGAGGTGTGAATCTTCTTTATTGCTCGGGGGCCACCCATCAACATCAAAATATCCCATGACTTTAACCTGCTTTGGTGATATTTTGTACCCGGGCCTTTTGGGGGCCTTAGTAGGGCACCAAATGTAGTCCGAGTGGAGCAGTTGAGGTGACAATCTTCTTTATTCCTCGGGGGACACCCATCAACACCAAAATATCCCGTGGTTTTTACCTACTTTTGTGATATTTTGTAACTCGCGCTTTGGGGGGGGGGGGGGCTTAGTAGGGCCCCTAAATGTGGTCCGATTGGAGCGGTTGAGGTGTCAATCTTCTTTATTCCTCGGGGGCCGCCCACCAACATCAAAATATCCCGTGATTTTAACCTGCTTTGGTGATATTTTGTAACTGGCTCTTTTTGGGGCCATAGTAAGGCCCCTAAATGTGGTCCGATTGGGGCAGTTGAGGTATCAATCTTCTTTATTCCTCGGGGGCCACCCACCAACACCAAAATATCCCGTGGTTTTTATCTACTTTTGTGATATTTTGTGACTGGCCCTTTTTAGGGCCTTAGTAGGGCCCCTAAATGTGGTCCTATTGGAGCGGTTGAGTTGTCAATCGTCTTTATTCCTCGGGGGTCACCCATCAACACCAAAATATCCCATGGTTTTTACCTAGTTAGGTGATATTTTGTAGCTTGCTCTTTTGGGGCCTTAGTAGGACCCTAAATGTCGTCCGATTGGAACAGTTGAGGTGTTTATCTACTGTATTCCTCGGGGGACACTCATTAACACCAAAATATCCCGTGATTTTAACCTGCTTTGGTGATATTTTATAACTGGCCCTTTTTGGGGGCCTTAGTATGGCCCCTAAATGTGGTCCGATTGGAGCGGTTGAGGTGTCAATCTTCTTTATTCCTCGGTGGCACCCAGCAACACCTAAATATTCCGTGATTTTAACCTGCTTTGGTTATATTTTGTAACTGGCATTTTGGGGGGTCTTAGTAGGGCCCCTAAATGTGGTCCGATTGGGGCGGTTGAGGTGTCAATCTTCTTGATTCCTCGGGGGCCAACCATCAACACAAAAATATCCCGTGATTTTAACCTACTTTGGTGATATTTTGTAACTGACCCTTTTTGGGGCCTTAGTATGGCCCATAAACGTGGTCCGATTGGGGCGGTTGAGGCGTCAATCTTTTTAGTCGAGTTGTGACGAAGTCAAACTCGACTTATAGTTTGGTGAATGGCGGGCGGGCGGGCGGGCGGGCGGGCGGGCGGGCGGGCGTAAACAATTGGTTTCCGGATGATAACTTGATAGTGGTTCAACTCACATTCATTAAACTTCATACGTAGGTTGGTCTTGGGGGGAGGAAGAACCCTATTGATTTTGGACATGCTACGTCGAAGGTCAAGGTCACAGTGACCTTGAACATAGTAAATCTTAAACAATTGGTTTCCGGATGATAACTTGATAATGGTTCAACTCACATTCATGAAACTTCATAGGTAGATTGGCCTTGGTGAGAGGAAGAACCCTATTGATTTTGGACTCGCTACGTCAAAGGTCAAGGTCAACATGACCTTGAACATAGTAAATCGCAACAATTCCTTTCCGGATGATAACTTGATAGTAGTTCAACCTACATTCATGAAACTTCATTTGTGCGTTGGCCTTGGTGCGAGGAAGAACTCTATTGATCTTGGACTCACCAGATCAAAGGTCAAGGTCACAGTGACCTTTAACATAGTATATCGCAACAATTGGTTTCCGGATGATAACTTGATAGTGGTTCAACCTAGAGTCATGAAACTTCATAGGTGTGTTGGCCTTGGTGCGAGGAAGAACCCTATTGATCTTGGGCTCACCAGGTCAAAGGTCAAGGTCACAGTGACCTTGAACATAGTATATCGCAACAATTGGTTTCCGGATGATAAAACTTGATAGTGGTTCAACCTAGAGTCATGAAACTTTACAGGCGTGTTGGCCTTGGTGCGAGGAAGAACACTATTGATGTTGGACTCACCATGTCAAAGGTCAAGGTCACAGTGACCTTGAACATAGTATATCGCAACAATTGGTTTCCGGATGAGAACTTGATAGTGGTTCAACCTAGAGTCATGAAACTTCATAGGTGTGTTGGCCTTGGTGCGAGGAACTGTTGTCACAACTCGACATTGGATCGGTGATCCTGAGCGGCATTTTTTATTCCTTCGGAGCTACCCATCAACACCAAAATATCCCGTGATTTTAACCTGCTTTGGTGATATTTTGTAATTGGACTTTTTTGGGGGCCTTAGTAGGGCCCCTAAATGTGGTCCGATTGGGGCGGTTGAGGTGTCAATCTTCTTTATTCCTCGGGGGCCAACCATCAACACCAAAATATCCCGTGATTTTAACCTACTTTGGTGATATTTTGTAACCAGCCCTTTTTGGGGCCTTAGTAGGGCCCCTAAATGTGGTCCGATTGGCGAGGTTGAGGAGTCCATCTTCTTTATTCCTCGGGGGCCACCCATCAGCACCAAAATATCCCGTGATATTTACCCACTTCGGCGATATTTTGTAACTGGCCCTTTTTGAGGCCTTAGTAGGGCCCCTAAATGGCGTCCGATTGGGGCGGTTGAGATGTCAATCTTCTTCATTCCTCTGGGCCATCCATCCACACCAAAATATCCCGTGATTTTACCTACTTTGGTGATATTTTGTAACTTGCCATTTTGGGGCCTTAGTAAGGCCCCTAATTGGGGTCTAATTGGGGCGGTTGAGGTGTCAATCTTCTTCATTCCTCGGGGGCCACCCATCAACACCAAAATATTCCTTGATTTTTTTTCGAATTTTTAATGTCGAATAAGGAAACGGAAATAAGTAACTAAATTCACAGTACTAGGTATATTCCCTCTAAAATTTTAGAAAGAAAGCATCATGCCCCCATCATAATAATAATAATAATAATAATAATAATAATAATAATAATAATAATAATAATAAATAATAATAATAAACGAAAGTAAAAGCACAACATAATTCTGCATTTCAGGATGGGTGAATTTCTTCTAAACCTGATGAGGGCGTGTCACATTCAAAAATTGTTACATGTTATTCTTTCAAACATTTGAAGAGACATCCTACTCCCAAACCAACATCTGACAAGTGCCCATTCATTCAAATTTTGAAATATTTCCCGTTTTCTTCCAAACCATAGTTTGAGACTTTCTCAATGAAACAAGCTCATAGAGCTTATTCCAATCAGATGTCACAAGTTAGAATGCAGGGATGTGACTGTTACAAAACCATAATGGGGTAGTTTTTCACCCGATGAGCGTTAACAATTTCTAAGGATGAAGCCTAAGAATTACTAACAAACATTAAACTCACAGCGGCAACTGCCCCCCCCCCCCCCACACCCCCCACCCCGATTACAGAAAGATTCCAAAATTAGAGGGTATTTCAGATAATTTGGTTTGGTCTTATAGTTTTAGTCCTATTTCAAACATGATTAAACTAAAAAATGTTGGGAGAATTTGGAAATTTATGCTACACACGACCAGTTTATAAAATGTGGGTTTGCTCTTTTTCTATGCAAGTCTTGGCTACCTATACTGACAGCCAAGATTTGCCTAGAAACAACAGCCAGGGTACTTGTAATGTAACTTCGATTTTACCCAGGGACTGCGTGTTGGAAAACATCTTCTGAGGCAATAAAACCGACCAAAGTTGGAATTTGGCCCCCAAGGGTTAATAAGGTCGTCTGAGGCACCAATGAAACCCGAAAAGCCAAACGGGGGTCGCTTCAGACAGTCAATATTACATATATTTTCTTCAATGTATTGTCAAATATTGACATAGAAAAACTACAGTGTCCCCATAATAAGGGTTCATCGGAAAGCCTGCCACCGAGTTGCACCCTGTGGTCCCCGAGCTGAAAGTTTATTGCTGATTCTTTGACATTTCCACAGATCATAAATAACAGAAATAAAAAATACACAAATCTTTGGTAGTGATTTCCGCACCCTGACTCGCAGTGTACGGTTAGGGAAGAGGTTGTACATTTTAACAGAGAAAATAGTTTTGCTGTCGAGAGTAAATTCTGAACGGTATTGGGTTAAAAGAGGATGCAAAAAATATAAACTGTTTGGCAATCCAATGTTCGAGAGCAGGACTTAGATGGTGTGAAGCCATACAGCTGAGAATACTTCTAAAATGCATCATAAATCACACCATTCACAAAAAAGAGTGAGTTGATGTACAAAAAGGCATAACTAAACAGGGTTATCCCATCTCTACCCTCGTCACTCACTTCCCTGTCGCGCATTGAGTGCACTAAAAGGTGCTAGTTGGTATTAGTATTCAGCAAACAGAATGGTTTGTTAGTAAATATGGAATAAATATAGTTTGACGACCATGGTTGGAATGGTGGACGGACAGCTGAAAGTATACGGGTCAACAGCGAAGGTAAATTGTCCATTGTGAGGGTAGTTGCTGTCAGAACCCTGTCGATGTGCTTTGGAAACTGGAACTAAAAGCTGGAGGTGGAAGCACCAACTCCCTAGGTTAAATTTGGCGACCAGATGCAAAGGGTGACCGTATAACTGAGACTGAATGGGCATTGTTTGACGACGAACGGTCTCCTTCTAATCATCCTCAACCCAGGTACATTTCAGTTGGCGGTATCCTGTTTATCATGTTGCAAATGCTTGTCATTTTGTTTCGGTAAGATATCCGATGTGCTCTGGTTGTGTCGGTGCCTGATAAATACTAAGCTGGAGCGGGGGTCGGGGGGGGGGGGGTCGGGTGAATGGTGACTCTTATGATGTCCCGCTTCTGGGTCACGTGTTTGTTTAAGGACACTCTGCCAGTCATATTTTTCCAGTATTGTTTCAATTTCCACGGTGCAGCTACTTTGGTCTTTCCACTCATGTATATGGTCTAATGTGGCTGTTCTTGGTGTCTCATTTTTGTTAGAGGGTTACTCATCCATTTTGAGGTTAAGGATATTGCTGCATGGGAGGCCAGTGGTGACAGGTGGTCGGTCAT
Source organism: Pictodentalium vernedei (assembly GCA_031216915.1). Taxonomy (NCBI): domain Eukaryota; kingdom Metazoa; phylum Mollusca; class Scaphopoda; order Dentaliida; family Dentaliidae; genus Pictodentalium; species Pictodentalium vernedei. The sequence continues at coordinate 269,508,812 of CM062291.1, read as the reverse complement.
GGTATAATCAGCTGTCGGAGATAATCTGTACTTCTCATTCATCGCAAAATGCTCTTTTTGTCGGGTTCTGTATGGCTTCTCATTGGTCTAATAATGTATTCAATGCAGACATTATGATATTTGGCCCCTGATTGACGACGGTGATCGCTTTTGGCTTCTCTGGCGAAATGTATAGCTGTGCGAAAGTCCACAAAGTCTCATCGTGCTGTTCTCGAAAGCGAGTTGCGTCATTTTCAGGAATTTCGCCACATAGTACAGGTCCGGCAATGCCGCAACGGTGAAAAATCTCTCTCAGACCGATTCGAAAAAATAGCCTGACTGTGTCTTTAATTGATACCGTCGCCGTTGGTATGTGTACATGCCAGTTCAGTTTCATAGAGAAAGATTGTTTGGCCGTTGCCCATAACTGTTATCTTCATCGAATTGTTTTTTTGTTTTTGTTTTTGTTTTGTATTTTTTTGGTGGGGGGTTGGGGGGGGGGGGATGGCGCTCATGTCCCTGTCGATTATAAAATATTCTAGTGGTGTTCCCCGAAAACCTCAGATTATATTATCTATGTGGGGAGAGCAGTAAATGGCGCGTAAAAGAAAGAAATACCAAGGGTTTTGGGGTTTTTTGGGGTTTTTTTTTGTTTTTGGGGTTTTTTTTTGGGGGGGGGGGGGGGGGGTTCTTGTTTTGTTTTGTTTTTTCTAATTATATTTTTTTATTTTTTATTTTTTTTTTTGGGGGGGGGGGGGGGGGCATTCCCCTCTACATGCATTATCAAATGTTCTAGTGGCATGCACCAAAATTCTCAAATTCTACGATCTGTGTGGAGGTCTCTGTATTTTTTAATTATCATATACTCCAGTGATCCCTGTGTTTTTGAATTATCATATATCTCCCGGTAAGACCCCAAAGCCTATGATCTATGATCTCTGGGTGGAGGAAGAACTGATGCAATTTACAGATAACACCGCAATTTGGCGTAAATTACTTTCTCTCTAGCTTCCGAATGTCCCCTGATAGCAGCATCATCTGGGAAATATTTTTCCAAGAACATCTCGGGTGGGTGTGGAGGAGGGGGCTCACCCTGCTGATTTAACTCATCAAAAAGGCACATGTATTCAATAACAATGTTAAATTAAAACCAACCCCAAGCCAAAGAAGCTTCTAGAAACAAGCCCCTGTTGTTTTTTTTTCACCCAAACATCGTCCTCTGTACAAACTGATTTGGAGTGCATTTCTTTTTGCACACGTTAAATTCCATTTTCCATCTAATTTGTATAAGAGAATCTCAATCGATTTGCACCACTGCTTTTTCGCAGCTTCCATATAGCAAATGCGAAACATCCCAATTTCTATAATCTGAGTGGAGGGGTAACTAATAGTGCATGAGAAAAGAACATAACAAAGCTTGTAACGGGAAGCCCATGCCCCTGTCTTTTTAAATTATCAAATATCATCCCAGTGGTGTATCAATATCCCCACCCCACCTCCCGCCCCCTAATCCCAAAGTTAATGATCTGTGTGGGATAGGCAACTTATGTACCACATTTAGTGTAAATTTACGCACTGTCGAATCTCAAAATGTCTCCATATGACAAGAATCTTTTGAAAAACAATCCCTTCGAGGTGTGTGTGGTATGTGGGGGGGGGGGGGGGGGGGGGTATACACCCCAAGTCCAATTGTCAATTTACTTATGTTTCAAAAAGGCATTCATTTCTCTGTGTTTTAAAATGGTTGATTATTGAGTAGTTGTGACAACGAGTTTATTTCGGCTTTTATTTTCTCTACAAAAATCGGAATATTAACTGTTTTATATCTCTTTTTATCGTTATTGTTTATTCCCGCGTTTGTGCGGGTTTTAATCTTGTGTGAAAAGAAAAATGGACAAAACTCTCACGATCTCTCTAAAACCACAAAGAGTATAGAATTAATTCAATGCTTTGACATGTTTTCAACACATTGCTGTGTCAGGTAAACGCTTGCGTCTTTTGGGCCCCCAAGAAAGCTTGTCGGTCCTTGTTTTTTGTGTTTTTTTTTGTTACCCCTGGTGCTGATCTCCAGTTAATAGATAAGACGGGACGGACGGAACGACGAACGGCCGATCGGTCGGTCCGGTCGGTCGGTCGGGCGGCTCATTGATCGGTCGGCTCGGTCATTTGCCCCCCCCCCCCCCCCCCCCCCCCCCCCCCCCCCCCCCCCGTGCAATAATCCGCCCGCCCGTCGGGTCGACCGACCGACCGACCGTCCGACCAACAGAACGACAGACTGACAGAGAAACACACAGAAAGATTTAAAAATTTAAAAAAGTCAGACATTTTTCTAGTTATTCGAATATTGTCGTTGGCAACATGCGTTTGAGGAGGGGGGGGGGGGTCAGGTGCCTCAGAAGCAGAAACGGTGGGGTGGGGGGGGGGGGGGGAGAAGAAAGGTATGGAAGATTAACCTGGGTAGGCGAGGTTTGTAGCCTAAATATATAACCAAATCATATCCTTTGCAGAACATTTCTACCGTCGCTGGGTGATACAGAATTTAAACATGATTTTGTCAGGCGGAGCCTCCCTCGAGAATAACTAAAAGCCCCCCACACCCCCCCCCCCCCCCCCCCACCCCGCGCACAACCGGAATACCATCCGGGAGGAGCCTGCCCATGCAACCCCTATGCCCAGGCATCCATGATCCATTGTCAAATCTATCGAAAAAAATTGTATTTTCTTGGAAATTCAAATATTTTAATTTAAAGAGAAGGGAGAGAAGAGATATGTAAGACCCCATCTCGGGGAAAGTTTCCCAGAATAATTCAGGGTATTGTAGGTCTACTTATAGATATTGATTTTAAAGGGCACCCTGTCGTCAACCGCTTCCCTGGAACAAAAAATCTACGACTGTAACTCACTGCAGCCCCCCCCCCCCCCCCCCCACGTTCACTTTGTTTTCCTTGCAAATCGTGTTGAAAGGTTAATACCGATGGAAGCGCTGACACCTGCAAAAAAAATGAAATTAACAACACTTCAGCCAAATATGGAAGTATACCGAGGCGCGCGACGAGTTTGTGAAGCAGACGACTTGTCCCGTTTGATCAGTCTGACAATGCGCACTTCTGGACGACAGCG